>OY751319.1:5364325-5964325 GCA_963564615.1 Rhorus exstirpatorius | reverse complement strand
TTTCAGTGCATAAAACTCACCGAGCACGCACATGCACACATACACACACACACAAACGCACACACACACGCACACAAACTCACACGCACACACACGCGCACACATGCACACACACACACACGCACACGCACACACACGCGCACACATGCACACGCATACACACGCACACAAACGCACACACACGCGCACACATGCAAACGCACACACGCACACACACGCACACACACACGCACACGCACGCACACACACGCACACACACACACACACACACACACACAGGGGCCAACGCGCAACAAACGTGTCCTAACATGTCGAAAGAGTCTCACTTAAAGGCTTTTTCCTTTCATGGAGGATAAAGAACTGAAAGAACTGTTATTAATATAAAAAATAATTAGAAGAAAAATGAATCATAAAAATTAGGTTTTTGGTAGGTCGGGGGGGGGGGGGGGGGGGCGCCCCCCCCCGAACCCCCCGTTAGGGGCTCCGTCCCCAAACCCCCCTTGCCTGTAGTCCAATTTACTTTCAGTGCATAATACTTACAGTGCACACACATGGACACACACACACACACACACATGGACACACACACACACACACACACACATGGACACACACACACACACACGCACGCACGCACGCACGCACGCACGCACGCACGCACGCACGCACGCACGCACGCACGCACGCACGCACGCACGCACGCACGCACGCACGCACGCACGCACGCACGCACGCACGCACGCACGCACGCACGCACGCACGCACGCACGCACGCACGCACGCACGCACGCACGCACGCACGCACGCACGCACGCACGCACGCACGCACGCACGCACGCACGCACGCACGCACGCACGCACGCACGCACGCACGCACGCACGCACGCACGCACGCACGCACGCACGCACGCACGCACGCACGCACGCACGCACGCACGCACGCACGCACGCACGCACGCACGCACGCACGCACGCACGCACGCACGCACGCACGCACGCACGCACGCACGCACGCACGCACGCACGCACGCACACACACACACACACACACACACACACACACACACACACACACACACACACACACACACACACACACACACACACACACACACACACACACACACATGATAAAGCTGCAGAATAAAAAGATGATATAAGTTAAACAAGAGCATCTCTGGGCGCTGTTTACTCCTATATTAATTACAAAGGGATCGTTTACTCGGGGTATATTCCGCTGACAATGCATTTTTTGAAGATTACGTCTTTAATATAGTCACAGTATCCTCATCGCTGTGCGTATTATAAAATGTAGTCGTGAGTCGCTATTCATTCGTCAAGTGAACCAGTTTAAAAAAATTCTACAAACGAGAAAAATGTATCCGCGCTATCGCGACAGTTTTTTAACGGGCTCATTTTGGTGCCACGTTATCGAGATTTTGAGTGTGCAGTTCGTGATGTTACGTACGCTGGAGATGGAAGAGGCGTACGAACAGTTAGCAATTATATTGAGCGATTATTATATAGTGCTTCAGAAAGGAATACCCCTCGCATATGAGGACATATTGGAGGGCGCCTCATGTGTCGTGCGGTGTGGGTTGGGGGTATATCGCGGGGAAATCGTGTACTCCGACGACGCCGGTTTTACTGAGGTGTTCCTCGTGGATGAGGGTCGTACCGGTTACTTCGAGGCCTTGGCCCTTTACGAAGTTGAGGCGATATTCGGCGTGATTCCCGGGTTATGTATCGAGTGTAGAATGAATGGTCTGGGTGGTGTGGATGACGACGGTGCCGCCACCCTATTGGGAAATTTATGTCTTCAAGATCCCCTCATGGAGTGCCGCGTGGTATCCCACAGTGACGGTGCTACCTGTATACGGCTGCGGGGTGCTGATCGACGGGATGTTAGGGGTGTTTTAATAGATGCCCTCGGGGGTAATATCCCGTACGATGAGGGGCATCTCGACGAGGGCTTCGGTGAAGGGGTAGAGGGTGGTGACGACGCGTAGTGTGTGTGTGTGTGTGTGTGTGTGTGTGTGTGTGTGTGTGTGTGTGTGTGTGTGTGTGTGTGTGTGTGTGTGTGTGTGTGTGTGTGTGTGTGTGTGTGTGTGTGTGTGTGTGTGTGTGTGTGTGTGTGTGTGTGTGTGTGTGTGTGTGTGTGTGTGTGTGTGTGTGTGTGTGTGTGTGTGTGTGTGTGTGTGTGTGTGTGTGTGTGTGTGTGTGTGTGTGTGTGTGTGTGTGTGTGTGTGTGTGTGTGTGTGTGTGTGTGTGTGTGTGTGTGTGTGTGTGTGTGTGTGTGTGTGTGTGTGTGTGTGTGTGTGTGTGTGTGTGTGCGTGCGTGTGCGTGTGCGTGCGCGTGCGCGTGCGCGTGCGCGTGCGCGTGCGCGTGCGCGTGTGCGTGTGTGTGTGCGTGTGCGTGTGCGTGTGCGTGTGCGTGTGCGTGTGTGTATGTGTGTGTGTGCATCTTCGGCAGGCGTCGTCGGAGAGGATTAAGGACCCCATCAGCACCTGTCACGTAAGTCTCTTATAATTTTATAAAAATTTTAGCTCTTTTAAATGTTAGCTATTTAATTTTTATCAAACTGGTGTTTATCAAAAAAATTCTTGCCCTATAATTATTGCAACACGAATGATCCGAGCGGTACGAACCATCAATACGAATGACGGCGTGGGTTTCCAATACAAAAAAATCCGTTTTCTAAACATTTTTCGAAAAAAATTTCCGATCAAGTTTCAAAGTAAAATTATTACAAACGAACGACAAGAGCGAGTGTCCAATCAATTTTAATTAAATTTATTATCAAAATCTTTTTTCGAAACAAATGAATTTTGTTTTAGCGACGTTTTTCTTTGAAAAAGTTTTTCAAGTAGAATTATTATGACACGATCGGTACGAGCAGTACTAACGAACGACGGGAGCGCGTTTCCAATAAAATTTTTGTTTCTCAAACAATTTTTTCAAAATTTTACGAATGAACGAAAAAAATGAGCGATTGATACGAACGAACAAAAATAGTGTTACGTCCTGGGTGAGAACGATAGGGTATATATAGAAATAAGGGTGCCTCTTGTTGGGACCGGAATGCGCCGGTCGGGGATAGAGGCAAGAGTGCGGTGATCGTGTGACGCTACTTACGTGAAACGTAGATTTTTCTTGTTTTCTTTGGTAAAACGTGGTGTTTTACCGTGGTTTTTGTTAGATGATTTTTGTTTGGGCGTAGCGGGTGTTTAGTTGATGAAGACGACGTTGTCGGTTGAGGTGTCACTCGAATTGTTGTTGCTGTGCTCGTACATTAAACAATTCTTCCCTGGAGCGAATCGTTATTATTTTCGGATTTACCGCTTCGGCGTTTGCTCGTAAAAGTCTGAATGAAAAAGTTATCTTTCGAGTGTGTCCTATTTTCGGGTGGGACTCCCACATGATAGGGTTGAAACCTCCACCACAGTGCGTGCGTCTAGCGCACGGAGTTGTGGTTGGCTGGTTAGAGTACAGAGCGTGCGTCTGGCGCATGGGACTGTACTCGGAGGGAGGAATAAGTAATTACTTAAGCACGTGCGTCTAGCGCACAGTGCTGTAGTCAGAGAAGGTGAGAAAAGTAACTGCTTAAGTACGTGCGTCTAGCGCACAGTACTGTACCACTTAAGAACGTGCGTCTAGCGCACAGTACTGTAGTCAGAGATTTTATTTACTTTGTAACGAATTCTCCTTTATTTTATCGGATAAATAAAGTGACTCGATTAAATATGAACCGAATTTCAATGGTATATTTTATTCCACGGAAAATTCGACGATGCTCGACATTTCGAGTAACAAAAGAAAAATGAAGACAATAGAATATTATATTCCGAGGCTCGATGGACTTCGATGCGCGAGAGGGACTTCGTAATCTCGGGCGTCGAGTAAGCGCAGTTCAAGAATCGTACAAAAAAAGAGAGATTACAAAAAATCACGGAATTATGGCTATCGACGAACGAGAGAACTCGTAATCATTGGTCGTCTATGACGACATTAAATTTGGCAGGAACTCATGTGAGTTATATTATGGAGAAAATGAAGCTAAGTTAATGAAAGAATGTTCGTTTTAAATAAACTGTGTCACAGTCACATACCGCGATATGTGACGCTGAAATACTTCGCAACTACGGGGCGAGAGATATACATATATACGGGAACTTAGCTTCGCATCGTTGCTCGATGATGAGGAGAGCGCGGCGTGGAGAGATAAGATGGCGGACTTCGTCTTTACGCGTGACGATCGCGGTGTGGCTCGTTCTATCTCTCTCTCTCTCTCTCCCTCGTTCTCTCTCGCGATCCTCCAATGTCGGGCGTCTATCGATGCGTTGCTATCCACGTGGCGATATTACGACGAAATATATATGCTGCGAGCGAAGATTCGATGTCCGCTGCAGCGACGATGCAATAATTAAATGTGTATCCCGCGGGATATTCTCGACGTCGGATCCCCTCAGGGTCTCGACGCTTGAGCTCTCGTGACTCACAACGGCCCAGTCCCACTCGGGTGCTGGAACGTGTTTTTTATCGTTGACAAATATTCTATCGTTGCACGTGTCGCTATGCCGAAACGGCTGACAATTCTCGCGCGCAGTTTTCTTTATTTTACATACCTCGTAAGCTCGCGAACAATGAATTGTCTCGGGGAGGCATATGAGGATAGATATATTTAGAGAATGGCGAACAAGCGTTAATAATCGATGGTGCGCTCCCCGAGACGGTTCCGGGTGGACTGGGACGAGGGATTAGGCCGATGGCCCGGGCTTGCGTGACGGAAAAAAGGGGGGGAAAGACCACGCGGCCGAAGCCGGCCGGCGAAAATCGATCTTGATCGACGTATTGACCGACCCGGGACCCGATAGATGACGCGACGAGGCCCGTAGGCTCGTTGGTCGTTACAACTTAAGTACGTGCGTCGAGCGCACAGTACTGTACCACTTAAGAACGTGCGTCTAGTGCACAGTAGTGTAGTCAGAGAAGGTGAGAAAATTAAGTAAAGTAACTGCGTGAGCACGTGCGTCTAGCGCACGGTACTGCAGTTATATAAAGGTGTTGGGAACACGTGAATTTTGGTGGGTGTCCCAATCGAAACTGAACAACTTGAAGTATGTTCGTACGTTTTATCTATTATTTTCCCGTATTTACCGGCCGAATCTATCCTCGTTGGATGAGCGGATGCAGGCGTAGCGGGTTATTTAAATGAGTTTGTCGAATCACTTTTTAATTTCAACAAATAAATTTCGGCGTTTATTCAAATAGTCCTCGACCAATCCCGTTGGGGAAATCGGACAGGAAGTTTTCACAATTTTCACATCTATTTAAGTTTTAGTCCTGTTTTACACGCGGTCGGGTCCCCGAGGTAGACCCGCCGATTTTTCCGATGGTTATTCGTTAACCTACTCAAGTGACTGAGTACTCTGACTCTTAAGCACTTGACTGTTGATTACCCTCTACTCACTGCTCACAGACTGACTTCTCACTACCTGACGGACTTCTTGCTGGTCATTATATAGGCCCTTATTCTATTGCCGCATAAGGTGGGAGATGTCGGCGCGTGAGGGAAGAGTTTCTCTCACACCTCGACATTTTGCTGACGATAATCGCCAGACGGATTTCCAGTTATTATGGCTGGCGATTTTCCTGTCAGCCGATAATCGCCAGACGGATTTCCAGTTATTATGGCTGGAGATTTTCCTGTCGGCTTCGTGTAATCGACATTGTCCAGACTGATTTCTGACTACTGCCAGTGCAGGGATATCGATACTCACGAAGTGCACTTGTTGTGTATGTTGAGGCTCATTGGTAAGCGATAAGCGCGGCTACCGTGTGCGAACCAGCAAGGCGTTGATTTTCACCAACTTCCAGCATTTTGCGGGAGCTTGGTGATAACGCGCGACATACGCCGGTTCGTCACTCAGCGCCTTCCCCCGTGACGAGCCTCGTTCGTAAAAGATTCAAGTTTTTGTGCGTTTAGGTGGTGAACTCCGGTAATGAGGGTCACCTCTTTTCGTTCATGTTTTCTCGTAATTTGAGTATTAAAAGAACGTATATGAAAAATTTCAAATTTAAGTGGGTATTTTGACCCAGGACGTTACAATAGCGTCTTTCTAATTAATTGAATTTGTTATCAAAATCTTTGTCTTCGAAAAAACTTTTTCTTTAAAAAGACGATTCGAATCGTCTTTTTAAAGACGATTCGAATCGACCACTGAATCGTCTTTTTAAAGACGATTCAGCTATAACGTAAACTCGATTCGTCTTTGTAAAGACGAATCGTACGACAACTCATTCTCAATAAAGATATCCAGGTACTAGGGAACCCGTCTCGAGTGAAGCCCTGGGCATTGCGCCCAGAAGTTGGATCTTGAGACGGGTGAACGTCTCAGAACACCTCTGACCCCTAGGTAGGGCCCCTCGAACCGTGTGAAGCCCCAGCGATTGCCGCTGGAAGTTGGATCACGGCAAGAGGTAAATTGTGTTGGAAACCCGTCATATAAAACAGTCAGCGCACTCTTAGAGTGCGCACTCTCAATAATAATTTCACTAATACGCGGCGACGTCTACCCACGCATTCTCGGCAAGACAGCGTGATTAACAAAGCATCACCCTCGCCTCGACGTGACGACGCGACAAACACCAAACGAACCAACCAGACTTGTCCTATCCTGGATAATTAAATGTGCGACCCATCTAACGAACTCGTTAATTCATTCAAACTTAGATTCTTTCCTTTCGCTAACATTACCTTCTCGAAAACGAACCTTTAGGCTTCCCCTTTTGGCCAACATCTCCGTCGTATTGCAAAGCGACAATTCACAAATAAAAGAATACTCAAATTTAGACTCCTTACGTGTTACTCTCGCTTCTCGAGAGTAAAACAAAAGAGCTCAATTCCGCCTCACGGAATTGAGACAATTTGGACCCAAAATCCATTTTTCAATGGCCGATGATGAAGGGTCAACCAACGCGCAGCACTCATGCTCATAGTCGTGGTTAGCACTCTGAGGCCATCTCGAAAAACACATGAAAATACATGGGCCTTCTGCCCATTTCAAACATAAAATAAAATTCTTATTCCCAGCTGTTCCTTTCGAGTCTGTACTCGTACTCTGCATACGGTCAAACACCGACACGTAAATACAAAATCTAAAAATAAATTCGTCGCTCGCCTCACGAGCGACAACAATCGAGAGAGAACGATAGTCACGGGAGTTACCTCGCGCGACTGTCCGTTCTCAAAACTCGATAATGTCACAATACATATGAGACATTCCACGTCAACTCAGCCACCCCGTTTTTTTTATTGTCTCGAAAAAATTATTCAGTCTGGGCATTTCAAAGGACAATATATCCATGACATTTTACCAAATTTTCATCCCCCCACTATTGTTGGTTCTCGAGATAATGATTAATGAAGTCTCAATTTTGTAAAAATCATAACTTCGTAACTACTGATCGGATTTAAACGATTAAAAAACGAATCTTTTTTATTTTTTTTGCTCTTTTCGAAAAAAAATATGTCATCATCGGATAAAAGCTCATTAGACATTTTTCGGAGTAAATTAACAAAAAACAATTTTTCCCTCTTCACTGATGCCTTGTTCCATTTTGAAAAAATCCTGCGGAGTTGTGTATCGCCTCCCTCTATCAGAAAAAAAAATACTGAGTAGAATTCCGATTGGCCCTTTTGTGGAAAAAAAAAAAATCGAAAAATTTCCCCGAAAACTGTCTAATGAACTTTTCTTTAATGACGGCATATTTTTTTTCAAAAAGGGCGAAAAAAATAAAAAAGATTCTTTTTTTAGTCGTTAAAATCCGATCAGCCGTTACGAAGTTATGATTTTCACAATATTGAGAATTTATTAATCATTATCTCGAGAACCAACAATAGTGGGGGGATGAAATTTTGGTAAAATTTCATGGATATATTGTACCTTGAAATGCTTATACTGAATAATTTTTTCGAGACCAAAAAAAAAAACAGGGTTGCTGAGTTGACGTGGCTGCGTTCACGTGTCGTATTCCACGTTAACTCATTAGCCACCCCGTTTTTTTTGTCTCGAAAAAATTATTCAGTATAAGCATTTCAAAGTACAATATATCCATGAAATTTTACCAAAATTTCATCCCCCCACTATTGTTGGTTCTCGAGATAATGATTAATAAATTCTCAATTTTGTGAAAATCATAACTTCGTAACGGCTGATCGGATTTTAACGACTAAAAAAAGAATCTTTTTTTTTTTTTCGCCCTTTTTGAAAAAAAATATGCCGTCATTGGAGAAAAGTTCATTAGACAGTTTTCGGGGAAATTTTTCGATTTTTTTTTTTTTTCCACGAAAGGGCCAATCGGAATTCTACTCAGTATTTTTTTTTCTGATAGAGAGAGGCAATACACAGCTCCGCAGGATTTTTTCAAAATGGAACAAGGCATCAGTGAAGAGGGAAAAATTGTTTTTTGTTAATTTACTCCGAAAAATGTCTAATGAGCTTTTATTCGATGATGACATATTTTTTTTCGAAAAGAGCAAAAAAAATCAAAAAGATTCTTTTTTTAATCGTTTAAATCCGATCAGTAGTTACGAAGTTATGATTTTTACAAAATTGAGACTTCATTAATCATTATCTCGAGAACCAACAATAGTGGGGGGATGAAATTTTGGTAAAATGTCATGGATATATTGTCCTTTGAAATGCCCATACTGAATAATTTTTTCGAGACAATAAAAAAAACGGGGTGGCTGAGTTGACGTGGAATGTCCCATATATATTGTTACGTCCTGGGTTTTTAGAATTATTATTTCAGCCATCGAAATAAAAACATTTTTATTAAAATAATATTTCAACGATTAGAAGACGAAGCGACGTCTCAAGATGTAATATTATCCGAATAATCAGCGTGCGAGCGAATTACCAGTGACGATCCCACAGTTACAGCGTCTGTAAATTTTGCTGACACTGGGGATCTCACGGTAACGGGCCGGACGCTGGGCACCTCGGAGATGTGCAGCGCCCGACTCGGATACTTTTTCTCGCGGAGCAATCAAAAAGATGCTCCGCACTATAAAAAATTAAAAAGCGAGTTCAGTTAGAGCACGACACTCGACCAGATCTGGTCGAGGTCGCAAAAATTTATAAGTTCTACTCCGGCTCCCGACCAAAATGGTCGGGGTCGTCAGTAAAATCATCATTCAAATATAAAATTTAAATCATTAAATATGAAAATTGTTAAGTCGCAAAAAAAATGTGTTTTAAATAAATTATTAGTTTTGTTGTTAAAGTTTTAAAACAACTGTAATTTGGACAATTATTATAAAATATAACCTCCCACGATCACCACTCTAGCTCCAGTCCTTGGCGGGCACATTCCCGCCTAAAAAGGAGCAACAAAACTTCAAACTTCGTTACGTCAACGAGGTAAGTGAAAATAAAATAAAATCACCAAAAAACCCGGGACGTAACAAGTTAATTTTTGGTGGCAGCGGTGGGATAAAAGAGTGCGTGATCGGTTCTACGAGAAATTAATTCAAAAATGTTTAATCGGAAACAAAATAAAAAGAAAAATTTTCACGAAAATAAAACAAAAATTTGAATCGTAAACGAATTAAAAAGAAAAGGTTTTACGAAAAATTGAAATAAAATGCTACGTGAAATTGATTTGAAATTTAATCGAAAACAAATGAATTCGAAAAGTGAAAACAAAATAAAAAGAAAAAGTTTCACGAAAAATAAAAAATAAAGTGCTACGTGAAACTAACAAAAATTTTAATCGTAAACGAATGAAAAAGGATTGGTTTTATGAAAAATTAAAATAAAATGCTACGTGAAATTGATTTGAAATTTAATCGAAAACAAATCAATTCGAAAAGTGAAAACAAAATAAAAAGAAAAGGTTTCACGAAAAATAAAATAAAAAAAAAATAAATAAATAAATAAATAAAAGGGGTTCACAGAAATGAAAAATGTGCACTGCGAAGAATAATAATAAAAATAAATAAAACGAATATATAAAAAAAATAGTGATGTACCGGTCATCGCATAGCTCCGCCCGACGCGACGCGCGACGGAGCGCGGTACAGGACAATTCAAAATTACGAAAATACACGTTAAACCAAACCTCTGAGCCCCTGTCGAACAAGCATACAAGCCTCTGAGTCGACAGGTGGACAAGTCCCTGGAACCTCTGATATCGGGAAATTAAAAATGTGCATTGTGCAAAATAAATACGAAAATACACGTTAAACCAAACCTCTGAGCCCCTCTGTCGAACAAGCATACAAGCCTCTGAGTCGAGAGGTGGACAAGTCCCTGGAACCTCTGATATCGGCAAATTAAAAATGTGCACTGTGCAAAATAATAATAAAAATAAATATATTAAATAACGTGAGTGCTTGCGTTCAGAGTCGACACCTCTGAGCCACTGTCGAACACGCATACGAGCCTCTGATTCGACAGATGGACACGTACTTCGTACCTCTGAACCAGCCAGCACGAAAAGTTAAAAGTGAAAAAATAAAATAAATGGAAAATCCATAAAATAAAAATCTAAAATAAATTCATTATGGAAAATGAATTATCACGAACATTACGAAATAAAATACGCGAGTAAGTTTGTGAACTATCGCGAAAACGGAAATTAAAAATGTGCATTGTGCAAAATAAATACGAAAATACACGTTAAACCAAACCTCTGAGCCCCTCTGTCGAACAAGCATACAAGCCTCTGAGTCGAGAGGTGGACAAGTCCCTGGAACCTCTGATATCGGCAAATTAAAAATGTGCACTGTGCAAAATAATAATAAAAATAAATACTTTAAATAACGTGAGTGCTTGCGTTCAGAGTCGACACCTCTGAGCCACTGTCGAACACGCATACGAGCCTCTGATTCGACAGATGGACACGTACTTCGTACCTCTGAACCAGCCAGCACGAAAAGTTAAAAGTGAAAAAATAAAATAAAGTGGAAAAAAGATAAAAAGAAAAAGTTTCATGGAAAATAAAAATAAAGTGCTACGTAAAATTATTTTAAAAATCATCGAAAACGGAATTTGAAAAGTCGAAAACAAAAATAAAATGAAAAAGTTTTACGACAAATAAAAATAAAGTGCTACGAAAATTATTTTGAAGATCATCGAAAGTGGATGAACGATAAGTAAAAACAAAATAAAAAGGAAAAGTTTCACGACGAATAGAAATAATGTGCTACGTGAAATCAATACAAAAATTCGATCGATAACAAAATAAAAAGAGAAGCTTCACGGAAGATAAAAATAAAGTGCCCCGTGAATTATTTTCAAAATCACGGAAAATAAAATAAAAAGTGAAATTAAAAAAAAAAAAAACGAGAAACAAATGCTCGAATAAAAATAAATAAAGTGGTGCTACTTCGAACGTTTTCGGAAAATTTAAGCAAAAAAAAATAGATTCGACCAATGTGTGATCGAAAAATCAATGAAAATAAAAGAAAGTAAACTTAAAATAGAAAGAGAAGCAATCATGGTGTGCCGGTTATCGCGCGCGAGAGTACGTGCATACTCGCCGGCTAACGAAACATCCCCTCGCGTGGTACAGGGTGATCCAAAAAAAAAAGGTCTTCTCAACAGTTCGTGTATAAAACGCGCCAAAAGGGAGAAAAATCCCTATTCAAAATAAATAAATAAATAAAAAAGGTTACCAGCACCAAGTAAAAATCGACACAAAGTTCTCGAATAAACCGAAAATCGTGCAAACGGGAGAATAAATAAAGTGGAATAAACGAAGATGCATGTTAAACCACACCTCTGAGCCCCTGTCGAACAAGCACACAAGCCTCTGAGTTGACAGGTGGACAAGTCCCTGGAACCTCCGACACTCTTCAGTTCGACCACTTTAAAAATATCTCAAAACGATCGGTGCGCACAAAGAACGAAAATAAAAATAAAACCGAGTAAACAAAAAAATAATAAATCGATAAAACAAAGTCGCGAAAAATCATCGTGCGAAACAACAAAATAAAAGAGGCTCGAGTGCTATGGGACCCATGGGATTCATCGGGGCCACGGTAAGGCCACCCTGCTTGGATACGTGGAGGAAAGCTCGATGCCGACAACAAGGAAGCTGCTGGGACCACTGAGTCGCTGTCAACCACGCCAGTTATTGACCTCTGAGTCGACAAGCGAACAAGTCACTTGGACCACTGAGTCGCTGTCAACCACGCCAATCGCTGACCTCTGAGTCGACAAGCGAACACGTCACCAGGACTCCTGAGATGCCACATCGAACCAACGAATCAACTATGAGCGCCAGAGCGATACTAGACACCAGCGACGTGGTATCGTTAGCTTAATTGAGTATAATTTATAAAAACTTAAATTCAAACATATTTCAAAAGAAAATTTATAAAAGCCGGATACGATTTGGCGACTAGAGAAAATTTTGTTGTCGATATCACAACTTTGTTAATTTATTGAATAATAATTTTGGAAAAAAAAAACAAACGAAATCAACCACTCACGAACAAGTCTCTACTCATTTATTAGAAAATAATTGAATGTAGAGGACAATAATGGTTTATTTTACAGAAAAAAAAGACGAAAATACGTTACTGATCGATAACTTCTAAGTTATCGTATTAAGTGCAGAAATCTCTCATGTTCAAAATTAAAAGTCGTCAAAACGCCACAAGAGAAAATCCGCATTAAAAACACAAGCAAAATTGCAATAACGCATGACCTTAGGGCATATTGAACGGTTGCACACGATAAATATAAAACTTTTTTTAAATAAATAAATAAAAATAAATAAATACCTCGCAAATCGATATGATTTCATTTTAGTCAAATTGTAAAATCATCGAGAGGAAATAAAAATAAATAAATACCTCGCAAATCGATACGATTTCATTTTAGTCAAACTGTAAAATCATCGAGAGGAAATAAAAATAAATAAATACCTCGCAAATCGATACGATTTCATTTTAGTCAAACTGTGAAATCATCGAGAGGAAATAAAAATTAATAAATACCTCGCAAATCGATAGGATTTCATAAGCTCAAGACTGCAACAAACGCAGCAAAGTAAATTTTGAATAATAATTATGAACAAAGACTGCAACAAACGCAGCAAGGTAAATTCTGAATAATAATCACAAACAAAGAATCTCCGATTGAATGCAGAATGCAATTCGCAACGATCAAATATAAAATATATTTTGGAAAACGTGAATATCAAAATACTTCAAAAATAAATACCGTCAAAATTAATAAAATTTTAATTCACGATTTTTACAAAATAATAAAAAAAAGAGTAACTAACGACCTTTTAAAAAGGAGAAAACATAATTTTTGATTGGAAAATAAAATATTGTAAATTCCAAAAACCTAGCATCGTACCAGGACGGGCTCTCCTTCTATCGAATGCTAAGCCATGGCGTAGCATTCGTCCTAAAGGGGGGAGGTGTTACGTCCTGGGTTTTTAGAATTATTATTTCAGCCATCGAAATAAAAACATTTTTATTAAAATAATATTTCAACGATTAGAAGACGAAGCGACGTCTCAAGATGTAATATTATCCGAATAATCAGCGTGCGAGCGAATTACCAGTGACGATCCCACAGTTACAGCGTCTGTAAATTTTGCTGACACTGGGGATCTCACGGTAACGGGCCGGACGCTGGGCACCTCGGAGATGTGCAGCGCCCGACTCGGATACTTTTTCTCGCGGAGCAATCAAAAAGATGCTCCGCACTATAAAAAATTAAAAAGCGAGTTCAGTTAGAGCACGACACTCGACCAGATCTGGTCGAGGTCGCAAAAATTTATAAGTTCTACTCCGGCTCCCGACCAAAATGGTCGGGGTCGTCAGTAAAATCATCATTCAAATATAAAATTTAAATCATTAAATATGAAAATTGTTAAGTCGCAAAAAAAATGTGTTTTAAATAAATTATTAGTTTTGTTGTTAAAGTTTTAAAACAACTGTAATTTGGACAATTATTATAAAATATAACCTCCCACGATCACCACTCTAGCTCCAGTCCTTGGCGGGCACATTCCCGTCTAAAAAGGAGCAACAAAACTTCAAACTTCGTTACGTCAACGAGGTAAGTGAAAATAAAATAAAATCACCAAAAAACCCGGGACGTAACAATATATACAATACAATGCATACATATATATATATATATATGTATGCGCGCATATAGGTGTAAGACATGTATCTCCTCGTCGTTGAATCTTTGTCACGAAACATCATGATATTTAGTTTTCGCCGAAGCAAAGTAAACCTTGGCACGTGCAAATTACCTAACATTGCATTATACACAACAGCATGTATGTGTAGCGGTGAGAGCTATGCAACTTTTCTCTCCGGGTGCAAAAAATTTGAAAAGTATATTCACAATGGAGATAGGTCATTCGATGCTAAATTATCCTTGCCTGTGGCCTACACCACTTTAAATTATTGTTCGCCCATATGTAAAAGAATTGCTACTATCGAGCGATACCGCGTGAGTTTGCCCATAGCTGTTACTCTCAAACGCTACGGAACGATACCTCGTCAGCTTACCTATGTATATTCGCAGAGTATACATATTGTATTGTCATGAGACATTGCATGATATTAATACTTAATTTTAGCCAAAACAAGTAAACTTTTGCACGTGCAAATTAGCTGACATCCTCTTATACACAGCAGCATGTATGTGTAGCGGTGAGGGCTATGCATCTTTTTCCCTCCCTGTAAAATTTTTAAAATACATACACAACGGAGAACAGTATCAGTCATCGCTATGCTCTTGTAGATGAGGTCATTCGATGCTAAAGTCACAGATCACAGGAATTCCTGCCTGCGATCTGCACCATTTTAAATTAGTTTTCGCCCTGTATGTAAAAGAACCGCTGCTGCAACTGGACGATTCCGCGTGAGTATGCCCATAGCTGTTGACTCTCGAGCGCTACGGCATGATGCTTCGTGAGCTTACCTATATGTGTATTCGCGGAGTATGCCTACTGTGTCTATAGGTATACGCGCGTTGCATCTTTAGATCACATTATATATATATATATATATACACATTAAATATATTTTCCTCCATACGAATAAAAAGATGAGCGAATTCGAGCACGCTTGGGCGACGATGAAACAAGCACGTGGTGCTGACGGTGCATTTCGCGCGCGCCGAGAAGTCTTTATAATATTATCCCTAAAAGCGCGTGGAGCTTGCCTCCAAGCATCTGTAGAGCTCAGTAATCGTCGTTCTTTTAATCGCGTAACATCGGTAAAACGTTCTCGCAACGTCAATCGGTTAAAATATTAATCGTTTAAATAATTTATGTGCCCTGAAGATTAGCGTACGTGCTTGTGATGATAAAAATATTTAATCAAAACGTAGCTCACGGAGATGAGTATAACGAATGTACCTCTGCGGGTTTTTATTCAATCGGAAAAATTTTTGAGTGCTAGTACGAGTACTTTTTAACTTCTTCATAATTGCGCGGTGCAGTGATTCTCGTTTTCATCGATTTGAAACATTTTTTTACTACTGAATAAGCAACGAGTTAGAATAGTGAGAGAGAGAGAGAGAAAGCTAAGCGACAGGCGCGGGAGAGAGAGAGAGAGAAAGGGTGTGTGCAAAACATCAGAAGAGTGCGTGCGAGAGAAAGAGAAAGAGAGAAAAAGCATAAGCGACAGACGCGGGGGGAGAAAGAGAGAGAAAGAAATGCGCTGAATAGCCTCGGAAGAAGGGTAAGTAAAAGTAAAAAATAATAATAAACCGCAGGGAGCGGTGGAAATATTAAAAATAATAATTATAAAATTTAAAAAAATAATAATAATCCGAAGAGAGAGAATATTGAAAATAATAATAATAATAATAATAATAATAATGTGCGCCACTTTGCAGTTTCCCCCCTGTCCTCACCTCACCCACACACACACACACACACACACACACACACAACGCCACCTCAACACTCGACTCACCCAGCCTCATAGTGGGGGAAAATCGAGTGATGGGGGAAGCCGCGCGGTGGGGGAAGAAGTGGGGATAGGAGTGGGGGGGGGGGCCAGAGTGGTGCACCTACTACTAATGAGATCATGCAATTGGAAATGTTGATTTTATCTGCCACAGTGCGCAATGCAGGGGATCGGATTGTAATTTCCGTCCCTTGTGGCTATACAAGAACATGAGCGCTCGAAATTATCGCTGGAGATTAAATCAGTTGCGATAGCAGGACCGATAATATTTTACTATTAAATAAAACGATACTATCCAATAAACAACACGCATCATATTTCTGGATTTTCGATTTTTGAAACGATTTTCGTTTCTTCTCAAGCTGCACCACTAGCTGATCATTCTACATGAAAGCCAAAGGGGAAATTAGTCTCCAATATGAAATGTTGAGTAGTCGAACATTGAAAAAAAATTGAAGTGTCCGATCGAGAAGACGGATTGAAATCTGTCTTCAATGCTCAAGATGAATCTCGCGCATTGTAAGGAATAGAATGTTCTCTCGTCTATTTTCCTTTCGGTGAACAACGAGCGCTCGCGACAACCGCAGGCAGATGAAATCAAACATGACGAGGGTCTACAAATTAAAAAAAAATTGAAATGTCCGATCGAGAGGACGGATTCCATCTAGAGCAGTGAAAGAAATAGAATGTTCTCTTTTCTTTTTTCCTTTCGTCAAACAACGAGTGCTCGCGAACACCGCAGGCAGATAAAATCGAACATGACGAGGGCATCGTAAGGCTACAAAGATTCAGTAGAATGGGATCGTGCAATTAGAAATATTGATTTCATCTGCCAAAGTGCGCAATGCAGGGGATCGGATCGTACTATCCGTAACTCGTGGCTATACGAGTACATGAGCGCTCGAAATTATCGCTGGAGATTGAATCAGTTGCGATAGCAGGATCGGTAACATTTTGTCCACTAAAGGAAACCATACTATCCAACAAAAAACTCGAATCCCATCCCTTGCAGGGAGATTCTCGATTTTTGAAACCATTTTCCCTTCATCTCAAGCTGCACCACTGACCGTTCATTCTCCGTGAAATCCGGAGATGAAATCAGTCTCAAATAGAATGTCGGGTAGTCAAATATTGAAAAAAGTTGAACTGTCCGATCAGGAGAATGGATTTCATCTCGAGCAGTGAAAGAAGTAGAATGTTCTATCGTCTTTTTCCCTTTCGTCGAACAACGAGCGCTCGCGAACACCGCAGGCAGATGAAATCAAACATGACGAGGGCATCGTAAGTCTACCAATATACAGTAGAATGGGATCGTGCAATTGGAAATGTCGATTTCATCTGCCAAAGTGCGCAATGCAGGGGATCGGATCGTGATTCCCGCCCCTTGTGGCTATACGAGTACATGAGTGCTCGAAATTACCGCTGGAGATTAAATCAGTTGCGATAGCAGGATCGATAATATTTTACTATTAAACAAAACCATACTATCCAGCAAAACCATTAATTCCCATTTCTTGCAGGGGGGATTTTCGATTTTTTAAACGATTTCCGTTTCTTCTCAAGCTGCACCACTAGCCGATCATTCTCCATGAAAGCCGGAGAGGAAATCAGTCTAAAATATGAAATATGGAGAAGTCGAATAATAAAAAAACATTAAAATGTCCGATCGAGAAGACTGATTTCATCTAGAGCAGTGAAAGGAATAGAATGTTCTCTCGTCTATTTTCCTTTCGTCGAACAACGAGCGCTCGCGAAAACCGCAGGCAGATCAAATCAAACGTGACAAGGGCATCGTAAGTCTACAAATATATACGTTATAATGGGATCGTACAATTGGAAATGATGATTTCATCTGCCACAGTGCGCAATAGAGGGGATTCGAACGTATTTCCCGTCACCTGCAGCCATACGAGTACAGGAGCGCTCGAAATCATCGCTGGAGATTAAATCAGTTGCGATAGCAGGATAGATGACATTTTACCATTAAAAAACCATACTATCCAACAAACATTACGAACCTCATCTGTTGTAGGGAGATTTTCGATTTTTAAAACGATTTTCGTTTCTTCTCAAGCTGCACCACTAGCCGATCTTTCTCCATGAAAGTCGGAGAGGAAATTAGTCTCAAATATGAAATGTGGAGTAGTCGAATATTAAAAAAAAATTGAAATGTCCGATCAAGAAGACGGACTTCATCTAGAGCAGTGAAATAAGTAGAATGTTCTTACGTGTTTTTTCCTTTCGTCGAACAACGAGCGCTCGCGAACACCGCAGACAGATAAAATCAAACATGACTAGGGCATCGTAAGTCTCTAAATATACAGTTGAATGGGATCGTGCAATAGGAAATGTTGATTTCATCTGCTACAGTGCGCAATCCAGTGGATCGGATTGTAATTTCCGTCAATTGTAACTATACGAGTACATGAGCGCTCGAAATTATAGCTGGAAATTAAATCAGTTGCGATAGCAGGATAGATAATATTTTACCATTAAACAAAACCATACTATCCAACAAATAACATCAATCTCATCTCTTGCAGGGAGATTTTCGAATTTTGAAACGATTTTCCTGTCTTCTCAAACTGCACCACTAGCCGATCATTCTCCATGAAAGCCGGAGAGGAAATTTCATACATAAAAACATAAAAGTTGAACTGTCTGATCAGGAAGATGGATTTTATCTCGAGCAGTGGAAGAAGTAGAATTTTCTTTCGTCTTTTTTCCTTATGTCGAACAACGAGCGCTCGCGAAAACCGCAGGCAGATGAAATCAAACGTATCGAGGGCATCGTAAGTCTCCAAATATACAGTAGAATGGGATCGTGCAATTGGAAATGTTGATTCCATCTGCCACTGTGTGCAATGCAGGGGATCGTATTTCCCGTCACTTCCCTAGCGGTTTTGGCGACTATGCTTCGGTCGAATTTTCAGGCATAAAGAGACTTTCAGGTTGGGTCCATTCGACCGAAGCGATTTCTAGATGTTCTGGTCGATGCGACTTACCTTTTCTGGTTGTTGCGACCCAACTACTGGTCGCCGTAGATTGGTCGTTTCGACCCTTTCTTTCTAGTCGTAAATATTTTTTGAGACCTTAGTTGACCGGTTATTTCGACCCGTCTTTTCCGGTCGAAACTTTTTTTCGAGACCCTCCGCGGATGGTCTTTTCGACCCCTTTTTTTGGGGTCGAAACTTTTTTTCACGACCCTCCGCGGAAGGTCTTTTCAACCCGTTTCTTGGGTTTGAAACTTTTTTCACGACCCTCCGCGGAAGGTCTTTTCAACCCGTTTCTTGGGGTTGAAACTTTTTTTCACGACCCTTCGCGGAAGGTCTTTTCGACCCGTTTCTTGGGATCGAAACTTTTTTGAAAGACCCTCCGCGGAAGGTCTTTTCGACCCGTTTCTTGGGGTCGAAAATTTTTTTCGAGACCCTCCATGCAAAGTCTTTTGGACCCGTTTCTTGGGGTCGAAACTTTTTTTTCGAGACCCTCCGCCGAATGTCTTTTCGACCTGTTTCTTGGGGTCGAAACTTATTTCATACGTTGCGGCGCATGCCGCAGGCGGCATACGCCTGGCTCTTGATTGGTCACCGCATGCGTTTGCCGGAGCTCACCGCGTACATGGGTCAAGGGTTTCAGTGTATCGCGGGTTATTAAGAGATTTGAAATTAAGGGCTCGTCGTGTCATCGTCCTCGTCGTCACTACTAATGACTCCTCTTCGATGTTGCTTTTCGGCACCGCTTCTACTCTTAAGCCGATTTTTGTAGCAGAGGTTCTTCAGTTTCTTTGAAATTTTTACCCGTACTTTGTCGATGTCTTCTATTTCCATTCTTGGTAACTTTTTGAATGCTTGCAGCGACATACACCCACCTAGTCGTGCAATATTTCGAAAATACATCATTTCGCCCATAAGCATTCATTAAAGAGCAATACTTTCAAACACCAGTCACGACCACTCGTACCACGATATCCCCAGTCATACATTCCAAACTTACGCATTAACTTCTTTATTTGTTCGGTTGTAACTTCTCGTCGTCCGATGTCGCCACTTCTTTTTTTAATAACTAGCGTCACGATTGTATCCTCGTCCCACAAGTCTGTCATTAAGTGGTTTAGTCTTTTCGTCATATTTGCAGCTTTCACCGCTTTCAATGCTATTGCTCTGGGGACTTCCCAACCGGGAGCTACCGGTATATCTCGATCACCCTCATCTATTGGCGTACTTGTTGCGATTTCGAAGTCAGACTCGTCTCTACTGTCAACTGCCAAGACGCGTTCCAGCTTTTTTGTTCTCTTTAAGATATCCGCCGCTTTTTTACATATGTCTTTGATCTGCAAATATAACATATTTAAAAATCTTACAAGTATTTTTTGATTCAGTTAATGGTTTCATTACCTCTTGTCTTAAGATGTTATCGCGCCGTTGACTGCAATTGCAGGTCTGACTAGACCTTTCATTTTCCTCCTCGATTAAGCTTTCGTGCCCGGTTATTCGTACCGGTACTGGCGTTGGCGTTCTCTTCGACAAGAATTCCAGATTCTTCGCATGTTTCTACGATTCGTGAGGGTCGTTCTTCTTCCATTTCCGTTTTTCGCATCTCGCGTTGTCGATACTGATGACCTGTTATCAATGTTGTTACGTCCTGCGTATAAGTAGAAATAGGGGTGCCTCTTGTTGGGACCGGAATGCGCCGGTCGGGGATAGAGGCAAGAGTGCCGTGACCGTGTGACGCTACTCACGTGAAACGTAGATTTTTCTTACTTTCTTTGGTAAAACGTGGCGTTTTACCGTGGTTTTTTTAGATAGTTTTTGTTTGGGCGTAGCGGGTGTTTAGTTGATGAAGACGACGTTGTCGGTTGAGGTGTCGCTCGAGTTGTTGTTGCTGTGCTCGTACATTAAACAATTCTTCCCTGGAGCGAGTCTTTATTATTTTCGTATTTACCGCTTCGGCGTTTGCTCGTAAAAGTCTGAATGAAAAAATCTGAATGAAAAATTTATCCTTCGAATGTGTCTTATTTTCGGGTGGGACTCCCACACGATAGGGTTGGTACCTCCACCACAGTGCGTGCGTCTAGCACACAGAATTGTGAGAAGTATGTGGACCACTATGGCGACCCCCACTCCTATCCCCACTCCTATCCCCTCCACTTTCCCCCCACGTCGGAGCCTCTTTCCGAGCGTGGTGGGGGTCGTGGTGGGGAGAGGTAGTGGGGGAAAGAGTTCGGAGGGTTCGCCATAGTGGTCCGATTATTATCATTATTCAAATAATAATAATCCATACTTTTTTCTCTTTATTTAATTTTATATACATTTTCACTTAATTATACGTAATGCTTTTATACAATGAGAAAAGGACTTATCTTTTACGGGCTATAACAGTTTTAACTATGTGATCCAAATGATGCGTCAGTAGATTGTCAATTATCGTTGTTTTTGTACAAGTAGGTAATTCGTTATATGAGTTATTCGGCGATGTCCGTTTTTGGGTAGCTCTCTCTCGTATTTTCGCACGCTTCGTGAGAATATTACGGGGTATGCAGCTCGTTGTAAAAATGGATGTTTCTGATGTTATTGCATCTACAAGAGAGTCTCTGCACTTTGTTACCTCGTTGCAAACACGACGAAGCCACGAGATATTTCTGTTTATACTGGCTTGTAATAATTACAGTATAATAAATTGCTCGTTTGTAAAACAGAATATCGGTAACGAGCGATGTGCAGGGTCTCCTTCATCCTCTATGTTAAAATGATTTTGAAAATCGTGCCAAGAACGATCGTCCATAGTTAAACAACCATGGATATAACATTTGAAGCTAATCACAGGCCGTAACGTACCGTTCCGACAAATATCAAGGCCCACCCACACAGATTTCGTCCCCAAATTATTTAGCTTATAGGCGAACGGTAGCAGTAGCGCACGTAGATTCTTAGCACGTTTCGCATACATCGCAGGACTTAATGATTTGTTGACGGTTTGAATTCCAGATTATTGAATTTTGTTCCGCGATATTCCATGGCCAAATTATTTTCACGGGCTGCGGCTATCATCTGCCGAGATAGCTGATCGTCTTTTTCGAACAGTTGGACGAATCTGGCTGGTAGGAAGCACGCAAATGTGTTTTCCACGTCGATGACGATACGCGTGTCCCATTTAGTTTGAACGATTCTTATGTCGCTGATGCTGTAGTCTTTTTTGAGCTCTAGTTCCGATAACTTTTTCACAGGTAGAAACGCGGCCGTTTGTCCTACTTTGTTGATTCGTGCGAAATCCATCGTAAATATCGAGTTCGTCAAATTTTCGTGTTAATGAGAGAAATTGCGATCTCGCTTGTATTACTGCTTTGATACTCGCAATGTCGTGTGAAAGTGCTTCTATTCGCCGCTTTAATTCGCGCTTTAATCCGCTTTCATCCTCCTCCTCTAAATTTATAATGAAGCAACCTGTCAG
Organism: Rhorus exstirpatorius; assembly: GCA_963564615.1. NCBI lineage: Eukaryota > Metazoa > Arthropoda > Insecta > Hymenoptera > Ichneumonidae > Rhorus > Rhorus exstirpatorius. The sequence goes on along the minus strand of OY751319.1, from coordinate 5,941,910 downwards.
TTGCGCCAGGTACTCTGATTTTATTGAACCCCTTGTGAATATTCGATCAGATTGTTCCGCAATATTTTTCAAAATTGATTCCATATGTTGCGACGTTGTATCGCCCTCACGCCATTGTAAACCATGATGATTTCTAGTCAACCAATAATTCTGACGCTTCAGCGCCGGTGATAGATCCTCATTATCGTGAGGTGAAGACACAAGCCAATGAGCGGTGTACGGCCCGTGTAGGCAAATGATCGCAACTTCTTTCGGCACAAAACGATTGTTTTTATCTCGCAAACCCTGTATATCGATTGCGATATTCATGATGCTTTCTCGTTGCTCTCTCTGATAATACTGTTCAGCTCTTTGTGTCACGGAGACCTAGCTCGGCGGATACAAATTCTGCTGACTATCCAGAAAAGTCAACGATTACTTGTCTGGATGAGTCAATCTCCAGCACATTATCATACTCGGCGTACACAATACAATTTACCGTTGATGCGAGAGCCTTCTCGAATCGTACTTCTATTCTAACACTGCCGTGTTTTACCAAATTCCAATGAGTACTGCTGTTTGCTGATAAATCGGGCGTAAGATCAAACGCGAAAAGGCAATACCCTTCGGGGTAGGCCTCCCGTGAAATACAATTACCTTCATTGAGAAAGTGAATACCCGTTCTGGAGAACAGAGTATGATACGCGTCTACGTAAAGCTTCGATTTTGTAAAGTCGGGCTGCAGAGCCTTTGACGGTATTTGCATACTATCCACATACAACGATAGATAATTAATTTCATAATTTTTAAAATTAAACGGGTTTTTATCGAGGCAGCCGTTGAACGCTTTATTATCGACGAAACCAATGATGATACGTTTTGGTAGCTGGCCGAGGATTACATTATCGAGAGTTTCGCCATGTACTCCGCTATGCATGGATATAGCCTTTACCTCCACGCGTGTCAGGGGGTATTTTGCCGTAGCTTTACACAGAGTTCTTGCATGTGCTAAAAGTATACCAGGTGCTATCTTGGCGCGACGTACGAGAAGCGACGCTTCGACAATATGTATTTTATAGTCTGCCGTCCCGCCCATAAGGCAAAATGAATTATTCGTGCGTACGAGTCGCAGACGCATTTCAACACCGTTCAATAAGAATCTCTCTTGATTAAAGACATCGCAGTGAAGATGACGGAGGAGATCAATAGTTTTTCCACTGCTAAGAAGGTCTCTGCGGCTAACAAGCTCACCGTTGGCTGTATCTGTATCCTCCATTTTTCCCGGTGTATCGGCGAACCAGAGCACACTCGTAAGATGAGAGTTTTTTGCGTCGTCTCCATAATTTAGCAGTGTTTCAATGTATGCTCTGTATGCATACGCGTTATTCGGGGGCGATACAAGTTTCTGATTGAAAAACACATCTACTTGATTAAACATTGAATGCATCAGATTATTGACGGGGCCTATTTTAATCGTTGAATCAGGCTTCTCAGCCAAACACTGTATTTAAACGCGCATGCTTAGCATGGTGTGAGCAAGATCAATGTATTCATCACCCTGACCAGGTACCACAAACTCAATTGGTGAATCATCCGTTAAAGATGAGATCGGCTTGTAGTACGCCCATTGTGTTCCCTCGATGGTGGTTTGTGTAGGAGGCAGTGTAAATAGCTCGAGCTCTGACTTTAAACACTCGCAAGAGTGTGTGTGTAAGAAAGCCATATTCACACACTCTCTCTCTCTCTCTCTCTCTCTCTCTCTCTCTCTCTCTCTCTCTCTCTATGCGAAAATATCAGCCACCGTTCGTAGAGCCTTCCTCTTCTTGGTTGGCTTTCTCTTATTTATCCTCCTCTTTGCCGTTGCCCGCTTTCTCAGTTTTCTCGACGAAGACGTAGCTTTCTTTCTTTTTTTCACACTATGGATACGTCGCACACCGCGGCCGGAAATGGAATGCCGAGATCGATTGATTTTAGCCATTTTATAGCCAGAACCCTCCATGAGCGTATCGATTTTTTCCTCCGCCTTTCGCTTCAGATTTTCGCCGGACTCGCGTAGACGCGTTCTGAACGCTTCTCTTGGCCATACACCATTGTCTATTATATCGGTGGCAACATTAACACCGGCACGCAGAGCCTCCTTGCCGACAGCCCGTGCTCCATTCTTCAAAAGAGGTATAATACGGCGGAAAAGGCCACCGAGAAAACTGCCAATCCCGTGGCCCCTTTGATTCGGTGAGCCTATACTGATACCCCAATATCCGGTCCGAGCACCACCCGTCTGCATATCGAAGTATTCATCGTAATAAGTCATTGCGATGACTTCTCTAATCTATATGCTTGAACTGTAATGTCACCGTCAGCGTCCCGTTCTTAAATGGTATCGGCTGTCCAAACTCATCCCTTATATCGATATCGATCGATTGAAAGTTTGTATGAAGCAGAGGTTCGTAGCGTGGTGGCGAAAAACCTCTAATCTTCACAGAGCCGTAATTGTTGCTATCCGCGGTATAAGATGGTACAACACGTAACTGAGGTGCATGCACATCGCCGGTAATATAGGGTTCACAAATATCCGTATAAACGAATAACATATCGGGGATATCATTAGTTAGGCTGGCAGGTCGTGTGCCTGTATAACCAACATCTCTGAATGCAGGCGGGAGCGCCACACTGCTGGGTGTGGTAAATCCTAAAATCTTGTTGAGCTTTGGTGAGAAATGGAAAGCATGAATTAAATTTTCGCAAGAATCGCAGATACGGGTCACTTGGACGTAGCCATTGCGAGTGCGCTGAAATAGTAAATGACCAGCAACGCCCTGTAGTTCATTTATTACTTCGAGCAATGAGTCTATACTCTTCTACTCTCGATAACTCTCGATAACTCGACCTCGTAAAAAATGCCGTCAATTCCTTCGCCGTGAAGATCGCGTAAAAAGTACACCGTCGGCCAACTTGTCGTCGATATGCGATGAATTTTGAACAGCTCGCTGCTCCAGCCGCTCTCGTAACCTTTTGCAAAGGCCGCTTTTGCACTACTGATTCGTACAACATCACCGATCCCGTATTTAGGGATGTGTTCTCGCTCCGAATCCTTGTAACGCTGCATCAAATCAGCACGAGCTTGAGCTGCAGTGGCAAGAGTCACCGTTACCGGGGCCATTTTTATGCTGCTATGCCGGGCTTTATTATATGCAGACACTATATTCTGCAGCACATTGATGTATCGCTTCGCGCGAGTATACGTGAAGTATCGCCACATTCTTTCTTTCAATGTTCGATTAAATCTTTCCACAATTGCGGCTTTTATATCAGGATTCCGTGCAGCTCGAAACTGAATATCTTTCTTCTTTAGGAGCTCTTGAAATGCAGCACCCATGAATTCTTTGCCTCGATCCGATTGCAGGCATACGGGTGATCGGCTATCAGTGGCTTTTTGCGTGAGTATCCGCGTAAAAGCCTTAGCCACAGACGCAGCAGTCTCGTCGCGTAAAGGTTCGACCCATGCATATTTACTGAGCACATCTATGACTACGAGGAGATAGGTATGACCATCGTTGTAATCTTTGATCGAGCGAAGATCTACGAGATCAGCCTCCCAGACATCGTCAATGTTTCGCACGCTGTAATGGCGTCGTGGAAATCGATGTTTTACAGAGCGATGTTTCGTGTAAGCATCCTGTGTCTCCAACCACTGCATGGTATTTTCGCTAGAAATTTTTTTTCGTGTTGCGCGTAATAATTTTGCAGCGCCCGAGAACGATGCTTCGTGGGAGGGATTATAGTACAGCTTTTCCAATGTTTTCATGGTTTAGAGTTTTAGATTAGCCTAAATTACACGATTCTTCTTCTTATTTTTACACTGGCCAGCGCCTGTTTGCTCCCGCTCAGAGGTACTGAAGAGCTCATAAATACTGGGATCGGTGGATTCGTCACTGCTGTGATTGGCTCCCGCGTCGCTCAATGACAAGTCGTGGGAGTGCACAGGTATTTTTCTTTATTTCCGAAAAGGCGTCGAGGTGGGCTCATTGGACCTCCACAGATCCTGGTTTCCAACAAACTCGCGTGGAATTTTTGCCGCTTGTAAAAATCCTGCAAATGCATGACGACCCGCCGGCGTTGAGATTTTCCTCGCGTGCATAGCATCGTTTATAAGATCGACAATATTGGAGTCCTTGATTTCTTTGCCTGCGATGGAGACGGTGCCTGTAGGATCCCAGCAATACTCTGTTACTGGTACAAGGCGTAAACGATGGAGCAATAGTTTTGCTTTGTTGCGATATTTTGTCGGGACACTCTCAACGATCATAGAGTCGTTTATGCGTGGAATTTCAGCGCCTTATCCACTATTCCCCTCCTCCTCTATAGGTGTCGTGATGTAATCATCATTTTTTGCGAGTGCATGATGCTGCTGCGCTCGCTCATTATCGGCAAAATGGAGATAACGCTGCAACACCGCGAAATACGCCGACCACTTTTCCCTCTCATCCTTGTACGAATTAGAATTCAGAATATCGTTCATCTCAGTGTCCAATCTACTCAGTGTCGTACCAAGGGTTTGCACTGTTTGCTGCTGTTGCCGTTGAACAGATTCCGTTTGTCGATTATTCTGAGCGCCTATATGCTGAAGATTCTCTTCAGGCACGAGCACCATTTTTCTCGCATGCTCCATTATCCACTGCCGCCGATCAAACGTGACAAGAGCGTACCCAGTACGGGGGCGAGCAGCAGCGGTAGGAACCCACCGTTTTGAACCACAAAATGTTTCTTGCTCTTCCAACTACCGCTTTTCGCAGCTAGTCGTCGACGAATAGATGCGTGGCGACGCAACTTTTTTCTTTGTTCAGGCTTCAAAGGCACGTTACCACGTAGAATGTTTAAGAGCATGTGAAAGCACTGTTTTACCCTTTCTTATGGTAATGCAGAGTGCATGTTAAATTTCAAACAAGTACCACTCCTAAACTATGAAACCGAATGGATTGAATTTTTCACAGGTATTTCTGGAGACCTTTATACATACGGTGTTGACCCAAAAATGTTAAAATTATAATTAGAAATGAAAATTTTGAGTGAAAATTGACGAATTTGATAGATTTTACAAAATATTGGGTCAACACCGACTAGACGGATAATAACCCTAAACAATGAGCTTTTATTCATTGCTGTACGTCGAAAATTGACTAAATGGCATTTGTTTGAAAAATTACATGTTAATTTTGTCGGTAAGGAGATGTAGAGAGAGCGCGTAGTTCCTGAGCAGTCCGCCGAAATTCGAAATGTGAGCGCTGCGAATCGTTCTCTCCGATGCCATATGCGCAGAAAGAGGAGAGCGAGAGAGAGAGAGAGAGAAAGCGAGAAAGAGAGAGAGGGAGGGAGTGATCAATATGTATATCTCTATATACGCATGTGTTACTATATACAAATTTCAAACAAGTATCACTCCTATACTATCAAACCGAATATATTGAATTTTGCACAGGTATTTCTGGAGACCTTTATCCATACTGTGTTGACCCGAAAATGTTGAAATTATAATTATGAATGAAAATTTTTAGTGAAAATTGAAGAATTCAAAAGATTTTACAAAATATTGGGTCAACACCGACTAGGCGGATAGAAGCCCTATACAACGAGTCTTTATTTATTGCTTTACCTCAAAAATTGGCTTAGTGGCATTTGTTTGAAAAATTACATGTTAATTTTGTCGGTAACGCTCCGAGCGATCCACGGCCAGCTCGAATAGAAAGAGGAGAGCGAGACCGGGAGAGAGAGCGAGAAAGAGGGAGAGGGAGGGAGTTATCGATATGTATATCTGTATATACGCATGTATGACTATATACAAATTTCAAACAAGTATCACTCCTATACTATCAAACCGAATATATTGAATTTTGCACGGGTATTTCTGAAGACCTTTATTCATACGGTGTTAACCCGAAAATGTTAAAATTATAATTATAAATGAAAATTTTCAGTGAAAATTGAAGGATTTAAAAGATTTTACAAAATATTGGGTCAACACCGACTAGACGGATAAAAGCCCTATACAACGAGTCTTCATTTATTGCTTTACGTCAAAAATTGACTTAGTGGCATTTGTTTGAAAAATTACATGTTAATTTTGTCGGTAACGCTCCGAGCGATCCACGGCCAGTTCGAATAGAAAGAGGAGAGCGAGACCGAGAGAGAGCGATTACATGTTTTCTCCGATGCCCCAGCAACTGCCAGTGCATGTGTGTATGTGTGTGTGCATGTGTGTAGAAAAATAGTGAGAGAGAGAGAGGGGGAGAAAGCAACTGCGAGAGAGAGTGATAGATATGTATATGTGTATAAACTCATATTTTATTCTATATATATAATATATGTATGTATATTATATATATACATGCATATATACTCCGTTCACCGAGAGAACGTACTCCGTTCTCTCAACTACCTACCATATTTAAAAAAAATTTTATTAGGTATTGAAGTTGCTCAAAGTTATAAAAAATAGTCGAGATGGCCGAAAACCGAAAAAAATCGATGAAAATCCTCTCTTTTTAACATGCAACCACGCTCATCTCTCAGTAATGAGAAATATTGCAGTAAACTTGTTGAGCGATTGTACCATTTTATTAAAAAAAAACTAGTATATTCAAATGCACAATACTCGGCGGTGCAGCATTTGTTGTTTCGTAAAATACTGAGCCTTTTACAATTATAGTAGTGCTTTTGTCTTCTTCGTATAAGCATGTCAGTTTCATCAACTCATCGTGTTATTACATTGTAAGGAGCAGTACCACGATTTCGCTGAAGACGTAGAGAGGCAAGGGGCAAAAAATAACAACCGCCCATGCGAATGTCAAAACTCGTCGTTACGCGTTTTGCCAGCTTCATCGTACAACGTCGCGTTTTCACGTGACAAAGCGATTTTACTATAACAGAAGACTGCGCGTAACGTGAAATTTTTATAAGTAGTATTATACATGTGTAACGAAATATAGTGTACAAAGATAACATTTATCAATCAAGATTTAGTGAAGTGCGGTATTTCATACCTACACGGTGATTGCTAAGTGACGTGAAAAATATGGGCAATAAAGAAAATTTGAACAAAAATCGTCCTCGTTCACGTCGAACGACCAAGAAATACAGGTACGTTTTGCAAACGTACGTACAATCGACTCTCCAAGAGAGAGCGGGACAGGGAGAAAGAGAGAGACATTTTCTCTCAACGTGCCTAAAGAAGTTTCACTCAAAAATGTTTGTTTCGTGAAACACTGAGCCTTTTACAATAAGTAGTGCTCTTGTATTTTTTGTATAAGCATACAGTTTCATCAACTCAGCGTGTTATTACATTGTAAGGGGCAGTGCCTTGATTTCGTTGAAGCCCGTGAGAGGAGAAGGGAAAAAAAAACAATCGCCCGTGCGAGCTGTCGAAACCCGCCAATACGCGTTTTGCCAGCTTCATCGTATTCAATGCATGTGTTGTGAAAAGCGATTTTACTATATAGCAGACGACTGCGTGTAACGTGAACTTTCAATGAGTAATAGTATTATTCATGTGTAAAGAAAAAATAGTGTACAAATATAAGAATTTGGATTAAAAAATTCGTGAAGTGCGGTATTTCATACCTACAAAAAGTGATTGATAAAGTGAGGTGAAAGAGGAGAATAAAAATAATTTAAAAAATCGTCCTCAATGACGCCGAAGGAGCAATAAATACAGGTACATTTTGCAAACACACTTATGGCACAATCTAATGGCTCAGAAAAAAAAGAAAATGGGAAAAAAATATATGCAGAATTTGAAATAAAAATGTTATATAATGCGAGTATATATCTCAATATATTTGCGAATATTTTGTAAATTTTGTAAAAAAATTGTAGAAAGCAAAATTTTACATTTTTAATGGAAAAAAACCTATTTAAAAAATAAAAATCGATTTTTGAACGATTATGACAGTTTAAAAAAATTTGAAATATTTTTTTTTTAATTCCTCGAACTGTTTTTAAAAGTAATAGGTCTCTTTCCAGATGGAGATATTCAATCTGAAGGCTCAGAAAAAAAAAGATTGAAAAAAAAAATTTTTCCTCATTCTAACCTCGAAATCGCAACTTCGTTGCGATTTCTCGGCTCTCATGAGGAAAAATAATGTTCGATACTCGTACGAAAAGGCTTTTTGACGAAACACGTTACAGCACTCGTCTTCGGCTCGTGCCGTAATCCTCTCGTTTCGTCAAAAAAGCCTTTGCGTACTCGTATCGAAATGTACTATTAGGCAAAATTTAAAATAAAAATGTCATATAATGCGAGTATATTTCTCAATATATTTACGAATATTTTGTAAATAAATATAGAGAAATAGTCTCGCATTATATAACATTTTTATTTCAAATTTTGCATAAAATTTTTCGTCACAATTTACTTTTTTTTTCTGAGCCTTTAGATTGAATTTCTTCATCTGGAAAGAGACGTTACTTATTCCTTTTGAAAAAAGATCGTGGAATAAAAAAACGAGTGTTTTTAGAGACTTCATCTTAAAAATTACATATGTTCTGTAAAATTTTCTCAGCTTCCTGAAAAAATAGTAAACATTTTTTTTGAACTGTGGGCAATGGCGAAAAAACGACTTTCCAAATTATAATCTTGATTTACAGAGTCTTCTACACTCATATTAATTAGGCTATATTTTTTTTCAGAAAGTTCAATTTGTGTGTGTGTGTGTGTGTGTGTGTGTGCGTGTGTGTGTGTGTGTGTGCGTGCGTGCGTGCGTGCGTGCGTGCGTGCGTGCGTGCGTGCGTGCGCGTGCGTGCGTGTGTGTGTGTGTGTGTGTGTGTTTGTGTGTGTGTGTGTGTGTGTGCGCCCCTCAGTGCATCGGCTGTAGGCGTCATTGGAGCGGCGTAAGGATCTCCCCACAGACACGTAAGTTTTTTATATTTATTGATAAATAACAATAAAAATAAAAAAGTATGAATTATTATTATTATTTAAATAATGATAATAATCGGGCCCTCAGAACTCTTTCCCCCCCACCACCTCTCCCGAGAGAGAGCGAGAGAGATAGAGAGAATAATAAAAATGAATAATAATAATAATCGGACCACTCGGGCGAACCCTCAAAACTCTTTCCCCCCCCACTACCTCGCCCCACCACGACCCCCACCACGCTCGGAAAGAGGCTCCGACGTGGGGGGGGGGGGGGAATTGAAGGGGATAGGAGTGGGGATAGGAGTGAGGGTCGCCATAGTGGTCCACATACTACTATTGTGGTTGGATGGTTAGAGTACAGAGCGTGCATCTGGCACATGGGACTGTACCCGGAGAAGGAGAGGAAACTACAAGAAAACGTGCGTCTAGCGCACAGAACTGTAGTTAGAGATTACAGAGCGTGCATCTAGCGCACAGGACTGCTGTACTTATTGTTAGAGTAATAGTAACTACGAGTGAACGTGCATCTAGCGCACAGAACTGTAGTTAGAGATTACAGAGCGTGCATCTAGCGCACAGGACTGCTGTACTTATTGTTAGAGTAATAGTAACTACGAGTGAACGTGCATCTAGTGCACAAGAACTGTAGTTAGAGATTACAGAGCGTGCATCTAGCGCACAGGACTGCTCTACTTATTGTTAGAGTGAGAGAGGAAACTACGAGAAAACGTGCGGCTAACGCACAGAACTGTAGTTAGGGAGAGGTGTTGGGAACACGTGAGTTTTGGTGGGTGTCCCAATCGAAACTGAACAACTTGAAGTATGTTCGTACGTTTTATCAATTACTTTCCCGTATTTACCAGCCGGATATATCCTCGTTGGATGAGCGGATGCAGGCGTATGGGGTTATTTAAATGAGTTTGTCGAATCACTTTTTAATTTCAACCAGTAAATTTCGGCGTTTATTAAAATAGTCCTCGACCAACCCCGTTGGGGAGATCGGACAAGAAGTTTTCACAATTTTTACCATTTTTAAGTTTTAAGCTGCTTTATGCGTGGTCGGGTCCCCGAGGTAGACCCGCCGATTTTTTCGATGGTTATTCGTTAACCTGTTCAAATGACTGGGTACTCTGACTCTTAAGCACTGACTGCTCTTTTCTCACTCCTTACTGACTGATTGCTCACCGAACGCTACTTCTTACTGACTGATTTGCGGACTGCCGGACATTATATAGTCCCTTATTTTATTGTCGTCGAGGGTGGGAGATGTCGGCGCGTGAGGGAAGGTTTTCTCTCACGCCTCGACATCCTGCTGACGACAATCGCCAGATGGATTTCCAGTTATTATGGCTGACGATTTTCATGTCAGCTTCGTGTAATCGACATTGTCCAGACTGATTTCTGACTACTGCCAGTGCAGGGATATCGATACTCACGAAGAAGCTTGTTGCTTATGTTGAGGCTCGTCCCTAGGCGATAAGCGCGGCTATCGTGTGCGAGCCAGCAAGGCGTTGATTTTCACCAACTTCCAGCATCTGCGGGAGCTTGGTGATAACGTGCGACATACGTCGGTTCGTCACTCATGCTCCTTCCCCCGTGACGAGCCTCGTTCGTAAAAGATTAAATTTTTTGTGCGTAGGCGGTGAACTCCGGCAATGAGGGTCACCTCTGGTTGTTCATGTTTTCTCGTGATTTGAGTAGGAGAGTGAATATTCATTGTTTTTACCCTGGATCATATTGATCCAGTTTTTAATTGGATATTAAAAGAACGTATGTGGAAAATTTCAAATTTAGCTGGGTATTTCGACCCAGGACGTTACAATGTCATTTGTGGAGGTTACTTTACGCATTCATTGGCACTCTTTGTTACATTTCAATCGTTCCAATCAGTTTCATATAATATAATCATTTGTTCCCATACCGTTTCACTTTTGTTCGCATGACACCGGGCGATTTCCACTTCCCTTCCTTGCATGGCCGTTGTCGAAGCAAACCTGCCTTCGGTCTCGTTGTTGTCATTGCGACGCATTCGTTCAAGCCCCATGTCCGTTCTTTCAAATGGAGCGTTCGTCATTCCTGCTTTTAGCACCTTACCTTTCTTTTTCACTTTTTCGCCCCCACGTTTTATTTCCATCTTCTTCGCGACCTGTTGCCTATAAGAATTTTTAACGCTGTTATATGACCATTCATTACAACACTTGCGTTAACATGGAACAGTTGTTTCGTTCATTCGTCTGAACGTTCAGTGTATTTCAGCCGCTTTACCGGTACAGTATCGTTTGCGTAGTTGCTTTTCGTTCTTTTGGAAATACACTTGATCGCCTTCTCTTTCATCAATGTCAAAGGAACAAGTTCATCGTTACTATCGTCGCTATCAGCTTAGACGGCACGGTCGGCGTTGCAACGTTTTCGTTTCATCGCCACGTCCACTGATTGGAATGGAGGGATCGATATTTTTCTCTGTACCTTCCTTACTTTCTTCGTACACTGTAAAAAAAAATGGTAAATTCAACTCGAGAAATCGAGTTGAAAAAAACGAGTTAGAACAACTCAAATTGAGTTCGGTCAACCGAATATCGAGTTAAAGCATGTACATGGAATAGTTGCTTCAACCCTGAAATGGCGTTAACATATTCGGTCAAATCAGCCACCTAACGAGTTGACCGAACTCATTTCAGAGTTGAATCACTCACAACAGAATAGTTGGTCCAACTTTTTCTGCAGTTCGTTCGACTACGATAATTGAATGAAACAACTCAATTAACAGCTCATTGAACCAAATATTAAGTTGATTCAACTACATTTGTGGTTTATCCGATTACTATGCGTCGTCATTTTAACTCTGAAAAAGAGTTGGAAGGACTCGATTAAAAGTTCAACCGACTACATTGGTGGTTCTATTTATCACAATTGATGTTAAAACAACTCTTTTAGATGGCTCGTTCTACTACCATAAATGTTTGAAACAACTCCATAAGCAACTCTTTCAACCAAATATTAGATTGATTCAACTACATTTGTGGTTTATCCAATTACTATGCGTCGTCATTTTAACTCTGAAAAAGAGTTGGAAGGATTCAATTAAAAGTTCAATCGACTACATTATGTGGTTCTATTTATCACAATTTACGTTGAAACAACCCTTTTATGTGGCTCGTTTTACTACCATAAATGTTCGAAACAACTCTAGAAACAGCTCTTTTAGCCAAATGTTAGGTTGATTCAACTACATTTGTGGTTTATCCGATTACTATGCGTCGTCATTTTAACTCTGAGAAAGAGGTGGAAGGACTCGATTAAAAGTTCAATCGACTACATTATGTGGTTCTATTTATCACAATTGATGTTGAAAGAACTCTTTTATATGGCTCGTTCTACTACCATAAATGTTTGAAACAACTCCATAAGCAGCTCTTTCAACCAAATATTAGATTGATTCAACTACATTTGTGGTTTATCCGATTAATATGCGTCGTCATTTTAACTCTGAAAAAGAGTTGGAAGGACTCAATTAAAAGTTCAATTGACTACATTATGAGGTTCTATTTATCGCAATTGATGTTGAAACAACTCTTTTATGTGGCTCATCGTACTGCCACAGATGTTTGAACCAACTCTATAACCAGCTCTTTTAACCAAATATCATGTTGATTCAACTACATTTGTGGTTTATCCGATTACTATGCGTCGTCATTTCAACTCTGAAAAAGAGTTGGAACGACTCGATTAAAAGTTCAATCGAAACTCAAAATATAAATATAAAACTAGCAAAGTTGTGTGAAAATGACTTCTATTACTAATCAAAATCTTCAAATGGTAATGGTAATGACGCATTCAATTTTGTAAGAGTGAGCCAGCATGCATCATATATGGGAAAATTGATGAACGAAACTCAATAGTAGTCGATAGCGCAATAGGTAGCGTCCCGGGTTAGTAATCAGGCATTAGGTAGGAAACTTGTAGGTAGGCGGTTCGAATCTCAGCTCAGACAGAAATTCTGTACTGAGTGAATATCAACGGAGAACTTTTTTTTTCGTGTGATATCATTTCTGTTATATTGTTATCGCGATAAATGCATTATAATTTTTTTTTAAATTAATTTTGATGCTCAAAATTTAAGAAACGCGAAATGTGCATCCGGTTGAATGAGCCACATCGCGAGTTAAAACAAACATAAATCGAGTTCGTTCTACCGAATATTTAGTGGCCTCAACTATATTTCTGCGGACGTGGACTTTATTTTTGGTTGAAGGAGCCACAAATCGAGTTAAATATACCATCGGATCGAGTTCAATCAACCAAAAATGTGACTGTTTTAACCATGTTGATAAGTCACATCAAATAAATATCAGGTTGAATGCGTCACATCGCGAGTTGAGACAACCACAAATCAAGCTCGTTCTACCGAATATTTAGTGGCTTGAACAATATTTCTGCGTACATGGACTTTATTTTTGATTGAAAGAGCCACAAATCGAGTTAATTGTACCACCAGATCGAGTTCAGTCAACTAAAAATGTAGCTGTTCCAACCATACTAATGAGTCACATCAAATAGATATATTGTCGAACCAGTCACATCTCGTGTTGAGACAACCGCACATCGAGTTTATCGTGCTACATATTGTGGTTAAAACGGCGCTATATATGAGTTGAATCAACTCGAAAATGTGGTTCGCCATATGTTACTCTAGAAATGAGTTGATTCAATCGTTTTCGAGTTGAATTTACCATTTTTTTTACAGTGTACTTTCTTCTTTTCTTCCTTACTATCGCGTTTCATTATCGCTTGCCTGTTGTCGAAACAAATTTTTATCACTTTCATGCCCATTATTCACAACAGATATTATTATAACTGTTCACGGATTTCTTCTTACCGGTAATGTACGCTTCTTTTTCTTATTTTTGTAAACGTTCCGCCTATTGAAGGAGTTCACCGGTACAAGTGAATTTGCGGTATCCTTTTTCCGTGATTTGATATCCTGTTTAACCCGCTTCGTATCGAATTTTTGCAACGATATCATTGAGGAAGAACTGGTATCGCTGTTGGTTTCAGTCTCTTCTTTGAGTTTTCAATGTCTTCTCTTATTAACCGTGTCCATCGCTTGGGTTTCACGGTTCGAGTTCCATCCCATTACCTTCTCGTTTATTACATTCCGTTAATAGCAATGACTACCGCAATGACGCCTATTCGCCGTACCTGTTGTTAATATTTACGTTGGAAAAACATTCCCTTACCGGTATCACAAGACTCCTGCAAACATTTCCAGGGCTATCGACCACTGGACTTGCATTTCTCGAGAAGGCGAAGATGGTTTCCACCGATGATCCGGTTACTGTTCGTGCCAACTTGTTTCTTTCGTCGATTACCTTTTCATCGGACCACTCCGGTGACTCTAACGTTGGCGACGATTTGCAATCGTCCTCCGGCAGGTTGTCCGTTAATTGGAGATTTCTGTTCGAGCACCCCAAATTCCTCGGACATGGAGTTGTAGACGGCTATTTAAAATAATCAACTTCACTACTCCGTTCGAACATACTATATTACTAACGACAGCTGCTTCATAATTTTGCAGGTACTCGTGGTACACGCTACGCTCGACTCGGAACAATATTAAACCTCACAGCGTTTCGTGCAACCGAAGCTTACCGATATTGCGGACGTTCGTTCATTTCTTTTTTTGGCAATGTTCGAAATTCTTTCCTTGTGTCCGATCGTTGTATCAGGTACATAATATTTCATGCTTCTCACTTTAATCCGCGGTTCGTTCGTCTCACGGTCAGCTGTTTCTTCTATCGTTTCGCTTACGTTTCCGATGAAAGTCATGTTACCGGTGCCGTTATCGTCATTGTTCTTGCCAGGTTCGACGTGCAGTTGCTCGGCTTCGCTGCTCGAGAGTGCCTGTTGCTTCGATATTGCTTTTACGTTTACGAAATCATCATGCAGCCAACATTACACTGATACATTACACAAAACAATTACTTCTCATCCTTACCTTTCCTGTGCACTCATCGCCGTCTCCTGTATCCTGCGACGGCTGCTTTTCCCGGTTGTCGTTTTCTTCACAATAAGCCTCATTGATTACGCTATTAATGGCAGCACTTTCGTTACCTTCACAGGCACCGATACTTTTCGAATCATGGGTTTCACAGTCGACGAGTACCTGTCGTTTAAACATCATTTTCACATTTACAACTTCTCCCTTCAATTACAAATATAATACATCCTTCGTTTCAGTACATACCGTTTCGGCTATTTCATTGTTGGGTTTGGGTTTGCGCAATGTTTCAATTTCATCCACGGCCGCGAATTCGCACTTTCCCTTATCCGTTTCTTTCCTTTCGCACGAATTTTTACGTAACGACTGATTACCGGTATCCTTCCTACAGTTATCAGGAGTTGTTTATCTCGTTGACAGCACAACCACATCGCCATCCGTGGTGATCTGTTATTTCAGTACAATTGAGATATTTACAAATTGCATCGGCAGCTTAACACTTTCTCAACCGTTCATTCCAACAGACATCTTATCGATTACCGTTTCGGTTCTTCTTGTTCCGTTACATTCGGCACTTTCGGAATTGTCCGGTTGACCCGCCGCTTCCGGTTCATTGCTTATTGAAACGTGTTCCTCGTCGTTTCGTTCATTCGCGAGACTTCTTTCGGTACCGGTACCTTCCATCTCTTCGTCACTGGTATCTTCATTGCTGTACACCTTATTACACGGGATTGCAGAAAATTGAACGTCATTACAAATACTTACAATTATCGACCTTAACACAGTCATTACGTTGGCAAACAGTTAAATAATACCGGCGGTATTTCGGCAACAGTACTGGTGACATCAGCACTCGCTTTGGAGCCTACAGCTTCCTTTATGATTCTCAGCTGCTTCTGTAAACATTCGCTCACGTTACATGTCGTTGGAACAAGTTATGAAACGTACCAGCACCCGATGCGTTTCCGACTCAGAATCTTCTTTCTATCATGCGCATATTGTTCGAAATGAGCACGGGCCGCTTTGTTTTTTCGTTGTCGTGGAGCTATGGATGTACGTTTTTCGGGACGTGAAAATGTTGCGTTTTAATACAGTGATTTTGCGACAAGATTTGAATCGCTCAATCGATTTCATGGCGTACCGTCCCAGATAGACCACTAACGTCTAATCATACATACTGTAACGGGACGTTACAAGGAGACCGCGAACCATAATCATAATAACTTATTATTTTCGCCAAATATCGGAATTCCTCGAAGGACCGAAATAGAATCCGATCCTTCGGGGAATTGTGATACGTCACGAGCATGTCAGGTGCAAAAGCACTAAAAGCTCGTTGAAATTGCCCTACCACGGAACCATCGGCCAATGAAATCGCGGCGCCGATGGTTCGTGAGAAAGTATTTAAGAATGAGACGAGCAAGACTCGTTCTCATTTTTGCCATTATCGTAAGGTGAGCAAGTACCGTGTTAAGCTTTGCCTTAACATATTTATTCCCAGCGCTTCTCGCTGTTTCACTCTCGCTTGAAAGTCGAGAACTTTCAACCGTACTACAGCTCGAAGCTGCGACTGACCAGACGTCTGATCAACTTCGAGGACAACCCGACCAGGACGAGATATTCATCGAGTCATCACCCTCGACTTGTCTTTTTTATGACAATTAGAGAAATTCACCATCAAATCGTCTTTCTCAAGACGATTTTCTCATAACGTAATTGATTTGTCTTTTTTAAGACAAATCTTTACGATCAAATCTTCGTGGAATTCCGTACATCTCATAAATGTATAATATTTTTTCGCCATCAAACTGATCAATCAATCCATATGTAGGGATATTGGACGCAAGTATAATATAGGTTAATTGAACCAATTAATTTACAGCAATTTTCAATAGATCTAAGTTCGTCTAATATACTGTAACGGGACAGACTAGGCAGTCTACCGTTACAATAATATGATTTTTTATCATCCATTGTTTATATCCATATTTGATGTATTTCGCGATTTCCCGATATCCCAAAATAGAATCTATCCTTCCGAGAAGCCCATGACGTAACCATCGTACTGTGTGCAAAAGCTCTAGAAGCTTGGCAAAATTGCCCTACCACAAACCCTTCAACTAATAAAATCACGGCGCTGGTTGTTCATGGAAAAGTATTTAAGAGCATGACGAGCAAGCCTCGTCCTCATTTTGATCAACGTTATCGGTGAGCATTATTCGCGTCAAGCGATTTCTTGACATTCCTTGTTTACGATGAAATCTCGTCAACTTTCGATACTCACATCGTGTACCGACTCTCCAAGATGCTCAACGAATTCCTATTACATTTCTGGCCATCGAGGACTACAAAATCGAAAGACATCTCTGCAACATCAGATATCTCGAAAAGTCTTTTTCAAGACTCTTCGTGATCATCGTTGACTCGTCCTTGTTAGGACGGCAAACCTCTATCCTACACCACACGTCACTGACCTTGGGCCTGTGTTGAACCATCTGTTCGCCCGAACGAAACACCGGGATGACAGACGAGCACACAAACATTCGTAACAAATAAAATAAATCACAGTAAAATCGTAAATTCCTTACGCAATAAATTAAGGAATTTCACGAAACGTTTCAATGCGTATATTAGATGTATAGGAATTCACGAACATTTGATCGTACAATTATACTGCAGATATACATGTATAAAACTTATATCCCATATCCGTGATCATCGAGGTATCACCATCACTGTATCGACATATTTTATACGTACAGTGTTAAGAAGGTACGACTAGTATGAAGAATCCAACTGACGGACTTGAAATTTTTATATGTTTTTGCCGAATACTTTATGCGCCTATTGCCAAAGTTTGAGCTATATTGACTGTTTAGTTTATTCGTAATACAATTGCAAATTCGAGCAGTTTGAGTTACTAAAGCACGTCTTCTTATGGAGACGGTTAACCGGAAGTGCTGTGATCACGGTTTTGCTGCTCACGTATCCAACTACACCCGTTGAAAATCTGAAACTTGATAGATTAGATATAATAGATATTGTAAAAAATTTTAAAATTACTCTTCACCGTGTAGTTCTGGCACTACATCATAAAAAAGTTTTAATTTCCGGTTGTAAATGGTCAGAACGATCAAATAGCACCCACAGACTTAGCAACGGCGCGAGTAACAGCTGATAGGTTTGGCGAACATGACCTAGCTTTGTTTTGATATTGGCAACGAAGATAGGGTCATCTTCGTTGGTCACGTATACCAACTTATAGCATCGCCAATGCGACGTTGCCAAGTGTTTACTTCAAATTCCATCATGTTATTTATGGAGTTTCATTATTTATCACGTATCAATTATATGTATAATTATCATTCTACCAATCGTATTAATTCCACTGAGGTAATTAAAGTCTATTTTAATAGGTTTTCGGCTGTATATTGAAAATGTTTTTTAGTCCGTTTTTGTGGTAGACATGTTATTATTATTATGATGGAGACTAATATCGGGTCGTTGACAATCCAATTTTTCAGTTTTTATTAGTTCATGCGCAATAAATCAATCATTTACCACAAAATTTTTCACATTATAATCGATAATATGAATAATCAACGCAAATAAACATAAATCAGAACAGCTGTGGGTAAAATTAATTTAGACTTTTTTTTTACTCCAAAGAACTAGTCGTACCTCCTTAAAACTGCCATCAATTGATATCTCCTGACACAATATTACATGTACGGATATTATACGTAGGCTATCCGGCTTAAGGATTTATGAGTCGTACAATCCCAACCAAAAAGATTTTAAAGCAAAAATTAAAAAAAAACAACCATATTGGAGATGATATCGATTTTCAATAATAAAAATGCCGAAAAACTATGAAAAAATTGTTTAAACAATAAATTGTTGCAGAAATTTCCTGTAAAAATGTTTTTTGATTATATGTAACAAGTTCCTCGATTTCTCTGAATACATATGAATTTTTCAAAAATTATCTTATGATACTCTTTTTTTTTGTTGTTGAAAATTTGTAATTACGAAAATTGCATGAAAAGCGGTGAATTTTTTATATGTTCTCGTACAAAGGTTCTACATTAACTTCACGAAGTATCTGGATCATCAAACTAATACTATTATGAACGCAGTTTTTCAAAATTCTAAAAGACAAACATAAAAAAATAATAACAAAATTCTTGGAAAAATTCAAATGTATGCAGAACAATTGAGGAATTCGTTACATATAATCGAAAAACATTTTTATAGCAAATTTCTGCAACCATTTATTGTTTAAACAATTTTTGATTAATTTTTATGAGAAATAAGCCATTTTTCAGGGGAGCAAACTGTTTTCTTTTTGTTTGTTAATTTTTTAATACTTAAAAATACGTAATATTTTAAATCGCAGCAGCCGATCACTCGGCATAGGTGAAAAGTTTTGAATATTTACATAAGGGTAGTTTTTGATACGGACTCAGCTAAATTATCCGTTTACATCAGAAACTACCCTTATGTAAATATTCAAAACTTTTCACCTACGCCGAGTGGTCGACTGCTGCGATTTTGTCATATTTTGAATTTCGAGATCTTAAAAAATAGAAAAAAAAAACGTTGCTCCTTCGAAAAACGGACAATTTCCCTATGTACGTATCAGAAATTACCCTTATGTAAATATTTAAAACTTTTCACCTATGCCGAGTGGTCGGCTGATGCGATTTTATACTATTTTGAATTTCAAGATGTTAAAAAATTAAAAAAAAAAACGTTGCTTCTTCGAAAAACTGACGATTTCGCTAAGCCCGTATCAAAATATACCCTTATGTAAATATTTAAAAGTTTTCACCTATGCCGAGTGGTCGGCTGCTGCGATTTTATCATATTTTGAATTTCGAGATCTTAAAAAATAAAAAAAAAACGTTGCTCCTTCGAAAAACGAACAATTTCGCTAAGTCCGTATCAGAAACTACCCTTATGTAAATATTCAAAAGTTTTCACCTATGCCGAGTGGTCGGCTGCTGCGATTTAAAATATTACGTATTTTTAAATATTAAACAATTGACAAACAAAAAGAAAACAGTTTGCTCCCCTGAAAAATGGCTTATTTCTCATAGTACCACTCACGATAAACCCCGTAAATGAATGTACTACCCCTCACACTCATGTAATACTCTACAATGTCGAGTGAATTGTGAATCTCCCTACGCAGGCACTAGACGCAGCTGTAGCCCTGCATCGCGGCGCTCGGCTGCTAGCTTCAGCCTCATACGATTTAAGTTTTCGTTTCCAAACTTACAACGTACAATCAAATTCACAGTGGTAAAAAAACATTTACAGCATTTTCCAATATCTCCAACATATTATTAATTAATAAAACTTGATTACCAACGATAACGAGAAATTAATTGATATTTCTCAACGCATTCACGATAATTCCATGTACCAATCATCCTTTCATAAATGTCAAACAAAAATCAAATTCTTCATGGACCGAACCATTCCATCTACTTATAACGACGTTCCATATTACCGGTACTTTCATTACAGACTTTATAAAAATAACAAATCATTAAAAATGGAGGATGCCTTCAAATTATCACCGATTGCAACTTTGCAATCGTTCTAAACTAATGAAACTAAATTGAAAACGATAATGAGAAATTAATCGATATTTATCAACATTTACGATAACTCCATGCACCATTTATTTCGTTAATATTTAACAAAAACGAAACTCTTCTCGGACCAAACATTGCGATCGATTTCACGATTCTTTGTATTACCGGTACTCTCATAACACTCATAACACTGCATTCAACGGAAAAAATAGTCGAACACGAAAGGTGTCTTGAAATTCCCAGCTCCCGCACGTACAGCTTCATTTTCAAACTTTACGTACAATCGAATCTCGTCGACAACCGATTTTTACGTCCTGACCCTCGATTTTTCTCATCTCGGCCAAGAAAAGCGCGGCTTTCGCTTTAACACGTTATTCGAGATAAAATCAGAATTGGCCAGGTTATTGCCCTGTTTTGAGCCTAACCTTGCGGAAAATTGCTCAGGATGGGCGGAGAGTGCATAATTTGGTAACAATGGCAAATTGAAATAAGATCTCACGTACAAAACTCTTTAAATTTCGCGAGATACATCGAAAAAGATTAATAAATTGTAATTCGGCAAAATCGGACAAATAAACTCGTAATATAAAGGGACAAAAATAGTATGATCACATTAAATAAATTCTGATAAAAACGGGACTAAACCTTCACTGACGCGGGAGAAAATTAACTACAGGGCCATCCTCAAGATAAGCCTCCTGGGGTTTATCCGCGCAAACTACAAGGACAAACGAGTATTAAAATGACCGCTACTACAACGATAGCTATTTTTAGCTGAAAAAGGTCCATGGTCATTAGACAGGACAACTCACGCAAAGAAACAACACAGAATTTACTCAACCACGACTCGATTGAATTTGATAACTCAAAGAAATTCGAAATTGCTTGAAAATGAATTTAACCCGGGATAAAACATAGAAATTGTATCGGAAATAGAGATTGAATTATGGACACACAAAACACTATTGATTTATGATTTCCCGAAATAAAACGTGAATTCCTCAGATGAATTTAACTCACACATATTTCACTGAATTTGCAAACATGAGCACTTCCTAGGAGAAAATAAATTCACACGAAAAATAATCCTACAATCGATTGAAACACGAACAGGTTTTTCGGAATGATTTACTCGGAACATTGAAATAATCGAATTGCACAAACAAAAATAAAAATAATTTTAAAGGACGCGAAATAAATTGGACAAAGAATTGAACTTAAACATGAGGAAGATAAAATTGGCAAAATAATTTTGATCAGACACTTTTCACAAATCTGAAATTAAATTGACATAATCTTTTCGCAGAACTGAATTCAACACAAAAATCTGAATTTCCATAAAACTGAATTTAACACAAAAATCTGAACTCCATAGAACTGAATTTAACACCAAAGATCTGAATCTAATACAAAAAAAAGGATAACGCGAAAAGGGAAAACAACGACGAAAATATTTCATAGACCTTCAACGGTGAGTACCCGGTAGTTTCGGTTACGGGCCTCGAGCCGTCATGGGGTGTCGACCGGGGTCGGAGACACCGCGCAACACGAACGAAGATATACTGACACATGCGAGAAAACATTTTGAGATACTTACCACTTGACGATCCCTTTTTACGGAAAGAAAAATGAAAAACTTTGATGATGATGATGATCCGTCAAGGATTCGACGATGAAGATGATAAAAACGCTTGACCACGAAGATGAACGGAATGGTAATTGGTTGCAGGGCGAAAACAGTGTCCAAAACAAAAGCAAAATGTTCTCTCCAAAAATATATTGTTCTTCAAAACACAATGTCCACACGAAAAGCAAAATAAATGTTTGTTCACAATAGAAATAAAAAAGAAAATATTCGCAGAAATAAAAAAGTTCGCAAAAATAAAATTGTCCGGTACGCGACTTAAAACTAAGATCCACTCTGGCCTCCGACTGCCGGTGATTTGTCTACTTAAAATTTTTCCGGTGGTCTGAACATCGATTCGTTACTTAAAATTTTCTTCCGACTCTGACGGCGCGGGCTGATTACCCGGTCTTATATAGGGTTTTCTAGGATGGCTTAGTTTCGGCGGTGGGGAGGTACGCCCTTAGACGCCTTAGACGCTCCAGGCTCCTCCGCCGCCTCCACCTCGTATCCCCGATGATCCCCTGGAATCTATATAATCGGAAATTTAAACTTATGATTAACATGAATTCATCCTTATAATATAATATTCACTCCTGCATTCCTTTATAATAATTATTTCATTATTACCTAATAATCAGAAAACGAATTTCTCGTACATACGCCGTCTTTTCATGAAGACGCTCACTCTGTCTCTCTCATACTTACATATTTCGTATTCACTTTCTCACTCACTCTATGCCTCGTTTTGGAGGTTCCACACAGCGGAGGAGTAAACCCCTCTTCTTCATTCTGGTCACTCTTTCCTTCTCATCCCTCCATGCTTGCATTTGACTTCTCCTATGGGCCACGCGTTGACCCGTCATAGGCTTTCGATATCACACACACACACACATACATACACATACATTTCCATTCGTCTTTTCTCATTCGTACTCTCGTCCGGTGACAAGTTATCCTCTGTTTCTCTGTATCTTTTCGCTCTGGATTTCGTTCGATCTTTTCTCTCATTTCATTCATTCCTATGTAACGTCCTGGGTCGAAATACCCACCTAAATTTGAAAATTTTCATATACGTTCTTTTAATACTTAAATTGCAAGAAAACATGAACGACCAGAGGTGATCCCCATTGCCGGAGTTCACCGCCTAACGCACAAAAACTTTAATCTTTTACGAACGAGGCTCGTCACGGGGGAAGGCGCGTGAGTGACGAACCGGCGTATGTCGCACGTTATCACCAAGCTCCCGCAGATGCGGGAAGTTAGTGAAAATCAACGCCTTGCTGGCTCGCACACGATAGCCGCGCTTATCGCCTAGGGACGAGCCTCAACATAAACAACAAGCTTCTTCGTGAGTATCGATATCCCTGCACTGGCAGTAGTCAGAAATCAGTCTGGACAATGTCGATTACACGAAGCTGACATGAAAATCGCCAGCCATAATAACTGGAAATCCGTCTGGCGATTGTCGTCAGCAGGATGTCGAGGTGTGAGAGAAACTCTTCCCTCACGCGCCGACATCTCCCACCTTATGCGACAATAGAATAAGGGCCTATATAATGACCAGCAAGAAGTCCGTCAGGCAGTCTATAAGTCAGTCAGTGAGGAGTAGAGAGTAATCAACAGTTAAGAGTCAGAGTACTCAGTCAGTCGAACAGGTTAACAAAGAACCATCGGAAAAACCGGCGGGTCTACCTCGGGGACCCGACCGCGTGTAAAGCAGCTTAAAACTTAAAAATTGTAAAAATTGTGAAAACTTCTTGTCCGATTTCCCCAACGGGGTTGGTCAAGGACTATTTTAATAAACGCCGAAATTTACTTGTTGAAATTAAAAAGTGATTCGACAAGCTCATTTAAATAACCCGCTACGCCTACATCCGCTCATCCAACGAGGATAGATTCGGCCGGTAAATACGGGAAGGTAATTGATAAAACGTACGAACATACTTCAAGCTGTTCAGTTTCGATTGGGACACCCACCAAAACTCACGTGTTCCCAACGCCTCTTCCCAACTACAGTTCTGTGCGCCAGACGCACGTTCTCTAGTAGTTTCCTCTCATACTCTTTAACTACAGTGCTGTGCGCTAGATGCACGCGCTTACGTAGTTACTTTTCTACCTCCCTCTCTCTCTGACTACAGCATAGTGCGCTAGATGCACATGCTCAGGTAGTTACTTTTCTACCTCTCTCTCTGACTACAGCATAGTGCGCTAGATGCACATGCTCAGGTAGTTACTTTTCTACCTCTCTCTCTGACTACAGCATAGTGCGCTAGATGCACATGCTCAGGTAGTTACTTTTCTACCTCTCTCTCTGACTACAGCATAGTGCGCTAGATGCACATGCTCAGGTAGTTACTTTTCTACCTCTCTCTCTGACTACAGCATAGTGCGCTAGATGCACATGCTCAGGTAGTTACTTTTCTACCTCTCTCTCTGACTACAGCATAGTGCGCTAGATGCACATGCTCAGGTAGTTACTTTTCTACCTCTCTCTCTGACTACAGCATAGTGCGCTAGATGCACATGCTCAGGTAGTTACTTTTCTACCTCTCTCTCTGACTACAGCATAGTGCGCTAGATGCACATGCTCAGGTAGTTACTTTTCTACCTCTCTCTCTGACTACAGCATAGTGCGCTAGATGCACATGCTCAGGTAGTTACTTTTCTACCTCTCTCTCTGACTACAGCATAGTGCGCTAGATGCACATGCTCACGTAGTTACTTTTCTAACTCTCTCTAACTACAGCATAGTGCGCTAGACGCACATGCTCACGTAGTTACTTTTCTAACTCTCTCTCTAACTACAGCACTGTGCGCTAGATGCACGTGCCTGAGTAGTTACTTTTCTCACTCTCTCTAACTACAGCATAGTGCGCTAGATGCACATGCTCACGTAGTTACTTATTCCTCTCTCCGGGTACAGCCCTGTGCGCCAGACGCACGCTCTGTACTCTAACCAGCCAACCACAACTCCGTGCGCTAGACGTACGCACTGTGGTGGAGGTTTCAACCCTATCGTGTGGGAGTCCCACCCGAAAATAGGACACACTCGAAGGATAACTTTTTCATTCAGACTTTTACGAGCAAACGCCGAAGCGGTAAATACGAAAATAATAACGACTCGCTCCTGGGAAGAATTGTTTAATGTACGAGCACAGCAACAACAATTCGAGCGACACCTCAACCGACAACGTCGTCTTCATCAACTAAACACCCGCTACGCCCAAACAAAAAAAATCATCTAACAAAAACCATGGTAAAACACCACGTTTTACCAAAGGAAGCAAGAAAAATCTACGTTTCACGTAAGTAGCGTCACACGATCACCGCACTCTTGCCTCTATCCCCGACCGGCGCATTCCGGTCCCAACAAGAGGCACCCTTATATATATATATATACCCTATCGTTCTCACCCAGGACGTAACAGGATAGTATATATAATTTTTGGTGACAGCGGTGGGATCCGAGTAGGTGATCGGTATTACGTGAAAAAAATTCATCGTCGACAATTCGACAACAAAATAAAATAAAAGCAGCAATACTGCTGCGTGAATAAAAAAATTCATCATCGACCATTCGACAACAAAATAAAATAAAAGCAGCAACACTGCTACGTGAAAAAAAAAAAAAAAATTCATCGTCGACCATTCGACAACAAAATAAAATAAAAGCAGCAATACTGCTGCGTGAATAAAAAAATTCATCATCGACCATTCGACAACAAAATAAAATAAAAGCAGCAACACTGCTACGTGAAAAAAAAAAAAAATTCATCGTCGACCATTCGACAACAAAATAAAATAAAAGCAGCAATACTGCTACGTGAATAAAAAATTTTTCATCGTCGACAATTCGACAACAAAATAAAGTAAAAACGGAAATACTGCTACGTGAATAAAAAAAAAAAATTTCATCGTCGACTATTCGACAACAAAATAAAATAAAAGCAGAAATACTGCTACGTGAAAACGCAAAATACGTACGGAGTGCGAAACTCCAAGCCGGTTATCGCGCGGGAGAGCACGAGCATGCTCGCCGGCCAAGGAAACAGACCCTCGTGCGGTACAGGGCAATTCAAAAGAAATCGAAGGTGCAAGTTCAAACCACACCTCTGAGCCGCTGTCGAACACGCACACTAAAGCCTCTGATTTGACAGACGGACACGTCCCTGGTACCTCTGACATACCCCCGATTCAATAAAACGAAACAAATGTAATCGACGGAACATCGCGGGAAACGAGAAACTTCGTCCAGCAAACCAGGGCGCCAGCCGGGCAGACAAACCCATGGAGCGTCCGGTACGTATAGTGACACAAAATGAGAAACAGAAGTTAGAACAGCAAACGTCGAACTAAGACGACACACGTTCACACCTACTATAGAAATCGAGTCGCCCCAACTAGCTTCAAAATCCAAATTTCTCGTCGATTCCGGTGCAGACCCTAATTTGATCAAGCTTAGAGCCCTCAAACGGGAGGTACTAATGGACGAAAATAATCGGATAAAGCTAAAAAGCATTTCAGACGTACCAGTTCACACACTAGGTGCAACAAACATAAACATAACGGGGACGGAATCCGAATTTCATATAGTAGAAAACTTGTTTCCTATCAGCCAGGAGGCAATTCTTGGTTCAGAATTTCACGCACAAAATCATACAACAATCGGCAGAGAGAATAAATCCAAATAACCAGGGCACAGCATCCGAAATTCAGACTCTACTACGACTCAACCATCTTAACAATGAAGAGCGAGAGAGCAAAAACAGATTAATCAACAAAAATGCCGATCTCTTTCACATTCCTGGCAAGTTCTTTGACTCCACGAATGCAATAGAACACCGAATCACGACAACAGATGATTCCACCAAATTAAAATCCATCAAGAGGACGCATATATTTAACGAAAGGTTCGAAACAACAAGGACCTAAACAAACACGACGAAATGGGACTAAAATATAAAGCCGTCCATGCCTGAAACGCTGGAGATTCCAATCGACGCACCCAATCTCGTCAAAATCCGGCTCCTTTTCACGGAAGAGCCTCTCGAGGTACAAACTTTCCCAAAACGCCGCCCTTCGATGCAGAGCCAGAATTCTCTGCAGGGATCGACTCTCACACACATGATCTACAAGCATCATCAGAACAGTTGCTGTTTCGCTCGGGTCTCAGATTAAGACTGGTAGGCAGCCAGAAGAAATCGATCAACGAGACTCTATCAGCCCAAAAATACAAAAAAAAAAAAAAAATCCAAACACTGCATCTTTAACAACCAACTTCCGGCGGGCCAGCACCGATACAGCGAAGTGCGTGGACCGAAGGGACAACGCATCATGCGGAAATCAACACCCCGAAACAACCACGATGCGCTTCAAGTCAACAGCAGAGCGAAAACAGATAAGATCAACGTAGTATAACTAGTTCAATCAAACATAATTTGCGAATAACCTAAATTCAAATTTCAAAACGAATTGAAAAATTATCGAGCCACATACTTCAATAATTTTTCTGAGATCAGTCAAAAATAAGAAAAAATATTTTTTAAGAAAATTCACTTAAATTCAATTCAGAATACCTCTAAAAACAGATTTCTATGAAAGAAATAAGAGGAAATCGTTGCATTCAGTGCCTTAGGAAAAAAAAAAATAAAATCACATATTGAAAAGAACCAATTTCAGACGATGCACAAAAACGTATGAATGCCGTACTCAAACTATAAAAGAAATCAAATAATATTGAAAAAAAGGATAAATTAGAGTGAAATAAAGGCAATCGCAAAATACGATACTCGATATGCCGCTTATCACCACGCGCGCGAGCAATCACTTCTCGTCGACGCAAGCCGACAGTAACGTACGATACAGCATAAAATTGCATAAGCTGTACCGAAACTAAGCATCTAAACGATAAGTTAAAATATTTCCAATCATGACAAACAACGGAGGAAATCTGAAAACTAATGATACGAAAGACGGATACGACTCAGCTACTGGCGAAAAAATTTGGTGTCGACATCAGATCTTTGCGACTTCATTAAGGGATAAATTCAGAAATCACTCGCAAATCAGTCTCCATTGTTTATTGAGAAATAATTGAACAGAGAGGACATATTAACAGCTGTTGGTTGTAATTTAAATAACTGCATTAGCAAATTTCTTTTGTTCAAAACTAAAAATTGTAATACGTCACAAGAGCAATTCGCATTAAAAAATAAAGTAAAATTGCAATAACGTATGAACCTTAGGGCATACGAAAGCGTTTGCACACGAATAAACAAATAAATACTTCGCAAACAAATTTTAAAAAATTATCGAGGGAAAAAATAAATCTATCCCCAAGATACTTTTGTAAACTCGAAGGCTCGAAAACAAACGGCCATAAAATAAACAAAAGGCGGATAACCGTCAAAGTAAGTACATGCGTAATGTTTGTGGACTCGCGACAGCTTAGTGTGAGGCGTACCTAAAATTTATATCGCGAGTTAAAAAGATGTTACTTGACTTATCAAGTCGACCAAGCGACGAAATTATGCATGTTAAGGACAAACGTCTACCAATAACAAGAATTATTTGCGAATAATCGGAAATAAACTAAATAGCACTGGCAAATACTTGGTAACCTAAATCTAAAGTAAAAATTTTAGTGCATCAAGAATGTACGGAAAACAAATGTAAACTTTATATGAAATCAGATCGTATCATGCAAACGAGGAAAACTTTAAAGGTAAAATCATTGGATAAGCCTAACAAAGACTTACTCCGACTTGACGATCTTAGCGACGTCGAGCGGATAAGCACGCGTAAATTAACGCACTTTAAATTTCGTGTTATTAATAGACCTGTGAAATCCTTCAAGGCCACGGAAAGCCCACCTTAGTCGGACCCACGGAGGAAAGCTCGAAACAAAAAGACAAAACGGAACAAAACGAAACAAAGTACCTCACCAGTTGATGCGATTTCGTTTCAAATAAAAGTAAAACGAAGAAACAAAATGTTCTATTAAAATAACTCCGACAAATCATTAAAAAAAAAAATCAAAAACAGAACTTTCATGAGGAAGTAATCAAAGGAGCGCAACATTTTCAAACATGGCTCAACTTTTTAATTAGGAAAGAATAATCGATCACGAATTAGTTGATCGACCCAGAACTCGTTCTCAGCCTTTGGCTAAATTTCAGCAGAGCCTCAGCACTGCTTCAATCCTAAAGGGGGGAGGTGTAACGTCCTGGGTCGAAATACCCACCTAAATTTGAAAATTTTCATATACGTTCTTTTAATACTTAAATTGCAAGAAAACATGAACGACCAGAGGTGATCCCCATTGCCGGAGTTCACCGCCTAACGCACAAAAACTTTAATCTTTTACGAACGAGGCTCGTCACGGGGGAAGGCGCGTGAGTGACGAACCGGCGTATGTCGCACGTTATCACCAAGCTCCCGCAGATGCGGGAAGTTAGTGAAAATCAACGCCTTGCTGGCTCGCACACGATAGCCGCGCTTATCGCCTAGGGACGAGCCTCAACATAAACAACAAGCTTCTTCGTGAGTATCGATATCCCTGCACTGGCAGTAGTCAGAAATCAGTCTGGACAATGTCGATTACACGAAGCTGACATGAAAATCGCCAGCCATAATAACTGGAAATCCGTCTGGCGATTGTCGTCAGCAGGATGTCGAGGTGTGAGAGAAACTCTTCCCTCACGCGCCGACATCTCCCACCTTATGCGACAATAGAATAAGGGCCTATATAATGACCAGCAAGAAGTCCGTCAGGCAGTCTATAAGTCAGTCAGTGAGGAGTAGAGAGTAATCAACAGTTAAGAGTCAGAGTACTCAGTCAGTCGAACAGGTTAACAAAGAACCATCGGAAAAACCGGCGGGTCTACCTCGGGGACCCGACCGCGTGTAAAGCAGCTTAAAACTTAAAAATTGTAAAAATTGTGAAAACTTCTTGTCCGATTTCCCCAACGGGGTTGGTCAAGGACTATTTTAATAAACGCCGAAATTTACTTGTTGAAATTAAAAAGTGATTCGACAAGCTCATTTAAATAACCCGCTACGCCTACATCCGCTCATCCAACGAGGATAGATTCGGCCGGTAAATACGGGAAGGTAATTGATAAAACGTACGAACATACTTCAAGCTGTTCAGTTTCGATTGGGACACCCACCAAAACTCACGTGTTCCCAACGCCTCTTCCCAACTACAGTTCTGTGCGCCAGACGCACGTTCTCTAGTAGTTTCCTCTCATACTCTTTAACTACAGTGCTGTGCGCTAGATGCACGCGCTTACGTAGTTACTTTTCTACCTCCCTCTCTCTCTGACTACAGCATAGTGCGCTAGATGCACATGCTCAGGTAGTTACTTTTCTACCTCTCTCTCTGACTACAGCATAGTGCGCTAGATGCACATGCTCAGGTAGTTACTTTTCTACCTCTCTCTCTGACTACAGCATAGTGCGCTAGATGCACATGCTCAGGTAGTTACTTTTCTACCTCTCTCTCTGACTACAGCATAGTGCGCTAGATGCACATGCTCAGGTAGTTACTTTTCTACCTCTCTCTCTGACTACAGCATAGTGCGCTAGATGCACATGCTCAGGTAGTTACTTTTCTACCTCTCTCTCTGACTACAGCATAGTGCGCTAGATGCACATGCTCAGGTAGTTACTTTTCTACCTCTCTCTCTGACTACAGCATAGTGCGCTAGATGCACATGCTCAGGTAGTTACTTTTCTACCTCTCTCTCTGACTACAGCATAGTGCGCTAGATGCACATGCTCAGGTAGTTACTTTTCTACCTCTCTCTCTGACTACAGCATAGTGCGCTAGATGCACATGCTCAGGTAGTTACTTTTCTACCTCTCTCTCTGACTACAGCATAGTGCGCTAGATGCACATGCTCACGTAGTTACTTTTCTAACTCTCTCTAACTACAGCATAGTGCGCTAGACGCACATGCTCACGTAGTTACTTTTCTAACTCTCTCTCTAACTACAGCACTGTGCGCTAGATGCACGTGCCTGAGTAGTTACTTTTCTCACTCTCTCTAACTACAGCATAGTGCGCTAGATGCACATGCTCACGTAGTTACTTATTCCTCTCTCCGGGTACAGCCCTGTGCGCCAGACGCACGCTCTGTACTCTAACCAGCCAACCACAACTCCGTGCGCTAGACGTACGCACTGTGGTGGAGGTTTCAACCCTATCGTGTGGGAGTCCCACCCGAAAATAGGACACACTCGAAGGATAACTTTTTCATTCAGACTTTTACGAGCAAACGCCGAAGCGGTAAATACGAAAATAATAACGACTCGCTCCTGGGAAGAATTGTTTAATGTACGAGCACAGCAACAACAATTCGAGCGACACCTCAACCGACAACGTCGTCTTCATCAACTAAACACCCGCTACGCCCAAACAAAAAAAATCATCTAACAAAAACCATGGTAAAACACCACGTTTTACCAAAGGAAGCAAGAAAAATCTACGTTTCACGTAAGTAGCGTCACACGATCACCGCACTCTTGCCTCTATCCCCGACCGGCGCATTCCGGTCCCAACAAGAGGCACCCTTATATATATATATATACCCTATCGTTCTCACCCAGGACGTAACACCTATTTCTTTTTTGATTATTCACCATGCGGATGTTCTGATGAAATGGTGTATGACATGCAATTTCTTTTGGATTATAATTAATTCATTCCAAACTTTCCAATAATTACACAAAATAAAATCATTTTGCCATATCTCAATTACTCAAAATTCTCATACTTATTCACCAGTTATTCAGATTCTACGTTTGTTACAACAATTGAAAATTCTATCTATATACTCCGGATCTTGTGCAATTTTATGATTTCGGCTTTATCATTTCTCTTACTTGTCGTTACAGGAAAGATCTATCTTCATGCTCACGAAACTTTCACACATACATTTATTCATCAACTCGTAATTATTATAGGAAATGGATTCGTTCACAATTTTCATTTCCACATAAACCTTTAACCATGCATTACGAAATCTGCTAAAATCTTTGAATTTGGTCATTTTTAATTAAAAGAAAAATGTTAATTAAATAATGCGCTTGCTACGCTTTTGGGGTCTTTGTTGGATTCGATGCCGAATTTTGGTGTCGCCCCTCCTTCGTAGGCGAGAGCTTGGATTCATATGTCGATGGGACATACGCCTTCTTAATCACGATCTTGGGAGAAAGCGCTGCTTACTCTCTTTCTTTGGCTATAGACTCGGCGTATTTTTGAGTTACATAAGCATTCAGTTCTCTGAATTGGAGACGATATACACATCCGGCCGATAGCGGACCGAGCATGTTCTTAAAAGTTTATTTAATTTTTTTCGTTGACGGTTGGGTGGTCCTCCGAAGTCATTCTTCCATCGAAATCCCTTGTCTCGGCCATTGGTAATTTACTGGCCACGTGCAGCACTCCATACAGGCCATCCATTGATTTCCTCAAGACGTTGTTTTCAAAAAAAATCGTAGCAAGGCTCGAACCCCTCATAAATTTAGGGAGAAAAAACGAGACGACAAGGAACAAAAAATGCAAAGAAGAAAATTCTTTTCTCTGACCAATTTCTTCTCATGGAGATCTCGACTCGGTTTAAAAAAAATAAAATCTAATATTAAAATGCAATAACCTATAATCTACCGCCACCTTTACCATCACCGATGACCTGACCCAGGTATCCATGCTCATTCTTGATTTTACATTTTTACATCCGTTCACTCACGTACTTTCGGGAATTCAGTTCATAAAGTCTTTATTCGGGGATAAGGAAAAAGAGGATCACCGGTCACTTAGCTTTGGATGAGCCATACACGCTCTGTCTCTCCTGCTTTCCATCTCACACACACCCAAATAGACCGCCTGTGGTTCTTACGAAGGCAAAGACTTTGCACTCAGCCTGTATTAGTGTCCCATGCACATTGCTTTTCGTTGTGCACAAAGGCCCACCACTTCTGAGTAATCTGATGCCATTGCCAAAGATTTCTTCAGCATTGACGGATGTTTTTCTTCACGCCCGACGATGGACGTTTTGTTATAAAGAGCTGCGATATCGACGCCGCCATGGCGTCACCACTCGATAATTTATGCTCACTTGAGACCATATTCGTGTCGACGGCTCGATTTGAAGACAACCCGAACTATCCGAGTTCTCCAAAGAAAAAAAAAACGTTTCTCTCGAATGACCGGGTCCCTTTCCTCGTATTGAATTTTAGTAGTAGAGCTAGGCCGGATCCGCCTCATGCCGCCATCTTGTTATTCATGTCGCCATTTTCTCCGGGTTCGTGTCCGGACTAACTGCAGATTCCTGCGCCCCGGCCCCCCCTTGTTTCCAACGGCCGGTAAGGTAGATATCTGTGGATAAAATCCCCACATACCTGCAGCCAGTAAGGTAGATATCTGTGGGATGAGATCCCTACATATCTGCAGACTCCTGCGTCATAATGCAGGTTTCCCACGGTCGGTAAGGTAGATACTCGATAACTTCGTGGAAGATTCCGACGTATCCAACCCAGGGTTACCCACGCTCGGCATGCTAGATTCCCCCGCTTACCCGTCGCAGATTATTGCTACCCCCACCCGCGGGGTCTCATGACGCCCGATATTGGGAAACTGGACAAAATCTTAAAAAGACATCTCACGTCAATGTTTGGATGGTTCTGCACGTCGCCGAGAGATGGCGCTGATATTCAAAGGCTAAAAGGTGGTAAATTTAAATCCCGGACAAAACAATCGATAAGTTTAGCCTTTGAATATCAGCATCATCTTCCGCGGGAGTCCCTACGTATTCAACCCGGCCATCGGTAAGATAGATTCCTGAGGTTCGTGTCCGGACTAAGCGATGTTCGGATGATTCTACAATAAGTTTAGCCTTCGAATATCAGCGCCATCTTCCGCGAGATATGATCCATGCGTATCCAACCCGGCCATCGTTAAGGTAGATTCCTGAGGTTCGTGTCCGGACTAAGCGATGTTTGAATGGTTCTGCACGACACCGAGAGATGGCGCTGATATTCAAAGGCTAAAAGGCGGCAAATTTGAATCCCGAACAAAATAATCGATATTTCAAAAAATCAATAAGTTTAGCCTTCGAATATCAGCGCCATCTTCCGTGAGATGTGATACCTGCGTATCCAACCCGGCCATCGTTAAGGTAGATTCCTGAGGTTCGTGTCCGAACTAAGCGATGTTTGGATGGTTCTGCACGTCACCAAGAGATGGCGCTGATATTCAAAGGCTAGAAGGCGGTAAATTTGAATCCCGGACAAAATAATCGATATTTCAAAAAATCGATAATTTTAGCCTTTGAATATCAACGCCATCTTCCGCGAGATATGATCCCTGCGTATCCAACCCGGCCATCGTTAAGGTAGATTCCTGAGGTTCGTGTCCGGACTAAGCGATGTTTGGATGGTTCTGCACGTCACCGAGAGATGACGCTGATATTCAAAGGCTAAAAGGCGGTAAATTTGAACCCCGGACAACATAATCGATATTTCAAAAAATCGATAATTTTAGCCTCTGAATATCAGCGCCATCTTCCGCGAGATATGATCCCTGCGTATCCAACCCGGCCATCGTTAAGGTAGATTCCTGAGGTTCGTTTCCGGACTAAGCGATGTTTGGATGGTTCTGCACGTCACCGAGAGATGACGCTGATATTCAAAGGCTAAAAGGCGGTAAATTTGAACCCCGGACAACATAATCGATATTTCAAAAAATCGATAATTTAAGCCTCTGAATATCAGCGCCATCTTCAGCGGGGATATGATCCCTGCGTATCCAACCCAGCCATCGGTAAGGTAGATTCCTGAGGTTCGTGTCCGGACTAAGCGATGTTTGGATGATTCTGCACGTCGCCGAGAGATAGCGCTAATATTCAATATTTCCGAACAACGGAAATTTGAACGAGCCGACGTTTCCCGCGCAAAGAAACGAGATGTTTCCTGAACAAAATCCCGATATTCCGAAAATCCCGTCAATGTTTCACGGCAACTTCAGAGTCTTGCCTCAGATTCTCCGGTAATTTCCCGTGTAGAAAATTGTTAGGGCGTCCCAATTTAAAAAGAGGCCCCTTATGGGCATCAACAGGGCATCCCCTATGGAGGCTTCCTCACTGTTGCCTAACTGGGGCCAAGTCAGGGTTTATTTAGGAATCCAAGTTAATTTTGTTCAGGCTTGCCTAATCTGTGCCAAAGTTGGGCCAAGTCAGGGTTTATTTAGGCATCCAAGTTAATTTTCGTCAGGCTTGCCCAATCTGTGCCAATGTTGGGCCAAGTCGGGGTTTATTTAGGCATCCAAGTTAATTTTGTTAAGGCTTGCCCAATCTGTGCCAAAGTTGGGCCAAGTCGGGGTTTATTCAGGCATCCAAGTTAAATTTTTTAAGGCTTGCCCAATCTGTGCCAAAGTTCGGCCAAGTCAGGGTTTATTTAGGCATCCAAGTTAATTTTGTTCAGGCTTTCCTAATCTGTGCCAAAGTTGGGCCAAGTCGGGGTTTATTTAGGCATCCAAGTTAGTTTTGTTCAGGCTTGCCCAATCTGTGCAAATGTTGGGCCAAATCGGGGT
The DNA here is from genome assembly GCA_963564615.1 of Rhorus exstirpatorius. Classification (NCBI taxonomy): domain Eukaryota; kingdom Metazoa; phylum Arthropoda; class Insecta; order Hymenoptera; family Ichneumonidae; genus Rhorus; species Rhorus exstirpatorius. The sequence continues at coordinate 5,906,195 of OY751319.1, read as the reverse complement.
TTATTTAGGCATCCAAGTTAATTTTGTTAAGGCTTGCCCAATCTGTGCCAAAGTTGGGCCAAATCAGGGTTTATTCAGGCATCCAAGTTAATTTTGTTAAGGCTTGCCTAATCTGTGCCAAAGTTGGGCCAAGTCGGGGTTTATTTAGGCATCCAAGTTAATTTTGTTCAGGCTTTCCTAATCTGTGCCAAAGTTGGGCCAAGTCGGGTTTTATTTAGGCATCCAAGTTAGTTTTGTTCAGGCTTGTCTAATCTGCGCCAATGTTGGGCCAAATCGGGGTTTATTTAGGCATCCAAGTTAATTTTGTTAAGGCTTGCCCAATCTGTGCCAAAGTTGGGCCAAATCAGGGTTTATTCAGGCATCCAAGTTAATTTTGTTTGGGCTTGCCCAATCTGTGCCAAAGTTGGGCCAAGTCAGGGTTTATTTGGGCATCCAAGTTAATTTTGTTCAGGCTTGCCTAATCTGTGCCAAAGTTGGGCCAAGTCGGGGTTTATTTAGGCATCCAAGTTAATTTTGTTAAGGCTTGCCCAATCTGTGCCAAAGTTGGGCCAAATCAGGGTTTATTCAGGCATCCAAGTTAATTTTGTTTGGGCTTGCCCAATCTGTGCCAAAGTTGGGCCAAGTCGGGGTTTATTTAGGCATCCAAGTTAATTTTGTTCAGGCTTGCCCAATCTGTGCCAATGTTGGGCCAAGTCGGGGTTTATTTAGGCATCCAAGTTAATTTTGTTAAGGCTTGCCCAATCTGTGCCAAAGTTGGGCCAAATCAGGGTTTATTCAGGCATCCAAGTTAATTTTGTTTTGGGCTTGCCCAATCTGTGCCAAAGTTGGGCCAAGTCGGGGTTTATTTAGGCATCCAAGTTAATTTTGTTAAGGCTTGCCCAATCTGTGCCAAAGTTGGGCCAATTCAGGGTTTATTTGGGCATCCAAGTTAATTTTGTTCAGGCTTGCCTAATCTGTGCCAAAGTTGGGCCAAGTCGGGGTTTATTTATGCATCCAAGTTAATTTTGTTCAGGCTTGCCCAATCTGTGCCAATGTTGGGCCAAGTCGGGGTTTATTGAGGCATCCAAGTAAAACTCATTTGATAATTAACAATTAAATATATTTTTTCACTATATATCACCTTTTTACCGAATATCATGCTGGTTCATCGAGCCCGGCGAGACAGCGCTTTTAATTAGAACTCGTAGATTAATGTCATTTTAATACACTAGAGTCATAAGATATCAATGGCGTAGTGGTAGAGTGTCGGTCGTCAGGTAGGTCGTTAGGTAGTTCTCAGTTAAAATCTCAGGTAGGATAGAAATTAATTTCGACGAAATAACGTCCGGACTACGAAGCCGCAAACATTCGTAAAAAAAAAAAATCTCCAGCGCGTTAATTTTTTTTTTAAATGATTATTTACGGATAGAAAGTGCTGAACTCGCCGATTCGAGGATAGCGGGTTCGAATCCCACTCAGTGACGTTTTTTTTTTTGCAAAATTTACAGGATTTTTAAAAATAATGAAATAACAATACTGAATTCATTCATCGATCATTCCTAATTGCTAATTTATTGATAATAAACTAATAATGGGCCAATGTTGGTTTGTCTCACGTATTTGATTTGGCCCCATAAGCGCGGTAAAACTTGGGCCAATTCGGGCGAGCAAAATAGGCCCAAGTTTGAAAGCCTGTATGGGGCCAAAATACTTAAGCAGGACAAGCCACCGTTGGCCCAATACAGGTGACCAAACTTGGGCCAATTGTTGGGTTTAACAATGGCCCAATACTGAAGACCAAACTTGGGCCAATTCGGGCGACCAAAATAGTAGGGATAGATCTTGGCGAACTGTGCATGACTTTCTGCCTGAGCTGACTGCCTTGTACATATATTGACTCAGGAGCGTAAAATATAGAAAGTCCTAGAGTACCATCGCATCCTCTCGAAGGTGTCAGAATTATCACAGTTGTGATATATCCCAATTTAAATTGCCCTCGGTCAGTCGACCATCTCAATAAGGGTTTTCGTCCTCGATGACGAACGCGAGGATTCCCTGATAATGACGCTCACGATAAGAGTCCACCCGCTGTGAAGAATGCAAGGATTCGCTGAGAGAGGAGTCATTTTTGTGCCCCGATAGCGGCGCGAATATTTTTAAATGCCATGGTAAAATCTACACTGTAAAACTATTAACAATTAGTAATTAACAATTAATAATTAATTATTAACTATTTACTATTAAACATGTACGTTGGAGCGAAAAACTCGGGAAACAGTTGATAAACCGTGCTTTCCAATCAGAGCACAGAGCGACACAGTGTCGACATTTCTGGTGTATTCCTTTGCTCGGATAGGGCGATTCCATCAGAAATGCCGACACTGTGTCGCACTGTGCTCTAATTGGAAAGCACCCATAGATGTATTGCTGAGCAGAGAATTCATAAAGAAAATGAATATTAACTGTAAAAGTTGAAGAATTTATACGGATATTCATGTCACGATAAGAGCGCTAGCCCACCAGCTATGATGAATGTAAGGATTCGCTGAGAGAGGAGTCATTTGCGCTCCCTTTAACTATTAACTATTGACTATTAACTATTGATTATTAATTATTGACTATTGATAATGTACGTTGGGACTAAAAACTCGGAAAACAGTTGATATAGATGTATGGGTGAGCAGAAAGTTCATAAATAAATTAATATTAACTGTAAGAGTTGGAGAATTCTCACGTATCACATTATTCTGACTCGTGATATCCCGGCTGCGGATATCCCAATATCGGACCTCACGGTACCCCGAGGGGTGGGGGTATAGCCCGGACACGAACCACTGGGAGGGGGAGAATCCGTCGATCGGACGTTAGCACGGACACGAACCCTCTCGGGAATCAGTGAAGGGATGTCTCGGATACGAACAGCAGTAATCAGCCTTGTCAACCTTGGGTAGTCCGGTCTCGCGCCGCAGGGTGAGATACAGACAAAGTGCTGATAATCCGTCAAACGCCAATGTTTGGATGGTTCTGCGCATCAGCCGAAGATGGCGCTCATATTCAAAGGATAAAATTTCGATTTTTTGAAACATCAATTATTTTGTCCGGCAAACTACTCATTTCTACCTCAGTCAAAATTCAAATGTGCCGCTTTTCAGCCTTCGAATATCAGAGGCACCTCTCGGTGACATGCAGAACCATTCGAACATTGACGTTCAATGGATTTTTGATCCAGAAGCATAAAGTATATAAACTCTCCTGGAGTTGAACTCGCTTGGATCAAATTACCGGAGAATCTGAGGCAAGACTCTGAAGTTGCCGTGAAACATTGATGGGATTTTCGGAATATCGGGATTTTGTTCAGGAAACATCTCGTTTCTTTGCGCGGGAAACGTCGGCTCGTTCAAATTTCCGTTGTTCGGAAATATTGAATATCAGCGCCATCTCTCGGCGACGTGCAGAATCATCCAAACATCGCTTAGTCCGGACACGAACCTCAGGAATCTACCTTACAGATGGCCGGGTTGGATACGCAGGGATCATATCCTTGCGGAAGATGGCGCTGATATTCAAAGGCTAAAATTATCGATTTTTTGAAATATCGATTATTTTGTCCGGGGTTCAAATTTACCGCCTTTTAGACTTTGAATATCAGCGTCATCTCTCGGTGACGTGCAGAACCATCCAAACATCGCTTAGTCCGGACACGAACCTCAGGAATCTACCTTAACGATGGCCGGGTTGGATACGCAGAGATCATATCTCGCGGAAGATGGCGCTGATATTTAAAGGCTAAAATTATCGATTTTTTGAAATATCGATTATTTTGTCCGGGATTCAATCGCTTGGATCAAATTATCGGAGAATCTGAGGCAAGACTCTGAAGGTGCCATGAAACATTGACGGGATTTTTGGAATATCGGGATTTTGTTCAGGAAACATCTCGTTTCTTTGCGCGGGAAACGTCGGCTCGTTCAAATTTCCGTCGTTCGGAAATATTGAATATCAGCGTCGTCTCTCGGTGACGTGCAGAAACATCCAAACATCGCTTAGTCCGGACACGAACCTCAGGAATCTACCTTAACGATGGCCGGGTTGGATACGCAGGGACCATATCTCGCGGAACATGGCGCTGATATTCAAAGGCAAAAATTATCGATTTTTTGAAATATCAATTATTTTGTCCGGGATTCAAATTTACCGCCTTTTAGCCTTTGAATATCAGCGCCATCTCTTGGTGACGTGCAGAACCATCCAAACATCGCTTTGTTCGGACACGAACCTCAGGAATCTACCTTAACGATGGCCGGGTTGGATACGCAGGGATCACATCTCACGGAAGATGGCGCTGATATTCGAAGGCTAAACTTATTGATTTTTTGAAATATCGATTATTTTGTTCGGGATTCAAATTTACCGCCTTTTAGCCTTTGAATATCAGCGCCATCTCTCGGTGTCGTGCAGAACTATCCAAACATCGCTTAGTCCGGACACGAACCTCAGGAATCTACCTTAACGATGGCCGGGTTGGATACGCATGGATCATATCTCGCGGAAGATGGCGCTGATATTCAAAGGCTAAACTTATTGTAGAATCATCCGAACATCGCTTAGTCCGGACACGAACCTCAGGAATCTATCTTACCGATGGCCGGGTTGAATACGTAGGGACTCCCGTGGAAGATGACGCTGATATTCAAAGGCTAAACTTATCGATAATTTTATCCGGGATTCAAATTTACCGCCTTTTAGCCTTTGAATATCAGCGCCATCTCTCGGCGACGTGCAGAACCATCCAAACATTGACGTGAGATGTCTTTTTAAGATTTTGTCCAGTTTCCTAATATCGGGCGTCATGAGACCCCATGGGTGGGGGTAGCAATAATCTGCGACGGGTAAGCGGGGGAATCTACCATGCCGAGCGCGGGTAACCCTGGGTTGGATACGTCGGAATCTTCCACGAAGTTATCGAGTATCTACCTTACCGACCGTGGGAAACCTGCATTATGACGCAGGAGTCTGCAGATATGTAGGGATCTCATCCCGCAGATATCTACCTTACCGGCTGCAGGTATGTGGGGATTTTATCCACAGATATCTACCTTACCGGCCGTTGGAAACAAGGGGGGCCGGGGCGCAGGAATCTGCAGTTAGACCGGACACGAACCCGCAGAAAATGGCGGCATGAATAACAAGATGGCGGCATGAGGCGGATCCGGCCTAGCTCTACTACTAATTTTATTGAGAATTACAAGATATAAGTAATCTCAAATCGATGCAAAAGTCCCAAAAGTCGCGAGACGTTACACGATCGTCGAAGTAATTTTCATATACTTGAATCGAATTTCATCCTCATGAAACTTAATTGCATACAATAACGGAAATTTAATAAATATTTATCAAGATTTACCGAAATTGTATGCATAGTCCTTTCCGCAAATACTTGGAAATTCACTTACCTTCTCGATTAACAGTTGTATACTCATAGATTTGTCTTCGCTGTAATCGGTTCCGCAGCTTTTCGTCTTCTTGGTCTCCTTTACTGCTGTTATGGCTTCTAACGTTTCCGGCGAATCTACGTTCACTTTCTTTGCCATCAACCTCTTCCCGCGTCGTAGGAAGTTGGCAGTTTCTTCCGCTTTTTCCTTGGTACCTGTTGTGGAAAATAAAACAAACGTCGTTTTGTCTTATATACATTTCAATTAATGATTTAATTTATTATAGCATAGCTGGCAGGCAGCCAAGTGACCACGAGCCAACTAGCCACAGCGTGAACTGTACACCACACGGATAGCAAATTTATGCATACATACTTACAAATGTATGCATACATACATTCATAAATTTGCTGTCCGTGTGGTGTACAGTTGACACTGTGGCCAGTTGGCTCGTGGTCACTCGGCTGTCTGCCAGCATATCTACATTATTATTTTTCAGGCACAGATACATTTAATCTCATTTAATTACCTGCGTATTTCACGATGCAAACTTTCTTATAACTCTCCAACTTATCGTCCTCCATAATCTTTATACGTACAGAGTTGCTCGTGTTTGGATTTGTCACATAATTCGTGAGGAACGTACCGGTACAATGTGCCAACCCGTCCTTACTTTTCATGTCACGTACAAACAATTCGTCGGCGCGAACTGTTGCGAATTCCTCTCGTCCTTGGTTATTTTTGTACGTGACACGCAAAAACATGGTTTCTTTTTGTTCCTTATATACACAAACACACTCACGCACGTGACAAACTTCGTAATTAATTTTTTACCTCGGCTATGCGATAACGCTTAGTCTTATACACTGCAGTACTTTGTTCTCGCATGTACGTGCACACGCACGCGCTGCAATTACATATGCGCTTTTTCACCACCAAAATTTTCACTTTTACGTTCTTAATATAGAAATTTTCTTCGTCGTAATATATGACTTTCGTGGATTGATGGCGTTCTTTTATATTGTGCCAATTACACTATCATATCAGTATACAGAATCACGCTTTTTTTGTCGTAGACGCGCGTGTTGAAACTCGCTCTAGAACGTTCTGGGCGCGTCACAAAATGGCTGCTAATGAAGCTCTATGGTTGCTCCTTATGACTTTCGACTACGGCGGCGTGCCAGTTTCATCGCGCACGCGCGCAGTGATTTTAATTACCGCGGCATGTTTGAATTCCAGATTACACTTTGCCTTCCACATTTTGTCCACGGTATTCAAAATGTTTCAAGTCGATATTTGCCGTTTTCTCAATATATATATTTTTTTTTTCAATACTTGGCGTCTAGTTGCTGCCGCGACTCTTCATTGCGAATTCCTCTCGTCCTTGGTTATTTTTGTACCTGACACAAAAAAACATGGTTTCTTTTTGTTCCTCATATACACAAACACACTCACGCACGCGACAAACTTCGTAATTAATTTTTTACCTCGGCTATGCGATAACGCTTAGTCTTATACACTGCAGTATTTTGTTCTCGCATGCACGTGCACAGCACGCACGCGCTGCAATTACATATGCGCTTTTTCACCACCAAAATGTTCACTTTTACGTTCTTAATATATAATTTTTTTCTTTGTCGTAATATATGACTTTCGTGGATTGATGGCGTTCTTTTAATTGTACCAATTACACTATCATATCAGTATACAGGATCACACTTTCTTGATCGTAGACGCGCGTGTCGAAACTCGCTCTAGAACGTTCTGGGCGCGTCACGATATGGCTGCTACATATGAACATAGACGCATATGAAGCTCTATGGTTTCTTCTTATGACTTTCGACTACGGCGGCGTGCCAGTTTCATCGCGTGCGCGCGCAGTGATTTCCATTACAGCGGCATGTTTAAATTCCAGATTACACTTTCCCTTTCACATTTTGTCTACGGTATTTAAAATCTTTCAAGTCGATATTTGCCATTTTCTTATTATATATATGTTTTTTTCAATACTTGGTGTCTAGTTGCTGCCACGACTCTTTATTAGTTGTATTTACATTATTACAGCGCTTCTTCAATTGGCAGTGTGCACGCGTTAAGTCAAAATGTGCATGGATATCTACTCCGCCACAACAATAACACTTGCGTTCATATATTAACGAGTGCTGCGAGACGATTCTTAGCCTGACTACATTATAAAATTTTTTCTACATTTTTTCAAATATTTTACGATAATAAAGATACTAATGTTTATAATAAAGGTTCGAATGTTAGTCTTTGTGAACTCGGTTTTACTCGTTTCTTAAGCGTTCATTATTATCAATACAATGTTATTCTACCGGTATTCATACGGTCGTACAGTAAATACAAAACCCTTATTTTCGTTTCATTTCTTCCATTTTCATACTTCACTTCTATCTTTGTCAATTTTTTTTATTTCTTTCCAATTTCCCACTTATTGAATTATTATTATTGTTTTATTAGTAGGAAACATTTATCAAAATAAATCAGAGAACATATTTGTAATTGTAATTTATTAGTTTACAACATACATTGTCGATAAGTACAATATACCATACTCTTTCATTTTTGGTAGTGCAGTGCCGCGTTTTTATAACATCAAATGAAAGAGTTCTTTTTTACATCGATATAGCAGGTCCCGCGGTACGAATTTTCAGCGGGACAAAATTTAATCATAAACATCTCCAATAACACTCACAAAGAAGCCAGAAAATAAAAATAAAGGAAACTAAAATAAACACTCGTTTCGAAGATTAATATATCAACTGAAAACTATATCTTTTGCTGGCGATGAAAATAAAAATGAAGAAAAAGCAAATATATGAGGTATTTCACGCCACTTGAACCACTCTGAACCTTTCACAAAATTCGATTTCAAATATTTCTTGACAATCGATCAAATTCAACTTTTGTTTGTTTACGAACTGTTGGTTTTGTACCAAAATTTCCTAAGGTATTTTGACGAAGAAAATTAATATCTGTCTTGCGATTTTTTTTTCAGTTTCAAACCAAAAATCATATACTTTTAGAATTTGGACGTTGTGAATTTCTATAAAATAATTATAATAGAAACTTCGTTGTACTCGACGATTTTTCATTCCAGTTCCATCGTCGAATGGTTTTTCCTTACATTTCTTTCAGAAATTTGACATTTCTTTTCGATTTTTTTATTGCGACCGGAATTTCATTTCTACAGTAAAGTCATCTAGTATTATCATTTTTCCAATTCCAAAATAATTTCATCCCATTTTCATTGCAATGGACAATTTTTTTTTTTTTTTTTTTTTTTTTTTTTAATATTCCGTGCCAGTGCCCGGAGTCTTTCCCTGTTTAGCAAATTCTTCCTTCTTTCTCCCTCCACCGAGATATTCCTTCCTCCTCTCTCCCTTACCCACAATGCTCCACGGTGCAGCCGCTTCGCCTTTCCTCCTTGACCCTGTATATTGCATTTGCCGTGGACGGAGGGAAACTGCAGAAAACCTACCGCCGATACAGGTCGGAAGCTACCTAGTCCACCCTGGTGGCCGCGCGAGTTAACTCAAGCGCCGTCACCCGAGTCGGCCTAGGCAGGTCCCTGCTTTGCTGTGATTCAGTGGGTCAGTCATCGAACGGCTAAGAGGCCACCTTCCGAGCGATGAGAACCGCTACGGGAGTCCTCCAAAGCCACACACCGACTACCGACCAATCACAGAAAGGTATTTTGGGCATTTGTTTTTTTAAGGTGGAGTCCGAACCAACCAGGATTGCAGGAAAAACACGTAGAAAAACTTTTTCCATTGGTGTCGACAGTGGGGCTCAAACCCGGGTCCGCGGCGTGCGAACCCAGAGCCTCACCCACTGAGCCACTGCGCTCCTTCGCATGAACAAAATTTTAAAATCACTATATTCATATTCTTTGTTTCCTATACACTACAAGCTTCTTTTCTCTGGCATTTAAAATGTGTTAATTTTATTCAGAGAGTTTCGAATGTCTATACTTTTGAAATGCCAAAGAAAATGAACTTACAGTTTATTATGATGAAAATACGATTCAATTTTTTTGAAATTACATAAATGATAATACCAGATCACTTCAGTGTACACAAATAATTACGTTCGGAATGAAAAAAAAAATTAATTCTGAAAAAAATATAAGGAAACACCATTCCACGATGGAACTAGTCTCCAAAATCTTTAAATCCATCCAAGTTGCTTTGATAATTATTTAATAACAATTCACAACGTCCAAGTTTTAAAAAACAATGATTTTTGGCTTCAAACTGAAACAAAAATGACGACATATATTAATTTTGTTCTTGAAAGTACCTTAGAAAATTTCACTAAAAAACCAACAATTCAAAAACAAACCAAAGTTCATTTTGGTCCATTTTTTGGCGAGTTACAGACCATTCAAAAAAAGATCTTGAATCGAATTAAAAAAAAAAAAAAAAAAATATACCACATTAGTGAATGGACAAACAAATCTAGAAGAAGATTTCAAGAAGTACAAAAACTGAAAAAATGTTGAGGCACAAAATAATTGCAAGGTTCACAAGTGGCTGAAGTTGCGTGGAATGTCCCATACAATTCTTTTTGCCGTTACAGCTGATATATTTAAACTGTAACGAACCCTTCTTCGTACAGGTATTGAAATCAAACTGAACATAATTATGAATTATCAAAAGAAATAAAGTAATTAGGGAAAAACAATTAAAAAATAATTCGACCTCTGTCGACCGATGATACTGGTACTGTTCGTCCCGGTGCCGGCCCGTAGTTACTTGTTCGAGGTGTTTTTGCTCCGCTCTTTGAACATTATACTTTCTCCCAACGATGCTACCAATAGCTTCACGTCTCGCGTGTTGGCTTGTCCATCCTTCATACATTGCTAATACCAGTTCCGACATCTCGGGCACGTATTCATCGTCACGTCGCGTGTACCGCAATTATAGCAATACTTTGCATCGAGAAAGAAAAACCAAAATTTCAAAATGATAAGAAATTTTCAAAAAAATTCATGTGTAGTCAGAAATACCGCGCTGCGCACCGAGCCGCACCGTGCGCTTCTGTGCTCTAATTGGAAAACCACCATTAGTGGCAGCTCCGTTATAGTTATGCATATAAAATTAATTATTTACGTTCAGACGCGTACATAATTAAACTTTGTACAACAACAAACTTACCGTTATTGTTTTTCGATTGTCGTCACGTTTCTTCGGAATTGTACCTGTACCGGTACCACCGACCGGAGTAGCCCAGTCTACTTTTCTTATCGCTGCACTGCCGTCGACTGATGACACCGTTACTGTATGTCTCGGTACCGTATACGTTACCTGAATGGATTGAACGAATAGGAACATTGAATTTTTGTACTTCAAAGACGGTAATGTCTCATGCAATAGTTAGTTATTTTTTTTTTATTTTGACTTTATTCATATTGCATTAAAAAGATTCGGACTCTAGCTTTAACATTACCGCAGATGATTCCTGGTGTTCTTGTATAACGCTTCTGATATCCCGTTCTGATGGCTATTTCAAATAATAATGTTCCTTATATTATTGACATTTTTTGAAAAACTTTTTTTTCATTCATACAACTTGTTAAATTCATAATATATCAAAATGATTGATTTACATACCGCCAACGTGATTCGTACACTGCGGGTTGTAACGCAGTTGCATCGTGGACAAGTATGTCTCAGATCAAACGGCATATTTTCAATTTGATGAAATTAGCACGGTACCGACAGCGCTTTCTTTATTATTAATACGAAGAATTGAAATTTAAAAAATTCAGGGAACTTTTTCGTTAGAGTGCACGTTAAGCATGCACTCTCCACTCCTCTGACTCATCAACTAAAGAGGAATGAAGCGCCAAGATTCTTTCTGTCGGCGTCCTGCGTGGTATATACCCGCGTCTATCTTGGGGACCACTGTTGCTGCCATGTAGGGCGGGAATATTTGATTTCGTTTCGCGAATTTCGGGCCAAATATTGCCTAAATTTATCCCCCGCCCCCCTATTAATGGAGTATACGTTTGTGGCTGCAAGCATTATTAGAAAGAATTCACATTGGCAACAATATTTACATAGATTCGTTAACTTTTCACGACCCCGAGTACCAAAAAGCGCGTTAATAATATGCGAGAGATATATAATCGTCGATCTACCGTGGTTTTTTTTTTTATTTTTTGGGCGATGTCATAGAAACTTTTCGACAATAATATTATCAATAGTACTTTTCATTTCGTTACAATGCACATTTTTCATGAAGAAAGTACGTTCATAATTTTTGTGGCTTTTGTACAGTCAGGTTATTATAACATTTTATCATATATTTTCCAATTCAATAATACCGGTAAGTTCTTTTCCTCTACTAATGCCGTAGATGAGAAAATTTCAAAAACTATAGTGCTTTGTCGAAAAATGAAAACGTTAAAAGAAATGAATTTTTTCGTGGTTATGAAAATATAAGAATATCAAATATCATAGCCACACTTCATCGTTAAGGAAATATCACATAAATAAAAAAGTGAATGTTCGAAGCACACTGTAGGAAAATAAACGACTGTGAAATATCAGCCGGCACAAGAAGAAAAGAAAAATACTTATTTATAAAGAAAAGGAATGTTATAAATATTTTTTTTTTAAATTACAACTTCATGTCTTTGAAGTCCCGTATATAGCCATCATAAAAAATCTGACCTTTTTTTATCTCTTCTCGTCCATTTAATTTTTTTCAACCGAAATTTAATAATAAACTTCTCCAATAACACTCACAAAGAAGCGACAAAATGAAAATGAAGGAAACTAAAATAAACACTCGTTTCGAAGATTAATATATCAACTGAAAACTATATCTTTTGCTGGCGATGAAAATAAAAATAAAGAAAAAGCAAATATATGAGGTATTTGACGCCACTTGAACCACTATGAACCTTTCTCAAAATTCGATTTCACATATTTTTTTTCTTTTCAATGGTCTATAACCTGCTGGACAATCGAGAAAATTCAACTTTTGTTTGTTTACGAGCTGCTGGTTTTGTACCGAAATTTTCTAAGATATTTTGAAGAAGAAAATTAATATCTGTCTTGCGTTTTTTTTTCAGTTTCAAGCCAAAAATCATATATTTTTAGAATTTGGACGTTGTGAATTTGTATGAAATAATTATAAAAGAAACTTCGTTGTACTCGACGATTTTTTATTCCAGTTCCATCGTCGAATGGTTTTTCCTTACATTTCTTTCAGAAATTTGACTTTTCTTTTCGATTTTTTTTCTTGCGACCGGAATTACATTTCTACAGTATAGTCAACTAGTATTATCATTTTTTCAATTCAAAAAGAATTTCATCCCATTTTCATTGCAATTAACAGTACATTTAACAAAATTGTAAAATCACTATATCCATATTCTTTGTTTTCTATACACTACAAGCTTCGTTTCTCTGGTATTTAAAATGTGTTAATTTTATTCAGAGAGTTTCGAATGCCTAAACTTTTGAAATGCCAAAGAAAATGAACTTACAGTTTATTATGATGAAAATACGATTCAATTTTTTTGAAATTACATAAATGATAATACCAGACCACTTCAGTGTACAGAAATAATTACGTTCGGAATGAAAAAAAAAAAATTTATTTTGAAAAAAATATAAGGAAACACCATTCCACGATGGATCTAGTCTCCTAAATCTTTAAATACGTCCAAGTTTCTTTAATAATTATTTAATAACAATTCACAACGTCCAAGTTTTAAAAAACAATGATTTTTAGCTTCAAACTGAAACAAAAATGACGACATATATTAATTTTTTTCTTGAAAGTACCTTATGAAATTTCGCTAAAAAACCAACAATTCAAGAACAAACCAAAGTTCATTTTGGTCCATTTTCTGCCGAGTTACAGACCATTCAAAAAAAGATTTTGAATCGAATTAAAAAAAAAAAATAATACCAAATTAGTGAATGGACAAAAAATTGTAAAGAAACATAGAGGTTCTTTCAAGAAGTACAAAAACTGAAAAAATGTTGAGCCACAAAATAAATGCAAGGTTCACAAGTGGCTGAAGTTGTGTGGAATGTCCCATACACTCCTCTCGTCCATTTAATTTATTTTTACTGAAATACCGATAAGTTCTTTTCGTCTACTGATGCCGTACACGTGAAAATTTCAAAAACTATAGTGCTTCGTCGAAAAATGAAAACGTTAAAAGAAAAGCATTTTTTCGTGGTTATGAAAATATGAGAATATACATTATCATAGCCACACTTCATCGTTAAAGAAAAATAAAATGAAGAAAAAAGTGAATGTTCGAAGCACTGTAGGAACATAAACGACTGTGAAATAACAGCCGACACCAGAAGAAAAGATTAAATATTTAGAGCCCGGGCAAAATATTCAGGAACATACCTATTTATATAAGTATGTATGTACTTATTCATATAAGTTATTTATATAAGAAGTAAATTGGAACGATACTTTTATTAGTATAATATGAATATAATAATTATATAATAATAATAATTAATAATATATAATTAATAATTGATTTATCATGAATAATTAATTAATAAATAATCATTATATAATATAATAATTCATATCATATTCAGTATAATATTTTAGTATTGTATTTAGAATGCAGTGCGAGCTGTAATTGTAATAATTGTTAAGGAAAATAAGTAGCGTGCTCGCACTGTATAATAAATGTATGGGATCTCGTAACTTTGAATAGTTTTATTAATCAATACGTATCAGTTACAAAAAAATCGTCTGAAGAACAATTTTCGTCAGGACAGCAGTGATTGGATTCGCGACAGCCAAATCACAGCTGATCGCTGGCGAAATAACCGTCCCGTTGGCAACTGCTCAATTCAGCGCGAACATATATGTATACGCGTCAACGAGAAAGAGAGAGCCGGACAGAGAGGAACGGTGAGCGCTGCGGCGATTGAGCAATTGCGGGCGATTAGTGGAACCAACGAAAATAGAGATTTTCGTTGGTGGAAACGCACCTGTAGTAGGCCGTTTGAGTGTGCTGATATAGTCTGTCGTTCCCCTCGCCTCATAACGACGCAGCTCGGCGTGGAGGATAAGCGTTCGTGCCCGTCATAAGGATTGTTGTGGAATTAAAGTGAAATAGTGACCATACAAACGTGTTAATAATTTTCTCACCCTTAGCGCTAACACGATATTTATTACACATACACATTTCTTCATTGATGTGGATTACTTCTTAATTGTGGGTCATAAAAAACGACTTCGGTCCGCATATATGTGCAGATAAATATATATATATATATATATATATATATTAGACTGTTTCAAAATAAATCGATAATTTTTTTTTTGCTGTACACAATCTTCAACTATACTTGGACATAAAAAAATAATTCTCGCGAAAGGAGGGGCCGGTCCTTCAAGATTTAGAGGTGTCTCATCGGACTTTTGTCATTTTTATTTCATTAATACGTGAATAATTAATTTGCATGGATGGAACAAACGTTTTTCTAGTCCTAAAATGATAAATATATTTCAAACTTATGTATAAATACTGAATATACTAGAAAAAACGATCTTGATGATGGCAGCAACAATTATCGGTCGATATATACGCCGATAAATGCAAAAAAACAAAAAAAAATACGAAAATCCCCGTAAAAATGAATTTCCTGAATGATTTTCATTTAAAACATAATTCTATTATAACCACCCGACGTTTAGAAACATATTTATTCATATAAAAACGCATTTTTCGCAACCGATACATCAGGGATTTTTTTTACCGACGGAGCGGATGGTTAGTACGGCTTATTAGCTTTTTTCGATTCAATGGTTCCTATGGATGTGAAACAAAAGATGTTAATAGCCTTAAGGACACGTGAGAGTACATCAAAGAATCAAAAGCGCATTGCCCTGAGTGATAGCGAGTGTCAAACACTGCCTGAAATTGACATAAGTCATTTCATCACTCAAAAGTCGAGGCGCTTATTTCAACAATGTGAATTGCCCCATGATTTCCTGGATGAGCCTCTCAAACAATGGGAATCTACTGAAAGCTTTCAAACGTGCTTAAGGGTTTTCTCACAAATGAAAGTAGTAAATGATTCAGCTGAACGTGGAGTAGCCCTTGTCGAGGAATATAATAATTTGTTAACTAAAAATGAAGAACAAAAACAATATTTGTTCCAAATAGTTCAAGACCATAGAAAAAAATACCCCAATTGCAATAAGTCAAGTTTTTTGTAGCCGAAAATGATTATCGTAACAGCGTATCAATGAATGGATTCATTTAAGATTATCGACGATAATAAAAAATTCATTTTTACGGAGATTCTTGTATTTTTTTTTGTTTTTTTGCATTTATCGACGTATATATCGACCGATAATGGTTGCTGCGATCATCAAGATCGTTTTTTCTAGTATATGCAGTATTTATACATAAGTTTGGAATATATTCATCATTTTAGGAAAAAAAAAATATTTGTTCCATCCATGAAATTAATTATTTACGTATTAACGAAATAAAAAAAGACAAAAGTCCGATGAGAATCCTCTAAATCTTGAAGGACCGGCCCCTCCTTTCGCGAGGATTATTTTTTGATGTCCAAGTATAGTTTAAGATTGTGTAAAGCAAAAAAAAAATATCGATTTATTTTGAAACAGCCTAATATATATATATATATATATATATATAGGGTGTGCGGAAAAAAAACAATTTTTTTTTTCGGTTGCATCCACCAAAAAAAGTTTAAGTAAGGTAAAAAAGAAGAATCCAAAAACGGGAGGTCAAAAAAAAATTATTTCGAACGGCGCATTGCATTTGAATATTTTCCATAAGAATAACACAGGAAAATATTGGGATTTCTGAATGTGGTAGTGCAACTCGTCAGAAAAAAATCACACAAAGATGTCATTAACATATTCTCATGGAGAATCGAATTCCCTACAAAAAAAGTTATTACGAAAAATTAGCTCAGAACAACCGTTCAAGTGGAATATAACGCGAATGAATATAGTGGAAATAACGCTGTCTGAAATTGAATTGATAGGAAAAAAAAATAATTCAAAGGGCTGTAAAAATCGTATTTTTCGCTTTACGAAAAACCTTTTTGGGGGTTTTTTGTAGAGAATGTTCTGCTCTAACATACTTGCATGAAATTATTCTCAAAATATTTCTTTTATACAAAAAAAAATCAAGTACAACAAGAAATATAAAAGAAACGACGTTCATCATTGATCGTGTTTAGAAAAGCTTTATTCAATGAATTTGGTTTAATAAGATAGAATAGGTTTTTTTTACATTATAATGCTTAATAATCATCGTTTCTTTTTTTAAGAGTCTGTTTGTTGCAATTAGGGTGTTTCTATCGATAATTTTGCACTATGCCCAATAAATATTGTAGCTGCTCTTCGTTTTTTGTTAATGAACCGTTATATGCTTCTACCAAAGCGACGTTGTTAGAGCAGAACATTCTCTACAAAAAACCCCCGAAAAGTTTTTTCGTAATGCGAAAAATTCGATTTTTACAGCCTTTTGAATTATTTTTTTTCCCTATCAATTCAATTTCAGACAGCGTTATTTCCACTATATTCATTCGCGTTATATTCCACTTGAACGGTTGTTCTGAGCTAATTTTTCGTAATAACTTTTTTGTAGGGAATTCGATTCTCCATGAGAATATGTTAATGACATCTTTGTGTGATTTTTTTCTGACGAGTTGCACTACCGCATTCAGAAATCCCAATATTTTCCTGTGTTATTCTTATGGAAAATATTCAAATGTGTTCAGGAATGAGGAAAAGTTACCGGGTGACATGGTCAAGTTTCGGGTCACGCGAGCGAGCGGGTCGGGTCGCGTTTTTCCGTCGATGGCGCCACGTACCGGGCCACAATTTAACGGGCAATTGATACATGCGGGGGTCCTTCTCATCGATCGCCATGATTGATTTGCTAGTCATTGTCCAACTCGAGAATTGATCAGACGCGTGTCGCGCTATACTTGGCTGTTAATTGGGCTTTTCGCTATTATTACGGGTTTGAGATTAAAACGACGGGTTCAGATCTGTTCAGGAAAACTCAGACTTTCGGTGGGCAACATCCCGGGTTCAATATATTCACGATTCCTCCGATATCTCGGGATTCTCGGCGCGGCACGAGTCATTCTCGGCACACGGGTTTTCTCGTACATTCGGAAAACGTGCTCTGCGAGCCACGTTTTCACTAGGGACATTTTTATCGGGACATACATACTTTCGATTCTCACTGTAATTATATCTAACAATTAAAATATATATAGTTTTGTTATATTTTTCCACGATCGAGTTCGCGTCTGCATTATTTTTTTCGGTTCCACCTACACCAGATCCCTTCACAAACATTTTGGTCCTTCGAGCCGGATCTGGTGGCCATTAGGGCAGTGCAGCGAACATAAGTGTAATTACAGTGGGGTTTCGGGACATTGGATTTTTCGGCATTCTCTTCGGGTACGGGATAGTCTCAGAGTATTGTGCCTCGAGTGACGGTTACGCTTGGATCGGGTATTCGTACGTCGTCGGCGGCCTTCGGTCTCTCATATTCACGTAGTGCGCGCTCGTGCTCTCTCGTTCTCACACTCGGGTTGCGCTACAATAGGCAGTGTGCGGTGGTCGTCAGTGGCCGCCATCTTCGGTTGTGGACAGTGCGCGCTCGGGATCTCTCGCTCGGGTCGAGCTCTCGGTCGACATCGGGCACATTCGTTCTCTCATACGCGCGAGGCGCTCGTGCTCTCTCACGCTCACACTCGGGTTGCGCGACAAAGACAGTTCGCGGTGGTCGCCAGTGGCCGCCATATTGGACCAAGACTCCTCTCTCACACATTCACGCGCTCGTGACAGGTGTTCAGCGAACACAGACAACACTCGTTCGTGCTTATGCACACGAGTTTCGTTTTCTTCGGGCAACACGTGCATTCTTGCGAGTTTTATTTTCGAACATTTTTTCTGTGTGAATTCTCGGGCTCGCGAGTGCTTCGGGTCTCGGTTCGGTCAATTCCAATTTATTTCGATTGAGCATTCACATCGCTGCGGTTTCTCTCATCTTCGTGCAAGTTTCATTCTTCGAATTTCTGTGTGAATTCTCGGGCTCGCGAGTGCTTCGGGTCTCGGTTCGGTCAATTCCAATTTATTTCGATTGAGCATTCACATCGCTGCGGTTTCTCTCATCTTCGTGCAAGTTTCATTCTTCGAATTTCTGTGTGAATTCTCGGGCTCGCGAGTGCTTCGGGTCTCGGTTCGGTCAATTCCGATTTATTTCGATTGAGCATTCACATCGCTGCAGTTTCTCTCATTTTCGTGCAAGTTTCATTCTTCGAATTTTTGGGTGAATTCTCGGGCTCGTTCGTGCTTCAAGTTCAGTTCAGACAATTCCAATTCATTTCGGTAGTCGCGGTTTTTTTCTCATTCTGGTTTCGAATTTTCGCTTTTTTCACTATTTTTGCGTGTTTTCTCGGGCTCACGAGCGCTTCGGGTTTCGGCTCGGACAATTCCGACTCATTTCGATTGAGAATTCACATCGTCGCGGTCCTTCTCATTTTCGGGCGAGTTTTACTTTTTTGGACTATTTGTTGAGTGAATTCTCGGGCTCGCGAGTGCTTCAGGTTTCGGTTCAGACAATTCCGATTCATTGTGGTTATGTATTCACATCGCCGCGGTTTTTTTTCTCATTTTGGTGCGAGTTTGCATTTTCACACTCCTTTTTCTTTTGTGTGAATTCCCGCGTTCTCGAGCACTCCGGGTTCCAGTTCAAAACAGTTTGTTCACTTTTCGTTCGGGTATTCGCCGTCGGTGCAACATACGTGGTGTGACTTTTTTCAAGAACACTTCTCGATCATGTCAGATGACGAGGTGTACAGTGAGAACGTGGAAACGGTCGGGCCAACGGGATCATCGGAATCATCTTCAAGAGAAGGCATTGACACCTCTGAGGTCGGGAGCGCCACAATGAGACACTGGGTCATTAACTTATTCATCTTCGGGTGCTACTAGGACGGCAGTCCTCTTAGCCACGGGTCAAGCTAACCTCTCAACTCCGCATGGGTCAACTCATCGGGTACGCATGTTACTCGACATGGTGTCCGAGGTCTCACTCATCTCGGACGCCGTAGTTCATCAGCTTAAGCTGCGACGGGAATCATCCTCCGTTCCGATTATCGGGATCGGGGGAACTTCATCGGGACAGACACGCGGAATGGTTACTTGTACACTCCAAGCAATTCATTCGTCGGAATTTCCCACATTAAAAGCTCACATTTTTTCCGAGTTAATGTCGGTTCTCCCTTCATTTACCCTATCACATTTACATTGGGATCATCTGCAAGGGCTCACGTTAGCAGATCCTGACTTTTCTTCTCAGGGATCGATCGATCTCATACTGGGAGCAGATGTATATGGGCAATTCATTCGGTCGCAGATCAAACGGGGCCCTCCTGAGGCTCCCTTGCACAGGATACTCTTTTCGGTTGGGTTATTCTCGGGCCAGTTACTGACACACATATTTCAGCTGGTCTCGTCCATCACGTTGCAGTAGACCACGGGTTTCAGAATTTACAGGAACTTCTTTCGCGATTTTGGGTGCAGGAGGAGGTCACTGTCAATTCGGGTTCTCAACTCACGCCGGAAGAGCAAGAGTGTGAGTCTCATTTCGTTTTTACTCATTCTCGGGACCACACGGGTCGCTATGTCGTTCGGCTTCCGGTCAAGTCGACCTCAGTTCACTCGGGTGGGTCCTACAGTACGGCGTTGGCATGTGTACAACGACTTCAACGGAAACTATCGCGGGATTCAACCTATCGGGAACTCTACGAGTCGTTTCTCGGCGAATACGAGGCCCTACAACATATGGTACGGGCCTCGACAAGTTCGATTTCTCGGGACCGGGCTTATTACCTCCCTCACCAAGGGGTATCGAAGGAAAGCAGTACAACTACAAAACTCCGTGTTGTCTTCAACGGGTCCAGCAATACTGACTCCGGAGTTTCACTAAACGACATTTTACACACGGGGGCAAAGTTGCAACGGGATATTTCGGACGTTCTTCTTTGGGTTCGGCGATATCGGTTCATATTTGCTACAGATATCACAAAGATGTTTCGGAAAATCCGGGTTCATCGGGATGATTGGGACCTTCAGCGGATACTTTGGGCCGATGATCACGGGAACATCGTTCCGTATCAGCTGACTACGGTCACGTACGGAACGAGACCAGCGCCGTTCCTCGCGGTACGGGTACTTCTTCAACTTGTAGAGGATGAGGGTGATAAATATCCAGAAGCGGTCGCTCCTCTTACAATGGGGCGATACGTGGACGATATTTACGGGGGTGCTGATCACGTTCCTGAGCTCATCACCCAGGCGCAACAACTCATTGGGATTTGCAACGCGGGTGGCTTTCCATTAGCTAAATGACAAACCAATCATGACGGGCTACTACAAAAGGTCGGGGTAAGTTCCAGTACGGAGGTCTCGCGCTCAATTGACGAAGGTGAGACCAAAGTACTCAGACTGTCATGGCTTCCAACGCCAGACGTATTCAAATTCACGACACTCCCTTTCACGGCCGGGAATACGATTTCGAAGAGAGTAATTCTGTCGGAGATTGCTCAGCTTTACGATCCGTTGGGTTTCCTTTCACCGGTGATCATTCGGGCAAAAATTCTGCTTTAACGGCTATGGCTAGAGAAGCTTTCATGGGACGACCCTGTTTCGGCAGGAGTCAGCAATTCATGGGTCGCCTTCCGGCAAGAATTAACTCATCTTGGCACTATCACCGTGCAGAGGTGGATCAACATTACGTCGGGTGCATCGGTTGAAATTCACGGGTTTACCGATGCCTCACAATTGGCGATGGGAGCTGTCGTGTACGTGCGGGTTACGGGTCCAGGAAATACAACGAAAGTCTTAATGGTATGTTCAAAAACACGGGTTGCGCCAATCAAACGGCTCACAATTCCACGGCTGGAACTCGCGGCAGCGGTGCTGCTCGCGAAACTCACGCATTACGTACAAAATACATTGGAACTCGGTCATTCACGGGTTTATTTATGGACGGAGTCAATGGTCACACTCACGTGGGTTTCGAATCATCCATCTCGATGGAAAGATTTTGTACGGAATCGGGTTTCAGCGATTCAAGAGCTCTTACCACGGGCCCAATGGAAATTCATTCCGGGACGGGACAATCCGGCAGATTGTGCTTCACGTGGGCTAACCATTCCTCAGCTCGAGCAATTTCAACTTTGGTGGGACGGGCCTCACTGGTTAGCAAAAGATTCATCCCATTGGCCACCTCATTGCATCGGGACCGACGATTCAGCGACGCTTGAAGAGCGGCCAGGTCTCACCTTCACGATCCCGACAAAACCTGCACCAATTTTCGATCTCATTCACAGGTATTCCTCGCTCACTCGGTTGTTGAGAATCACCTCCCTACTTTTCAAGGCGCTTACAAACCTGAGAAGGACGGGAGTTGAACCATTCGGGGCATTAATTTCACCGGGAGACCTGGAGAATTCACGGCTTTATTGGGTAAAAGCTATACAGGGAGCATACTTTTCATCAGAGCTCAGAATACTTTCATCGGGACAAGTTCTTCCAAGATTGCATCCAATCACGCGACTTACGGGTTTCATCGACTTTCAAGGCATTCTACGAGTGGGAGGACGGCTGAAGCACTCAGACTTACAACCTGAGAGTAAGCATTCAGTCATCCTGCCTCGGGACTCACCATTCACCGAGCTTCTGATCGCAGACGCTCACCAGAAGACGTTTCACGGGGGAACGCAATTAACTCTGGCGTACCTGCGGCGAAGTTGCTGGATTATCGGAGGTCGGGCTCCGGTACGGACATACATCTTGCGGTGCGTACGGTGCGCTCGCTTACGGGGAGTCAAAGCTCAGCAGCTCATGGGTCAGCTACCACTTGCTCGGGTCACACCTTCACGACCATTCTTATCTACGGGGGTCGACTACGCCGGGCCGATTTCACTCAAAAGTTGGCGCGGTCGCGGGAATCGACAGCACAAGGGCTGGTTGTGCATTTTCGGTTGTTTTGCAACTTCAGCATTACATCTCGAAGTTGTCACAGATCCAACCACGGATTCATCGCGGCATTCCGCCGCTTCACCGGGAGACGGGGCATCTGTCGTACTTTGTACAGTGATTGCGGGACCAACTTTCGAGGAGCAGATGCGGAGTTGCAGAAACTCTTTAAGGCCGGGACTCGGGAATCGACTAAAATCGCAGGTCTCCTGGCGAATGACGGGACAACTTGGAGCTTCAATCCACCGGGAGCACCTCACATGGGCGGTAAATGGGAAGCGGCTGTAAAATCCGTGAAACATCATCTCCGGCGAACGATTGGAGAGACGAGCCTCACGTTTGAAGAACTTACGACTCTTCTCGTTCAGATTAAGGCCGTTCTCAACTCTCGTCCGCTGGAACCACTGTCGGACGATCCGGACGATGTCTCCGTACTTACACCTGGACATTTCCTCATCGGGGGGTGGGGGGGGGGACTTACGGCAGTGCCAGAGCCCTCAATACGGGAGATCAATACGGCCAGACTCACGCGCTGGCAACTCGTCCAGTCGAGGCTTCAACACTTCTGGGATCACTGGTCATCGGGATATCTTCAACAGCAGCAGGCCATATCAAAGTGGTATCACCCTTCACACAAAATTCGAGTCGGGCAATGGTCCTGCTAACTAACGAGAACTTGCCTCCTACAAAATGGCCGCTAGCGCGGGTCATTGAACTTCATCCGGGCGACGACGGGCTCACACGGGTCGTGAGCATCAGGACGGCTACATCAATACTCAAGCGGCCGATTGCCAAGCTGGCAGTCCATCCGGTATACTCTCTGGCATCTTCAATCGACAGCGCTGCTGCCGATGGCGGACGGAATGTTCAGGAATGAGGAAAAGTTACCGGGTGACATGGTCGAGTTTCGGGTCACGCGAGCGAGCGGGTCGGGTCGCGTTTTTCCGTCGATGGCTCCACGTACCGGGCCACAATTTAACGGGCAATTGATACATGCGGGGGGTCCTTCTCATCGATCGCCATGATTGATTTGCTAGTCATTGTCCAACTCGAGAATTGATCAGACGCGTGTCGCGCTATACTTGGCTGTTAATTGGGCTTTTCGCTATTATTACGGGTTTGAGATTAAAACGACGGGTTCAGATATGTTCAGGAAAACTCAGACTTTCGGTGGGCAACATCCCGGGTTCAATATATTCACGATTCATCCGATATCTCGGGATTCTCGGCGCGGCACTAGTCATTCTCGGCACACGGGTTTTCTCGTACATCCGGAAAACGTGCTCTGCGAGCCACGTTTTCACTAGGGACATTTTCATCGGGACATACATACTTTCCATTCATACTGTAATTATATCTAACAATTAAAATATATATAGTTTTGTTATATTTTTCCACGATCGAGTTCGCGTCTGCATTATTTTTTTCGGTTCCACCTACACCAGATCCCTTCACAAACAAAATGCAATGCGCCGTTCGAAATAATTTTTTTTTGACCTCCCGTTTTAGGATTCTTCTTTTTTTACCTTACTTCAACTTTTTTTGGTGGATGCAACCGAAAAAAAAAAATTGTTTTTTCTCCGCACACCCTAATATATATATATATATACATATATATATTGAAACGTTTCGAGATTTTATGTGTTAAATATCGAAAGTTTTAAATATTTTATTTCGATCTGAGAGCTGGATTCGTGTTCTGGACTCGAGTAGTCAAAAAGAGATAGCCGAGGAATTAATCCTTTGAATGTAATTTGGGCAATTCAATTAATTAACGTGTTACTTTTTGTTGTTTATGTTGTTTGCCTCAGAATATGTTCACTCTTAGGGTATGGTGGCCGGAACTATTTCATCATCGGCATTGTAACTCTATTGTTGAACGTTTTGCTGCTCAATTAATTAACAAAAGAGTTATATGGACTTTGCCGGTCCAGACGGCTAATTAATGAAAAAAAGGTTAATTTAGGAGGACACGTTTTATTGAGATCGAAGATTACTGGTCCTTTGGTAATCTCGAGATTTAAGTGTGAAATTTTGTTTTCGTTTTCTTTACTGAAGCTAAGTTGAAAAATTTGGTTTTATTCAAGGTTTTGGTGTTTAGTTGCTAATGCCGAGATCTAGGCTTTTCTATAAGAAAAACCTATACTCTAGGCGACTTATCCTATGTTATGTCGTACTTTCTCTAGCTCGCGTTGGACGCTGTGCCAATACGAATTCGAGATCGTGCGACGGTAGTGAGCCGGGCCTGCTCAGGAGCATGAAACAAACAGAGCGGATCTTCCTGTAAAAAGTATGGTTTGATGGCTTGAGTGGTACCTAGTGGATAGCTGTGGTTAATTACTCGACGCGGGTCGAGTCGTTTGCACAGCTGTTAGCTGGGGAACTTTACTATGCGCTCGATGCAATACGAGTACTATAGTAAAGTATAGGGGAGAGCGGAGAGGTTTGACCACTTTTTTTTCAATCGTCTCGTGTATCGCTTCACTCGAATTATGGGCGAGCGCAACGGTATATTATCTCAAAAAGTATTGTGCAGAATTCACCTGAATTATTTGGTAATTTTCCGCCCATTCAAAACGCAGTTATTCGTCGTTTTATCGAGATGTGAAATTGTGGTCAAACCTCCCGAGATGTGGGAGGTTTGACCAATGCTATGGGAGGTTTGACCAATGGTAAAATTTTGCGTTGATTGAAAAAGGAATTGGTAATATTATCAATTTATTTATATCAACTGTGCATATCATTATTAATTAGTCAGAATAGTTTCTAAATCAAGCGATGTACATGGATTTATTTTCATTACTTGAGTTTATTTCTGATTTTTTATCTTTGCGTTTTCCTTTCCGCCTTTATTTCCCTTGGTGACCTTTTTATTCTTCTCGACTCGTTCTTTTTTCACTTGAATAATTTTTTTTTTCTTTGCCTGCCTCAATTCATACTCTTCCTCAATGGATTTCTTAACAGGGCTATCAGTCAAAATTCGACTGACAACCCTTTTGCGCGATCCTGTTCGTTTACGGGCTTCAGCTTTTGGAAAAGGCCTGATTTGCTCCGGAGTCAGGATGTTCGAAGGCCCTGGGGTCGTCATGATTCGGCTTGTCGAACCCTGCGACGGTGTTGAAGTGGATGCTTTT
The DNA here is from genome assembly GCA_963564615.1 of Rhorus exstirpatorius. NCBI lineage: Eukaryota > Metazoa > Arthropoda > Insecta > Hymenoptera > Ichneumonidae > Rhorus > Rhorus exstirpatorius. The sequence goes on along the minus strand of OY751319.1, from coordinate 5,880,577 downwards.
AATTCTTTCGAACTATTGTTTTCTTCTGGTGCCGTCTCTGTAGCAGTTGAATGAGATGTTGGCACTAACAAATCATTAGCGTTTGAACTGTTGGTCGTAGCAGTAGGATCAGGTCGATCGGTAACGTAAGAGCTTAAAAACTCACTATCATCAAAAATCTCAGCGTTTAACGGCCAGATACCAGTGCACTGAAAGCCTCGCTGAATATTTTGAGGGTTGAAAGCTTTCAGGAAAGCCTTGTTCACCAGCGCTGGAATATCATATATAGTGATGGGTACTGCGGGGTGAGCCACCATAAAATCATCAGCAGCGGAATTATAATAAGATTTTAATGGGCCAAAGACGCTCCTATCAAGGGGCTGCAACTTATGGCTAGTGTGCGGTGGTAGAGTGAGCAGCGTGATTCCATTTTCCTTGCATATCTGCAACCCTTTCGGTGTGATGTGCGACTCATGGTTATCCAAAATCACTAGTACTGGATTAGTAGTAGAGCATTTCGTATATTTAATGAAGTGGATCCAATACTTTTCGAAATTTTCACCAGTCATCCACCCGCTTTCATAAGCTGTAACCTCTGAACCAGGCGGAGCACCTACGGTCATGCGGGGACTCACACGTTTCCGCGGAAAGATAAAAAAAAGGTGGAACAGCAGTGCCTATAGCACTGACAGCACAGCACATAGTTACTAAGGTTCCTCTTTCTGCCGATGTTGCTCTAGAGACTTGTTTTTCTCCTTTCTGCGCAATCACTTTGCCTGGTCTTTGTACGGTTGTTAAGCCAGTTTCGTCCAGATTGAAAATGGCTTCTGGACCATAAGCAATTTTATTGAAAACAGATTTCATATTGTTGAAAAATTCATTCACTGTCGTTTTGTTGAAAGCTGTTCCTCTCAATAAACTTGTTGCCTGAGGGGTTCGCAAGGATAATTTAGTATGCCTGTTCATGAAGCCATGAATCCAGTCATGACTAGCACACTGGTTTTTTGTCCAATTGGACGGAATTTTTTTATTGTTCATTGCAGCGAAATTATAAGCGAACTTGCGCGCAGACACCCTCGAGAGTCCGTAGTTCAGTTTACTCGCATGAATAAGATATTTTTCTAATAAAAGTTCTTCCTCCTCGGAGAATATGAGGGACGATACGTGGTTAGCCACAAAATTCGTCTCTTCATTGTTCCTCACTTTTTGCACATACCGCCCCAAAGTTTTGCGATCTACATTGAACCTTTTCGCCGCACCGTTAACGCTTTTACCATGTTCCAGGACTTCTTTCACTGCATTCCTCATTACCTCTGCAGGCACCTTCTTGCGGTTCTTTCCGGGTGACTTCCACGTGAATGGCATGCTGAAATTAGTTGGTCAAACCTCCCCATTATTTTTTGGTCAAACCTCCCACATCAGATTTTAGATACAAATGAAGAAATATTGTCCAACTCGGCAGAGAAAAGTATTCCGTTCGTACGTGAATTTGTAGACCATATTTCAGTGATATAATGCAGGCTATGTTCGTTCAAGTATATACTCATATAACTTACTCAGATCGTTAGTAGTCGTCCGTGAAAATAACAATTTTTCTTCCAAGTTTGATCATGCAGACATAACCAACTAATCAGTTCTGAAAAACAACTGAGATATGCGTATGGTGGAGTAGGGTCATAGTACGGATATCCAGCGCTAGATGGCAGCATTTGTTATGCTGTCAGAATAGAGGAATGGGCACTTGGTCAAACCTCCCAAGTGGTCAAACCCCCCGCTCTCCCCTACTAACTAGGATGGAAACTTTGGCTATGCGCTCGACGCAGTGCGAGTACTATAGCTAAGTATGCTACTAGGTGGGAACTTGCTCAGGCAATCGTGCAATACGATCACTTCGCAAGCGAAGGGTTTAGAGGAAGGTCCTAATGCTAGCGTCAGACGCGATGCTGATACTAGCGCTTAGAAGTAGAGGTGTTCGGGAGTGAACGGTAGGAAAAGGAATGGTTGAATGGTAATCGTCCGTCGTTTGCTCGGCCTTTTATACCCGTCGCGGCTGTGGTGTCTCGCGTGGGGCCATGAGTCATCAGCGAATCTTGTTTGCTCATGCGCAGGATTATTATTGTTATTCGTCCACTACTGTCGGTGTCTTGGTCAGGTACTATGTGTCACGTTCTGATCTCTATCGATCGTGATCTAGCGAATGTTGGTAAGTTAGAGTACGCGGGAGTTACCCTCAGTAGATACGTCGCTGTGTGGGTAATGCGCTCAGTTTATTACGAGAAAAAAGGAGGGGGGGGGGGGCTTCGTTCCGTTACAATATATTGTGACGTAATTGGCCCCGTCACTGGGCCAGTTGGTGCTGCCCACCCTTGAGACACCGAAACTAAATACTAAATCGCTAATGAAAAATATGTCTCCTAAAAGAAATGTAAACGACGATAAATTCCGTTGCTCGAGAATACCCTTTTCGCTTACTGGGGCTAAACTCGAAATTTTAAGCTACTGGGACAGGTTTAATAAACGTTTTTTTTCTTTTCCTTCATGGTTGCATTTTAATGATTGTACATTACGTGAACGTGTGAGAGATATCGAAACATTTGTACAAAAGGGACAGGTGAAACAAAAAAATTAGTTCTCTTTGGGCTGAGGCTAATTGCGCTACAGCCAAATAAAATCAAATAAAGAGGAAACAAAACCGAAAAGAAGAAAAACAAAGATGAACGTACACGAGTTTTCCTCAGTGGGACGGAGCTCGTGCACCCAAACAAAAAAATGACGTATGATCCCTGACCGGATAGAATAAACAAAAAATCAAAAGGTGAGAGAAGCTCACCAGCGGCAAAATTTTCGTTCTCCAGTGAACGGGGTTCGACGGTACCCGAAGTTCTAGGGTAACCGCCGACACCCAATAATTGAAATAATAAAAAAAAAAAAATAATGGAGAAGGACATAAACAAACGAGGATTTGCTCGGAGAGCGTTTTTCTCCCGTGAAGCGGGACGGAGCTCAACGGTACCCGACGTTCAGGGTATCCGCTGACACACCAGAAAAAAAATAATACAAAACTGAAAATAAAAAAAAAAAAGTATTGCTCATAAGGAGCGTTTTTCTCCCGTGAAGCGGGACGGAGCTCGGCGGCACACGAAGTTCAGTGTGTCCGCCGACACACCAAAAAAAAATACAATCAAAAAGACTAAACTGAAACCAACAAAAAAAAATGAACTTAAAATTTGCTCCGAAGAGCGCTTTTCTCCCGTTATTCGGGACGGAGCCCAACGGCGACACCGGCGTTTTTGGGTGGGACCGTTGGCGCACCAAAAAAAAATAAACGAACCAACAACAACTGAAACAAAAAAAAACTAAACAAATTGAACGAAGTGGCTGAAAGTAGCACGGGGGGTTGGGGATTTGGGGTGATAACGATCGTACGGGGGTTCTTTTTGGGGTGATGACGATCGTACGGGGGATCGTTCGGCGGGCCCTTCGTTCGACCGAGAAGGTCGTCTTTAGCGAGATCCCGCGCACGCGCACTCGGTGGACCGAGACCCCGACCGTCCACAACGGTAACAAAACAAGCGTCGCTGCTCCGTGCAAGTGCTGAAACGGTGATCCGGTTTGCCGCAATTCCAGCAATTCATCGGTCGACGAGGATGGACTGTCGTTGCTGGAGTGCCGGTGCCAGCTAGGGCTGGAACGGAGGTAGGTTCCATGTCCGTGAAAGGGTTCAACGAGTTGAGACCTTCGGGTGCGTTGATAGTAACTCTGCTCGTTAGCTTGGCGGTCGGTTGGCCCGGCGAGTTAGCAGCTGCTCGCGAGGTGGTCTTGGGACTCAAGGTGACGCGTGGTGACCGTCTCGGTGGCCTGGAGCGTGGACATTGGACCGCGTTTAACCCCTGAGTTTCCGCGAGCGATTGTCCGAAGTTCGGATCGTCGTTCTCGAATTCCAGTGATACCTTGCCGCTGCGTGGCTCGACCGAGACGTCCTGCGCCGCATACACATTACGAGCGGGTACGTTATGAGGTCCTGGAGTACCATAATAGGCCAATTCGGGACACAAGGATTGATCTGGTGGCGGTGGAGCTCGATACAATCGGACTGATTGGTAGCTCTTCTCGATGCGGACCGCTACGTGCTCGAAGGAATCGAAATCGAAAAAGTCGTCTCGTTGTATAGTGACCTGAAGCTTGGGCAATAGGTTTCGGTGCGCGTACTGTATCTGATCAGCTTCGCTCCATGATGGTCGGAGTCGAAGGAATAATCCTCGTAAACATGTGAGGTAATCGGCTACGGGTTCCTCTCGACCTTGAGTCCGGCGCATGATTTCCGCCCGTAGAGCGTATTGGTAATCTGGGTCTCCGAAACGTACACGACATGCCGATCGAAATTGACCCCAGGTAGTCCACTTATCCTAGTCGTTGCGAAACAATTGCAACGCTACCCCCGTGAGAAAGAACGGGAGGTATCGAATCAGATCGGCGTCGGCCACCGGGATTAATGCTTGACCCTCGGAGATACGTGTCAAGAAGGTATCCACGTCTTCACCTCTCGTGTCGGAAAATGAGATATTCCATTTCCTCATTACGTGCAATACCGAGGATGCGGTGGCACTTCCCCGTCCTCCAGGACCTGCCATGGGTCGTTCGAATTCCACCTCTTGATTGCTAGTCTGATCGATCGGGTGGTTACTGGATAGGTCCGTGCCAGTCAACACAATAGGTATACTCGGTCGACTTCGCGTGTTCGCGTTACGCTGCTGGCTATCGTTCGGTAGGGACAGTCAAGGATCCAGTGTTTGCCCTGAATTTCCGAGTGTTTCTCGCCCGATGACTTCGCGGTACGTTCGTAAACGCGCGGCGTGCTCTTCCGACGGGTTTGCATGAGGGACCGTAAAATACTCCGTCCCGGCCGAGTGTAGCAGGCCCATGCCACTGAGTGAGGTAACCGGCAACGTCGGGTCCATTGTAGTCCCCGGTAAGGTGGCATCAACGCCAGTTGCCAACGCGTCTCAGGGATAGGGCCCCCTGGCGCCCATCCCGGAATCCCATTCTCCGGGCAGTGGGTTTACATAGGGTCCCGTAACGCGTTTTATCGCGCCGGTACCCACGGCTACCGTATCCCGGGGTGGCACTTCGTTTCCGGTGGTAGGTAGGGTCCACTCGCTACCGCCCGCAGTGGTGGTTGGAAGCGGGTTGTCTCCGTCCATTTCTGTTCTTCCGAGGGAAGTTCTATGCGAAAGAGCCTCGGCTTAGGCAAACGTGGGGACGATGATCGATAAGATAGATCCTTGCGGTACGCTGGTTTACGTGATACGTGACGCGAGGTATTCCGTGAGTAATTCTCGAAGATACTCGGCGCGATGTAGTTCGCGAAGATAATCGGCGTGATGTATTTCGCGGAGATAATCGACGCGAGGTATTTCGCGAGGTAGTTCGCGAGGTATTTCGCGAAGTACTTCGCGAAGATAGTCGACGCGCGGTAATTCGCGAGGTAAGTCTTCGCGAGTCTTCGCGAAGTAATTCGCGAAGACTCCTCACTAACTACTCCTCTCCTGGCCCAACGGCGTATCCTTTTTCTTCTTACTTGCTGATAGGGAGGGGGAGTACCTTTTCCCCCGACTTAGTCATGTTCGCGCGAATTGGGGGGGGGGGGGGGTAAGGATGATACATAACACGGGAATCGTGAGGACCAAGAAATAATCGAACGCTTTTTGATTGTTCGTGCCAAGAACCCCGCAAGAAAACAAAGAAAAAGAATATTGGCAAATAACCACCGTTTCGCTTGTAAGGGTAGATGTTTAAGTTTTGTATATTCCCGCGCAAAAAGGAATGGTGGTGTCAGCGGTTATCGGAACGGGCAGGGGAAAATTGGTTGATCACCCATTTTCCCGAAATATTATATGAAAGATAAGGAGTGGGGATCGAGATGATGAGTCGCCGCATCGCCTAAACTCTTCCTCTTTCGTCCCGGGATCTTCGAGGGCTACAGACCAAAATCCTCCATCGTCGTGCTGTCCGAGGATTCTAATACCCATTATCGGATCTCGCACGGTCATCGCTGGGATCATTCGGGACTCCACGAATAAAATCTCTCACTGGATTGATTGATCTGGGCCTAATTTTTTTTGAAAGTATCTTCTAATCCCGGGACAGGAGAAAGAGCCACCGAGGGATCGCGAACGTCGAATATCCGAAAGATAAGTCGAGCCCGTTCGATATTATAGCCATTTGTATACGAATAAAAAAAAATATTATTGCGGTCGTGACGAAAATGTAAACGTTCGTTATATGTGTTTTCAAATTGAGTCCGCGAAATAAACAAAATAAAAAAAAAGGGAAATTTATATTGAAAAATAATAAAATCTTACACGCTGTTATTTTTGGTCTATTGTTAAATTTGACACACGGGAATAATGATGATTATAACTTCCAGGCATACCCGTTGTGGGACATAGGCTAATCCTTTCTTGTTATTCGAATTACTGGTAAATTCCAAGAGAAAAACATGTAGAGAGAAATAAGAACTTAAATTTTCAAGGAATAACAGTAACGAAACGAAGGCTAATCCTTTGTTATGGTTTGACTTACTGGTCAGGTCTCCAAAAAAAATAATAATGTAGAGAGAAAGAAAAAATTCAAGTTTAAGAAATACCAGTGAGGAGACAAAGGCTAATCCTTTGTTATGATTCGGGTTGCTGGTAAATCTAAAAGAAAAATATCTAGAGAGAAATAAAAGCTTTATTTTCAGAGCCTACCAACTCCGAGACAAAGGATAATCCTCTGCCCTCATGTAGGTTGCCAGCAAAATGAAAAAATTACAGAGGAATAAGAATTTTAAATTTAAGGAATATTAGTGACCCAACAAAGGCACTTTGTTATTATTCGGTGCTGGTACAGTTACACACAAAGAACAATTTCTTTGTGTGTAACTGTATTTTAAATTTAAGAAATATTAGTGGCCCAACAAAGGCACTTTGTTATTATTCGGTGCTGGTACAGTTACACACAAAGAAATTGTTCTTTGTGTGTAACTGTACCAGCACCGAATAGTAACAAAGTGCCTTTGTTGGGTCACTAATATTCCTTAAATTCAAAATTCTTATTCCTCTGTGATTTTTTCATTTTGCTGGCAACCTACATGAGGGCAGAGGATTATCTTTTGTCTCGGAGTTGGTAGGCTCTCAAAATAAAGCTTTTATTTCTCTCTAGATATTTTTCTTTCGTATTTTTCTCAATAGGAAAATACGAATTTAATATTTGGAGACCATCAGCAACAAGGCAAAGGCTATTTATAAGCTCTTACTTGCGTTGCTGGTGAATTCCGAACATAGGAAAAAACCAAAAGTATTCTCTTCGAGGAACACCAGCTTCGAAAGTAAGGTTCCTTTCGTTAGAATTCTCATATGGGTACGTTATGACCAAAAAAACAATTTTCGTTTTGCGACTTAATGGTTAAACCGGGGCGACTACCTAAGTATCATTCCCCGCTTTGCATGATTACAGAGAATACAAAAGGACACACAAGAAATATAAATCGTATAAGAAATATAATTAAAAAAAAAAATTAGACGTATTGGTGATTTTTCGAGAAATTCGAACCTTTAGTAGGCGCTTAAAAGCAGCACCAGGTACGAGACTTTCTTGTTCGAAAATCGCACTTTGCACCATGAGGAAAAGAAACGGATAAAATTACATTTAGTTTTTATCGATTTGGGGTACTGGGTATTCTCGAGTTTCGGATATTTTCCTAAATCTTAAATCCTACTAATTCGGAAAGACTAAAACTGTACTATACTATACGTTACTCTATACGCGAAACGCAAAAGAAAAAGAAAGAGAAAAAAAAACCTATGGCAAATGCATCGTTACTTCGAATATTGTCACTCGGGCCTCACGTTGGGCGCGAATTTGTGACAGGATTTTTCCTACCACACTTCCTGATCGGGCATATCAACCGTACCTTTCGTGCCGGACAAAAAGACTAAATAATTTACCACAAGCGAAGGGAAAGTTCGAGTCAAAGCGTTGGGCACCAGGTACAAAGTACCGCCGGTTGTGGACCGACTTTTATTTATTTACTTCGATATGAATCCCGGAATTGCGTAGGGCACGAGCGGACGGGTGAGGCGAGATCGAGGGCAACTCGACTAGCTCAGCTCACCTGAGGGACGAAAAGGTAGAGGGGCAGGGTCAAAGTGGAGTGACAATAATTCGGAACTCAATATTAATACCTCCTTCGAGGATTTATTCAAAATAATTCTTCAATTTCAGGTTCACAATGATTCTTCGGATAGTATCCGATACATTTGCCAGATCCTTCTTTAATTACTAATTTCATAATTATTCGCCACTCATTAGCGATTACCTAAGAAAAGAAATGCTATAGTAACGACACAGGTAGACAGTAATGCTTAACGAAAATTAACCGAGGTAGTAATCATTAACCGAGGTAACACAATTACGCTGGAACGAATAAATGACCGAGGTAAAGATAGTAAAATTATTGCGACTTAAATGACCGAGGTAAAGACAGTAATACTATTGCGACTAAATGACCGAGGTAAAGACATTAATACTATTGCGAATAAATGACGGAAGGATGAATTGACTATTTGCGTGAATTTACCGAGGTAGTGATAATTAACCGAGGTAATATAATTACGCTGTAACGAATAAATGACCGAGGTAAAGATAGTAAAATTATTGCGACTAAATGACCGAGGTAAAGATAGTATAATTATTGCGACTAAATGACCGAAGTAATGATAGTAATACTATTGCGACTAAGTGACCGAGATAAAGGTAGTAAGACTATTGCGAATACATGACTGAGATATGAATTGAATATTTGCGTGAATTTACCGAGGTAATATAATTGCGCTGTAACGAATAAATGACCGAGGTAAAGATAGTAAAATTATTTCGACTAAATGACGGAGGTAAAGGTAGTAAGACTATTGCGAATAAATGACTGTGATATGAATTGAATATTTGCGTGAATTTACCGAGGTAGTAATAATTAACCGAGGTTATATAATTGCGCTGTAACGAATAAATGAACGAGATAAAGATAGTAAAATTATTGCAACTAAATGACCGAGGTAAAGATAGTAATTGCGACTAAGTGACCGAGATAAAGGTAGTAAGACTATTGCGAATAAATGACTGAGATCTGAATTGAATATTTGCGTGAATTTACCGAGGTAGTAATAATTAACCGAGGTAATAAAAAAAAAAATTACCGAATCGTCATTCTGCCGAAAATCGTTTCATCGAAATGTCATTTTGGCGAATGTCATTTTTCCGAAGTGTCATTCTACCGAAAATAATTTTTTCGAAACGCTATCTACCGACGAAGATCGACGAGTTGTTTTAACGATGAATAATCGTGAACAAAATCTCGAGGATAGTGAATATAAGATCGTCGATAGTTATACTTACCAGATCAACAAGACTAAGCTTGATGGCAGAAAGTGAGTTCCCGTAAAAAATTATCATTTATGCGAGGCTCAGTTATTCCTTCCCGTTAACCTCTTGAAATGCTGTTACTGTGAACCCTTATACCTATTCAGATACTTCAGATGCAAAGAAAGAACATCAAAAATGTGCAGGGCAACCGCATTACTAAACCGTCGTGGCGTGTTCACAACGACAAAGCGACACTGTCACGATTGCGATCAGCATGCCGAAGAGGAAGCGATGTTTCGAACTGCGTTAAAGAAGGGAGCGCAGACGCGGTTTGATTCATTGAAGGATATATACGATGCATTGAGATTGATGTACGAAACATACTCTAGGTTGTGATGCTTGCCCGCTCATTGGCCCTCCTGCCGCCAGAGGCCATAGCTGAAAATGCAGAATCTATTTATGCAGAGGCCAGTGCCGGAATAAAAGAAATTTTTCGTCCGTTCAACGATTATTATCGGAGGCAGTGGCTGCGCCGTGAAACACCGAAAAGATTCAGTGTTTATGGACTGTTGAGGCGTACCAATAACTGCGTTGAATCATACAACGGCCTTTTGTTGAATAAGATCGGGGCCCGACCCAAAATTTGGGATTTCACAAGTGAGATCTCTACAGTATTACTCTCGTGACTAAGGCCATAGTTTCTATTTTATTAGGCGGTAGATTAATAGATATATAGATCAATAGCATCTTCATATACTATCGTTTATCGCCAGAAAAATTAGCAGAATTGCGAGCTGCGGCTCAAGGTGATTTAGCGCAGCTAGAGAGAGGTAGGCCTATCACACGAAACCACAAGATGAGGTACGTTATAAACGATCGCATCATTCAACGTGCGTGGCAACAGTTCTCGGATGGTGTCATCAACGCGAGCGAAATTATCAGGCTCGCTACTCATGATGTCGATATGGTTCAAAGAGATATAAATTTTCGGCTGAATGAATACGATGGAGCGGGGATACTCTCAAGTGACGAGTCTGATAATGACGAAGAGGAAGATTTACGTAGAGAGGAGGCTAAAGTAGAAGCTGCTGATGTTGCAGCAGAAAATTGTAAGTTTACGACTAAATTAATATGGCAAATTTATCGATGGATCAGGGTAATGTGCCATACCGACTGACGGGTAATAAAAACTGTAAAATCAATAATCAGATCGATGAAATTCGTTTTCCAATACTAGCTGATGAACCAGTATTACATCGACAAGACGATGTTCTGCCAAACACTGCACTGGCTGAGCAAAACGATCCTGCTATTGAGTCCGATGAAGATCAAATGAACCGTGCCTACGAACATGAGCCTGAAGTCGTAATTACAATAAATGATTTAAGGGGTAATTTTTGCTACGGTGTAGGATAAATTTTGTGGTGATAAAGAAAAATCCGAAAATTTCAGACTCCTGTCTAAAAACATGGTGAATCCCTCCATATCATTCCAGAACAATTCAATCCTATCCCAAGAGGAATTCCGCTTCCGAATATCCCTCGAGATGAAGATGCATACGATCCTGTTTGTCCGATCTGCTTATATCGACACAGCACATGCCATTCAGAGCCATGTGGTCATCTGAGTGTCTGTGCAGAATGTGCCAATGGGGTTATTCGTACAGCCCGAGAGTACAATGATGGAAATAATCCACTGTATGGACAACTCCGTTGTCCTGTATGCAACCGTGACGTTGCCCAATTTCGAAAAATATTTATGCGCGTCACTTAATTAATTAATTTTGTTGTAATAATGCTACGTTTATATTTATTATGTCCTTCGTACTACCCCCTCGCGGCAACATTGAGATAATTGTGAGTTTGTTTAGAATAATGTAATTCGTGTAAGTGATTGAATTGTTATTACGTTAAATAAAATCAAATTATTGGAAATAAATAAACAAACAGAAATTGATACATGATAATGAGAAAAATGTAAATAATTATTTCGCAAAAAAATTAACTTTCTGTATTTTGGCTTCCGGTAGAATAGAAGTAAAAATTTATTTACAATTTATACCTAAACAATAAATCCAAAAAATTATCATGTATTTTCAATTTTAGTTTTAATTAGTAAAAAATTTCAAAAAATTTGTACAAAAAATTTGTTTCAAAAAATGACTGACGGTGTAATATATAAGTTCGAAAAAAATGATCTTCGGCGGAATGACGGTTCGGCAAAATGACGATTCGGCAAAATGACATTCGCCAAAATGACATTCCGATAAAACGATTTTCGGCAGAATGACGATTCGGTAAAATGACATTCGCCAAAATGACATTTCGAAAAAATGACGTTCGGCGAAAAAAAGATTCGTAAAAAGGACTTTCGTTAATGTGACTTTCGTTCGAACGACGATTCGGCGAAATAACCTTTCGAAAATATAACATTCGCAAATCTGATATTCGTCAAAACAACGATTCGTTAATTTAACGTTTCGTAAAAATTACGTTCGTGAATATAACTTTAGGCGAAATAACGATTCGGCGCATTGAACTTTCGTCAAAATGATGTGGCCCCAATTAACCGAGGTAATATAGTACGCAGACGGAATTCTATAAGAATCGGAATAGGCATCGGAAATACGGAAAAGATGATTACTTATTGCTTCCCCGGCACACGAAAAATACGATAAATTACACGAACGAAATAAAGGCAAAATTATTCGACTGATTTGCACGGGACTCTGACTCTCTGCGCTCGGCGACTATATGCCGCGAGAGAGAGAAAAGATAAACAAGCGGGGACGCGGCACGCGAGAGCGTACCATTGTCTCGAACGCGAGGCCTTGAGCTCGCAACTTGATAGAAATAAATGCTCAACATGTGAAATAATATTTCACGGATTACGTTAATTATTTCAGGTAATTCGAACTATGCAAAGAATAGATGCACGTAGTCTAATTAAATTCACGAATCGTAGCGTGCAAACATAATTACAGAAAGGACACAATTCATTCGGCAAAGTACGCGAATTCCTCAACATGAGGTAAAATATTCAATAACTTCAATAACTAATTGTTCAGACCAGTTTTGATGGAATTCTCTTCTCGTCCATTTCTCTAATCAAATCCTTAATTCTTGATTACTCGAACTCCATTAAATACTCAAAACGATTATTCACGACCACGATCGCGAGACTATCGCTATTGAACGTGGTCGCTACTCTTCAAAATTAAAACATGATTGATAAGACGAGAAAAGAATTCCGAATATATGGCAGAAATAAGGTGAGGAGAGTTGGGCTCACCGAGTTCCTTCGTTGTCCGGTACTTGAGCACTGACCACTACTTCTTGCTCCTGCTCTCGACTCCCGAAAAATTACGACTGATCTATGATCCTCAAGCATCGATCGACTTACCTCGTCGGCCCACTCTCTCCTCGATTCGCGCGCCCCACTCTCTCGCATCGCCCCGCCGGTCTCTCATCTCCCTACTTTCCTTAATTTCCTCGCTTTCTTCGTTGAGTGACGTATGACGGTGACGAAGGGACAACCCCTCCTGCGACCGAAACCGTGTGCAAGCCTCTACTCACAGCTATGATATGCTGCCCTCAATCACCCTCCTCCTAGGATCCCGTGGATGATTACCAGCAACGGGGGAGACCTCCCTCGTGTAATCAAAGCGTCCCTTGATAAGGCGGTGGGCCCACAATAAACGCCACTAGGCAAAACAGCACTGCGTTTCTGGCTCCGTCCCAAAGATCCCCTTAAATGAAGCGCCAAATCTCACGGCCCACGACCACTGAGGAGGCAGTAGGGGAGGGTGCAACACCAAGGTTGCGTAGTCAACCGGAGAGGGTGACGCTGTATATTGGTCCAAATCCCAATGTCTCCGTTGGCATCCCTATTTCCCACGAATAATGATGGCGAATATTTGCCTGCGTAATAAGCAAAGTATCGCTCGAACCCTCCTGGGCCAACGATGCACGGATCGGCCACGAGCAAGACGCCCCCGTGACACGTCAACGCCACTTGCGAGTCCTTTGTTATCGACCAGCGGCGAGTGAACTTGCGAGTGGGACACGGAATTTGGTGTACAGACAAATTCCCGAAATGACAAATTCCCGAACGGACAAATTCCAGAAAATCTGTCAACCGAAAATGTCAATGTTTCGATGGTTTGCACGGCGCCGAAAGATGGCGTTGATATTCAAAGGCTAAAAAATTCACAGGAAAAAATTTTTTGACAGCCGAGCATAACCGCAAATTTTTTATTTGCTTTTTCAGGTTCTGGCAGTGAGAAAAAACTCATTGGCGCAGCATCAGAAATTTAGACATAGAGCTTAGAGGTAAGGAGACCGAACGATGCGTAGTGTGTTTGCGTGTGTGTATTCATTTTCCAATATAAATTCTCGAATTTTAGACTCAGCTAGCGACAAAAAAAGCTCGTGAAATTTCATTTTATAAGCGCGGTAAATTACACGTGATAGATTTATTGTAAAATTTTGGCTCTTTAACAAATTGTATTGTTTTTGAAAATCGTAAAATGTTGTTATATTTTTTTACTTACGTTGATTATGCCCCGAAATTACTTCAGATTGTCTTCGAAAACACAACTGCGCCTCCATACGCGAACAAGCGATCATTGAAAAAAAAAAATTAAAATTTTTTTTCTTAATAGAACTTTGATAAAAAATACTTTTACTTCTTATTATTAGTATGATGAAATTGATAAATATAGAATAAAGAGAAAAAAAAGAATTATTGACAGGGCTAAAAAATATCCTGTGTTAATACAACATAAAATGCTTGACGGGAAACCAAGTGATGGAGCGATTCATGGATTTGCGAAACTGGAAGAAAAGAGATTGAGTGTCGAGCTAGAGAGGAGATAGGAATAGTACAAGTTTCTTCTATCCAAGTGGTACGTTACACGGAATATGTTTATTTATAACAAATGTTTATCGCACAAAATATAATAGTATAAGAGGCGCGAGCCGAGGATGTTGGATTGTATTTGGTATAAAATCTATATCTATTTGAATAAGATGTTGGATGTTGGATTGTATTTGTAATAAAATCTATATCTATTTCAAAAAGAAATGCATTTTTCTGTAAATAATGATTTATTCTTCTGTTTCATTTTTTCTACTTTTTCATTCCAACGAACATAAAATTTTGCGCATTATATTTTTTAAAAATGTGTATTCCGTAAAGTACAGCTGTATTAGATATATTATTTTTGAATAATAACAATAAAAAAAAATATGAGATAACTTCGATAATTATTATTATTGTTATGCCCGTATTATTATTATGCTCGCGGTTGAAGTTGTGTGCTCCAATATTATTCGTCGAAGTCTGTGTCTACCGACATTCAGACAGTCACCGCTCGCATCGCGTTAGTTGAAACTTGTGCTCTTGGGACAAGTTTCCGGGACAAGAATCGGTCGATGTGCTCGGTTCTCTCCTTTCTGGCTATCGCCTACTAGGACATGTGCCACGATGTGCTCCATTATGTGAAACAAGAAGCAGCGCTATCCACTATGTCCATTCACGATTGGCTGTCCAAGTGGCAATTCCGGCGTCGATGTGACGTTCTTCGTTCTCGGCTCTGAGCCCGAGCTACTGCTTAACGCGAGACTCGCTATGCTTAATCTCACGGTTGTATCACTGCCGCTAGGTGATTCCAGTTCCTGCAACATGGGTGTAACCTATGACTCTCGTAACTAAAAATCTACAAGTTTACAGATTAACCTACTTTTGTAGGTTAGTCGAAGCCAGACTGACAATATTATACTATACGTATTTCCACAAGACTACTATGCATGTTTCCACAAGACGAATTTTAATATAAATCTTTGCTTCGGTTTGCATCGCTTCGCTTTTCTTTGCTTGGAAGTAGTGTGTATCTGTCTAGCGTATCTACTATGCGCAAGCAAAGAAAAGCGAAGCTAAGCAAGCCGAAGCGAACATTCATATCACGATTCGTCCTGTGGTAATAATACGCATAGTATTTACAAGCATGAATACTATGCATATTCCTATGAGACGAATTTTAATATAAGTCTTTGCTTCGGTCAGCATTGCTTCGCTTTTCTTCGTTTGCGCGTAGCGCGTATCGGCCCAGAGGCAGCGACCAGCATCGAATACGGCAAATTAACGCGCGGAACATTCATTTTTATGATCGGCTGACAAAGTTTCAATAATATATCCAAGTTGACCGGATCAGTACAGAGCAGTATGGAAGGACTGGTCAATTGGTTTAAAATGGTCCTTAATGTCATGAAGCGAGTAACAAAAGGTCTATTGGATGGAACTATGCATAAGAGGCTTTATTTTCAGGGCTTTATTTTCAGGTGGAAACACACCTAAAGTTTGAGCAGAATTCACGACCCAGAGGCCTGATAATCTTCTTGTAAGTCAAATTAATAAAAAAAAAAACATTTGTAAATGCAAAAAAAAAAAATATTCATTCACAATCAATGTACATAGGCCAAAAAAAAGAATACACAAATCTCGACTTGATCAAAATTATGCTGCTTGAACAAAAGTCAAAATTTAGAACGTTTAAAAATTGTTTTACCTTCTGGGCTTTTAGATTAAGAGAGCATTCGTCCGATGTGCCTGGTTCGCCGCTTGCTCAGAATTGAGCGCCTCGTCTGCTGCAAATCCTCGAACGACTGTGCCAATGGATTGTCCTCGCTGTTCGTCGAGCAAAGTTCTCGTAGCATGTGCTGCAATTCGAGACTCAGTTGAACTTTTCCAGCATTCCAACCTGATATTCCAGCTCTGACTTGGCGGTCTGGATTTGAAAAAAGAAAAAAACCTCGTTAGCAGAACTCTCATGTCGAGTTTTTTTCATTTTTGTTTTATTCCATTACCTTTGATGCTTCTAGATCCGCTTTACGACGTAAATCGAGTATTAAGACCCGTCTACACGCACATTAACGCCTGATTTAAGTACGCTGGTTTTCGGAACACCGGAATAAGAGCGTCGTATAAACGTACTCATAAAACTGACGTGCGTGGGCGTGGTCTACTCTCGAATAAGTGTTTCAATAAGTGAGGTTAGAAAACGTTAGAGTTTAGTGGAAACTTTTTGTATCTGTCATGTTGCATGTTAGCAGTACATCCATTATTGAAAATAAGTAAGTTTTTACAGTGTTGGGCATATAATTATTTACTTTAGGTAATTAACTTCACTCTAATTATCAATTACGATAAATTAGTATTAATTTTTTTTCTAATTACAATTTAGGAGTAATTGAGTACTTAGAATCTTTTCTAATTACAAATTTACAATTGTAATTTGTATTGATATTTTTTCTAACTACAAATTAAAAGTATTTAATATTTAGATATTCTTGTGAATACAAATTGATAGTATTTTATATTTATGTTTTCTTCTAAATACAAAATACAAGTATTTAGTGTTTGAATTTTTTCTATATACTAAATACTTTTAATTTTTAATTAGAAAAAAATTCGAATGCTAATTACTTTTAGTTTGTAATTAGAAGAAAATCTAAATACTAATTACAATTGTAATTTTTATTTCGTTGTGTGCGCAGAACCAAGTGGCGGCGCGTGCCGGTGTAGTATGAAAATTCTCTACGGACGAAATATTACACACGCAAACGTACGAACATTAAAATTATTTATTTACGTTCAATAATTTGAATATTTTTAATAAAATAGTTTTTTTAAGGTAAGTTGAACCACAGCCCTGGTAGATAGGCAACCGGAGATACTATTTCGTTCCTGAGTTGGGCAACACTAACTGACGCGGAAAGATGACCGATAACCCAACCTCAAACTTTCGAAATAAAATAACATAACCTCATTATTAGGAAGTGTTAAAAAGTGTCGGAAATGCAATTTGTAAAATCAAATAACTTTCGTGAAAATGAGTTGACAGTGAAATTTATTTTTAATAATTATTGATAAATATCATCATAGATTATTGATTTATTGGGGTCTCAGTCTTGAGTCTCGATGCTTGGAATCCTCGCCTCAAGTTTCAACTCAAGACGGAGCCTTCGATCTCCGTCTTGGGTTTTGGCGGTAGAATCCTCGCCTCAAGATTCAACGTATAGTCTTCGGTCTCCGGCTTCAGTCTCGGTGTAAGACGGAGACTGAAGGCTCTCGGCTGAAACTTTGAGGCGAGGATTGGAATCCTCGCCTCAAGTTTAAAAAAAATGAAAAGTCGCCAAAAGTTTGAGTTCTGGCAGTAGAGATCCTCGCCTCAAGATTCAACGTATAGCGAGGATTGGAATCCTTACCTCAAGTTTTAAAAAATGAAAAGTTGCCAAAAGTTTGGGTTCTGGCGGTAGAGATCCTCGCCTCAATATTCAACGTATAGCCTTCGGTCTGCGTCTTGTGTCTCGATGCAAGACGGAGACCGATGGCTATACGTTGAATCTTGAGGCGAGGATCTCTACCCCCAGAACCCAAACTTTTGGCGACTTTTCATTTTTTTTAAACTGCAGGCGAGGATTCCAATCCTCGCCTCAAGTTTCAGCCGAGAGCCTTCGGTCTCCGTCTTGCATCGAGACTCAAGACGGAGACCGATGGCTATACGTTGAATCTTGAAGCAAGGATCTCTACCGCCAGAATCGAAACTTTTGGCGACTTTTCATTTTTTGACACTTGAGGCGATGATTCCAATCCTCGCCTCAAGTTTCAGCCGAGAGCCTTCGATCTCCATCTTGCATCGAGACTCAAGACGGAGACCGAAGGCTCTCGGCTGAAACTTGAGGCAAGGATTCCCAGCATCGAGACTCAACACTGAGACCTCAATAAATCAATAAATTATGATGATATTTATCAATAATTATTAAAAATAAATTTCACTGTCAACTCATCTTCACGAAAGTTTTTTGATTCTACAAATTGCATTTCCAACACTTTTCAAAACTTCCTAATAATGAGGTTATGCTATTTTATTTCGAAAGCTTGGGGTTGGGTCATCGGTCATCTTTCCGCGTCAGTCATTGTTGCCAACTCACGAACGAAATTGAATCTCCGGTGATCTCCGGTTCCCTATCTACCAGGTGCCGACCTGTCGCATTTCCACGAATATGCGCCCGGTATACTTTTATTCGTCGTTAGCTTTCTTCTGATTCGTTATCGGAAGATTCATTTTTTTCAAAAGCCCAATGCAGCATGCTCGAGGTACTGCAACTCGTTTCAACAATCGTGGAGTACTGCCCGCTTCTGAAATATCAAAAGTGGAAACAGCAAATGAGTGACAATGATAGCGAATCCAACTCATTGCACTGGTGCGCACTAAGTGTATTTGCATCTCCTTCCAAAGCGTATGGTAGAACAGGATGAAACTGCACTCAGTGCGCACCAGTGCAACGACTCGAATTCGCTATGAGTTCTTGGAAATCTACACGCTGCCAGTAGCCAGCTGTAGTTAGCATTGGACAGCATAGGGAACAGTTGTAAACACTGGATTATCGCACATTTTTCGGCAAAATGCGATTTTTTCTGGTAAGATTTGACAATGAGGCTTACGTTGAGGATTATTCGTGGATAGAATCCACTGCACAAATTGGATACGGATCAACTGATTATCGCTGTAAGGATACAATGAACCTACATGACATCCCATGTGTTAGAAAATATAGGTAATAATGATTACGTTTCCACCGGAGGTTCGAATCGGGTTAGAGTTGGGTTGGGGTAAGCGCTCGTGCGGTGGAAACACGGAACTCGAACCTGAACCCGACCATAAAATATTTTATGGTTAGGTCTGGATGGGGTTCGGTGGAAACGACAAAAGTCGAGTTTGGTTACTATTGTGCTGCCTATTACATCCAAAATTAATTGTTTTATGACCGATGTTTATACCAGTTTATTCATACGGTGGGTCACAATAAGTTATTATTAATAAAATTTTTTTAGACTCGTTGGAAATAAATTTTTCTTTCTCAACCTCGATGTTACTCTGGTGTGACACCGTGTAACTAGCGTCCCGTGGAAACAGGCAAGACAACCCGACTCTGACCCAATTTTAAACTCCGGTGGAAACGTAGTCAATGAGAGATGGCGATACATACACACACTGAGGCCTGGTTCCACAATATGCTGTTAAACCAGGTTTAGGGGTTAAACTGAGTTTAACTTTGATTTCAGCCAATGGCAGGCAATCTTTAGCGACTTAAACCAGGTTTAAATTTTAAACCACGATTGTGGAACCGGGCCACAGACACACGGTGACACGGAGAGACACGGAGGAGAGAGTGCGATGCGAGAGTCGAGCGGGTAACAACGGATAAAGAAGAAGGTGTATTGCGTTGTTTCTTTTAATTATAATAAATATATTATAAATGTTCCCGAGTGTGATTATTGACTTCTGCGATATTGAGGAACTCAGTGAGCGTGTGTCGCGAGAGTCTGAGAAAGAGCTTGGCGTGTGTCGCTAACACATGTTTAACCTCAAAATCTTTTTTAAAATTTCCGTCACTTTTCGGCTAAATAAATGTATTCGAACAATGAATGATTATTTAAAATATTAAGATGTCGCATGAAAAATGTTTTATTTACAAATGTATGTATATTTATTGTTCCCTAACGGGTTACAAGTTTTGAAAAGGTTATCTCCTTTCTTTCTCCTTACATCCTTTTATCCTCTTTCACATTCTTTTCCACATCTCCTATTCCCATTCCACATATCCCATTCTACAATATTAGTCAGGCAACAACAAGCCGTTGCCTCCATGCTGTAACTGAAGCAATAAATCAGTGCCTTCTACGTAGATGGGTCAAATTTCCAATGACTATCGAAGATCGACAGCAAGCGCGACAAAAATTCTTAACTGCTCCACAGCCATTTGAGGGTGCTATCGGTGCTATAGATTGCACTTTTGTTCACATTCTCGGCCCTTCCGAACATGGAGAAGCATTTGTGAATCACCACGGCCGCCATTCTTTGAACGTTCAAGCGGTAAGTATATCGGCGTAACAAGCCTATTGTGAGTGAAAAAAATTCGTACACTAATGAGCACATTTTACGCATCAAATATCATGATTTCGTAAAATATATACATATATACTGTCACGGCTATATTAACTGTACCGGACGTGGTTACCGGGCGAACCCGGGCTAGGTGCTCGTAGAGGGAATTGACTCAACAGAAAAATGATTCGACAAAAAAAAAAGAGTACTCAAACTTTATTGGGAATAACCCAGGCGACTCGCTCACGCGACAGTTCTCAAGCGTGGCGAGGACGCTCGGTACAACGGAAAATAATGCAAAAAAAAGAAATAAAATAATGAGAGGGGTCTTTGTCACCGATCGACTCGGTGACAAAGATCGTAGGGGGAAGGGGTGAGGGCTCCCTGTGGACACTGGCTCTCTCGATGGCGTAATACGTGACGTTGCTCGCTCTATGCTGATTTTTCCGATGATCCCACTCGCTCGATATACCGACCGGGCCCTCGCAGATGTTCGGCTTTTCTCGGTGGTCTATCCGTGTGAGGGCCTCGGCGCGGCGATGTGAGTGGGATTCTCGGCGACGACTGGGATCATATGCGGCGTTGTCCTTGTAGTTGAGTCTTCTTCGCCGTCCACAGGGTTCCTCTTAATACTTTTTCTTGGGGATTTGTGGGGCAGCGGGATCCTTGGGGACATTATCGGGTTGGGATGGGACTACGGGGATGGTGAAAGGAGAGCGACGAGGGACGACGGAGTTTCGCTAATTGTTCGAAGCTTGTCAATTCTTATTCTATTTTACATTTCGCGGGTATTGGCGGCGTGTGGTGACGGACTTCGGCGAGGCTTATGCCTCGTCTGTGACGCCGTGTCACAATACATATGTTCTATTCGGGTAATCATTTGATTATTGTTTGTCTTGGCTCACCTGGTACGAATACTTTATACTCTCACTTGCTGAACTTTTTACGCTGATTTGCTGCGTTAGCTTGCTAGAAAGTTTATGTTCGACTGTTAACATTACCAACTTATTATTTTTTAGATTGTTGACCCAAATTTGAAACTGCTAAATATCAATGCTCGGTACCCAAGTGCACGAAATGATGCATACATCTGGAGTACATCACCAATCCGCCGAGCCATGGAATTTCATTACAATCGGGGAGAACGCAAAACTTGGCTTATTGGTTAGTGTGATAGTTCAAAGAGATTTTCGCTTTGAAATACAGCAAAGCTATGTGATTTGCACTACCGAAACAAATTACATTCCATACATATTGATGAAATATTGTATAATTTTTGTTCTTATCAGGTGATGCTGGGTACCCCTTAGAACCATGGCTAATGACACCCTTAGCTGATTTTCCTGAAGACACTCGACAATTTCAATACACACAGCAGCTTTGTAAAGCACGGAACGTTGTCGAACGCTTCTTTGGTGTTTTGAAATCTGTATGGAGATGTATTTCCTATCAGCGTGTGCTCATGTACAAACCGGCATTTGCTGCAAAAATAGTAAATGCATGTGCAGTACTGCATAATATGAGAATTCATTATCGGTTGAATGTTGAGGAATACCATGCACCAATAGCTGCTAATCATCATCAAAACGAAAACGTCGATCCCATGGATATTGATGATGATTTTGGTCAATGAGGGCCACGGGCTTTAGCTCGTAGGATACACCGCCAAATTATGATAGAGAGGTTTCCCAACTACCGCGATGCAGCAGGTGAAGGAAATTAACAAGTTGAATGAAGTATGAATGTTTATATTTTCGTTGAGAATGTATTACGTTCAGAATTTTTCGTTGTCATTTCATCGATTATTTTGTATATATTTATTAAAACGATTCAGGTTCTGTGTGTATAAAATTGCAAACATCCACCGTTATATGATTGACTGTGTTTGTATTATGGTCTGAATTGAATTGTAAATAGTTGATTCCCAAGGGTATCCAGCAACTGAGCATTCCACAATTCCCTGAGAATTCCAGGTTTTCCAGGGCAATATTTGTCGTTTTTCCAGAGTTAAATACCTCATCGTTCTGTATTATATACAGATATCGCCGCCGCCGCCGCCACCGCCGCCGCAGCCGTGTCAAGAATGTATGGGGCATTCCGTCTAAAATCGACCTATCTAAAAGCCTCATATATAGGGCATTCCGTCTAAAATCGACCTATCTAATAGCGTTTTCGAGTGAACACTCCAGATCCGCTCTCAGAGCGCTTTGAGAGCAGTTCCCCCACTCTTGGAAATCTGACCGAGCGATCTCCGAGCGATCTCGCTGTCAAGTCAACTTTGGAAATCTGACCGAGCGATCTCCAAGCGATCTCGCTGTCAAGTCAACTAATTGCCATTTTGTTTTCTCGATCCTCACATTTTTTGATTCCAACTTGATATTGACAACACCATAAAAATTAATAGCGATAATATCGAAGGAAAATAAGCAAACATGAGTGAACAAAAAAAAAAGAAACTTCCATTTTCCTTCAAGAGGGTAGTGCTAGATGACGACGAGGCCGCTATTGAAACGGATGCAGGCGTGTTGTGTGAGGTTATAATAAACGGTAAGAGGATAAAAAAACGTATTTTTTATCAATTTTGCAGAATACTATAAAATTATAAGTTTATTTTGGTGTAATTCATGACCATTATTACACTCAATTATTCTTGCTCATAGGTACAGAAAACATCTCCTATGCTCCGAAAAGTTTTCTGTCAAGCCTGGGTGTACAACTGCCTAAAAACTTGCAAGGTGAGTTTTGGGAGAACTTTAAAAAAAAATTCCTCATAACGATGACAAATACACGAATGACATTTGTTTTTTTTTAGATAAAGAAAATTTCTCGTTCGAAGAGGTAGACACGTCTGTGGATAATCTAACAAGTGATTTCAGTATGCAAGCATCTGGCAGCTTGACTGGTATTCCGATTGCTTCACCTGGATTGCTGCCAACGTTCAACAGCTCCAATGCTGCTGTAAAGTGGGGTGACCATGATACGAAAAAGATGCTCGATCTGTACGCTGAAAACTTGAACCAAGTTGGACCATTCAAAAAGTTCAAAACAAAAAAAAAGATGTGGGAACACATTGCGATTGAAATTTCAACAACTTTCAGTAAATATATGAATGGACAACAATGCGAGTCACGATTTAAGACTGTAAGGAATCGTAAAGGTTTGGCGGTTACACATAACAAGCAGTCAGGCAACAACGCGATGGTTGTGCCGTACCAGCAAGAAATGGATAACATCAGGAGCATTGACGACAGTGTTCAGCCTGAAGTTCTTGTGTCTGTGGGTAACACTCGAGTGTTGAAGCAAAAAGCAAAAGAAGATGCTGAAAGAAGTGGAACAAAAAAAAAGAAAGAAGATCCTCTGCTTGCTATGTACCGTGAATTGCAGGAAAAAAAAAGAAGAAAACAAAGAACGTCGGCATGAAGAAAAAATGAAACACTTCAGGGAATATTGTCTGAAGAAGCAAAGTGAATAACAAAAGTAATGTCTTATAGCGAATTCGACTGGTTGCACTAGCGTGCACCAAGTGCAGTTTCATTTTTTTCTGCCATACGCTCAAGTTAGAAAATCAAAGCGGTGAGATTATTTATCGGTATCATGTCACGTTAAAGGTCTGCGTACACTATGCTGCGACGAGGCGAGTCGCGACGTGGCGATCCGCAGCGTGGCGGATCGATGCAAATCGTTAAGAAGCGCTCGGAAGTTTTGGGATTGTGTGGACACTACAGCAATATATATATTTTTTTAATCGCACGTGTCGATACGAAAAAAGTAAATAAAAAATCGTCAAATAGAATTCACCAAAATTCGTGCACGGATGGCTCCCAAACGAAATGCTACAAGAGTAGTTTTAGAGAGAGAGTAGAATTTTGCTCTATATCTAACCACTCTCGTAGCATTTTGTTCAGGAGCCATCCGTGCACGAATTTTGGTTAATTCTATTTGACAATTTTTTATTTACATTTTTTGTATTGGAACGTGCGATTAAAAAAAAACATATATTGCTGTAGTGTCCACAATCCAAAAACTTCCGAGCGCTTTGTAACGATTTGCATCGATTCGCCGCGCTGCGCATTGCCGTGCTTCGCATCGCCGCGATTCGCTGTCCCGCGCTGCACCGCGACTCGCCTCACCGCGGCATAGTGTACGCAGACCTTAATGTTGTGATACTTTGACATGTGATATTGTATCCTGTGATCTTTGTTTGTGATGTTTTATTAGCCTTCATTTGAATGTTTGGTGAGGTTAATTTTTTAGTCAATAAATATAAGCAAATATAAGGTTTTATAAAATGTGTTTTTATTTCTGTTGATTTCCTTTTTTTTTATCCAAACTTTTGAAGGGTTAGTGTATGTTTACATGAATTGTCTGACCAGCAAATTGCGTTTCAATACACCTAAACGCCGAGCTGCAGCATCGTTTATAAACTCTGCTTCAGGTTCAGGTTCTGCCACGTAATGTTCAATTCCATCCAAGAAGTCATTCCTCTCGATACATAAATTATGCAATACGCAGCATGATAGTATAAATTTCGATGTCTTTAAAACACCCCACATATCTGTTCTTATCAGTTGCCTGAATCTTTGCTCCAAAAGCCCAAAGGAATTTTCGATTAAAACTCTTGTTGAACAGAATCGCCTGTTGTATTCTCTTTGTTCGTCTGTTAAATTTCCGTAATCCCGAATCGGTGTCATGAGATTTTCACAGATCGGATAAGCAGAATCTCCGAGTATATGAAAATCTGGGCCTATTGATAGCACGGTAGGGCGAATAAATGACAGAGTAAATACTCTCGCGTCATGAATTTTTCCTGGTATTACGATAAAGACATCAAGGAACTTTTTCTTTGCATCGCATATTCCTTGCAAAGTCAATGCCGTTGTATCGTGACGATTAACGTAGGTCGACTTGATTTTATATGCGGGCGTACGGATGTTTATAAACGTGCCATTAATGCATCCACATACTCCCGGATATCCTGCAATCTGAAATTTATATGTATTGTGAAATTCGTTTTCGTTGTTGCTCCTAATATTACCCTGGTGGAAATATTCTCCAGAATATCTGATAGATTGTTGTAAAATCTGGAAACATTTTCCAGAATCTTTCAGACCAATATGTGGCAGAGATGTGTTTTAAAATGTTAGCCAAATATTCGCTACTTTACCTCCTCAAATTCCCCAGAAATGTCTTGTTTCTCCTGCAAGGTACGAGGAAATCTGATAACCAATGGACCCAATTCATCTGTTAAATAAATCGTTACGCTTTTGATCATTGCGTGCGCTGTTAACAAACTTAGCCCAAAAAGCTGAGCTACAATGCGGTAAACAGATTTGTTACCTGCAAACCTATTAATAAAAAAAAAAAAAATAATCAGTCATCACAAAACAAAAAACAAAGTGACATTAATTATCACTCACCATAAATAACACAGCATATACTCTTCAGCAGTTTTTACTCTCATACCACCGAAAGGTGGTCCTTTAGGACAATGTTCGCTTTGTTCGAATAAAGCTATCAAATAATTGCAAGTTTGTCGCGAAACTCTGAAATGACTTTTGAACTGTAAAAAAGGAAACAATTGTAGTTGAAGCCAACTTTTATGGAATTCATTAGGTCAATAAATAAAGATAATATGAGGTTACGTACGTACTTCTTTATCGTTATAGTGGCTAACAACGTCACTGATGTAATTTTGGAGGCGCGGAACTTTGCGTCTTCTATTGGCGATATTCCGCAACAATAAGATATCATCCTCATCATCGGAATTCTCGGACGAAAAAAAATCCTCGATTATTCGTAATTCATCAACCGTCTCTGCCATATTTGTTTTGCTGGAAACGCTCTGACCCCTGGTTGTCGAGCAGATTTTTCTTCATAGACCAATCAGAATTTAGTATTTCAATCGTCACTCGAACATGCAGTCGCTACACTCTGAACTTGCTCGGTTTTCACTCGAACACACAATTCGCTCCCGGAATGCTCTGAGAGCGTTCACTCGAAAACGCTATAAAAGCCTCATATATAGGGCATTCTGTCTAAAATCGACCTATCTGAAACCCCGATATATGGGGAATTCCGTCTAAAATCGA
This sequence comes from Rhorus exstirpatorius, assembly GCA_963564615.1. Taxonomy (NCBI): domain Eukaryota; kingdom Metazoa; phylum Arthropoda; class Insecta; order Hymenoptera; family Ichneumonidae; genus Rhorus; species Rhorus exstirpatorius. Next base: position 5,854,156 of record OY751319.1, on the reverse strand, counting down.
CCTTTCTAAAAGCCCGATATATAGGGAATTCCGTCTTAATCAACCTATCTAAAAGCCTGATATATGGGTAATTCTGCCTCAACTTGATATATCGATATGAATCGATATATCGATATGAATCGATATATCGATATGAATCGATATATCGATATGAATCGATATATCTATATGAATCGATATATCTATATGAATCGATTTATCGATATGAATCGATATATCGGTATGAATCGATATATCGATATCAATCGATACCTGGATATAAATCGATATCTCAATATGAATCGATATCTCGATATGAATCGATATATCGATATGAATCGATATCTCGGTATGAATTGATATATCGATATGAATCGATATATCGAATATTGATTTATTAAATATCGATATATCGAATGTCGATAGTAGATATACAGGGCCGGTTCTGGGCCACTAAAACGCTTCTGCGCATGCGCGAGCGCGGGAAATTCAAATTTGCGCATGCGCGTTGAATAATAATAATAATAATAATTTCGTCATCCCAAATTTTCAAGAGATGCTGATACGATTAAGGAATGTTGAGAAAGGTGGTATTTCCAAGGCAGCCTTAGATTTCCGAGAATTGTTTATTTCATTAAATATTTCCGGGGTAATACGGGTCAAGGAGGAACCTTCTCAAAGCTTCTAGAAGCTTCGATGACGTCATCCTGTTTTAAGGATTTTACGCTATCGCGTTGCAAATTTTTAAAAGAGTTTTATAGAAATGGTAGGGGTGAATGGTATAAAAAGGATTTTTTAGTCATAATTGATCAGTTTACTCTGGTCCGTTGTACGGAAAAAATAGCATTAACATGGAAATCATTTTGGATGTACAAGGTTTTAAGAAACCCATCAATGAGTTTGTCGTGAAGGAGCTGGCAGCAGTTAAAATTTATCCTAATAAAGAGGGTCATGAGGAGATTGGGTGTTTATTCATTAAACCATCTTGTAAATGGGATGAGTTGCCAGCCAAATATAAATGCATAAACTTGTGGTGTAAACGGAATTATCACGGTATTCCCTGGAACGTTGGAGACATTCCTTACGCTAATTTAAAAGATGTATTCGACATCATTTTGAAGGACGTTAGTTTGATTTACGTAAAAGGGCTGGAAAAAAAAACAGTGGATCGAGGATATCATAGGACACTGGAAACCAATTATCAATATGGAAGATTTGGGATGTCCCACATTGCAAGAATTGAAAGTACCAACATGTTGGCATCACAAATATCATAATGGGTTGCGCCGATAAAACTGCGCCTTCGAAAATGTCCAACGTTTGAAGAAATGGTATTTGGAGCATGGGACCCCATCATTTTCAAGGTCGGCGAAATTATTTTCTAAATTGGGAAATTTGCGAGACATGAGGACTGAAGATATTGCTCATCTCTCAAAAGAGTTCATTCTCAATTGGGCATGGAACGATATCGATAATGTATGGGATAGACTACCTAGAGAAATGAAAATGGATGAAGCCATTATGAAGTATCGTCGATGTAAAAAACACCATCAGGCAATAAGCAAAGATGATTTTAATGGACCTATACCACTAATAAAAAATTGTCCCACGTGTAGACATGCCATGTAATATCTATGCATGTTCGAAAAAAAAAATAAGTAAAGGAAATAAAAAAAGTATGCATTGTGGTTCAGTTATTGCGCGCTGAATGAAAAGAGTAGTCATCGGCATATCTCTATCCTTATTCAGCTAACGTGATGCTTATGATTTCATATTGATGCATAATTGTACGCAGCCAACCATTGTGTATCATACTTCTATTGAGATACGAGGAGCATCTTATCACGGATATGTAACTTGATACCCGCAGGCTTGTGATACCGTGAGAAATTATTTTTCTACCTCAAAAGAAATGCGCCTGATTAATCGGAATATTTACATCAAACTGCGGTCTTACGATTGAGTATTCTGAGGAGCATCTTATCGCGGATATGTAACTTGATACCCGCAGACTTGTGATACCGTGAGAAATTATTTTTCTACCTCAAAAGAAATGCGCCTGATTAATCGGAATATTTACATCAAACTGCGGTCTTACGATTGAGTATTCCGAGCGTTTTATCTCTGAAACCTGATACTCATTCGGAGATTTTGCGCCGACATCTCACACCATGCTGCAAGCGGATGTAAAAAATTTACGACGTAATAAGAATCGTTAATAACTTTTAGTAAATTACAATAAAAACCGAATATGCGATGAATTTTTCATCCATCTAGGGAAAATAACCGGGATATTCGGATGATCAGAATGAGTATTGAAAATGATATTTTTTAAGAATTCTCTTTTTTACATAGAATATTCTCGATACATCGATATTTGTTAGCGTAATGAATGATCAGTTGGAATACGTATGTAAAGAAAGTTCGAGATTTTTTCAATCATCCAGAATAATAATTCATTCTCATTTATTTGATCGGGTTTTAAAAGATTTTTTAACCACACTCAATATTTTGTAATCGATTTGTGTAATTTAATATGGTTATGGATATAAAATTATTATAAAATAATTATAATTATTAATAACGTTGGAAAAATTATAATAAAAATTAATCATCTATAAATAATCAACAGGGCAATTATCAAAAGATTCCATTGAATTGATATAAAAAGAGAAAACTAATTTTTAGAGATTTTTCCAAAAACTCTTAATGTTTCGAGGCTTGTAAATAAGAATTATAGGTTGAAAATAATCTTAACGTTTCGGCTGATTTATATAAAAGAAAGTTCGAGATTTTTTCTATTGTGATGGGCGAACGGGTTAAATGAAGTTGAAATGAAGTTAGACTTGGGATATTTTAGATTGGTAGTTTATTGGCATGTTGGTATAATTCGGGAGTGCACGTCCGAACTGATAGAAGGTTAATGATGAACTGCAGTGCTAATGAGCTGGAGGAAGGAGAGGACTTAGTGAGAGTGGAGGGGATGTCGCTAAGACGGAGGGACAAGGCCCGTGGGACCAAGGGCAAACTGAAGCTAAGGTGCTGACGATTATGACTGACCGGAAAGAAGTATTGGGTTTAGCTGATATGTGGGATTTGAGCGTGAGAGTGGACTGATGGCGAGAGTGAAGTTGATGAGTTTGCGTGGGAAAGGATAAGAGTTTTTTAGGCTATAGGACGGGGCCGTTACACTCCCCCTCTTACAAAACGATGCTCCGCATCGTGATATACAATAATTCGTTTACAATAATATTTTAGTGTTCTGATTTTATATAATGAAAAATTGATTCTATATAATGAAATGAGAAAGAACGTGTGTGTTATATTTTCGTAAATGGTTTTGTTTGTGTGTATGTATTTTGTGTTTCTTCTGTCAGATGGCTTCAGCCTGTTGGTTTCACCATTATGTCGTGTGGATTTTTGCTTCCTTGTCCATTGGCTTGTATCGAATCTGTGGGGATGCTTGTCTGTTTCGACTATGAATTCTCTTGAATTTTTCCTAAGTGCTGAGATCTGAAACTGACTGAGTTCATTAGCTTTCGTGTTAGTGGTGAGTGGTTTGTTATATTGGAAGGGTATGGTCTGTAAGGTATCCGCAAAAGTAATCATATGTATTGCGCAGAAATATTTGACTATAAGATAATTCATGATTCCTTTGTGCTTTTGTTTCCTTCAGGGTTAAAATTTTTCTGTTTAATTGGTTATGATATATCCGATTTTTCGATTGTCGTTGCTTTTCGTTTATTTGATTGATGATTATCCTGAAACAGTCTAAATTCTGATTAGCTTTAAGGTTAGTAGGAGGAAAGGTGTGTTAGGCTGGATTTGGACGGTTTGATTCTGTTGGTCCCTGTGACGACTGAGCGATACACCTTGTTTACATGGTTAATGTTTATGATTTATTTGTTATTTTGATTTCATGAAATATCTGTAGCTATCTTTTATTAAGGCGTCTTCTCACTTTGGAAATTTAAAAAAATCGATTTTTTTTTTTTTTTTAATTTTGAAAGTACATATCTTCAAAAATGTCAATCGGAAGGTCCATTGTATGGAGCAGGCATCGCTGATTAACCCGAGGTAAGGTTTTTTCATGATTTTTCTGCAACCAAAACTTTAAACGCAGTTATCTCAAAACAAGGTTTTTCGGTGCTTTGTTGATGAAATTTCGGAAACTATCCGGCCGATTGTCATGAAATTTGAATGACATATGCTTCATAGTTATGGCTATAGCGCATATCATCAGATTTTTGAAATTTTGATTTTAAGAATTTTTTTTTTACAAAAAACTGCAAAAAAATCGTGGTTTTTTTTTACTTTTTCGAAAAACGTGCGCCATTTTGTTATTTTCGCGAATATCAAAAATCTGATGATATGCGCTATAGCCACTGACATACTGAATCTAAAACAGTTTTATTTTTTTGTTTCAGACGACCCGTCTCGGAGATACCATCAACAAGCCACGACCATAACATTTTTACACGGGTTTTTCGATGCTACTGATGTATTATAATAATTGTTTAAAAAAATTTTAAAAAAATTTTTTCATGTACTTGAAAGATGTGTTTATTACATAGGATCCGTTTTATCCCATAATTTTAAGCAAAAATCCTCGAAAAAAAATCGCAAAAACAGCCTATTTTTGAGGCGCTTAAAGTGAGAAGATGCCTTAAAAAAATGTGTATGCGTATCAATTAAAATGATAGTGCTTTTATTTTTTTTTTTTTTTTTTTTTTTTATATAAAAATTATATGTATATTAGTTACCACTTTTTCGTTTTAGATTGACATGACGGTTTTAACTGTAAAATGCCTGAATTTTTCTATTGTTTTGATTTGTGTTTCGTGGTTATCGCAGATGATGAATAGGCTTTTGATCATAGGTGGTACGTATAGGTGCCATTTAAAAACAAAAATCTTCGAAGTTTTCAGTAATACCTTGTATTGTATTGATTGTTTAATGAACACAAATCGCGAGGCTGGTATAATTAATAGTGTGTTGAATCTAACAGTGGAATTTTGATGATATAAATTTATAACATAATAAATGCTGGTATAATTAATAGTGTGCTAAATCTAACAGTATAATTCTTATAACATAAATTATTTTTTTTTGTTGTGAAAACTGTTAATTTCGTCAAAGTCGCTATATCAAATATGTGTTTTGTATCTAATGGTGTTGAAAATTCTGTGCTTGATGATGATTTCGTGATAGCTTCTGCGCTGCGTAAGATTGTTTTCGCTGGCGGTAACAATTGTGGGTGTATTTGTCTGGTGTTTACAAAAAGGATTGCATTGTTTAGAGTTTCCGTGCCGATTTCTAATTCCATAAGGGCTTCTTCGATTTCTGTCATGAAGGGTATGGTTCTTTGTTTGTGTCGTGTAACTTCTGCGTCGTCTCGAAGTTCGAGCAGAGCGAGGTTGATGTTTCACATTTCCTTGTTTATTGTTTTTGCTAAAGATTTAGCTTGTTTGTGTGTTGTGTCAACGCCTGCTTTTAAAATGTGTATAGTTATAGACTATTTCCGTTAATTCTAGTGAGTTTGTTGTGAGTTTTCCTATTTGTGCACTTATTCTAGTTGTATCATCGATGTCATTGCTCTAATCCTTATTTATTAATGTTTCCGATGAAATAGAGTAATGTGTGTCTTTTTTTTGTTAGTGTTTCTTTGCGACAATATCTTGAAGTTTCGTTGCCGTTGATGTTCTTCGCTTTGTACGACTCGTGTACCGACGTTGTTGGTTGCATTTTGTTTTGTATGTGTTGTTATTCATGGTACCTGTGCAGTTTGTCGTTATGTGTGTTATTAGATTTTTTTCATTGGTTGTCGGCATATTTATTTTGGTTCTAATTTCCGTTCGGTTTTGTTCCTCTTGGTGGGGGGATTTCTTTATATCACTTGACCGACTTGACTCTCTTGTTGGTATGGCAGGCAATTCTTCCATTTGCGTTTCAACGTATGTTGTTTGGTCTTGGTCTTGATAAAGAGGTCCGTCGTAGTCGGTAACATCTGTTTGATTTGTCGCGAAGTCGGGTTCTGCTGTTATTTTTTTTTCCACCTCTTGCTCTGTGCCTGGTTGTTCGTTATGAGTCGATTAACGTTAGTCGATTTCTGTGATATTGTGATGGTACGAACGCTATGTCGATGTCGAGCTCTCGGGATCGCTGTCGGTTGAAAATGGCATGTCCAGATGTATGGGACTTTCCAGTGTTTTTTTGTTGAAATGGTGCATTTTTTTCGTGGTCTTCTCGGTCCACGTTTGGCAACTAGTGGTGGTAATGAGGAAAATGATTTTTTTTTCCGAGGTCTGCCAGGTTTGCGTTTTATAACCGCCGTCGATAATTGAGATGGAGGTCTCTTCCGTGATCTGCCTGGTCCGCGTTTAGTGATCGGTGATGGTGCTGGGACCGCTTGTATTTCTGGTGGAGATTGGAAGGTTGGTTCGATGTCCTCATAACTGGCCTGTTTCGACGTACTTGGTTTTAATTCCCATGAAGAAGTTGGACGTGTGGAGTACGATGTTGTAGGTTCCGATTGGAGTTGTTTTTCCACATGAGTTGGTAATGTCCGTTCCTCTTCTTCTTGCAGGTCCCGAGATGATGGTGGTGACCTGAAGTTGGGTTGCGCGTCCGGTTTTTTCGCGCGTTTTCCGTCGCTTTTGTCTGATGTTGGTGACCTAAAGTTTGGGACAACCTCCAGTTCCGCAGACTTTTCCTCTTTCGTTGCCGTTTCATTTTCCATTTCGTTTGCCATTTCGTTATATGTGTCATTGTTTCTCCCGACTCCGGGTCCTCCGTGAGTATTGTGAGTAGCAATGTTATCGTCGCATGTGGCTCTGGGTCCTCCAAAGCGGTCACTAGCGTCGATAGGGATCCGGGGTGGCGGCTCGGGGCTCGCATCTTTTACTTTTTGCTGCGTTGAGCTTTTTATTTCTTCTTTTTGTTGCTTCGTTGAGTTTTTTATATTTTCTTCTTTTTGCTGCGTTGAGCTTTTTATATTTTCTTGTTGCTGCGTTGAGCTTTCCATTTCTTCTTTGTCTGTATTTTCGCATAATTTTGTTGTATCCTCTCGTTTCCTAGTTAGTTTGCTTGGTTCGTTTGCCGTTTCTTTGTTTACCGTATCATTTTCCAATTTGTTTTCCTGTGGGTTGTCCTTTGAAATTTGCCGTGTTGGTTCCTGTTCAGTTTTTATGAGTTCGATTGGTTCTTCTGACATTAACGAGTCGTAGTTGTCGTTGATTTTTTGATTGTTTTTGGGTCGTGCACTCCCTTCGTTTTGTTCCTGATTGTCTGATGTTATTTCTTGGTCTGATTCTGTGTCAATGTCTTCCGATTCTTCAACTTTCCCTGGTAGTAATATTATCTTGTTCCGTGCTGAATTACCAGAGGACTGGTCCGATGATGATGATCGAATACGTTTGTTGAATTCTTGCGATATTCTTGACCTTTTTGTTTCGTTTTCTGATTCCTCCGATGATTGTTCTCGGGGTCTGATATGGAGAATTTTGACTGAATTTCGTGATAACGTATTTCGTACTTCGAGATTTTTGTCATTTATTGGTTTGGTGTTGAGCGCTCTTGTGATTCGCTTCGCGTCGCGCTGTCCCGCGAAGTTGGACTCGAGTTTTTTGCTTGCTGTATTTCGGCTACGGCTTTTGTGAGTTCGCGAATTTGGTCCTTAAGTCTTTCCGTACTTTCGCTACGTCTTTTTTGTGACTTATCGTTAGAGTATCTGTCGCAAGAATTATCTCGGGATCTGTTTCCCGAGTTACTGTAATAATTTTATGAGTCGTAATTGTGATGATTATTTCGGTATCTTCCGCGGTCGTGGTCGCGATACCTATCTCGTGAATTGTCTCTGTAATAATTTTGCTGTCTGTCGCGCGAATCGCTGCGATATCTATGATCAGAATATTGTCGGTCGCGCGAATCGCTGCGATATCCGTGATCGGAATATTGTCTGTTTCGTGAATTGTCACGGTAATTATTTTGAAAATTTCGTCGCCTGTCATTTGAATCGTCGCGATATCTGTTTTGAAAATCCCTTCCTCCGTCGTTTGAATCGTTGTGGTATCTATTTCGAAAATTTTGTTGGTGGTCGCGCGAATCGCTGCGGTACTCGTTTTGAAAATTTAGTGTGTTCTGGTAGAATGAATCTCTAAATCTTCTGCTCCGGTTTTCTCTTAATTCCTTTATGGTGAAGCATTCTGCAGTGGAATGACTGTTCGTTTGGTGATATTCGCAATATGTTTGTGTTATTTCCTGTCGTGTTTTGACGAAATGTGCTTTCGCTGGCTCGGATTGTTCTATGTGGGTATTTTTGTGAGTTATTCAATTAAGATTTACTGTTCTCCGTTTCAAAAGTTCTTGTTCGATATTACCTGCTTCTTTTATGGCTTGTTCAAGGGACTGAATGTTTTGATTAATCAAAAAATTACCTATTTTGTCGAAAAGGCCTCTAACAAAGGCTCGTGTTACCAATCTTCTTAGTTCTGCTATTCTATTCTTGAGGTATTCTTTTTCGCTTTCCTGAGTGTAACATTCCTCTAATCTTTCTGTTATTCGTTTTAAAATTACTCGTGTTCGTGTTGCGTATTCTGGTACTAGCTCATTATAATTTTGTGAAATTGTTTTTAATTCTAATTCGAGATCAAGTAATTCGATTGGGGCACTAAAATTGTCTCTAAGATCGTTAAGAAATTCTATAATTGTTTCATGTGTTTTTGTTTCTGCGAAATCGAGCGCGGTTCCGTTTAATTTGTATAGTAACATGATAAGTAATTTCGCGTGTTCATTTTCGGGTAATATTTTGATTGCTCTTTTGCATGCTTTGATAAAGTGGTCGACAGGTATGTTTTTGCCATCGAATATGGGGATTGGGTTATATACATCGCGAAAGGTGACGCCACTGTTTGACATATCGTCTGAATTTGTGTTCTCGGTATTTAAATTAAAAAAAAATGTATTTGTTGAATTTAGTCGTAAGCTCTTACGCCACTATGGTCATGTTGGATTAATTTTTGTAAACGAGGGTTTTTTTTTTTTTTTTTTTTAATTTATTTTTTTTCAAATTTTATTTTACAATTTTTCCTTTTTTTTTTTTTTTAATTGATAGAAAATGGAGAGAGAAAAAAAATTTTGAGAACGTGGAAAAAATAAATAAATTCGTTGATTTTATTAAATTTGTTCAATTAATTTGGATGGAGAAAAAAAAATGAAAAATTCAAATGGAATATCTATATTTTGCCTAACGTTGAAATAAAGAGATCGAGTTGATGGAGTAACTGAGTCGCTCAAGAATACGCATGTAATAAGCCGTATCGGTCATGTGTCACAAGGGCTCGCAGAAGCATAAAATTCTTTCGCTTATTTTGTACAAAATTTTATATTATAATAGATTTTGAAATATTTAATGGTACTTACATTACCGCGATGAGAAGAATGGCGATTTTCATATGGTTTTCGAGATTTCCGTGAGCGATATTTTATCTTTCTTCCTTCCTTCCTTCCTTCCTTCCTTCCTTCTTTTCGATTATTTCCTTTTGTATATTTCTTAAATTCGGTCTCGATGGTGTGTATTGTTGAATGTGTGTTGCTTTAATCTTCTTGTTTTTCCGAGTCAGGTTTTTTTTTCACATTCACAGTTATATTATTTCCTTTGTATTTTTGAATGTTGTTGAATATATCGTTGTTCGCTTGTATTGTCTTTGATTTTTTTTGCTTTTCGGGTCAGATTTTTTCACTTCCACGTTCACTTTCGTATGTTTTTTATTAATTCCTCGACATTTTTTTTTCAATATTATTTTTTTAAAAAAAATTTTGGTTGTGCGCGTGTTGATGGATCGAACTTCTGACACCAATTTGTGATGGGCGAACGGGTTAAATAAAGTTGAAATGAAGTTAGACTTGGGATATTTTAGATTGGTAGTTTATTGGCATGTTGGTATAATTCGGGAGTGCACGTCCGAACTGATAGAAGGTTAATGATGAACTGCAGTGCTAATGAGCTGGAGGAAGGAGAGGACTTAGTGAGAGTGGAGGGGATGTCGCTAAGACGGAGGGACAAGGCCCGTGGGACCAAGGGCAAACTGAAGCTAAGGTGCTGACGATTATGACTGACCGGAAAGAAGTATTGGGTTTAGCTGATATGTGGGATTTGAGCGTGAGAGTGGACTGATGGCGAGAGTGAAGTTGATGAGTTTGCGTGGGAAAGGATAAGAGTTTTTTAGGCTATAGGACGGGGCCGTTACACTATCATCGAGAACAATTATTTTTCATCGATTTTCTCCTTATTTAGTTTTATAGCATTTTGTTTTTTAGTCGTATATGAAATTTCATTATCGATTTTGTATGATTATTCAAGCGAATCATTGAATTGTTAGTGAATAAACGATTTTTTCTCGAAAATTTTTATCATATCGCTCTCTCTCTCTTTCTATTTTCAAAACATAAACATATGAGACACTATATAAGAGGGACCCATCGAATGAGGTTGAATAACAGTCACACCGACGACATCGCAGAGCATACATCGAATCATTTTTTGACAAGTGTATCAAAAATCGATTACGTATTTTTTCCTTTATTGAGTTGAAATGGCATCACAAAAGTCATCAGTTTATAAAATCACAGCTCACGTTCCGCGTTTCTGGACGAGAGTTATTGAGCGCGATATTGTGGAGGCGGTTGTTAAACATGCAATCCGTTCATATATCGAAAACGGTGGTGAAATCAGCATAAGTCTTGCGGGCCTCCATTCGAAGCTATACAAGTGCTCTTGCGACGAGTGGTGGTTCATACCTCTACCGATGTCAGACGACGAGGAGGAAGATTCTTAAAAAATGGTAAGCTCATTCAACGCTATACATATGCTCGGTGTGGTTATATATATTTCAGCGTTCGAGATTTTAATTTTTTTGTTTTTGTTTTTTGTTTTTTTTTTTGTTTTTTTGTTTTTTTTCTTTTTTTTTGTTTTTTTTCTTTTTTTTTGTTTTTTTTTGTTTTGTTTTTTTTTGTTTTTTTTTTGCAGTTTGATCGAGAGTTTATAGAGGTGGTAGCGGTGAAAATTATCGTGGTCGCATCATCGCAGACTCATCATTATCATGGTCACCAACCACCACGTCACTCCCATGATCATTCACAATTTTTTTGTTCGCATCAAAATTATAAAATGTACTACTACAGATAATAATGAAAAAAAAAAAAAAAAAAAAAAAACTACCGATGAATGAAATGTAATAAAACGTACTATGGACTACTACTACGGATAAAATTTACTACTACTATGGATACAATTATATAAAATGTACCACTACTATGGATAATAATGAAGAAAAAAAAAAACAAAAAAACAAAAAATTGTGTACGTCTCTATACATTCGAAAGGTATATTTTTTTCAGTATACATCTACTATCATCGTCGCATTGTATTCTTTGGATTCTCCTTCGCAAAGATGCTCGATAGATTTGAAAGGTATGGTTTTTTCAGTATGAATCTACTGTCATCGTCGCATTGCATTCTTTGGATTCTCTTTCGCAAAAGATGCTCAACGGATTTGAACGGTCATGAAAAAATCAGGCTATGATAATATAATTTTCGGCGTCCGCCTAACTCTTAGCTACCGGCCTAACATCGATCCAATACTTTCGTTTTCATTTCATCATCTTTCGCAAAAGATGCTCAACAGATTTGAACGGTCATGAAAAAATCAGGCTATGATAATATAATTTTCGGCAACCGCCTTACTGTTAGCTACCCGCCTAACATCGATGTAACACTTTCGTTTTCATTATATTATCCTTTGCAGAGATGCTCAACAGATTCAAACGGTCACGAAACAATCAGACTATGATGATATAATTTTCGGTGTGCGCCTAGCTCTTAGCTAGCGGCCTAACATCGATGCAATACTTCCGTTTTCATTCCTTCGCAGTTCACATAAGTATCTGCGTCAGCACTATTATGCTAATATATTCTACTTATATGATTCTCATGCATTTCTAAGAAGTATATGTAATTTAAAAAAATCATAATGAATTGAGAAAAATGATTTATTTCGATTTTTTATTCACAATACATTTATTTAACGATGAAAAAAATCATATCAATTTTACTGATACATGAATTCACACTTATTATATTTTCCGCCAATATAACGCATGTAGAGATGATTTTCTACCGCTGCTCGTGACATATCTTTCAGTTGCTCTTCATTTTCCAGCAATATTTTAATTATTCTTGCTGGTAAAAATACGGAAAACTCTTTGTTGACTTCCGCGATGATTTTAGCTCCGAACGTTGTGTTAACATTTTTGAGCCCGGAGATTTGATAAGTTTTATCCGGTTCTAACTCCGTTAATTTCTTCGTCGGTAAGAAATTATCCAATCGGCTAACTTTGTTGATTATTGATAAATCCATATTCTTGTTGCTTAAGATTTAGTCGGGTTAATCGTTTAGTTAGATTATCGATCGCACTTTTTGATTGAATAATCTTTTTAACTTCTTGAATGTCTTTAAGGAATAATTCAACTCGTATTTTTAGTTGTCGATTGTTATACCGATTTTGCATTGGTCAGTTGCTTTAGATCGACTGATGGAGCGTAACCATAAGCTTCATTCTTTTATACTCCAGAAGGCTGATGATACAATCTTTTCTAGAACATTCGATAACTAATAATTTTCAGAACTGCGCAGTTGCGATGATCATTGTGCAATCTACGCAGTCGAGGTTACGGCGGTACATGTATTAAATTTCAAAAGACATACCAACAAGATTTATATAAAAAAATTCTGAGAATTCTTATGCAAAAAACATTTGTTTATGCTCAACGATGGTGCAAGTATTAAATTTCAAAGATGTAGCGACAAGATTTATGAGCATGATCAGGATTTCAATGAGCAACCCTCGGTTGTGATAAGGGTGGTAAAAGTATCAAATTTCAATGATCAACAATATTTATAATGAAAATTCTGAGAATTTTCATGCACAAAACATTTTTTTATCTTCAACCATGGTACAAGTATCAAATTTCAAAGACGTACCAACACGATTTCAATGATCATTCCCATGGACTACGCAGTTTCGATAACGTTACATGATGGATATTCTATGAACTACGCAGTTGTGTCAGAAGTAGAAGGTTCGAGAAGATTATCATCCTGCACTATATATGAGTCATCGTTGCGCTGATCCAATCATTGAAATTTTGTTCGCTCATGAGTGAAGATTAGTGTATAAAAATGGAATCACAACAGTGTTTAAAATTGATAAGCATTATGGAAAATGCATACAAATTATTTGAAAATTTATCGAATGAACAAGTAGAAAAATGGAGAAAATTTGGTACTCGAAATATCAAGTTATTAAATAAAATATTGAAAAATCCAAATTTGTCCACTGGTGAGAAAACGAAAATACAAACGACGATATCACTGTTGAAGTCCCTAAATGAAAATTTTAAAGAACAACAAAAACGAGGCGGAAATATTGGTATGCGAAATAAGACATCGGACCGAGTTCGTTGGGTGGAATTGCAATCAGCCTTCCAAAGTCGCATACGAACTGGCACAGTGGTGAATCTCATTCACAAGGATCTCAGATCATTTTTATATGACGCAAAAGTTACTACTGTTAGAAGATTAACAAATTTAATAAAAAAAGAGGAAAATCTCAAAGACAATGTTGTATTGGCGTGTAAATTCTCCACAATAAAAAATGGAGATTCGATCGAAGAAACTAAATACTTCAATACGCGAAATGAACCAATCCTTGCATCCACAGAAATAAAAACATGGTTCGATGAGAATTTCACGGACAAGCTTTTGGTGGAGCTTGAATAATTTCAAGAAAGAGATTCGGGGTGGTCATTGCGCAAAATCATCAATTTGGCGGTAAATATTAATCATTATGTTCCATTGCGTGGAGGCCTGTCAACATACGTCGAGTTACCACAAGATATTCAGAAGAAAAAGGCTGTGGTGAATGTGAAAAACAATGATGAGTTTTGTTTCTTGTGGGCTGTTATGGCAGCACTTTATCCAGTCAATAATCATGCATATAGACCTAGCTCGTATCCTGATTATGATTCAGTGTTAAAATACGATGGTATCAATTTCCCAATTACCTTAAAAGATATTTATAAATTTGAAAAAATGAACAATTTAACGATCAATGTATATGGTGTAGAGCTTGGTAAAAAATGTGAAATTGTACCGCTCTACTTGAGTAAACACAAATCTGATAAACCTACAATTCATCTTCTCATGGTTGAGAGTAATATTGGTATGGATGTAGACGAAGAAGATAATTTTGAACCAATTTATCATTTTGCTCGGATTCGCAATCTATCACGATTACTAAGTTCACAAGTTTCGAAAACTGATCATTACTCATGGTTTTGTGATAACTGTTTGAATCATTTCAGGCTTCAAAGTTCTTTCGATAATCACAAAAAAGATTGCATGAGCATTAACAAAACGAAAATAATTTTACCGGATGAACAAAACAAAATTTTGAATTTCAAAAATTATCGATACAAAGAAGCAGTACCGTTCGTTGTGTACGCTGACCTTGAATGCCTTCTCGAATCAACGGGAAACGATTGTCAAAAGCATGTTCTGTACAGTGCCGCGTATTACTTAAAATGTGCCTTTGATGATTCACTGTCGAAATTTGAAATCAAACGGGGAACCAATTGTATCGAGTGGTTCATCGATCAATTGAAAAAAATTGCAGAAACGGTTGATTTTTATTTAAATAATATCATACCTATGGAACCACTCACATCGATTAAAAAACATCAATACCATATTGCCACAAAATGTCACATTTGTGAAAAACCGTTTACTTCCACTGATGTGAAGATCCGCGATCATTGTCATTTCACAGGCAAATATCGTGGTCCCGCACATCAAGGATGTAATTTGAATTACACGAAATCTCACAGTATCCCAATAGTTTTTCACAATCTTTCGGGCTATGATTCGCATTTTTTGATTAAAGCTTTGGCCACGCGATTCGAAGGTACAGTCAAACTTTTACCCATAAATAAAGAAAAATACATTTCATTCACAAAATATGTTGAAAATACAAACGTAAATTTACGTTTTATCGATTCGTTCCGATTTATGGCGAGCAGTCTCGAAAAACTCGCATCTTTCTTAAACGACAATGACAAATCGATAACTCGTCGATACTGCAATAGTGCAGAGGAATTCCAGCTGGTCACAAGGAATGGAGTTTTTCCCTACGAGTACATGGATAGCTGGGAGAAACTCGATGAAGAGCAGTTGCCATCGAAAGAAAATTTTTATTGAAAATTGACGGGTGAAAATATTTCAGAAGGGGATTATGAACATGCAAAAAAAAAAAAAAGTTTGGGAAAAATTTAACATCACCTCATTAGGTCAATATTCCGATTTATATTTAAAAACCGATGTTCTACTATTGGCCGATATAAGGGGAGCAGTAGCGCAGTGGGTAGCGTGCTCGGCTCGCACGCAGTGGCGCGCGATGTGGCCGGGTTCGATTCCCACTGTCGGCACCAATGGAAAAATTTTCTAAGTGCTTTTTCTGTGACCCGGTGGTTCGGAATCTACCTAAAAAAGTAGGTCCAAAGGAAACCAGCGCCTTGGTGTGGTGACCGAAAGGCTGGGAAGATGTCTCGGGTTCGATTCCCGATGCCGTAGCACGGCTGATGAAAACACAACGGGCTCGGACGTAGCTCCAGAAACAGGACGTACGAACTACGACTGCTTCTGTCCCAATGTGCTGACATCTAGCGTGTGCGAGACGAGCTCCGGCAGCGAGAAGCTGCCGTAGCACAGCAGATGGTAAAAGCACAAACGGGCTCGGACGTAGCTCCAGAGGCAGGGCGTACGAACTACGACTGTTTCTGTCCCAAGTGTTTAAATCTAGCGAGTGCGCGACAAGCTCCGGCAGCGGGCATCGAACCGGAGACAAACGGATACGAGAGGAGACCAAGGGTAGATGGTGTTGGGAGCCCGCAACCCTCAGGGGAGTCGGTGTAAGAACTCATACCATACTATTGGCTGATATATTTGAAAATTTTCGACGCAACTGCTCTTCGACGTATGATTTGGATCCTCTGCATTATTTCACAGCTCCGGGGCTTGCTTTTGATGCGATGCTCAAATGTACTGGTGTTGACCTTGAGCTTCTCACCAACCCCGAAATGCTCTTGTTTGTTGAGAAAGGTATTCGAGGCAGTGTGTCACAGTGCACCAATAGGTATGCTCATGCGAATAACAGATACATGGGTACAGATTATGATCCAAGCAAAGAGGAATCGTACTTAATGTACTTTGACGTGAATAATCTCTACGGTGCAGCTATGAGCCAATATCTACCAGTTGGCTCTTTTGAGTGGGAGTCTGAGCCGATAAATGTGCTCAATGTTCCTGATGATTCTCCTGTGGGATATATCCTGGAGGTGGACTTGGAATATCCCCAGGAACTTTTTGAGCTGCATAAAGATCTCCCCCTTTGTCCCGAGCACTACGTACCACCTCATAGCAAGCAATCAAAATTAATGACAACATTATTAGCCAAAAACAGATACATTATTCATTACAGAAATCTGAAACAATGTTTAAATCTGGGAATTAAATTGACAAAATTTCATAGAATTTTGAAATTTCATCAAGCTCCATGGCTCAAAACGTCCATTGATCTAAACACAGAAATGAGAAAAAAATCCAACAATGAATTCGAAAAGAATTTTTTTTAATTGATGAATAATGCGGTATTTGGAAAAACCATGGAAAATGTAAGAAAGCAGAAAGATGTTAAGCTCGTGACAAAGTGGGAAGGTCGATACGGTGCAAAGGCTCTCATTGCAAAACCAAACTTCCATAGCTGCACCGTTTTCGATGATGACATGGTAATTATTGAACTGAGCCGCGTCAAAGTACATTTCAATAAACCCATATACGTTGGATTTTCCATACTCGATTTATCAAAAACTTTCATTTACGACTTTCATTATAATTATATAAAACCAACATTTCGCGATCAGGCAAAATTAATGTACACCGATACCGACAGCCTCTTATACCATTTCACTGTACCTGACATTTATGAATATATTAAGCAAGACTTACATCGATTTGATACTTCCGATTACCCGGTTAACAACATTTATGGAATTCCACTAGCGAATAAGAAAGTTCTAGGTTTAATGAAAGATGAGATGAATGGTAAAATTATGGAGGAGTTTATAGGACTCCGAGCAAAATTATACGCTTTCGAAGTTTTCGATGATGATAAGGCAAAGAAAAAAGCCAAAGGTATCAAGGGATCCGCATTAAAAACAATAAAATTTCAAGATTATAAAAATTGTTTGTTTGATCAACAAGACTTAGTTAAATATCAATACTCAATTCGAAGCAAAAAACATGAAGTTTGTACTGTGAAACAAAAAAAATTAGCATTAAGTTGGCTAGATGATAAGAGAATACTGTTACCTAATACGATGGACACTGTACCATATGGTTATACAAAATAAAAAATCCATTGTGTAATTTTTTTTTCTCTTTATTTGAAAAACCTTTACATATCCTTTTCATCGATCCAACTATTGTGTGAATTATCGAAACCTAACTATTTCACAAGCAATTTATTTCCACGTTTTCGTACAATTTTCTCTACAAGATAAATATCAGGATATTTGACTTTTGTAAGTTCTTCCTCGTAGAAACCACCTTCAATCGGTTGATCCTGATAGTTTCCAAGTTTATATGTTACCGGATTGGTATTTCGCACCTCACTTATCGTAAATATTTCGGTCGTCCAGTTGGGTGTATAGCCTTTCTCGAAAACGTGTTTGTACTTGTTGATTCGAACTTTATCACCGACTTTGAATTTTATTTTCCGCGTACGATTGACTTCGAAATTCCCATAAATATTGCGCAGGATCTTTTTCTCATTCTTAGCGGTAACATCTTTTGGTTTCATTTTAATTGTACGATGTTTGCTATCATTATAGTTTGATATTAAATCAGATAAAATATCTATCCATTTATACGTGCCTCGTAGACTGAATTTCTTCCACATTTTATTTTTTAATGTACGATAAAAACGTTCACATATCGATGCTTTCATATTACTAAACGTGGAATATAGTTCAATGTGGTAACGTTGCAATAGAGATTTGAATTCATTATTATAAAATTCTTTGCCACGATCAACATGCAATTTTTTTGGTATACGGCCTTTCGCGAGTACAGATTTCATAGCGTTCGTTACATCTTTGCCATTCTTACTCTTTATCGGTACAGCCCAAGTAAATTTAGAAAATACATCAATAATCGTCATTAGGAATTTGTAGCCATTGTTGTATCGTGAGTATGCTGACATGTCCACAAGATCAGCCTGCCAGGTTTCATCCAATCCACGAATATTCACATGACGACGTGGATAATTTCTTCTCGCAGGTCTGTGAAGCTCCTCCACTACAGCTATCTTCCGGTTATTCATTTTTTCTCATCTGCCAGCTTCAATTGTCCTTACGCTCCAATGTTCTCAGTCTGTTTTCCAGATCGCTAATGAGCTCAGAATTGTGCTTCATGAGATATTGTAGGTTCTCATAATTGATTCGTTCATTTTTTAAATTATTGCCAAATTCGGACTGAAGACCTCGGATCATTATATCAACATCGTCGATATTATTTCGCAAAGAAGAAGTTATTTCATATACGAGATGAACTTCTTGCTGTACAATATTTTTCATGACTCCAACAGTGACTGCATCATTTGCATTTACAGGATCAGCAAGATTGCACAATCTCTTGTTATCTATATCATATTGACCATCGGTCGTAATTTTGAATCCGTCTCCGGGAGGGCCGCGGCTGCCTGGGAGACTACCTTTTCTCGATAACTGTCGTCCAAACACGTCGACGCTCATGGCTCAAATGAATCCGTGTAGTCCGCGTACCGTCTAATAAATAATTTCAGCTTCACGCAATTCCTCAATGATGGAGATTATTTCATTGTTATGATTCGTGTTGCCGGCTGCCTGCGATGCCATAAGCAATCTTAGTCGATCCACCAGTTCATTTGGATCATCCCAATAAACATAATCCATTTCACTCTTCTTCCTAGCAATCATATACAGCGGTAAACCCTTTCCTGATGATTGTGACCGCCTCTTCGGTGTCCTCCTTGCTGATTTCATCGGAGAATCAACCATCTTTGCAATAATATTTTTGAATTTATTGTTATCTGTGCGAATGGGTTTGTTCGGTTTATAGTATTTGCGATGCGCATTCGTGCTTATGATAATTGCACCATAATTATCCATATCTGTTGTAGTTATGATCTCTCTGTTTGGTGACTTTTTGAATATCAATTCGAGCAAACCGGGGGAGAGTTCGTAAGTTTTGTTCTGCACTGAGATGCGCTTGTCATCAAAATTCACCAGCGAATCACCGATCTTCAAAACACCACCCGTGAGTTTGCGAACACCGTATACGGTATCAAGCTCTTTTCCTTCAGTCGTTTCAAACATATGCAGATACTGCTGGACAAGTGATTCACTGGGTGTTTCATGTATAACAGACGAATCCTTCTCGAATGTCGCATCTGGTACTTGTCAATAATCTTCTTTGTTGGATGTTTTATGCACAACAGAAGAATCCTTCTCGTATGATGAATCTGATACTTGTTGGTAATCATCATCATCATCATCATCATATACGCAGTTCTAAAAGAGCTATCAAGATCCCTTTCTATCTTCAAGGCAGGTTCTTCCTTTTTCAGTTTTTTCTTAATATTCTCCAGTGTTTTCGATTGATCGACAATTTTCTAAAGAGGAGTCACCACGGGTCTGAAAAGTTCATCCATGACCCGTTCCGTGGTCTCTCTGCCCGATTTTATAAGTTTATGCTTTCGTCGAATCGCATCACTCGCGGTTGCGATTTTTCGTGAAACGTCTTTTTCCTTGTTGAATGTTGCGCTCCGCATGTTGACGCCTTTCCGTTGAAACGTTGACTATTCTTATTTCTCTGATGCGCTTATATTTATAAAGCAGTCGAATCCTCGGTGGTACCGACCATCATTCATGTCTCCGTCTTTATCGATCACTACGGAAGAATATTTACTATCGTTCCAGCATGCTGAACACAAATCTTTAAACTGTGTATACGACATGTCGGTGTTCACATGATCATCATAGATATGCCGTAAATTCATTTCATCCTGACGAAAGAGTACCAGCAAATTAGTATTGTCACGAACAAGGTGTTTCGGGATACGAGCGTACGTTTGACAGAGATAGAACGAGTCAACATCGCGGTGTCGATCCATGCAAAAGAAAGCTCTCATATTATCCTGCTTCTCACAGGCTACATCGTCGAAAATCATGATTGAATTTGGTCGAGCATCTTCAGGCTTGATTACTTGCTCATGATCGTCAAAAGGAAAATATCCCACTCCTTTTACAGTTCCGAGTAAACGCTTGAGAAGTTTGTACTTTGGTTGATTCAACGATTTAGAGTATACATAAACGTTTTCAAATCTCAACCCGTTAGGATGGGTTATGAGGGTAAAAAGAGCATTCGTTTTTCCACAATTTGACGGTCCACAAATCACAGCACGCACACTGTTTGGCAGCAGAGGTCCATGGCGTCGCTTCTTCGCTTCTCGCTGTGCAAGTTCATCAAAATTCATGACAGACAATTTGTCAGGTTGTGTCTTGAACTTCATCTTGATAACGACTGATAGAAATAGGTATAAGTAGGGTGCTTATAAAGATCAGTGTCTCAGTAACGAATGTTCTCTCTTCCGATGAACATATGAAAAAAAAAACATTAAGGATGAGTAAACGATACGATTCAAAAAATCCCATAACTGACAGTTTGAAGAATTTCGCACAAGAACGACATAGACAGTTTCCTCCTCCTTCCACCAATGACGAACTGAAAGCTGAAAAGATTCGAGGAAGTCAAAGATTTACGGCTGAAGTTGATTCAGGGCGGTACGGTGCTGTCGGTGACACGAAAGAAAAACGGTATAAATAAGATATCCGTAAAGGTTGACACTTCAGTCGAAAACTGTTCGTGGGTCATGGTCGTTCGTAGGAAGAAACGTGGAAGAGGATTTGTTAATAATTTAATCAATAAACTCCCCTTTGAGCTACATATACCAGGATATCAGTACTGTGGCCAAGGTACGAAATTAACAGAGAGACTTGCTCGAGGTGATCCTGGTATTAATCCCCTGGACGCTGCTTGCAAAGAACACGATATTGCATACTCGAAGAATCGTGAGAATCTCCCAGCACGACACGAGGCTGATCAAGTGCTTGCGAAAAAAGCCTGGCAAAGAGTTTTCGCAAAAGAGGCGGGTATTGGAGAAAAAGCAGCAGCTTGGGGTGTCGCAAACACAATGAAAGTCAAAACCAAGCTCGGTATGGGTGTGAAGAGAGCATATAGAAAAAATAACAAGAGGAAGATGACGCTAAGACAAGTAGTCAATGCGGCTAAAACGGTGATGCGAAAGGGTAGAATAGATCCCATCAAAACGGCGCTGAAGGGTGCGCGAGATGCTGTGAAAAAGGCAGGTGGAAGGAGCAAAGTTAAATCACCACGTATCCTGCCTGTACCCACGAAAATTGGTGGTTTTCTGCCATTCCTCATACCTATTTCCGCTGGATTGAGTGCCACTGGAGCTCTCGCTGGTGGTGCAGCGGGTATAGCAAAAGCCATAAACGATGCAAGCGCCGCTAAAAGACAACTGGAGGAAAGTAAACGTCACAACGAGACGATCGAAGCCATCGCGTTGGGTAAAGGACTTTACCTGAGACCCCACAAGAAGGGTATGGGCTTGCACTTGAAACCCTACTTGGCAAAAAACGCGTAAAGCTACCACACCGAGCTCTCACAGATGCTGATTTGATAAAGTACGCCAGAGCTATGAAAATTCCACATTTCCGTGGAGTTTACATGAGAAACGAATTGCCCAAGAGTGGACCTCGAAAATATGAATCAGCTATTGTGAATCTCGATGATAAGGATGGTCCCGGTACACATTGGGTTGCGTACAAAAAGTCAATGATGAGGTCGTTTACTTTGACAGCTTCAGTAATCTTCAACCACCTCAAGATCTGATAAACTATTTCGGTGTTGGTAGCATTATCAAATATAATTATGAAAGATACCAGAACTATGACACTGTTGTGTGCGGACATTTATGCCTAAAATTTTTGAGTGGTTATCTATAAAGTGGATGCTCATGTCCCAGGAGGCATCAGTTGAACGTTAACTACCATGAGTGATTCTTTCACGTTGACGCTTTCCGGAACGAGCTCCATACTGGAAGCTTACTATTTCCCATCTATCGAACTATCGCCATTCAAAAGCTGTACTCTAGGACTCGTTGAATTGCTGACATTCAACTCAATACCGAACATTGATGTGGGAAATAATAAGTTTCATGTGGGAGAGGAAACAGTGACCATTCCCACTGGAAGCTATGAAATCGAGGATATCGAGCGATACTTACAGAGCGTACTCTCTAGCAAGAATATCTCCATCGACCTGAGACCTAACAATAATACTCTATGCAGTGAAATCAAGTGCAATCGAGAGATCAATTTTATGTCTGACGATTCCATCGGTCATCTATTGGGATTCACACCACGTGTAGTAGCAGCTAATATCATTCATGAATCTGAGCTGCCAGTAGCTATTCTTAAGATCAACTCTCTACGAGTCGAGTGCAACATTACCACGGGAGTTTATATCAACGAGCAACGAGTCCACACCATCCATGAATTTTTCCCAGTTGTTCCACTAGGATATAAGATCGTTGAAGTAACCTCACACATCATTTACCTTCCGATCGCCACACAGTCAATAGATCATCTTCAGCTCAAACTTGTGGATCAAGACGGACAGTTGGTGAATTTTCGAGGAGAAATCATAACTGTACGATTACATGTTAAATCCGCATAATGGGCATTGTGTTTGACACGAAAGTCGGACGAAGCTATAAGACCGAATCAAGATGCCGAGAAGCAATCAGTCGTCGAGCACCTCTCAAGGAGCTAACACGTCGAAACATTCAGTTTTTGAAGACTCTGAGATTGAAAATCAAACCCCAAGGAAGAAAAAGTGGAAAATAAAAATTCGCTTTTGCTGTATTGCTTGCATCGTACCATGAAGGAGATCTTAACAATACAAAACCCAATTATTTTCGATGAGTCTATTGCACACTACGAGATTCATGCGCATCAACCGTTTGCATCGGCAACCTTCAATAACAACGATGAAATCCGAATTGCCGTTCAACATCAAGACTTGTGTTTGCTACCGAGCAAAAGCTCATTGCACATACATGGTCGATTAACGAAGATTAATGGAACTGCAGTTCGAGATACGAAGCTAATTAATAACGCCATCTGTCATTTGTTTGAAGAAATACGTTATGAGCTAAATGCTATTGAGATCGATCGAAGCAAAAATGTTGGCCTCACGACCCTCATGAAGAATTATGTATCCCAGAGCCCTGGACAGATGACTCTGATGGAAAATGCCGGTTGGCTCAGCAATGATGAGGCTACATTGACGGATGAAAATGGATACTTTGATCTTTCTGTACCACTGAATCTGATACTCGGATTCGCCGAAGATTACAATCGAATTATCGTTAATGCTAAACATGAATTAATCCTCACAAGATCGAATAATGATACGAATGCCATTGTACAAGCACCTCCCGAAGGTCAGGCTGCTGCTGAACAATTCAAGATTTCATTGAATAAAATCGAATGGATGGTGCCATACATCAAAGTTTCCGATCAGCGAAAAATCCAGTTGCTCGGCTTTATTGCCAAGGATCCATCGATTGCCATGAGTTTTCGTACATGGGAATTGTACGATTACCCACTACTACCGGCTACCTCGAAACACGTGTGGGTCGTTAAAACATCAACGCAACTCGAAAAACCTCGATACGTAATAGTGGGATTTCAAACTGCGAGGAAAAATAATGCAAATACGAATGCGAGTCACTTTGATCACTGCAACATTCGCGATATTAAGCTGTTTTTGAACTGTCAATGCTATCCTTATGCAAACTTGAATCTTGATATTCCTCGCAACCAATATGCTCTTCTGTATGATATGTATGCAAACTTCCAAGCGTCGTATTATGGTAAAGAGTCTGAACCATTATTGAGCAAAACCGATTTCCTCAAATACGCGCCATTAATTGTTATCGATTGTTCGAAACAAAACGAATTTTTAAAATCGGGGCCAGTTGATATTCGTTTGGAATTCGAGTCAGCGATCCCTTTTCTAACTCAAACATCAGCATATTGTTTGATTTTGCATGATCGAATCGTTGAATACAATCCAATTAGTGGTAATGTTAAGAAATTCGTATAACTTTTTGCTTAAAACTACGATGTATTGGTTTTTAAAATAAACAAAAACATGGTATATTTTCGAGGGTATTTTATTTCTTTCCACTATTCCTTTCCTTACAAATCGTTACAAATTCTTTCATTTTTTTCACAAGATCGTATAGATTTTGAGTATGATCTGTTACAAGGTTAACAGGTTCATCCTCGAAAAATACATACTCATTCGCCTGTATTTCACGTTTTAGTTGAAACAATTTCATGCTTAAATAGCCGACAAAGTGATATAAATCTTTAACGTGTTTATTAATAATATTAATTGAATCACGCATGACGTTGCACTCGGAACACGATATTCGATCTTCGGTATTACACTTTTTGTCACACTTCAAAGTTTTGACATTTTTTTCGAAGTCAAATAAGTCACAGATGAAATCTTGGGTGTTTTCCGGTGGAACATCTCCGAAATGTTTCTCGACAATTTCATCGTAACTGCTGACGTATGGTGAAATTGAAAGCAAATGCTGCGCCTCATCCGATGTTAATTCAATCATGATGACTGACTGACTGGTCAAGCTAAAAACTCTTCCTCTATAAAGCCTATCCCCCACCTTTTGGAATATGAAACTTATTATTACATCGAATGTTCTAGAAGCTTCGAGAAGGTTCCTCCTTGACCCGTATTACCCCGGCAATATTTAATGAAATAAACAATTCTCGGAAATCTAGGGCTAGCTTGGAAATACCATCTTTCCCAACATTCCTTAATCGTATCAGCATCTCTTGAAAATTTGGGGTGACGAAATTATTATTATTATTATTATTATTATTCAACGCGCATGCGCAAATTTGAATTTCCCGCGCTCGCGCATGCGCAGAAGCGTTTTAGTGGCCCAGAACCGGCCCTGTATATCTACTGTCGATTTATCAAATATCGATTGATTTATATCGATTTATCAAATATTGATTTATATCGAATTTTGTTTTTTGATAAATCGATAAATCGATATATCAATCCGTCTAAAATCAACCTACCTGAAAACGTGATATATGGGGAATTCCGTCTGCAATCGGCCTATCTAAAAGCCTGATATATAGGGAATTCCGTCTAAAATCGACCTATCTAAAATCTTGAAGTATGGGGAATTCCGTCTTAACTCGACTTATCTAAAAACCTGATATATAGGGAATTCCGTCTCAACTTGACCTCTCTAAAAGCCGGACATGGGGAATTCCGTCTCAACTCAACCTCTCTAAAAGCCTGATATATGGAGAATTCCATCTCAAATCGACCGTGATATATGGGTAATTTCGTCTTAACTCGACTTATCTAAAAACCTAATATATAGGGAATTTCGTCTCAACTTAACCGATTTAAAAACCGGATAATGGGGAATTTCGTTTCAACTCGACCTATCTGAAAGTCTGATATAATAGGAATTCCATCTCATTTCATGTATATACATATGTTAGGTATATACTAGGGTGCTTAAAAAAAAAAAATTCGATTTTCCAACGGGCCACACCTTAAATAGTTAGTTTAGGTAGAAAAACAATTTATGTCAAAAGATAAGAATTTTAGGTTGAGTGGAAGATTCACCGCAATTAAGTTAAATTTTTTTTTTTCATCGAATTGATAATGAAAATTTTTCGATTATCTACGGGCCACACCTGAAATAGTTAGTTTAGATAGAAAAAAATGTATGCCAAAAGATGAGAATTTTAGGATGAGTGGAAGATTCGCCGCATTTGAGTTAAAAATTTTTTTTTTCCTTTTCATCGAATTTATAATGGAAATTTTTTAATTTTCCAACGGGCCACACCTGAAACAATTAGTTTAGGTAGAAAAATAATTTATGTCGAAAGATGAGAATTTTAGGTTGAGTGGAAGATTCCCAGCATTTGAGTTAAAAATTTTTTTTCATTTTTATCGAATTTATAATTAAAATTTTTTGATTTTCCAATGGGCCACACCTGAAATAATTAGTTTAGGTAGAAAGAAAATTTATGTCAAAAGATAAGAATTTTAGGTTGAGTGGAAGATTCACCGCAATTAAGTTAAATTTTTTTTTTTTCATCGAATTTATAATGAAAATTTTTCGATTTTCCTACGGGCCACACCTGAAATAGTTAGTTTAGATAGAAAAAAATGTATGCCAAAAGATGAGAATTTTAGGTTGAGTGGAAGATTCGCCGCATTTGAGTTAAAAAAATTTTTTTTCCTTTTCATCGAATTTATAATGAAAATTTTTTAATTTTCCAACGGGCCACACCTGGAATAATTAGGTTCGGTAGAAAAATAATTTATGTCGGAAGATTAGAAGTTAAGGTTGAGTGGAAGATTCCCAGCATTTGAGTTTAAAATTTTTTTTCTTTTTCATCAAATTTTTGATGAAAATTTTTTGATTTTCCAACGGGCCACACCTGAAATAATTAGTTTGAGTAGGAAAAAAATTTATGTCAAAAGATGAGAATTTTAGGTTGAGTGGAAGATTCGCCGCATTTTAGTTAAAATTTTGTTTTTCCCTTTTTATCAAATTTATAATGAAAATTTTTGGATTTTCCAACGGGCCACACCTGAAATAGTTAGTTTAGGTAGAAAAAAATGTATGCCAAAAGATGAGAATTTTAGGTTGAGTGGAAGATTCGCCGCATTTGAGTTAAAATTTTTTTTTTTCCTTTTCATCTAATTTATAATGAAAATTTTTTGCTTTTCCAACGGGCCACACCTGAAATAATTAGTTTGGGTGGAAAAAAATTTATGTCGAAATATGAAAATTTTAGGTTGAGTGGAAGATTCGCCGCATTTGAGTTCAAAATTTTTTTTTTTGTTTTCATTTAATTCATAATCAAGATTTTTTGATTTTCCAACGGGCCACGTCTGAAATAATTAGTTTGGGTAGAAAAAAAAATTTATGGCAAACGATGAGAATTTTAGGTTGAGTGGAAGATTCACCGTACTTGAGTTAAAATTTTTTTTTTCCTTTTCGTCGAATTTATGATTAAAATTTTTTGATTTTCTAACGGGCCACACCTGAAATAATTAGTTTGGGTAGAAAAAAAAATGTATGTCTAAAGATGAGAATTTTAGGTTGAGTGGAAGATTCGCCGCATTTGAGTTAAATTTTTTTTATTTTCCTTTCCATCGAATTTATAATGAAAATTTTTCGGGGCACACCTGAAATAGTTGGTTTAGGTCGAAAAAAATTTTATGCAAACACATGAGAATTTTAGGTTGAGTGGAAGATTTGCCGCATTTGAGTTGAACATTTTTTTTTTCTTTTCATCGAATTTATAATGAAAATTTTTTGATTTACCAACGGGCCATACCTGAAATAATTAGTTTAGGTAGAAAAAAAATGTATGTCAAAAGATGATAATTTCAGGTTGAGTGGAAGATTCGCCGCATTTGAATTCAAAATTTTTTTTTTCTTTTTATCGAATTTGTAATGAAATAGTAATTTTACCAGAAATTATTCATCATAAATTCGATAAAAGGAAAAAAAAAATTTTATTCAAATGCGGCGAATCTTCACTAAACCTGAAACAGAATCGTGTCAAAAATCGATAAATTGATATATCGATAGGTCGAATCATGTCACGAATCGATAAGTTGATATATCGATATACCGAATTTTGTCTAGAATTGATGAATTGATATATCGATGTATCGAATCGAGTATACATATATCGAAATGTGTCAAAAATCGATATTTCGATATATCGAACCGTGTCAAGAATCGATATATCCATATATTGAACGGTGTCAGAAATCGATATATCTATATATTGAACCGTTTCAGTAATCGATATATCGGTATATCGATATTTCAATCAAACCCAAACTCAACCCAAACTCATATCCCAAACCCAATAAGCACAAATATAAACAATTTTTTTTTAAAACATCTTTCCAGAATGTTTTTCTCTAACCACTGACACAAACATAAGACGGGGGGTTGGCGCGCGAAGCGCGCAGGGGGGCGAAGCCCCCCTAGTATATATATATATACTTTACGAATATTTTTCTACCAATATTTTTTCGCCTTACTGTCTTATTTCTATTGACTAATCGATTAAGTTGACGCCAATAAAATATTTATAATCATTTTCAGCGCTAGATTGGCGCGTGCGAAGAATTGTTTTTGGATTCTAGAATTCGAATACAAAATTTGAAATTTCCAGAGCTTTAGCAAAATACCCTGAGGATTCCCTGAGAATTCCAGGTTTTCTCTGGCAGTGGACACCCAGTTCTCTTGTTGCAAGGCCGACAAATCAATGGCCGAACGCTCGCAACGTTCTCCTCGTTGGCGGAGTTAGGACGTAGGTGGTGAAGGGGTGGGTATCACGACGACTCTCCGGAGCCGTCGGGGGAATAGCGGGTCTTGTCGCGGTGGAAGCACCGCTGGTCGGGAACGCTCGGGACCTCGGTTGATTCGTCGTTTTCCCGGAGATCCTCTCGGTTCTCGATTACGGGTCGGGGGTCGAATCTTGGCCGGGCGCGTGGGTCGACGATAGACCGCTAACCATTCCTGGGGATCTTTCCGAATCGGTCGTCGGTAAAAGCGTGCCCTTCGTATGGCCCGGTGAATTATACGACGCTCGGCACGTACGCGCGCTCGTTGGGGGTGTCCCGAGGACCACGAAATAGGCTGGTCACGGGGAGTCCCGTCGATGTGGTATCTCTCCGCCGACAGACGGAGGAGAGCATACAAAGCTTTTTCCGGTTGATATACCCGAGGATCTCCGAAAGAGGAAGCGAGATCTCCGCGGGAAGAAACGAGATTGCACGTTCGGCGGAACGCCAATGGTTCAGGTGACGTAAAGTCTCGGCGCGCAGTTAAGCGTGTAGCAGTCGCGTTGCTTCCTTCCCCCTGAGCTGAGAGCAGCGGAATGGATGTGCCTAAGCTCGAGGAGGTGCTTGCCGTTTGTTCAGGCACAGACTCCGCGAGTCGGAGGGCCCGTCGCTTTGCAGTTCGACGGAGATAAGCCGGATGAACGCGCTTCGGCCTAGGGAGACCGTAGGAACAATGGTCGGGGATCGAGAATGTATATACACGCGAAAATAACACACGTATTTATTCAAATGTCTCTCGTTTCCAACTTACATTTCCTCCTATTCTTAATTTAAGCTCTTGGCTCGGAATAATGGCGCTGACTAGCGGTTAATCTCGGAACCGTCGATCCTGTCGGTTTGACGCTGATAATCAAAAAGAAATAAAACAAATAAAATACTGAGTGAGTAGGCTGGGGACGCTGGCTAGCAGGGAAGTCTCCGAGTTACCGTTCCTTGAGGTTCGGATGGCTCGGTCGCTCTTTGCGGTACGACTGGGAAGAGGAGTGGGCTGAGTCACCGTTCCTCGCGGTTCGGATGGCTTGGTCGTTCCTCTCGGTTCGACTGAAGACTCTCGTGGAGCGTGGAGCGACGCGCTCTTATATAGCTGGGAGTCCGATGCTCGGCGCTCCCGATTGGCGCGACGCGTGGGAGTGGGGGTAGGGATCGAGCGTTCGACGCTCGGAGCTCCTGATTGGCGTAAGAGTGAGGTAGAGCATGTAGGGGCCTTAACATCCCGCGTAACACTCTGACTAGTGTGAAGTTTTCTGCCCAAGCAAAGCGATGATGACAATCACACGAATCGAGAATAATTGTTCACATGTGTGTAGGACTTTATTTTTCAACATGACGCGCGTTCAGTTGGATTTTATGCACGCAAAGCGTGCGAAAAATCAGAGGTTGGGTACGCTGGGGGGAAAATAAATTATCGCAGTACAGTTTATAAAAAAGATAACTTTATTTTATAAATCATGTGTGACGCAATTTTCTGATTTAGCGTCAGGTTGTTCCGACCAGGGTTTTTTGGTTAATATTGCGATAACTTCAGTTAATTTCGTTGCGTAAAAATTAGTCTGTTCTCGGAATCAGTATTGGCGACCGTTTCGCCTTAATTTCTTTATTTTTCGCGTTATCGTACGTTTTCGTATTGAGTTTAGCTTTTGTCGGGTCCTTGCGTGTTCGAGATGCCACGTTGCCGTAGATCAGGGCCGAATTTACTGAGCCACCCGGTACACTCGGTCTTTCAGGAGTAGTAATTTTAGTGAGTATAAAGGTTCGAGTGGGAGTCTCGACGCTTCGTTACAGGATATAGAGAAGAGAAGGGCGTTTGCGGGTTGAGTTATGTTTTGAGTTACGTTTACGTTTGGAAGGCCGTTGGCGAAGGGACCTGTGATCACCCCGGCGCCACGGATTGCCTGATCATACCGTCATCGTAGTTTTAGTTTTAGTTAGTCCCGGATCTTCCCATACCAGAAGAATACCGCTTGAAGGACGATCATCGCAACAGAAAGACCCACACGCCGTCAGAGAAATTCGGCGTATTTCGAGTAGTAATTAAGGAAATATTATTTAGTGTTAATTTTGCGTATCATTTGAACTTCCCGGCATTTTCCGGTTTTCGATAAGGCGTTCGCGTTCCGTGTGACGTCAGGAGAATAGAGGATTTCGACCTTTCGTTGCGCGTGTGCTTATGGGTCTCTCTCCAAACTAGCTTTTCGGGCAGATTACCTGTTCGAATCGCCTTTTTGCGCTCCAGCTCTCGATCCGAGCGGTTATCCGCTTGGAGCTCGCATTATGTTATCGAATATACTTTGGTTCCCGTTCTCGTCTACGCTTTAGCTATCGTCTTCGAAAATTGAGATTTATTTGATAATTTAGTCCCTTTCATTATTGTGTTTGCATTTTCGTTATCGGTTAGACCTCTTTGCGTTATTATTTGTTTTATTGTATTCCCGAGTCTACTTATTTTTCGTTTTTGTATCTCTTCGAATTTTGCGGGTCTACTCTTGAAAATTGTTTTGGAATAATTTGCGTGCTATCGAAAGAATATGAATAAATTAGCCTGAACCAAGGCCCCATACATTATAACTTTTGCGTTGAGTTTCATTATTTCTGTTTTAGTTTCGAAGGCACTCGAAAGTTAGCCAGCCGCCCACGCTCTCTCACCACAACCTACACACTGAGCGAATGGGGTGTACCGTCACCGATCTCGCCATCCGACACGCCGGCGTCCCTTTTTGTTTCGTTTCGTTTCCGTTAACTTTAGTTCAGATTACGTTTAGCGGGTTTGGTAATTCCCGCCGTAAATAAAAAGATTACCTGGCGCTCAACGGCTCTCCCGGCGTCGAGGATGGTGAGATGGGCCGAAGGTAACGCGAATTGCGAGATTCCCGTTACACATGTTACTTTGGTAAAATAAACTGATAATATAATAATATGTATCCATACTGAAATATCATTTTTTTTAACTCCTCCACACAATCTTTTATTACTAAGACCAAGTCCATTAAAGTTTGATCCCGAGCTTGTTGAGCCTCGATAAACGCTCGGAGAATCTCATTTCTTTGTCTGTCGTTTTCTGCAATTTTTTCGATAGATTTGGCAACCATCTGTAGAAAGAAAATGTTTCAAAAATCATTACAACATCGAGTTTATTAAAAAAAAGTCATGTAGGATGAACATTGAAATGAATTTCGATAATAATTACCTCCATGCACGAAATTTGTCGTTCAGCTAGATTCTCAAAATCTGTGTGCGACTTTTGCAGTCGCGTGCCTAAGGTTCTGCGACCTGACAGATAAATCCAATATTTCACACATTTTTTTGTGTCTTGTAACAAACAATTGAGTAACTATTTGCCAATTCTAACTGGACTTTGTGACTCTTGGTGTCTCTCGCTTTCTATTCGAGACTTGCAAACCACTAGGCCCGGGTTGCGATGACGCAGTTGCCTCTACTCGGGATGCTGTAGGTGGCAATTCTTGTCTTTCGCTGTCCAAGATCGCATCCTTTGTCAACGGCTCCGTGACTTCGAAGTCTTCCAGCATTTCAAAGTCTAAAATAAAACGATATATAAGTTATTGAAAAATTTGTTATTGAATATCCCAATGTAAAGAAAATGTATCAGTAGCGATACAAGTGACTGACCGGCATAATCGTTGCTATTGATTGCAAGGCTTTCCCGAACTGTGAGATGACTGCCAGTGGTGTTTACAATATCTTCCTCTCCTTCTGCTAGCAGTTCTAAGGCGTTTGAATGAAATCATTATTCAAGAATCAAATCACGGGCTATTATCTTATATTTGACAACTTTTAATTTTTTGCTTTATCAACGCAAAGAAAAAATTATTACCTGTTCTTCTGGGAAGGAATCGAGACATTCTACTCCTTCTACATAGTCGAAACCCATGAGCCCCAAAATTTTTTCATCACGCTCAGTAAGTTTAACCGAAGGACCACCAACGTTTCCTGTCTTAGCCCGATTGGCTCGTATCTTGGCCACTTTCTGTGACACCATTGTTTTATTGTCTCGCCACGTCTACAAAGAAGTTTGAAACATAAGTAATAAAGAATTACGGCAGTATCTTGCGGTGAAATAAGTCAAATATTACATTCGTACATCACAACTTATTTTTTTTTTAGTTTGAATCACGCTAATTAACTTACTGATTTCCACGACTTCATGTCTTTCATCCGGCCATCTTTTCCCATCTTATTTAACTCCCCTACAAGGTTTTCCCATGATAAAGTTAAATCTGCCTTTCCATGCAGGGATTGGAATTTCCCTGTTGCAACATGTGGATGTTGAACAAAATAATCAACTATAAAATTGATTTGGGCTGACGTGGCATTCGCCTGCCTTTTTTTGTGACGGCACATTTTTCCTTACTGAAAAATAAATAACCACAAAAATAATTATATTTTCTTAAAGTAAACAAATAGATGTCATAGATATCAAACTGACATGAGCATGCATCATAACCTATAATTCCATTTTACCTATCATAGCATATAAGAATGGCCATGCTTAATGTCTCTTACTATCATAGAAAAGCAGTTTGTAACTTATTTTATTCCTTAAATGCAACTGTTTATAGGTACTTACTGCAATAAAAAAGACATCGTTAATTAAAATTATAGTTAGGAGCACACACAAGACACGTTTCGGACAAGACACTGCGCGGTTTGGTTTTCTTTGTTCGGCGAATAACAAGAAATTCAAAATAAATTACTAGTGACTTTCAGAGAGTTCCTATACTTTTAGTGTTTTTCCCGCTGATTTTATACCAACCCACGGAACTTTCCACTAAGTCACGTCGTATACGTCACTTCCTCTCTCGTTACGAAACGTTTCATAACGACTTATCGTTATCGCATTCTGTAACGTCGAGGCATCGCTATTTAGAGTTATGGAATCATACCGTCGTTATGGGATTGTCGTTACACGCGGCGAAATTCGGTATCGTTACCATAACGTTCTAAATCGTTATATTCGTAACGAGTTACCAAATCCTGCTACAGCATCATAATCTGTATCGGGAGATATGCTGCATCGCATGAAAAATATTGCTTATCCCAGTCTAAAAACCTGACCCAGGAGATGAAATACTGCAAGTAATCCGAGAAAAAATATTTTAGTGGTCTAAAACCACAGGCTCACCACGAAAAACGACTTTTTAACCTTTTTTTTTGCTATTTTCAGTGCTTTTTCGGATATAAATTAGATCGGCAATATTCCCATCAAAAAGCTGAGAATTTTGCACCAAAAAAAGTATTGTTCAAAAAAAAAATTTTATCGACGTTTACATGTTGAAAAAATTCATTTATTAGTTACCGTTTGAAAAAATGCCAAATGTCCAAAAGGGTTCCTGACAGGAATGTCAATTGAAAAATCTGAAAAAAATTGCGTATGCTCTACTTAATATATCTAAATGAATGTCAAAGTTACAAGACGATCAAAGACCATGAGCACAAGTGTGTCGGGTTTTGGAAGAATGACCTATATAAAGATGTCAATAACTGTCTTCGCTTTCCCAAACAAATTCTGGGGAACAGTATATCGACTTTAAATTTTAATTACGAAAATTTCTATCTACAAATTACAAGTGTAATTATCAATTTGAATTTAATTATAAATATTTAGTGGTGGGAAACACTATTCTCAACTCTATCTGTACTAAAGACAACGAAAGGTCGGTACGAAACGTTAGTGGGGAAGGGCTGCTAGAGCTTCTCGATCCATTGAGGTATATTAGAGTGGAGAACGATCGACAAATCAAAAACAATGATCTTCTTCCCTGCGATAAAAATTCAAATTCGATGTGGCCTCACCCATAAAAAATTAAGAAATATACTTGCGAAAGATTGTTCAATGGAGATCAATGATAAAAAAGATTATAACAGTACCACATAGGTACATGTAATGTAACAGTACCACAAGGGGAGCAGTAGCGCAGTGGGTAGCGTGCTCGGCTCGCACGCAGTGGCGCACGATGTGGCCGGGTTCGATTCCCACTATCAGCCCCAATGGAAAAATTTTCTACGTGCTTTTTCTGTGACCCCGGTGGTTCGGAACCCACCTAAAAAAGTAGGCCCAAAGGAAACCAGCACCTTGGTGTGGTGACCAAAGGCTGGGAAGATGTCTCGGGTTCGATTCCCGATGTCGTAGCACGGCTGATGAAAGCACAACGGACTTGAACGTAGCTCTAGAAACAGGACGCACGAACTACGACTGCCTCTGTCCCAAAGTGCTGACATCTAGCATGGGCGAGACGAGCTCCGGCAGCGAGAAGCCTTGCCGTAACACAGCAGATGGTAAAAGCACAAATGGGCTCGGACGTAGCTCCAGAGGCAGGGCGTACGAACTAAAACTGTTTCTGTCCCAGGTGCTGACATCTAGCGGGTGCGCGACAAGCTCCGGCAGCGGGGATCGAACCGGGGACAAACGGATACGAGAGGCGACCAAGGTTAGATGGTGTTGGGAGCCTGCAACCCTCAGGGGAGTCGGTGTAAGAACTCATACCATACTATACCAGTACCACATAGAATCCAAATATTAAATGTGGAATTCAGCAAAAAATAGTTTATACGTTTACGTACTGCCGGAAAATTACTATTGGCCGATTGGGGATGCGTACCCGAGGTTATTCTGCGAATGTATGAATACGCGTTGGAAAAATATAACACTCCTGAGCCGATAAAGGAAAGTGAGATCGAAAAATGTATGAGAACGATGGAATGGCCCGAATTTATTAACTATTTGTTTCATAAATATTTGATACCGGACGAAAATGACTCAAGAGACGCAGAGCTATTGTACCGGTAAGAAATATAAGTGTAGCAAGAAATAATTATCGTAAAGTTTTAATATGAGTACGTAACTAATTTAAATGCGAAGATTAGATTAAACAAAGATGATGACAATGGAAATTGATATGTCACTGCCTTTGAGAAATGAAATATGGACCTATGGAGAGTTAAAAACCCAGTGTCGAAAAAGCAGATTCCATGGTAATATGATAGTTGCATTGTAAATAATTGATCAATTTTATGTTTTTAATCATAACGTACGATTCTTGTTACAGATCATCAAATGTCTTTGAGCTCAGTGATAAAGAAGATATGCGATACAGCCAACAACGAAGAACATACAATCATGGGGAAGAGCATTGATTGCGAGTTCGATCTAAACTTCTATCGGGAATTCAATAAAGATAGCAGCGTGTAATCGTTCGAACCGTTTAGTTGTATCTTCCGGTCACACTTAGATATTTGTTTATTTATTGATATTTTGTTGAATATTTGGAATATCTTTAACGACTTTTATGGTTTGAAATTTTGTTCGTACCGTTGCACTTAAGAACATGTGAATGGCGATCGTGAACTCCAATGGGGTCGGCATCGTAGTAAACGGGGCGTGCAAGTGCATGCAGATATCATCTGCGTGACGCGTAAATGGCCTACGCGTGAATCTTCGCATAACAGTAGATTATGCTACTAGGAAGGAAAGTGCGTGATTTTCACCGAGTGCAAGGTTTGCTGCCCGAGCGAAGCGAGGGCAGCACGAGCATGAGGTGAAAATCCGCTCCTCCCATGTGGCATATACTCTTTACCCGACTTATAAAATGACCATGTTCCATAGTTGCAGCGCGTGTGTAAAGTAATCAATTTTCGATCAGAGGGAAGAAAAATGATTTTGCAGGCAAATAGTACATTATGCTATTAGGGCATAAAGTGCGTGATTTTCGCCAAGTGCGAGGTTTGCTGCCCGACCGAAGCAAGGGCAGCACGAGCACGAGGTGTATAGCGATCACCATTGAGCGCGCGAGGCCCAACTCACAGAGAGTCCGTCCGCATTCAAATGCCGCGCCCTATATCCAGTAACAAACCAAAAAGAACTACTGTGATTTCCTCCCCACGGCCACGCCTCGTGGCGAAGCATGAAGGCGTACAAAAGAAAAGAAATAGAGATATTAAACATGATTGAAATAAAAATTCAACGAATTTTACGATACAACTTACTATGAAAATTTGAATTTATTAACGTTCAAAAATCTCGATCAAATGTCTCTCGACAATTCGCGTGGAACTTCGAAATAAAAGGAATGTTCACGTACACTGATTGTGAGAAATAACGGAACTTCATTTCTTATATTGCAATTTCATAAATTCAATGAAATGGGCCACTTTCAACTGAGTATTACTTAACTGAAATTAATTTGATATTACTTAAGATTGTAATGGAGATTAATTTGCTTGTATTAAATAAATTCTAATTAAGCTGAGAACACGCGTTAATTGTAAGCTGATAAAGGAATATTATTACTGGAAAATATTGCTGGCGTTATTGAAGAAACAAAAATTCATTAATTTGAAAAAAAAGTTCGATAGGCCTATTTGAATATCCTGTTTTAATACCTCAATAAATGTATATTTTTGGAAATTTTATGGAATATTTCGTTGCCAGTCAACAATGCAATATTTTTTCGAACAAATAATGTTGGAACAAAGATCTGTTCAATGAATACAAATTATTCGTTATGTCTATAAAGTAAAATGAAATTTATTTCGGTAAAATACCTTTTAGTTAAAGGTGGCTTAATTCGCTGAATCAAAGAAATCCCTGAATAATAAGTCCAACAAAATATTTTTTTCTGTGTATTTACAATTCAGAAACTTCACTGATTTTTTTGCGGGAAACATAGCATTTTTGAAATTTACACCATAGCTGGAAATCCATCGATGCATACCAACAAGTTTTAAGGGGAGCAGTAGCGCAGTGGGTAGCGTGCTCGGCTCGCACGCAGTGGCGCGCGATGTGGCCGGGTTCGATTCCCACTGTCAGCACGAATGGAAAAATTTTCTAAGTGCTTTTTCTGTGACCCGGGTGGTTCGGAACCCACCTAAAAAAGTAGGTCCAAAGGACACTAGCGCCTTGGTGTGGTGACCGCAAGGCTGGGAAGATGACTTGGGTTCGATTACCGATACCGTATCACGGCTGGTGAAAGCACAACGGGTTGGGACGTAGCTCCAGAAACAGGACGTACAAACTACGACTACTTCTGTCCCAAAGTGCTGACATCTAGCGTGTGCGAGACGAGCTCCAGCAGCGAGAAGCCTTGCCGTAACACGGCAGATGGTAAAAGCACAAACGGGCTCGGACGTAGCTTCAGAGGCAGGGCATACGAACTACGACTGTTTCTGTCCCAAGTGCTGACATCTAGCGGGTGCGCGACAAGCTCCAGCAGCGGGGATCGAACCAGGTACAAACGGATACGAGAGGCGACCGAGGTTAGATGGCGTTGGGAGTCCGCAACCCTCAGGGGAGTCGGTGTAAGAACTCATACCATACCATACTATACCATACCTACAAGGTTTAAAAATGTTGATGGCACAGCTATTTGGAAATTAACAGGGATAGTTGACTACAGCGGCCCAGAAACTTCGTACTATGGAAAAGCAATTGGTCACTATACTGTGATCTGTTACAGATCTGGAAAGTATGTACAATACGACGATGTGTTTCCTTTGCCAAAAGTATTAAGTGCATCGTACAGAACTAGACCTAAGTTATTGAGTTGTGCTAAAATAAAATAAAATAATAAATACATAATTGATACGTATGTTAAACAATATCCCAATCAATAAATTTCATTCCCTCATACCTATTGAACATCCTTGCAAATAATATTTTGTTGACGCTCGGAAATCTAAAATCGTGCTTAAATAATTCTGCGTAAATTATGCTCACGACTGTAACAACGAAACGAGAAGCTTAGGCGAGATATGAGCGTCGTGAAAATTGTAGGTGACCTTTCCTCCCCGACCATTCAATTCAAGTGCGGAAATGCGAGCTAAAAACTGATTACAAAACGCCATTTTAAACATAAAATAAAAATGTGTGTTTCTCACGAGTGGTCCGAGTCAAGGTTCACAAACAGCACTCTTTCTTCTCGGGAAAGTTATCAGTCTGGTTGTGCTAGCTGGATTCCGGTGGCCAAAATTGCATTTAAAAATGAAATAGAACGTTATTTTCAGTTTCTCTAGACTAATTAGAGTCACGGCTAATCCCCCTAAAAAAACACCATAAATGGTGTACAAAAAGTTGAGACAAGTACATTTCCTTGCATCGTTTTGTCTATCCTTACAAAAATATGTCAAACATAAATAGTTGTAAAATAAATCCTCACAAAAAGTTCTCAAATAAATTCAAATCATCCAACTCACAGTTGCCAAGTACATCCAGCATTTTCATTGTTTACATTGTTTATTAACCGTTTATAAGTAAGTCACAACGCCCGAAAACGTCTTGAAACGGGACATAGGGACTTAATCTAAAAATGGATAGTTTGGAAAATTTTTATTTAAAAAAAAATTCGCATTGAAAAAAAAAATCGAACGAAGTACTTGGCGAGTTATGTAAAATTACTGTACGGACTACCTGTTACGAACTCGCCAAGTACTTCGTTCGATTTTATTTTCAATGCGAATTTTTTTTTCAATAAAAATTTTTCAAGCTATCAATTTTTAGATTAAGTCCCTATGTCCCGTTTCAATACGTTTTCGGGCGTTGTGACTTACTTATAAACGGTTAATAAACAATGTGTAAGGATGGCGAGGGAAATTTGGGACGTTATAAAATAATAATTGAGGACACACGTTGTAAGAAGGAAAAAGGTACGTCTTATCTTTATTATGTCAAACAACGGAATGAATGTTACAAGAAATCTCATAGCAGCAAGCTTCGTTTTTGTTTATTGCCTCACGGCCGATATGATATGCACTCATATACGACGAACTATATATATATATACAGGGTGGCCCAAAATTAGATGCGGAAAATGATAGGGCTAATAAAGGGCGTCGAGCTGAGTAAATTGATCCCAATAACATGTGGTCTGCGAAGTCGCGTTCGCGAGATACGGCCGATTAAAAAATCCCGCTAACCGCTGGCATGTAGGCAACCGAGTACACAGGAATCATCGGTTCTGAGTCTTGTTGACAAGCGCGCGCGTACGCTGATGCGGAACATAACACTTTCAAATTTACGAATTGCTCGACTATGCATTCAAGTTGGAGGTCGAAACTTCGAGCATCTCTTGTAGCGATTCGTTTTCCTAATAAAATTAGATAAGGAAAAATTACGTTCGGAATTCTCAATGTTGAAAGCGTTATTCACTTCCATTACCCATCCTTGTCGTTGTGTTTGGCGAAAATTCAATGCCAAGAGTGTTTTCGTTTGAAATTCGTAAATTTGAAAGTGTTATGTTCCGCATCAGCGTACGCGCGCGCTTGTCAACAAGACTCAGAACCGATGATTCCTGTGTACTCGGTTGCCTACATGCCGGCGGTTAGCGGGTTTTTTTAATCGGCCGTATCTCGCGAACGCGACTTCGCAGACCACATGTTATTGGGATCAATTTACTCAGCTCGACGCCCTTTATTAGCCCTATCATTTTCCGCATCTAATTTTGGGCCACCCTGTATAATTTCTCACAACTCGGCCTTTCCTGACCTTTGTCCGACCTCGGACAAGTAGTTGTTTATCGTTTATTACAAATTTTCCTTAAATCTAAATCTTCAAACTAACAGTACAATAGTTCATATTATGCAACATGGGTTCCTCCGTTGTGCCACAGTCGGATATTGCAAGCTTCCCACGTTCCTTCGTAGGGACGATTTGATGTTTGAAAGTTTTCTACCTCCCTTACTACGTATCTATCATTTTTAAGTACTCTCACTATCTCATATGGACCCTTAACCCCTGGAATAAGTTTTTTCGGAGCGCCTGGAGTACTATCAAAATTTTTTAATCCTACGTAATCTCCTTCTTTATATTTATGCGGCTCCTTTCTTTTTTTATCAAAATATCGCTGATTGTATTCTTGGCTTTTTTGAATTTTCCCCTCAGCCTTATCTCGAATCGTTGAGAGATCACGCTCGGCTGATATAATCGTCTCCTCTAAATACCCCTTAACTCCATCAACGCTTGGACCTCGTTGATTTACCCCGAATAATAGTCTGCTGGGAGTATCGCCGGTCCATTTATGCATAGTATTATTTATCGCATATTTGGCCTCAGCGAGTACTTTATACTAATATTTCC
Source organism: Rhorus exstirpatorius (assembly GCA_963564615.1). Lineage (NCBI taxonomy): Eukaryota > Metazoa > Arthropoda > Insecta > Hymenoptera > Ichneumonidae > Rhorus > Rhorus exstirpatorius. The sequence continues at coordinate 5,813,356 of OY751319.1, read as the reverse complement.
CAGACGAGTTATCGACTAATTTTGCAATAAGCGGGCCTAAGACTCGATTGACACGTTCGACCTGTCCATTTGCTTTCGGGGAGCCCGTGGCTATTAATACATGGCGAACGTTATTTTCTTTGAGAAAAATCTCAAACTCATTAGATGTGAAACTCGTACCTCTATCGGTCACAATCGTGAGAGGACGGCTGTAGTTCGAAAAATGTTGTTTGAAACTCTCGACTGATTCTCTTGACGCCGTCGTCTTTGTTGCGTATAATTTTGTGAATTTTGTGAATCCATCAACGACTACAAGGATATGCTGCTTTATCGAACATCGTTTATCGGTCGGTCCTACGTGATCGACATGAAACGTTGCGAACGGTACGTTTCCTTTAGGAATTGAATGCAAAAAACCTTCGGCTTTGCCTACGGGTGGTGAAAACGCGATGCACTTTAAACAATTCCCGATGTGATTCTTAATCTTATCGCGCATTTGCGGAAACCAGTAGATTTTGTCAATCGCGCTGAGCGTTTTTTCCGGACCGAAATGACCTAACTCATCGTGATATTTCCTCAGTACATGACCTTCCATTTTTTCCGGGACGTAAAATCTCAACTCAGAGTTTTTCTTTTTATAAATGAGTCCGTTTCGCATCTCGAATTGCTTGTCTTCTTCGTTTTCGAGTCTGTCGCGAAGTTTTTGTATCATAGAATCGCGATTCTGACTTATCGCCAGCTCTAATTCTAAAGGATTGTCCTCGACCACGAGTATATTTGTGGCGCGGCTCAGGGCATCTACATGCTGCATTTTGGTGCCAGCTCTATGCTCCAGAACATAATTATATTCCATGAGCTCAATCGCCCATCTTTCTATTCGCGGACTTATTTCTTTTTTGTCCAAAGTCATTTTCAACGACGCGCAATCGGTGACTATCTTGAATTTTGTTCCGTGGAGATAAATGCGAAAACGACGCAACGCATAAATAACGGCTAGCGTCTCTAGCTCGAAACTATGATAACGGCTTTCAGTTTCGGTCGTTCTTTTTGAGAAAAAAAAATATTGGGTGAAACTTCAAATCTTTTTTCTTTTGCATGAACGCGGCGCCAAATCCGTGTGCGCTTGCATCTGTGTGGAGCTCGGTTGCGTCATGAGGACTGTATATGCTCAGTACAGGAGCCTCTTGCAATTTCCCTTTCAACTCCTCGAATGCTTTCAGTTGCTCTTGTCCGAACTCAAATTTTACGTTTTTTCGTAACAATTCGTGTAACGGTTTCGCGATTAAAGAAAACCCCTCTATGAATTTTCTAAAATAAGATGCCATCCCGAGAAAGCATTGCAAACTTCTCACGGTTTGCGGAATCGGGTAATTTTCCACTGCTTTAACCCCCTCTTTATTCGGTTGTACCCCGTTCTCGGATATACGGTAACCCAGAAAATCTGTTTCCGTGTACAAAAATTTGCATTTGTCAAGACGAAGCTCCAGCAGATTCTCTGTTAAGGCCGTCCTCTAGTTTCTCGGCTGTTTTTTTTATGGCTTTTTCAATAATTTTTTTACGGGCAAAGCATCGAAATAATCAATCTCATTATTTTTGCATAATCTTTATTAACATTTAAATAAGCTTTACAAATTTTTTGAAGTCAAAATATATAATAGAATAGCAGTTATAGTGGCCGACAGGAAGACATCAAGTAAAAGAGGTGCTTGACGGTGACCAAGATTGCGGCTGTTCTGCTTATCTGAAATCAAAAAACCAAACGGCATTTTAATCTTCATATTCAAGACTAGCGATTGAACTAGAGTGAATTCTAAATTACAAAAATTGACTTTTTTATACACTTTTTAAAATTACATTCTATTTTTTACTCATTTTTTCTTAAGTTTTTCGCTCGTACGAAAAAAACTATCGAAGCAATCATGATAATCCTAGTTCAATCGCTGGCTTATAACATATTAAAGATGCTGTATAAATTTGAACAAGATCGGTGCAATAGTTTCTGAAATATCGTGGTTACCGTCAAGCACCTCTTTTACTTGATGTCTTCCTGTCGGCCACTATAACTGCTATTCTATTATATATTTTGACTTCAAAAAATTTGTAAAGCTTATTTAAATGTTAATAAAGATTATGCAAAAATAATGAGATTGATTATTTCGATGCTTTGCCCGTAAAAAAATGATTGAAAAAGCCATAAAAAAAACAGCCGAGAAACTAGAGGACGGCCTTAAGCATTGAAAGAGTTTTTTTAACACTCTGAGATGATGCTCATAGGTGGTGGTCGCGACCAACACATCGTCCATATATACGACGATATCTCCCGTTTTGATTTGCTCGGCTAACGCTTCGTTTATAAGTCTTTGGAACCTCGCTGGTCCGACCTTGAGCCCGAAAGGCATCCGTAAATATTCAAACACTCCGAACGGTGTTGTAAACGCGGTATATTTTATTGATTCTTCCCCGATTTTAATATGGAAAAAACCATCTTTCAAATCTAATGTGCTGAAATACTTTTTGTCTCTCAGTACATCGATCTGATCTTCTATCAGTGGTAACGGATAGTTATCTCGACGAAGGACTTTGTTCAAAACTCGATAATCGACACAAAGACGAAATTCACCGTTCTTTTTCTTGACCAGAATGATCGGAGACACGAACTCGGATTTGCTCGGTGGTATTATTTCCCTCTTTAAAAGATCGTCGAGTATTTTCCTCAAATTTTCTTTTTCAATGACTGACAGTCGACGCGGATTGAAGTGAAATGCCTTTTCGCTAGTTCGGTTCAGCTTCAATTCTATGTCTACTTTTAGACTATACGGTCTATCGGGTTCAACATAATGAGACCTGAAAATTTCCCGCAAGCTCGACTGTACCTCAGATGGTGCCGCAATGTTGATATTAAGCGCGTTCGACACTATATCTCGTGCATCGCTCATATCTACATTTAAAATTTCATCTATAGCTTGCGCTTCTATTTTCCTCAGACCCAGCCCGAATCTCCTGAGCACATCGCGCCCCAATACAATCGGACTGACCATTGTCACATCCGGGACGACAAGGACGGTAATATCATCGATTGTTTCTTTTTCGAGAGTAATATTCAGATGTATTATCCCGAAAACCCGCAACGGAGAGTTATTTATGCCATGATATTTTTGAGAGAATTCACCATCGATTCTACGGATTCCTTTGGAATAAAACTCTCTTTTACAAAACTGACTTTACTACCCGTGTTCATTAATGTCATAAGCCTTATTCTATGATTATTATTGGAGCGACTTATTTGGTAATCGGCTTCTCTGAAGAAAGTTTCTTCTTCTTCTGCACCGCCTGATACGGAGTAAACTTGATTCTCGTCGTCGCTTCCATCGACTGCTGCAACGTCGGTTGATGGTGAAGATTTCTTCGGACAATCCTTCACCATATGGCCCATCTTGCCACAGCTGAAACAAGACCCCTTCTCACGCTTTGGTTGCGAACAATCTTGTGCTAAGTGCCCGTTGCAATTAAAGCAACGTATTTTCTTCGGTCTTGACTTGTCTTCGTCGATCTTCGTCGGCTTTTCTTCTCTCTTCTCGTTCGTATTTTGAACGTCAGCTGATTTGGTGTCGTTCTTTCCGTTTTGTCGTGTATCACGTTTCAGATTTGTTCTTGCTGTTTGTCGGAGTGATACTTTCTCGAACACTCGAAGCATATCTTCTTTCGTTTCGAATTCTCTCATTCGTGCCATGTCCTCGAGATGGTCGTTCGGAATACCGTCAATGAGATAATCGACCATTTCATCCTCATTGATCGGAACATCTTTCGCAAGAATAATTTTGTCGTGAAAATAATCAGCAAAATTCTCTGACATCCTCCATTCTCTCGCTTCGAATTTTCTCCTTAGTGCAACCCGGGCAGGACGATGGTCGTACATTTTCCTGAATCCATCAAACACCTCGTCGAGGCTCATAACGATCGTATTTTCAGCTTGGAACCAACTCTTCGCTTTCGCCTTTAATTTGTTGCTGATCAACAATTTGGCTCGATCATCGTCGAGACGATAGGTCGCGCACAGCTGTCTAATTTGCTGCTCCCATTTCCTGAACGTACCTGCACTTCCGTCGAAAAAACTCACAAGCTCCAACATAGTGTTGATATTTTCTCGCCGGGGTGTTCCTTCCTCCGCTCGCGGTGTGGCACGTCGCAGGAGCTCGTTCTCTCGCCTGGCGATTTCCAGCTCGCGTCTCAGGAGATCATTTTCTCGTCGCTCAAACTCGAGTTGCCTGTTTCGACGTCGTTGCTGCTGATCCTCGACATCTCGATCCTCATCTTCCTCTTCTTCAACACTCGCGTTGTCTTCCTCTGGTGCACTCATTATTTGCCGCACCCACGCACCGGTTGGATCGGCTTCGTCTAGCCTCGCAACAAAATCTTTCTTTTTGCCGCTCGTCGATAACCCTCGCCTCTGTAACTCTTCTTTGAAACGAGCGACCGACACTGTTTTTGGGTCCATTGTGCATTAACGGAACACGCCGTTAACAAATACACGGATTGTTCTGTCTCTCAAATACGGCACACGGAAAACCGAACTTGAGTCCCGCACACACCACAATTTTCATGAAGCACAAAGCACAAAACTGAACGATCGTCGTATACAATCGTCTCGGCAGTCACAAACAACTCGCGAACCCATATGGAAAACTCGTTGCGTGATATATTTCGCTGTACGAAAAATTTACCGCGTCTCTCCAAAAATGCAGCCCGAGCGAACCAAATAACGTAAAAATGGTTACCCAAACAACGCTGAGACTGACGCTTTTTTTTCGGCGAATTTTTTTTTTTTTTTATCACTCGCGTTCCCGTATCCCACTTCTGATTTTGTAAGGATGGCGAGGGAAATTTGGGACGTTATAAAATAATAATTGAGGACACACGTTGTAAGAAGGAAAAAGGTACGTCTTATCTTTATTATGTCAAACTGTCACGTGCCGTGTTTCCGAGTAACCATTTTGGCGGCTTGGCAACACGGGGCGATGACCGTTGGGGGTTAGCCGAAGCTGTCTCTAAAAATGCTTATATCCTATAATTGCAATATTTCCACATAGCACAGTTGGAATTCCGGTGCAACGTCCTGAGAGCGCGAGTCGATGCTCGCGCGTGCAGGATTGTCGAATTGACAAAATTTGCCCCCGCTCTTTCACCTGGCGATCGAGAGAACGCCAGTTGAGCGAGCTGGGACAAATTAGTCTCCGGATGCACACGATAGCGTAAAGCTTGATTCTGGAGTAACTCCGCATAAACGCTTCACATAGCGGCAATAATTCTCGGACGGTAGTTCCCCGATCCCTACATAAGGTCGCCGTTGTAAGTCGACCGGGTTCGCAAAGAGGCCCCCGAGTTGCGCGCGTCGTGTTTATAAGTCGATTTGCGTTAGTTTAAGAAATTACAATCAACCTCTGCCACGAACATTCTGTCGTGTAGTTTTAAGTGTTTACTGTACGAGTGAGTCCAAGAGCTGTCAAGCAATCGAGGACAGAGTGTAAGGTGTGTAACGTGAGCGCGAAGAACTGCTGTGGTTGCCGCGTATGCCAACGACCGAGCCTGTACCGAAAGGAGAGAGCGAACATCGGTATACCACGGGAGAGCGAGTGAGGTAGCATAAAGGTCGGCAGCCTATATTGTCAGCTGCGCCGATAACTGAGTGAGTAGCATGTGTGTTTGTACGTATGATTGTGAGAGTTTGTTGTCTTGCGATTCAGCTATTCGTTCGAGTCCTTTTAAATTATGAACTATTAACTTGTATTCTTGGAACCTTATATTTGGGACTTTTCTAAATTCTGTTAATTAAATAAATATTGGACTCTTGATGGGAAAGAAGTTACTTACAATTAATTTATCCTGACCATAATTTCCTCTTCCAACTATCTAAAGGAACGGGCCCGTATGGGACGTTGTCGGAAAACTTATCCTAAACAAAATTAAATATAAACCCTTGTGTTTCGCACAAGGGATTTACTTTGTTAGTCGTGCAATAACGCCATGCACGTCACAAGTAAATTGGTGTCAGAAGTGGGATACCTTTCTGACGAATCCTGAAGATTTTGGAACAGGAATTTTTGGAAAAAAAAAAAAACGGATTTATCGATAAAAATTCCACTCATTGTTTCCGAAAAATTCATAAAGAAGTAACTCTCATCAAAGTTTAATTTTGCTTTTTATCTGGAGTCTTATTGAATTTTTAAATTATTTATCGCTTTATATTATCGTTTATCGAATATTCCATCACTCCCCCATCATGCCTAACGAAACCAACGCGTCGTCCGCGACAGATGTGTCCGAACGGCTAGTCGAGAGCTTTACAATGGCTCTAGGTAATATGTCATTACAGAATAGGCTGATGCAAATCCCTCGGTATGACGGAAAGAATATGTCTCTACGAAATTACATCTTAGATATAAAAAACGGAGCTTCATTCATCCCCCGCGAAGCAGAACCCGAATACGTCGGAAGATGTATAGCAAAACTAGAAGGGAAAGTTCGTGATATATTTTATGGGGAAAGAGTTAACACGATAGACGAATTCATTAAACATCTCAAAACGCGTCTCGAAAAGGGAAAAACATATGACTATTATAATGAGGCAATCACAAACATCCGATTAAAACAAGACGAGTCGGTAGGCGAGTTTTATGATAGAATTCGCATCCTACTGGACGGGGCACACTCCGCGTACAAAGCGAAATACGGGGTAAATCCGCCAAATGCCGAGGTAGACCCACTGCAAGGGAAGGCGCTCACAGCATTTATAGATGGCCTACCCATGCAAATGGGAGAAGCGGTAGACTTGCGCGAACCTACCACCTTGAAAGAGGCATTCGAGCTAGCTGAAAAATACGTAATTAGAGAAGCACGTAGGAAAAGAATTGCCCCAGACCCCGACCAAGTTCTGTACCACAGGCAAGGGTGTTCTCCCAATCGCTATCACAGGGGAGATGACAGATTCCATACCTTTCATGATCAAAGAGAGTCGCGTGGTTTATATCGGGAGGAAGACTCGCGTTCTCCCTATAGATATAAAGCATCGCGAGCGCGAGATCAGGAAATCGATTCACGGTAATAATCTTCCGCTTACCCCCAGGAACTATTGATACATTCGTCTTGATCGCCGAGAATTTCTCAAACATGGAAATAAAAAAAAAAAAAAAAAAAAAAAGAGATTCGGTTTACCTTTTCACATGGTAGTAGACTTTCCGGAAAATTACGCCGGAATTATCGGTTGTTTATCAACTTATGACCCTACTCAATTATGATTACACATATCCCTGAGGAATTTATTGAGATTATAATGATATTTGAGAATCGATGCGAGATGTTGCACTAGTGTGAAAGGAATGTTTATATCAGTACTGTTTGCGAGTAGTTGCGAGAGCTTTCATATTTTTGACGGCTAAGCGCGAGATGTTGCACTAGTACATAGAATAAACGATTACCTTTCTACTGTTTGCGAGGAGTCGCACGATTATTCCTATCCAATCAAGGCAAGATATTGCACTAGTGCGAAGGAAACGTTATATCAGTACTGTTTGCGAGTTGTTGCAAGAGCTTTCATATTATTGACTGCTAATTGCGAGATGTTGCACTAGTACACAGAATTAACGATTATTTTTGTACTGTTGCACACGGCATGAACAGCTAAGCTACTCAATGCGCCTTTGCTAAAAATCTAAATTACCAATCACGAATTCAAACAATCGAAGAATAATCGGGATATGTGAATGTCAGGATGGACTAGGCAAAATTTTAACAAAGAGAAAAATAAAGTGATTATTTCTCTTTCCTTTTCTCGAGGTATATATTTTCCATTCAATAATAATAATAATAAAAAAAAAAAAGAGAAATTTGGAATATGGAATAAATATAATTCCTGAATGTTGAAATAAGGTCCTAATTTTCTGGAGTTTTAATGTCCATGGAAAATCGTGAGGTTCTCGTGCGAATTACGTATTTTCAAACTCAATCGCGAATTATCATAGAATATTTCATATTTTTACCAGTATACCTTCCACATTTTCTTTAAATCTTCACCATTTCGATTAAATATTTAAGAGCTTTTAGGGCCGAGATCAAATTCTAGATCTTTTAATTAAATCTGGCTATCACCAACCAGAAAGATTTACGGAAAGGTCAGGGGTCAATCATGGATAAAAGAAGATGGTCCGTGATGGAAAATTCGACGGCCAATGACATGGACCGTATACAATAGTAGTGTTACGTCATGCGACTTTTTGATGATTTGAAGAATCAGAACATCGCTAAAATATACAAACAGATATACAAATCTGCATGTTTCGTGAATGGGTACATCAAAATATATATGTATATAATATATATACAGTAAAGAAGAATGAAGAATATATATATATATATATATGTATATATATGTATATGTATAGAAGAAAGAAGAAAACAAGAACGTGGATATTATTGAGAGGAAGGGAGAATAGTGGGAACCACCAATCATCGAGGGCGGATTCGGCTACCTTCACATATTCATTATCTAAAAAAAATATGTGTTCGTACATGAGCAACGTGAAAGACATGTATGGAGTTTATATGAGAAGCCAGACGAAACCTGAAGAAACACTCTTTCCACCGAGCATTCGATTACGGATCAAAAATCATCAAATCTGATAAGCGGAATACCTGTGCCGACGACAACAACGAAAGGAATTAATTACTGAAATCACCGTTGGTTGAAAGAGTGCAGCACCTCACGGTCGCTAATTATCTACCTGCTCGTTTTATGCACCAACCACCTATATACAGGAGCAACTTAAATAAATCAACGCATGCAAATACCCTTCATTAAGTCGGATAAGAAGGCGGAAATGACAAACAAATTTAATTAAAAATAAATTCAAGCATGAACACTGAATTATGGGTCAAGTCAATAAAAATTTAGAAAAGAAAAAGCGACACTATAGCAAAGTAAGAAAAGTTATTTTGAAATAAATTTACAGCAATACAGAAAATTAAAAGTTATTAAATTTTATCAAATTTTTGAAATTATCATATTACATTCTTTTTCTAGAATGCCTAGAGAATAAATCAGTATTAAAATTAATCAAAACCAAGATCTTTTGAGTAAATTTGGTTATTTTGGAACTAAAAATAATGTAAATCAGGAAAGAATCATCGTAGAACATTCATTCAAAAACGTAAAAAAAGGAAATCTTTAGCTGAAACACAATTAGCTAAAACTTTATTAATAAAGTATAAAATAAGTAATTAAACGAATGTTAATCAATAAAGTTAAATTGGCGACACCGCAAGTAGGGAGAACAGTCGCAAGGAAAGAGTAATTAGCATAAGAGGGAGAATGTATTTTGATTGGACGAAAGAAAAATTTTATTATCGAAGGCAAGATTATTTAAGGGCATGCGAGCCAAATGCGAGGACAGAAGGTCGACAAAAGTTCGGAGTAAAGAATCAGCGAAAGTACTGTCAAAATTACAAACACTTTATTATACTGAATTGCTGAAATAAAATTAAATAAAAGAAAAAAATAAATTAAAATCAACTGTAATTATTTATCGTGAACCCTCGACCTCGGAATTTTCTTGGGCTTCCTACGTTCTTTCGGAAAGAGTTTCAAGGATCCAGGATTATTCAAATTTAAATTTTGAAATCAACTCAACCAAAGTAAGTAATTTTACTTCTTATTTGATTCTGTGAATTATCAACGTATTAACGGGCTATATAATTTTTGACGTATTTTATCATAAACAGTGTTTTTTTTTTTTTAAATGAAAGTAAAAAGAAATCGTCAGTGTCGACGAAAAATAAAAACTTAAATTTATTTGGAATATGGTAATTTGCGCTCTTCGCCCTTTCCCGAGTATTTTTCTTAAAGATTAGACTCAAAACAGGGCACTAACTCGATTTAAACTTTTACTTCCAAATAACGTGTAAAGGAAGAGAATCTCTTCCTGACCGAGATAGAGTAGAATGTCAATCGGGACGTAACATAATTTTTGGGGGCTCGTCCGGGATCAATTGAGTGCAAATTTGAACTATATACATGCATAATTATTCAAAATTTTAATAATGAGTTGTGAAATTTTTCTAAACAAAAACGAAAAATAATACTTCTATAATAAATGTGGGGAACGAGATCCAAACTTAAAGTCGATGATGACGTTCTTGGAAAATATGTGTCTGAACGAAAATCAAGAGCCGAGCAAAAAACAGTAGAACAACACAAAGAAAAACGTACACGATCAAGTAATTCTAAGGAAAAGAATAAAACTAATGCCCCAATCGTATCGCCACGTAATCTGTTAGGAAGAGTCACGTCTTCATCGGATTTGGAAATTCACGAACAAAGTAAAGGAACAAATACTGAGGAATCATACGAAGATTCATTGTTAAAAATTGATGCTAGTAACATTGATTTTTCAAATAGTGGAAATGTAACGGAAAAGTTTGTTGAAAGTCCAAAATCAATACAATTAGAGAAAGTGGGAGAATTAACAGCTAATACTTCAAATTTCGAACTTGTGTCATCTACATTGAATGAAAAATATTTAAATAAAAATTCGGAAGCAGAAAAAGAAATCCATCGGACCTGTGAATTTTCAAATTTGGTTTCGTCAGTTCAAAAGAGTTTTGCACGTGATATTCGTTACATACCACGGGGAAGACCGACTTTGAGATTATTACCAAAAGTATGTTCATTTAAAAAGAAAGAAATAAAAAATAATTCAAGAAAAAGATCATTAAAAACATCTACAGAAAAATCGATAACTAATAAAGAAACGAAAAGTACTAGAGAAACCTTAAAACCGAAAAAATTGTTTGAAAACACCTTAAATACAATGGGAAAGGACGATGATGGTAATTCCGATGATGAAAATGGTGCTGATAAGCATCAAACGGATAGGAAAAAAATGTCATTACCCCCAGTTGGATCTAGCGGGATAGGAAATTTGAGAGATGCTTAAAAATTAATTCCGGAATTTGATGGAAAAAGAGAATCATTAAATCGATATGTGGCAGGATTACAGGATGCATTAGAAATTGTAGGACCAAATCTTGAAAATCACCTGTTAAAATTGTCAAAAACCAAATTATCACCTTCAGTCTGGATAAAGATTTCAAAGAATTCCTTTGATAATATTGAGAAGTATATAGAATACCTTCAAATCACATATGAACCACCAAGAGACATTTATCAATTGACGGGGGAATTGGGATGTGCATTTCAAAAACAAAAAGAGACTGTCGATGAATTTTCACATCGAATACAAGAATTAGCAGAAAAAATATTAGAAGCATTTTATCATAAAGAGGGATATTTGGATCAAGATGAGAGAAATCGAATTGAGAAAATGGCATTGGGATGTTTTGTAAAAGGAATAAAATTAAAATATCGGCAGGAAGTTAAAGATTTTAAAACACTTAAAGACGCGATCGCACATGCTAAAACAGTTGAACGAGAATTGGATGATTATGAAAAATTAAGAGAAACCGAAGTATTAAAACAAAGAATAGATAAACCTGAAAAGAAAACAAGCATAAATTATCTTGAAACAGGAAAACCAGATGTAAGTAAAAGTACAGAAATTCAAGGTAAGTTCATCTGTCAACTATGTGGAAAGATCGGTCACACAGCTGATCGGTGCCGATCTTCTTCCACTCAATCAGATTTAGCAATTACTATTACGTGCCAATTGTGTAAAAAAACAGGTCACAGTGCCGAAAAATGTTCAACACTGGCCCCTGTTCAGCAATCCAGAGGGCCTCTTATCTGTAAACATTGTGGTAGGACTGGCCATACTGTCGATAGGTGTTTTAGAATACCTACTGCAGTGACACCTACTGGCTTAACCATTTGTCAAATATGCGGAAAAAGGGGGCATTCAGCTGAAAAATGTTACAATCGGCAACAGTCTTTTGAGCCACAAGGATTTGCTAATGATCAGGGTCTTCAAACAGGGCAACAAAATAACGGGCAAAAATCAGGGATTCAGTGTTACGAGTGTCAGGGTTGGGGTCATTTGGCCAGAAATTGTGGAAATAAAAAGAGTTACAGTCATCAGAGACCACAAAATCAGGGATATTTTCAACAAGATTTAAATAAATTGCCAGTACAGGGAAACGGGAATGGCCCACCAGTACAGGGTGTTCAAACGGGGGCCACTTCCAAAGTACACCCAACTCTAACTATCAATTCAATGCCAAAATAAACTTTCAGCCACAAATAATAGATGTTTTCCTTACTCGTCCTGAGGGAAATTTAATTGCACCTACTGTTTTATTGGAAATAAGTGATTTAACAACTGAAACAATTGTTATGATGCTTGACACGGGAGCAAGTAAAAATATTTTGAAGGAACAATGTTTAGGGAAAGATTTTTCCATTTATCATGATGAAATATTAAGACTTAGTGGAATAACTGATAACTTCGTGTATACCTTGGGGTACATTATAATCAATACTTTAGGAAGAGAAACGACGTACCATATAGTACCCGATAGCTTTCCAATTGTACAAGCAGGAATTTTGTCAACAGAATATTTTCAGGAGAATTTAGCAAAAATAGATTACGAAAAGAGTTGTTTACAAATCCGTGATCAGAGAATACCATTTTACACACGGGAAAGTATAATTTTTCCACCACATAAAACGAAACCATTTTATGTGCGTTTAAAGAATAATGATGATATAAAGGAAGGATATTTGCCAACTTTATCAGCAGGAGAGGGAATTGTTTTTCAGCAGGGTCTTGTAAAAAATATCGGCGGTAAGGCTCATATTCTTGTAACCAATAATTATGATCAGGAAGTTGGAATAGAAATACCGGTAATACAATTGGAAACTGTTAAACCAATGGTTGAGATTCTACATACTGAAACAAATTTGGGTTTAAGAGATATCAACGCAGGAAAGATTAATGAAAAAGAAGAAATTGAACAAAAAAATTACTCAGGTTCTCGATTTTCCTCAAACTGTAATAAGGAAAAATTTAATAAAGAAACTTATGAAGAAAAATTTCGCGAGGAAAGAAATAATGATGAAGAGATTTGTTTTAATGATAATGAGAAAAATAAAGATGATTTTGTTGAGTTGAAAAAGGAAAATGTTATTAACGATATTGAAGAAGAAAGAATAGAAAAAGAAAAAGAGAGTTTAAAGAAAAATCCGAAACTGTGCTTGGGTGACCTCGAAACTTACGAAGCGTTAGTGTACATGTCTAAGGAGACCTCTGAGACACAGCGTATGGGTCCCTCGAAGACTTTGAGACATTTCGGAGAAAAAATAAAGGAAATAAATTGTGCAGAAATAAAGAAAGAAAGAGAGAAATATGTAGGAAAAGAAAGAGAAAAAGTTAGTTATGATGATATTGAGAATAAGATTTGGGTAGAAGAAGAAACTTTTGTGGAAAAAGATGATTTAAAAAAAAATGATATTTTTTATATGGAAAAGGTGGATCCGAAGGATATAATTGCGAAAATGGGTTCAGAAGATACTCAAAATTTTGATATTTTTGAAATTAACAAAAATACGAAAATAAAGACCGAAGATAAAAATAAGCCATGTCAAATGAACATGAAGTCAGGAAGGATAATTCCAGTAATGACTACTTATGACAATGGGATTAATTCAGTTTTGACTGGGGATATTATACTTCATGAAAAAAAAGAGGAGTTAGCTTTATTTCCTTTTAATAATAAAGGAGTTACTGAAGATAATCCAGAGAAAAAGAAATGTTATGAGTTCATAGATCCTCTTGTGGGAAGCAGATTTCTGATGAAGGCAGAATGTTTTGCCACAAATATTGATGAGCCAAATTACAATCGATTTGTTAAGGTGCTAGAGTTATTAAGATTAGAACATTTAAATTCAAAGGAAAGAACGGAAATACATGAGATAATTAAACATGGAGCTGATAGATTTCATATACCAGGGGAACTACTAGGGTCCACGGACGTGATAACACATAGGATTCCGACTACTGATGATTTCCCCGTAAATTCTAGACAATATCGATTTCCAGTACAGCATAAAGAAGAAATACGAAAACAGATAGCAGAGTTACTTGAAGCCGGATTAATTGTAGAATCAAGCTCTCCATATAATACACCTGTATGGGTCGTGCCAAAAAAACCTGATTCGCAAGGAAAACCGAGATGGCGGATGGTTCTTGATTTTAGACAATTAAACGAAAAGACAATAGGAGACGCATATCCCCTGCCAAACATTGTTGATATTTTGGATCAATTAGGTGGAGCTAAATATTTTTCAGTTTTTGATCTTGCATCAGGATTTCATCAGATCAGTATGCATCCGGAGGACCGTCATAAGACAGCATTTACCACTCCTTATGGTCATTATGAGTACACTCGTATGCCAATGGGATTGAAAAATGCACCTCCTACTTTTCAGAGAGCAATGGATATGGTTTTGATGGGCTTACAGGGGCAGGAATTGTTTATATACCTGGATGACATAGTCATTTATGCGAAAAATTTAAAAGAACATAACGAAAAATGTAAAAAGTTAATAGACCGATTAAGAAAAGCTAATTTGAGTTTGCAACCAGATAAGTGCGAGTTTTTGAAAAAGGAAGTAGTTTATCTTGGACATGTAATTAGTGAGGAGGGACTACGGCCAGACCCTAAGAAATTAGAAGCAGTTCAAAGGTTTCCACGGCCAGTTAACGTAAAAAGAATTAGACAGTTTTTGGGATTGACAGGATATTATAGACGTTTTATTGAAGGCTATGCCAAATTAGCCAAACCATTGACTAACCTTTTAAAAGATAAAGTACCATTTTTATGGGAAGAAAATCAAGAAGAAAGTTTTGAAGAACTAAAAATTAAACTCTGTACTAAACCAGTTCTGATTTTTCCCGATTTTTCCAAGAAATTTATAGTAACCACAGATGCCTCTGGTTATGCAATAGGGGGTATTCTGTCACAAGGATTAATAAATAAAGATAGACCAATAGCATACGCTTCTCGTACCCTTAATGCAGCAGAAGTTAAATATGATACTTATGAAAAGGAAGCTTTAGCGATTGTTTATAGTGTTTTACATTATCGACCGTATTTATATGGACAAAAGTTTACATTGGTAACAGATCATAAGCCCTTAATGTGGTTTAGGAATTGTAAGGATGGTAATATGCGAGTATTAAGATGGAGATTAAAATTAGCAGAATATGACTATGATGTAGTATATAAGGCAGGAAAGACGAACGTAAATGCAGATGCTTTATCACGAAATCCTGTTGAGATTACATTAAAGGAAACATTTGACGAAATTTTTGTGACCACCACAGACAAAATTAACGCATTAACTGATAAAGAAATATTGGAATTATTGAATGAAGATCAAGACGATTGTGACGGTATCAGCGATGAAGAAGTGGAACAAGAACCAGAAGATCCGGAGAACGATTGGAAACAGTCACTGACTCTTTCTGAGTTGGCCGGAATCGAGAAGCCAATTTTACAAATGAAAATCTTTAAGGATTCAGAAAACATAGCAGATAAAACATCAGAAGAAACCGGAATCAATGTTTTAACTGAAGAACGAAGACAAACAAGAAGTCAAACCAGAGCTCAGCAACGATCAAACGAGGTTAACTTATCTGAAATAAATAAAGAACGAAAAATGAAATCGGATCATCAAAATGAAGTAATTGAAGAAAATACAGAATCAGAAATAAGTGACTTTGAAGATCAACAACAATCGAATAAGGGGATTAAAAAGAGGAGATGTACAAAACAACATCAAGAAAAACGACAAGAGAAGACACAACAAAAAAAAGGACGACCACATATTATAATAGATAAAGTAAAGCAACACAAGAAAAAAAGCAAGAAAGTACAGAAAATAACAGATTCGGACGAAATATCGGAGGAAATAACTGACGATAACAGTGACCAAGATGACAACGATAACACTAAAAGTTATACTGACAATGAAAATAGTGATGATCAAATTAAAATCAAATCTATAGGAAATAACAGCAATCCAGATGATGTAAAAGTAAGATTACCAGGGAATATTATCCAGTCTAAGGATCTTTTCTTTACAAGGAAAGATAATTTAGTCATTTTTGTGACAACAAAAGGTGAACCTTTCGACCTAGGGTCAAGAAAATTGGCTGATCGGAATGAGTTACCCTATTTTTCAGACCTTAAATTAGGAACAGCGAGTATTGAAAAACGAAGAAATAAATATTATATAGGTTTAACCGTTAGCGATGATTCAGGAGAAGGTCAACTACAGACCTTGAATCACATTAAAAGCTCTTTTCAAAATTTGAGGAAATTGGCAGAAGAAATAGGAATATGTAGCTTGAGTATATCTAAAACGGATTTTATAGGTTACGTTCCTTGGGACAAAATAACTACAGAGCTCCGATTGGAATTTCTGAATAGCCCATTGAAAATAATCGTTTGTCATGGAATAATTAGGTATCCAGCGAAAACAGAACGCGAAGGGATAATTCAGGAAATGCACAGCACAGCTGTTGGAGGTCATCGAGGAATTACTAAAACTTATAACAGAATTAGACAAAATTATTACTGGAAAAAGATGAAAACCGACATACAATATTTTATCCAACGATGCTTACCATGTCAATTAAAAAAATGTGTAAGGATAAAAACAAAACAGCCGATGGTAATCACGGATACACCAGGTACTGCATTTGATAAAGTAGCTATGGATATAGTAGGGCCAATACCGAAAACAAAACAAGGAAATGAATATATTTTAACGATTCAGGACCAATTGACTAAATTTTGTATGGCAATACCTATACCAAATGCAACTTCGGCCATGATCGCCGATGTAATGGTTAAGCGATTTATTAGTATATTTGGACCTCCAAAGGCCATATTGACCGATCAGGGTCGCAATTTCTTAAGTAGTTTAATCAAACGTGTTGCTAAAAGATTCCGAATAAAGAAAATTAGAACCACGGCTTTTCATCCTCAGTCGAATGGTTCTCTGGAAAGATCACATCATGCCCTCGGGGAGTATTTGAAACAGTATGTAAACAAAGAATTTGAGTGGGATGAGTGGGTTGAGTTAGCCGTTTTCAATTACACTACTAATATACATGAAGGAACAAAACACACTCCTTACGAATTGGTTTTTGGTAAACTAGCAAGAATACCATCAAGTGAACCTTTGCAAGAAGAGGATAAATTTCCAACGTATGAAGAATATTTAGTAAAACTAATAACTCAATTACATGAAATACGAGAAATAACAAGGGAAAATTTAATAAATGCAAAACTAAAATCAAAATTACATCATGACCGTAAGATTAATCCAAGAACCTTTAAAGTAGGGGACAATGTATTTTTGCAACAGGGACCTAAGCCCAAGAAATTAGGTGATCATTATACAGGGCCACATACGGTAGTGGAAGTTTTAAGTAATCAAAACATTAAAATAAAAACCAGTAAAAATACACAGGTTGTGCATGCCAATCGTTTAAAGCATTCCCATATAGCACCATCCTAAACAACTTATCAATAAAACCTCTGTAGTGGAACATGGACATGATATGCAAATACAATTATAGAATAAACTCATTTTACAGAATGTCTGGATCAAGAAATGCTGTAAAGATGTTGGAGGATTGGAGCAACGGAGGAATAAAACCAATATACTCTATTATTAGCAACAATAGAGGAATGACACATGGGCATTTTAAAGTCCAAGTAAAATATGGCGAATTTATAACAACTGCAACTGGAAAATCAAAAACAAGTGCAAAAAAATCTGCTGCAAGGGGAATGATTAGAATATTAAGACGACAGAAAGTAGCAGTACCAGAAATTACTGAAGGAATGAGTTTGAAAGAAAAATATAATCGGATTCGAAATTTTTATCTTAACAAAATCAAGGAGGTCAAATTAATGCAATTACATTTGGCAATAATGATATTAGAAGGGATAATGGAAGCTATAGACAGGCAGGGACAAAATATGACTGAATGGCAGTGCGAACGACACTATGATCATTTAGTCCAGACGCTCAATATATTTCAATATTATGTGCATGAAAAAGTAGTTCAGCAAGGAAAATTAATTATGGTAGCATTGGTAATTACCGAAAAACCCTTGCAAATTGTGTTAGAAAGTGGAGAAGAAGGAGTAGCTTTCGTAAAGGCGAAGGCCCTCCGACAATTAGCGCTATCCGCTAAAGTACGATTGGACATTAGGGCAGATGGAATGAGAGAGTAAAAAAAAAAAAAAAAAAAAAAAACTATTAAAAATATCAACATATACATACTATATACATACATATATACAAAATCTATCTGTGGGTTAAAAATGTATCTTTCAGGATGGAAAAGAAAATACTTGGTGTTGCGGAATTTTCGCAATGGATCGAAAATATAAAAACAACCACACAAAGGGAAAGATCGGCAACAAGAAAATTAGTAAGAAAAATGCGAAGATTTGGAACATCGACACAAAAAGAAAGAATGATTAGAGAAAATGAATTAAAAATGAAGATCTTTACAGAAAAGGGATCAAAATTAAGCATAGCTATATTATTAATCACCGGTATTATGTTCCAAATAAAGGGACTTGAAAAAGTTATTACAGCAGAGGAGGCGGAATGGCTTTCCTTTCAATTAAAAGCTACGTTAACCTTGCTTAAAATTCCAATAGAGGAGGAAATGTTTAAGAACAAAGACATTTATGTAACAATTATAAGGATCGATCTAGATCCACAAATAATTGAAATGGAATGCGGGAAAGAAAGAATGACCACGGTTAGGTTAATAGCCATTCGAAAGGCAGCAGAAAAAATGAGACAGCTTTTGGATATGGGAACATAAAAAAAATGATGTATAAAATCATTCATATACATATACATATACATATACATATATATATACATATACATATACATATCATATATACATAGCAGTAATCTTCATAATGTTTGACTAAAATGTATCTTGATCTGGGAAATGAATTGAATTGAATAAAAAGAAATAAGAACAAAAACAACCATATTTTGCTTTGTTATTTAGATGAGTAAGATGGCGATTATGTGGGTAATGGTAATGGGGAGCTTGACCTTCCTATATCGTCCTTGCGATGGCATGATCGGATACGAATGTGGGTCATCAGCATCAAATATCACATCGCTATCTCTCTTGGACGTTGATGAGTGCGACATACCTCGCCAAGCGCTGAATATCTTGGCAATACAGATTCAGCTGTTACAAATAAATGATTATGATTCTATACAAATTCGACAGTGTAAGGTGGAAATTGACAGAGACGTTCGAAAATGTGGCATGTTTTCACATACGAGTGATGTGGCAAACGGTAAAGCCTCATATATATACGAGATTTCAAGAGATGCTTGCGACCGCATGCATGATTACGGATCGTTTCGAATGGATTCTGTTCTTATTATGGGAATATTACCGAACCAGAGCAGAAGCCATTCAGTAACATTGGCCGGGCAAATAGGGATTGATGGAGTTTGTAGTGGAACTACTTATTTGGACCCATATGGTAGTTGGAATGATGTAATAGTCCAAGGAATAATTAAAATTACTTTGCGTGATTATCGGGCAGATGTGGGATTGAAAAACAATAAGGTATATTTGAAATCAGGTGCTAGGTGCGAATTAAGTAAGGGATATTGTATCGATATGGAAGGTGGTCCAACATTTTGGAATTCAATCCCTGCAAATAATTGCGGAGGAAATAAATACGGATTGTTATATGACGGAATTGCGGAAAAAGGAGTTGATGGAGACTCAGAAATATTGTACACAGTAACTACGAACGATGTGATTTTTGCGCTTATGGCACGAGAATCAATTGTTATATGCGGACAAACTTTGATCAAAACCGAACACCCTAGATTATATATTTTTGAAAAGAAAGGAGAACAAAGCTTCTTGCAAAAACAACGAGTAAATGTAGCAAATATGGATATTTATGCATATGTCAATTCGAAGTTTGTTTATGTGGAAAGACACTTGCAAGTTCAAATTCAACAAGTATACCATGATTTATTGACACATAAATGTGAGTTAGAGCGTGAAATGTTGAGAAATTGTTTGGCAATAGCTACTCAATCGCCGGATGAGTTTGCGTACTATTTAATGAAAGAACCAGGGTACATGGCCGTAATATCAGGAGAAGTAGTGCATGTGATAAAATGTATACCAGTTGAAATAACAGTACAACATTTAAATGATTGTTATGCTCATCTTCCGGTGGCAGTAGGAAATCATTCTTATTTCATGGCGCCAAGAACGCATATTTTAATGAAAACTGGAATGCAAATCACATGCAATAAATTAATACCTCCTATGTATTTTATTGACGAAGAATGGTACGGAATGATGCCTGGACCTACACATATATATCCGCCTGGTATCATAAAACCTACTACTAAGCCAACGTGGAAGGCGAAAAGCACAAAAACTTTGGCCACTAGTGGGATTTATTCAATAACAGATTTGGAACAATTAAGGGAACACGTAATGTTTTCTGCAGAAAGCCCTGCAGTATTAAATTCAGTAGTCCGAGGAATGATGGGAAAACCGGTAGTAACTCAAGGAGGTTCAATTATAAAACTACTTGAAGGAC
The DNA here is from genome assembly GCA_963564615.1 of Rhorus exstirpatorius. Taxonomy (NCBI): domain Eukaryota; kingdom Metazoa; phylum Arthropoda; class Insecta; order Hymenoptera; family Ichneumonidae; genus Rhorus; species Rhorus exstirpatorius. The sequence continues at coordinate 5,792,734 of OY751319.1, read as the reverse complement.
CCGAAATACTAAAACTAATGGAAACAACATGGGAAAGTATGTGGAAAAAATTCTTATTTTTTGGTAGTATCAGTGCAGGATTTTTGGGAATTTTTATATTTATACGAGCAATCAAATTAATAATAGATACTTTAATTCATGGCTATGCACTGCATACCGTTTACGGATGGTCAATATATTTAATAGGGGCAATATGGGATTCTATGACTAACCTGTTGCTACATTTAAAAAGAAGGGCTGAAATTCCACAATCAGTAACTAGACAGAGAAGAACGAATATTGGAGAAGGAACAGGTGAATCACAAGAAGAACATGATAGTGAAAATGAGCTAGAGGCTGTTGAAGAAGGAAGAATGCAGCTAGAAAAAACGGAACAAGAAAAAAAGAATGTGGATAGAGGCATACAGACAGGGGTGGGTAAAGCGAGTGCCCCCATATACCCAAGACTAGAGTAAGATTACATCAATGATAAGCAACCATTATAACAGAAATAACATTTAAAACGAAAGGTGCATAAGTACACGCGTATATTATAATAAGACATGCAAGCTAACAGTAAGGTGTAGGTTAATGTATATCTAAAGATAAACATTCAAAAACATATATAATAAAAATATATATATATATACATATAAATATATATATCCATAAAACAAAATATAAAAAAAAAAAAAATGAATAAATAAATAAAATCATTTACATATATAAATATTTTTAGTTACAAATAAATCTTCTATAATTTTAAGAACATTTTGTTATCATTCAAAACCAGAGTCATTCTCGAAAATTTCTAGTGAGTTGACCCATATAAAAAAAGCAAAGAAAAGAGACCTCTACAGGGTCGACCGCCGTTTTTCAAAGCGTCGGTCGTTTTAAGGGGGGAGGTGTTACGTCATGCGACTTTTTGATGATTTGAAGAATCAGAACATCGCTAAAATATACAAACAGATATACAAATCTGCATGTTTCGTGAATGGGTACATCAAAATATATATGTATATAATATATATACTGTGACACTGCGTCACAGGCGAGGCATGAGCCTCGCCGAAGTCCGTCACCACACGCCAAAAACACCGAAGAATGTAAAATAGAATAAGAATTGACAAGCCCCGAACAATTAGCGAAACTCCGTCGTCCCTCGTCGCTCTTCTTTCACCATCCCCGTAGTCCCATCTCAACCCGACAATGTCCCCAATGATCCCGTTGCCCTACGAACCCCCAAGAAAGAGTATCAAGAGAAAACCCTGTGGACGGCGAAAAAGAATCAGATACAAGGACAACGCCGCATATGATCCCAGTCGTCGCCGAGAATCCCACTCACACCGCCGCGCCGAGGCCCTCACACGGATAGAACACCAAGAAAAGCCGAACATCTGCGAGGGCCCAGTCGGTATATCGAGCGAGTGGGATTATTGGAAAAATCATCGATGAGCGCGAGCAACGTCACATCATACGCAAATTCGAGAGCCAGTGTCCACAGGGAGCCCCCACCCTTCCCCCTATGAGATTTGTCGCCGAGTCGACCGTCACATTCCATCTTTGGCAGCACCTTACGGGTATCAATCATCGAAGGCGCTTGCGCCTGTGACGGCGACTCCGGTGACCCAATTAGATATCGATTATTGATCCCTCCCTGACCTACCTTTACATTGCGCAAGCCCTTGATCCCCAAATCATTGCTAGATTCCCCCTACCCTTCCACCCCAAGCTGTCCCGGCGAAGAAGACGACGAGCTCGTCACTTCGGCGAGAGCTAGCATAGAGGAGAGATTAATTATTGTATCAAGCCACTGCGAGAGAGAGATTGGTAGAGCGACCGCCATATTGGCCACGAGGACCACGCGTGGCATCGCGAGCGTTAAGGGAATACGTGTGGAGATCCCCTCAGCAACAAAGTAAGCCCGTTCCATTACCTTTTTATTCTGCTGCCCATTGCACAATTTTTTCTTGATTGCGACCCAAAATTACCCTTTTTTTCTTGTATCGATCCGTGAGCGTGTGGTGGCGCAGCGCGACCCTCCCTTTTACACCTTAGCGAATTTTCATACCCGTCGTCCCCATTTGCGCTTTATTTTGCTTATTGTAATTTCCCCCCGATTTTTCATTGAGCTCGATTAATTTTCCATTTTACCGAAAACCCGACGTGGGTAATTATTAAGAGGCCATCGCGCCGGGAAATCCATTGACCCTGAGAAACTGTAACCCCCCCCCGTTTTTTCTCTTTTTGCGTTTGAGTTCTTAAAAATATAAATTTTGTCGATCTATATCGGCTGGCGCCCAAAAATTAGTAACCCGTTTCCGTTTCTTTTGCGTTCGCCATTTTTTTTTCGTTTCTTTTTCTTTCTTTTTTTTGTCGAGCACGTGTCCTCGCCCCGCTCGAAATTGTCGCGTGGCGAGTCGCGTAAACCCAGAAATAAATTTCAGTATTCTTTTACTTTGCCTATTTTCTTTTTCCCCCTAGATAAACCCCCTTTGTCTTTTTTTTGGTTCTTTTTTTTTGTGCGAGCAACCCGGGTTCACCCGGGAATAACGTCCGGCGAACTAGAGAGTGCCGTGACAAATTTTGGCGCCCAACGTGGGGCCCCGGAAGAAAATTTTTTGTATAGAAGAAATTTAATAATTAAATTTCATAGTGCCCACCCACGATCGGTTAATCAAGCTCAAGTTTCGTAATCGTCACCACACGTATCACGCGCGCCATCGTGTCGATCCCGTTATCGAGCCCTCACAGTTTTTCGATATTGAAATATTTTTCTTGTGTGTGATTTTCGACAGTTTGCGAAATTTTCGAGATCATATTTGCGCATTGATCGATCTCTCACCGAACCATCAATATCAGTGAGCTATATATTTTTTTTTTTTTTTTTCCTTTTCCGTGAGATACGCGACCGAAGTAGAGACCCTCGTGCCGAGAAGATTTGTTTTCTTTCTTTCTCTCCCGACCTTCGAGCCGAGCAGCTACCTTTGTCTCCAAGAGAGACGAGTGAGCGCGATTATTGCGTGTAAAGGCAGAGAGAGATAGAAATAACGTATCACCGAATTTATTCTCTTTTCTTTTTCTTGGTGCTCATTTCAAATTTAAAATTTCCTTTTCCCGTCAAGTGACAGGTTCTCAACCCAAGTTAGAATTTTTTTCGATTATTTGCGAGCGCATTTTTTTTTGAGAATCCCCTTTTTCTTGATTTTTCTCATTTAACTATTTTTCGAAGTTTTCTTTTTTTTCTTTTTCTTTTTTCTTTTCCCCTTTTTGATTTTTTTGAGATTAGTAAATTAAACCCGGGATTTGAACATAATTTGAGGAGGACGAATCAACTTTCGACTTGCCCTCGTGATAGTGAATTAGGATATTATTTTTTTTTCTTCCATTGAAAGAGTTCGTGAGAGGATCGGATCGAAAATATTTGCGCATTGTTTTTTCTGTTTTGCTATTTTTTTTCTCTTCTATTGGAATACAATAATTCCAAAGAGAGGAAAATATTTTCGACGATTTGTTATTCACGTTCGACGGTGATCACAGTATCGCCGCAGCCATTGTCTCCCTTTCCTGCCCCTACAGTTTGAGTTACCGTGATTAAATAAGCCCCTTCGATTTCTTTTATTTGTGTGCGCGCCACGCCGAGAACCTCGCGTGCGCAGCCCTTACGTTTTTTCTGCTAACCCCCCTCTCAAATACCCCCTTGAAATTTATTTTTTTGTGTTTTGCCATTTCACTTTATTTCATTTTTTTTATCCCAGTTTCGCGTGTTGTTTTCCTTTCCTAGACCCCAGAAACCGTACGACCTGTCCCAGTTCAGAGAACCCCCTCTCCTCTCTTAGTGTTCAAGTAAGATACTCGATTACAGTCAACTCTCGCTACCCTGCAGTCCCGCTCCGCCAAGTCATTGCCGCCCAGTTTAAGTCCCACGAACGTTATCACCACATCGTTCTTTTGTTTATTTGTTCTTGCCACGTAATAGTATTGGGAAAATAGAAAATTCTGAATATCCTCGTGGAGTATAGCGCTCACGAGAATTCAGATTTCGAGTCAAAACAGCCCGAGTAAAAACGAGTAGTGAACTCACCGATCATTTCACCCTCGTTCCCTCCCTTCTTAGTTTTTTTTGTTTTTGCCTTACCAAGTCCGAACCATGCTCTTTTCCCTTCGCTTTCCCCGCTCCTCTACCTCCGACACAGCAGCCATTACTCCACTCCCGATAATGAGTCCCCAAACTATCCCCCGAATTACCCCTCGCCGAGTCCGAGATAGTAGAATGTGCACAGTGCACACCCCTGTCAGCTCCGAGGTGGACTATATCATACGAGTAGCCGCCTTGGAACAGAGATTGCAGGAAGAGCAGTCAACTTTGACAGACACCACTACCACAACCCCAGTTATGTCCACCATCACCCAGAATAACCCCCCGACGATAGAACTCCCTCTCGAGATCGAGGAAGCAATTTCAACGATTCGAGAGGAGATTAAACAGATCAGAGACATCCGAGACGTCCTTGGGTGCTGCGATAACGCACGCCTGAGCACGCTTGGGACTGTGGAAGAATTGCAAGACAGATTCACCCGATTCGAAATCCGACGTTGCTACCCGCAAGTCCCGACCCCCTGGAATCGGGAGATAGACGAAAGACGAGCCTCAACGCCCTTCACCTACGAATCAGCTATTAGAGAATACCCCTACAGCACCCTCCCCGACGCAAGTACCTCGCACACATCCCAACTGATACCCCCTCCCTTGCCTGACCCCAGACAATCCCAGAACACCCTCCATCCCCGGACTATCAATCCCAATCACGAGATCCAACAGTCCCAACCAAGACAAGAAGCAGCCCATCCCGATGATACACCCGTTCTCCCTCACAGTACGTTGACGAACGATACGATCGAGTTTGAGACAGTCCCCACCCTTGCCCCGGACAAAGATCACAGTGACACTGAGACTGAGTCCTCCCTTACCCCCGATGAAATCCTAGACAGAGAACTCCTGTACATCAAGCCCTTCCCCGAGCCAGTCACGGAAAACGAGTCTGTAAAGCGGATGGACGTGAACATTGAAATTCAGAAAAGATTAGACGAATTACGTAAACCCAGCGTACCCAACGAATATCCCCCTCCTCCCGACGACCCAATACACGAGTCCCCACCCCCTCACCCTAACGACCCCGAATCCGAAACCCTACCTTCCAACGAAATATCCCAAGCCCAAGTCAACCAAGCGATCACCGAGTTGATGTCCTGGACCTTGCAGTTCGCCACCGAAAATGGCGAAGCAGGAAAACAATTTATATTAGACGCAGTCAAAACCTTCCGAGCTCGAGGAATACAACAAGAGAGAGTCGATGACGAGTATCGAAGCCCTCGAGTGATGAGTAGGTCGAGCCAAAGCTGCGAGTCAAGTCAGTCCGAAAGCCCAAAGTCAGAATCAATCCCATCCCCTACCCCCCGCTACTCAACCCCTCTCCATTCCAGACAAGACCCAGATAGTAACGAGATCGCACCCGAATCCGGGAGCCATAGGCCCTGGATGACGGTGAACAAGAAGAAAAAGAGAACCAGACGAGTACCACCCAAAGCCCCATCCGATCCGAGAACGATACGTCCTCTCATGGCGTATCCCATCCCTTGCCCTGCTCCGTGTTACGAAGTCCCGGTATTGCGACGTTTCCTGTCGAGACCGAACACCCAATCAAGAACCCCTTCCGACTCACCCAGCATACAATCCTCACCACCCCCCTCACCAACCCCCGTTCCAAGATCACCCGAATCCCCAAGAGTTGAATACCCCTGTAGCAACCTAGTTCCCGTGCTTCCCTCACCCAATCTCCCAAGAGTTACTCCATGTGCGTCAAGCTACGCCTGGAGAACCTCTCCGAGTGCCTGGCACTCGAACAGCCGCCCTTATATCCGAGTTTAGCCCCAGCCCAGCCCCAGTTCCATGAGCCCCCTTATAAAGCCCCCCCGCCACATGTCATAGTTTTAGTATCGAGATGCCGAATTTGGAAACAGAGTGACCAAATTCCGGCTTATGGTTAGAGCTCTCCAGTCCTTGAATTCCGAACCCGTAGTCCGAATGACTCGAGTTACCGGAATTCGGGAGGAGTTATCGAATAAAATTTTTTTTTTTAGTACTCAACTTCGAGTTGAAGTTCGAGTTAGCGATTGAGTTAGTATTTGATTTTACCGTTCAAGTTATGGCGATAAATATCATCCCTTCCCCCGTCCCCTTCCTTGCGAATTCGGACGACCCTTGAATTCCCCCGTCCTTTTGGTATAATTCCCCTTTATTCCCCTTTGAGTTTTGAGTATTGAGTATTGTGCTTCCCACTTTCGAGTATTGTGTTCCCTTCGTCCGAGATAAACCTTTGCCACTACGAAAGCCCCGTTACCCAAGAAAATTGATCGCCGTAACCGAGGCAGTCATCATAGCACCCGTGGCTGAACTGGCCATGGAAATGCAAATATTCCCGATCGCCCTGATGTCCCTTACCAGAAATACCCCCTTGACCCCCACTTTGTAAACCCTATCCCGAGAACCGCGCAGAATTGTGATCATCGTCCAGCGATGCAATAGTCTAGATAGCCCTGACAAGTTAATGATAATGAAACTGTGATGGACCGACGTTCGGGTGACACCAGGCGTCGTCCCAAGGAACGGATACAAGAAATGAGGTAAGAGGACCGTTCAAGCGGTTCCCGTAATAGTAACGTCACATTTTAAGAACCATTTTCACGAAAGAAAAATGCAGTTGACCCTTACCCCGCATTCCCGTCAGTCCCTTTCCCTGTCCGACCCCCTCCGTGTGAATGAGTTTGTTATGAGAGTCGAACTACCAGGGCACTTCGACTCTGGTAGGGGGGGGTTGTGACACTGCGTCACAGGCGAGGCATGAGCCTCGCCGAAGTCCGTCACCACACGCCAAAAACACCGAAGAATGTAAAATAGAATAAGAATTGACAAGCCCCGAACAATTAGCGAAACTCCGTCGTCCCTCGTCGCTCTTCTTTCACCATCCCCGTAGTCCCATCTCAACCCGACAATGTCCCCAATGATCCCGTTGCCCTACGAACCCCCAAGAAAGAGTATCAAGAGAAAACCCTGTGGACGGCGAAAAAGAATCAGATACAAGGACAACGCCGCATATGATCCCAGTCGTCGCCGAGAATCCCACTCACACCGCCGCGCCGAGGCCCTCACACGGATAGAACACCAAGAAAAGCCGAACATCTGCGAGGGCCCAGTCGGTATATCGAGCGAGTGGGATTATTGGAAAAATCATCGATGAGCGCGAGCAACGTCACATCATACGCAAATTCGAGAGCCAGTGTCCACAGGGAGCCCCCACCCTTCCCCCTATGAGATTTGTCGCCGAGTCGACCGTCACATTCCATCTTTGGCAGCACCTTACGGGTATCAATCATCGAAGGCGCTTGCGCCTGTGACGGCGACTCCGGTGACCCAATTAGATATCGATTATTGATCCCTCCCTGACCTACCTTTACATTGCGCAAGCCCTTGATCCCCAAATCATTGCTAGATTCCCCCTACCCTTCCACCCCAAGCTGTCCCGGCGAAGAAGACGACGAGCTCGTCACTTCGGCGAGAGCTAGCATAGAGGAGAGATTAATTATTGTATCAAGCCACTGCGAGAGAGAGATTGGTAGAGCGACCGCCATATTGGCCACGAGGACCACGCGTGGCATCGCGAGCGTTAAGGGAATACGTGTGGAGATCCCCTCAGCAACAAAGTAAGCCCGTTCCATTACCTTTTTATTCTGCTGCCCATTGCACAATTTTTTCTTGATTGCGACCCAAAATTACCCTTTTTTTCTTGTATCGATCCATGAGCGTGTGGTGGCGCAGCGCGACCCTCCCTTTTACACCTTAGCGAATTTTCATACCCGTCGTCCCCATTTGCGCTTTATTTTGCTTATTGTAATTTCCCCCCGATTTTTCATTGAGCTCGATTAATTTTCCATTTTACCGAAAACCCGACGTGGGTAATTATTAAGAGGCCATCGCGCCGGGAAATCCATTGACCCTGAGAAACTGTAACCCCCCCCCCGTTTTTTCTCTTTTTGCGTTTGAGTTCTTAAAAATATAAATTTTGTCGATCTATATCGGCTGGCGCCCAAAAATTAGTAACCCGTTTCCGTTTCTTTTGCGTTCGCCATTTTTTTTTCGTTTCTTTTTCTTTCTTTTTTTTGTCGAGCACGTGTCCTCGCCCCGCTCGAAATTGTCGCGTGGCGAGTCGCGTAAACCCAGAAATAAATTTCAGTATTCTTTTACTTTGCCTATTTTCTTTTTCCCCCTAGATAAACCCCCTTTGTCTTTTTTTTGGTTCTTTTTTTTTGTGCGAGCAACCCGGGTTCACCCGGGAATAACGTCCGGCGAACTAGAGAGTGCCGTGACAATACAGTAAAGAAGAATGAAGAATATATATATATATATATATATATATATATATATATATATATATATATATATGTATAGAAGAAAGAAGAAAACAAGAACGTGGATATTATTGAGAGGAAGGGAGAATAGTGGGAACCACCAATCATCGAGGGCGGATTCGGCTACCTTCACATATTCATTATCTAAAAAAAATATGTGTTCGTACATGAGCAACGTGAAAGACATGTATGGAGTTTATATGAGAAGCCAGACGAAACCTGAAGAAACACTCTTTCCACTTCTTATTTGATTCTGTGAATTATCAACGTATTAACGGGCTATATAATTTTTGACGTATTTTATCATAAACAGTGTTTTTTTTTTTTTAAATGAAAGTAAAATGAAATCGTCAGTGTCGACGAAAAATAAAAACTTAAATTTATTTGGAATATGGTAATTTGCGCTCTTCGCCCTTTCCCGAGTATTTTTCTTAAAGATTAGACTCAAAACAGGGCACTAACTCGATTTAAACTTTTACTTCCAAATAACGTGTAAAGGAAGAGAATCTCTTCCTGACCGAGATAGAGTAGAATGTCAATCGGGACGTAACAGTAGAAATAACAATCATAAATAAGAGTAATTTTGAAGGTTCGAACGGATATAGATTTCGTAAAAATACTGACTCTCGTATGAATGAAAATTGTAGTATGGGTTATGAGAAAAATAGGAAATGATGATGACAATACAAATAGCCACTGCTAATTCTGAAATTAATTATGTATGTATATGTGTTTATATATGCGTATGGTTGAAAAAAAAAAAAAAAAGAATAAAATTGCTGAGCATATTTTTGTTCCGATGAGGTTGTTAACGGTCATTTATAAAACCGTGAGAGCGGAAACGCCACAATGTCGTGAAAATAAAAATGCTGATCGATTTTTGTAAAACGAGAAGTACCGAGCGCTCGTGGAAAGCGACGCGAGAAACAAAAAGTGCTGAGCATTTCTCGGTAACTCGAAGGCAGCCTTTCCCACAGCATGAAAGGATATAAATAATCAAAAACGCAAAATGCGCGACTTCAAAGGTCGATGCCATTCATCCTGGCGAAGCGTGGGAAACGCTGACTAAAAAAAAAAAAAAAAAAAAACCTTATTACTCCTTCTCATATACCGGATAGATGAAACAACGCTACTTTAAATCCTCGAAATTAGGGATACATTCAAACCGCCACGAATGAATTCAGCAGTGAAGAGAAATACCGTAACACAATAACATGAAATACGAGACGAACAGCCAGCGATGTCCACGACTTTCCGTCGGGAGATGGTCCATTGGAAGAAGCAAGAAGAGAACTGAATCAGGGCAGTGTCATAGCCCGATAACGCACACGAGACCTGAAATCTTAACGACTACGCAGAGGAAAATAAAAAGGGGAAAAACACACGTAAAATTCCACTTCAGATTCGTTTATTGCTTCCATTATTCCGTTTATCACTTCCATTATTATTATATACTTTTATTTTCCACTATTCCTTTAATTACTTCCAAATACGCCGGTTAAAGTTATAAATTATGGAGACGATCCAATCTTCGTCAAATAATTGACGAAGATTGAAAATATCGGCAGGAGCGGCCTCGGGCTCCCAGTCCTCTTCTTCCCTCGACTCGGCATCGTCCCGCCATAAAATGTCGAGGGCGGCACGGGCACGACGACGCGCGCGCCGAACCCCTTTTGCATGCGCCACGAATGACGCTTGCCAGCCAAAGGATACTGACATATTGCCAGCCGAGCCGGATCTTTTTGGCTCACGGGGAATCTAAAAGAAAAAAAAAAAAAAAAAAAAAAAAAAAACAACACGAAATTAATAGAAGGAAGTAAAACACAACGTAAAAAGGTGAGGACAATACTTACGATGATGAACTCCACCTCAGACGTGGGGTACACAGCTGCCGCTCCCGCAAGATGAAACATTCTTAATATGAAACTGCAATATAAAAAGGAGATGTTGGAGATTAATACAAATAACACAGGAGGAAAATAAGTGCAATAATTAGACAATATACTTCTTATTTTCTCCTTTCTTCTTTTCTGAAAAAAAAAAAAAAAAAAAAACTTACTTGTTCGCGGAGATGATGATCGAAGAAGACTGAAGACTGAAGAGGAACTTGACAAGGAATCCGACCAGCCACTTCACCTCACCACATGAATTATAAAATAAGACAGAGACAGAACAGGAAAGAGTGCAATTTCGCTGACTCGACCATGTGGGAAACGAAGAAGTCGCGTGAAACGCTCAAAACTAAGTATTCGAAATAAATTCGAAAGTCTCTACGTTCAACTACGCTGGACGTTACATAATTTAAAAGGGAAAAAAAAAAAAAACAAAAAAAAAACAATGTTTACACCCTCCATATTTCTTTCCCAGGTGCATTGATCATATATCGTATTAAAAAAAAAAAAAAAAAAAAAAACCCAAGGGGTTATGTAAGAATGAGCTAATACGGTACACATACCAAGCGGAATTAACAACCACGCGCAAGAGAAAATATGACCCTACAAGATTAACTCCAGCTCAGCTGTCGGAGATCTCCCGCGAGATCCAGCTTGGAGCACCGAGTTACGAATTTCCGTTATCGACCTATACGTGTATTCCACTACTGGGGGAAATATTTTTCTTGATGAAATATTTTTTTCAACTATAGGTAATGTTCCATTTAATCACCAACTGCGTGAAAAGGGCGTGTATCCTGCGCTAACTGAAATCTGAATTTACAAAGAGCATCAATAATAATTATACCCGTATGCTTTTCTGAACGTAATGTTACTAATTTTTCGGATTGAATAATCTCGATAACTTGGATCAACGACGAGACCAAAGAACATCACGATACAACCGAAAGGAAGGAGATTCAAAAAAAAAAAAAAATAAAATAAATAAAAATAAATAAAAAAATAAAATAAAATAAAAAATTTAAAAACTACATATATCAACGATACATACATATATGTATATATATATATATCCGATTTTCATGACCCGCTATAGCGACACCGCAGACGATGAGGGCTCGTCGGCAAAATAATGCTGCCGGGGAAGCGCGGCACGGGGAGAGAAAAAGCAATGCTTGCCACGACAAGCAAACATCACTGAGCACGACGAGGATGGTTGCAACATAGGCGCAGCCTACTCGGTCGTAGGAAACAGAGGAAAACACCAAGAGAAGATATCACAAGGCCCCTCTGAGTAGACACCAATGAGGTGAACTATATCGAAGCTCATCAACACCACGAAGGTCCGCACAATACGATTATAGCAGTGATATCGTACTCAGGAGAAGATCAAGAACAAGATCCTCACGTCAGCGTTTTAATAACAATCTTTGTAAATTCATTAGAAAACAATAAGAACATTTGTCATCGTCATTATCTAATGAACTGAATAAGCGAGACAACAAATAAGGCATGTTAGTATGCATATGAGTGAAAGAGAATGTGTAATTGCATGTTTAGGTACATATGAAGTTACGAATGCAATACACAGATGAGATTACGGCAGAATGCAATCATATACAGTATAATTCGTACGGCATAAAGATCCCGTAAATTATCGACGAGGACGTCGATTTTTAAGGGGGGGGATGCCCTCACGAGTCGTGGTTATCAATACTTTTCTTTGGTTACAAACTCAGCAGCACAAGATAAAAAATTTTTTTTTTCCTTTTGTAAAATTCAAATTTTCATATCAAACAGTAAACATTGACAGCTTCGAGAATGAACGTATCAAGGTCCCGTGATTTTAATTGGATCGACGAGGACGTCGATTGTTAAGGGGGGAATGCTGTCACGTGCCGTGTTTCCGAGTAACCATTTTGGCGGCTTGGCAACACGGGGCGATGACCGTTGGGGGTTAGCCGAAGCTGTCTCTAAAAATGCTTATATCCTATAATTGCAATATTTCCACATAGCACAGTTGGAATTCCGGTGCAACGTCCTGAGAGCGCGAGTCGATGCTCGCGCGTGCAGGATTGTTGAATTGGCAAAATTTGCCCCCGCTCTTTCACCTGGCGATCGAGAGAACGCCAGTTGAGCGAGCTGGGACAAATTAGTCTCCGGATGTACACGATAGCGTAAAGCTTGATTCCGGAGTAACTCCACAAATCGCTTCACATAGCGGCAATAATTCTCATGGTGTAGTTCCGCGATTCACACATAAAGTCGCCGTTTGTAAGTCGACAAGAATCGTATCGAAGCCTACGAGTTGCGCGCGTCGTGTTTATAAGTCGATTTGCGTTAGTTTAAGAAATTACAATCAACCTCCGCCACGAACATTCTGTCGTGTAGTTTTAAGTGTTTACTGTACGAGTGAGTCCAAGATCTGTCAAGCAATCGAGGACAGAGTGTAAGGTGTGTAACGTGAGCGCAAGGAACTGCCGTGGTTGCCGCGTATGCCAACGACCGGGCCTGCACAGATAGGAGAGAGCGAGCATCGGTATACCACGGGAGAGCGAGCGAGTGAGGTAGCGTAAAGGTCGGCAGCCTATATTGTCAGCTGTGCCGATAACTGAGTGAGTAGCGTGTGTGTTTGTATGTAAGATTGTGAGAGTTTGTTGTCCTGCGATTCAGCTGTTCATTCGAGTCCTTTTAAATTATGAACTATTAACTTGTATTCTTGGAACCTTATATATGGGACTTTTCTAAATTCTGTTAATTAAATAAATATTGGACTCTTGATGGGAAAGAAGTTACTTACAATTAATTTATCCTGACCATAATTTCCTCTTCCAACTATCTAAAGGAACGGGCCCGTATGGGACGTTGTCGGAAAACTTATCCTAAACAAAATTAAATATAAACCCTTGTGTTTCACACAAGGGATTTACTTTGTTAGTCGTGACATAACGCCCTGCACGTCACAAAACAACGGAATGAATGTTACAAGAAATCTCATAGCAGCAAGCTTCGTTTTTGTTTATTGCCTCACGGCCGATATGATATGCACTCATATACGACGAACTATATATATATAATTTCTCACAAATGTAAACAATAAAAGTGCTGGATGTACTTGGCAACTGTGAGTTGAATGATTTGAATTTATTTGAGAAATTTTTGTGAGGATTTATTTTACAACTATTTATGTTTAACATATTTTTGTAAGGATAGACAAAACGATGCAAGGAAATGTACTTGTCTCAACTTTTTGTACACCATTTATGGTGTTTTTTAGGGGGATTTGGCTCCTTTTTGCAAAGCATTATACATATGTACATACATTTTTACCATGTAATTTCTATGTCAAAGCTTAGAATGCATGGTCACTGCTATGCTCAGGCTAGAATTAAACAACTTTTGACGGGATGAATTTCGTCTTGCCAAAACATTTTCTACAATTACGCGATGGTTTCATTATTTTACAAATTCAGGGGCCCCAATCTAGCAACTGAGACATGAAATATCATTTGCATTTCTTTTATTAGATCCTTGAGGGGGTCAGGTACCCAAAATTTCACATCCAGAACCGCTAACGGTAGAGACTCGCTAATTTTGGTCTTGATATCATTTCTCGTATCAAAATACCTCACATTGATAAAATTTCGAAAAATTAATTTTTTCCCCGTGTTCAAAATAATTTTTTTCGAATCCGTTGAGATAGGTATCGAAAATTCCATCTTCTAGATTGTTCATTGTGACCCAAATAATGTGTAAAAAATCTATAACCTTCAAAGTTCAAAATTGTAGGAGGAGATACCATTTAAAGGAACAAAAATTGTCCAAATGTATGATAAATTAATTGGTAGAATATAATAAATAAGAAGAAAATGGATTCCATGGCCTGAATATAAAAAATTCTATGATATGATCAAGTAATAAAACTTTTCCTGGACGAAATTATATAACACTTATCACAATTAATGATCTAGCAGATGGGATTTTCGATATCTCAACGGTTTCGAAAAAAATTATTTTGAAAACAGGGAAAAAATTAATTTTTCAAAATTTCATCAATGTGAGGTATTTTGATATGAGAAATGATATCAAGACAAAAATCAGCGAGTCTTTACCGTTAGAGGTTCTGGATGTGGAATTTTCGATACCTAACCCCCTTAATAAGCTCAGCAAACTTCAGAATGTTCCATGCGTACAACATGTTATCAATGAGGTATCCCGATTTTTGAGAATACTCGCATGACCTATCCGAACAACTTTGAGTATTCGATTCTTGATACAATGCACCATCGCTAAGATATAAAATCATAGGCATCGCTTTTCGATAGTCTGTTTATAATATTGAGCTTTATGTTTTTTTTTTCTTAGCGATGGAATGGTAAAGCTTTGTTTGTACAGATACCAACTAAATGCAGACTCAACCCGACCCACGTAATTCTGCTCATAAAAGTCACACACATAATTAACTGAACACAGAAAAATTCGACACATTGCACTGTAAAACAAAAATAATCCCAGCGACATAACCCAGACAAACTCAGCCTATAATTAAATTGGTGCAGAAAAACCCAATGCACCATCGGCTTGCTCCAATTAAACTGGACATATTGCCAATTCAACATGGAAAAACTCGACGCATCACCAATTGGGTTTTCCCATAAATTTCAAAAGTGATAAAATTGACTTTTTTTTGTAGAATAACAACAGTAGAAGCCGTTATTATTAATTTTTTTTTTTTTTCGTTTAGAAATATTTAATAATAACATTTGAAGTAGCATCGAAATTCAAAGTTTATCCCGTGACCTGAGAACGCAATGCTATTTGTGTGACGTCACGAGGTTCACCCCCTACTCTTGAGCATCTATTTACCCACGTAACGTAATATACAGCGTGGTTAGGCTGAGGATTTTTCGTATTTTTGATAGTATTTTTAAATAAAATAAGTTGAAAATGGCAAATCGACTCGAACTTGGCTTCGTAAAAGCCGATTCGAGCAATTTGCCAAGAATTGATATGTTTATGGTTTGTGAATATATTAAATCGAGTGATAGGTTCAACGCCGCCGAAATTCGCAACTCAAAGGCTGCAATGTGAGTATAACTTGAAGCATTAATTTTTTCTAAGTGCTTTAAAAAAAATATATAAAAAACGACATGAAAATTATTTACGTATTGGGTCATCTCGAGAAACCTATGGGGATCAAGCGATAGGTTATGTCTGCCTCCATAGAGATGGGCATGTTTGTAAAGTCAAGTGCAAAGTATGTCCGGAGCACCGAGTCCGAAAGCAGGGGTATTCTGTTACATTGACTATCAATGAACAAGACGAAAAAATAATGAACGTGGAATGTCATGACTGTGCAGCAGCCAGTGGTAAGTTTACACACAGCACCGAGGCAATGAATTAGCTTCGTACGGTTTTTCTTTATGAGATATCCTCCTTACTTCGAGCAGAAGAATTTTTACTTTAAATTATTGCACAATAAGAATTATAGATCAAGACGAGTAGAGTGTGTAGGCATAAAGTTATTATAAAAAGGGTATCTGCACAAGAGCTTCAGATGAAAATTCCTACGTGTAGACCGGAAAAAATTTTCTCACAATGAAAAGTAGCTCTTGTAAAGCCAGTGACGATACCGGTGTAATCTAAACCTGATGATACGTTGGATACTAGACAATATTCATTGTGATCAATTGGGTCGTAAAAATAGTACATTATGCTACTAGGGAGGAAAGTGCGTGATTTTTGCCGACTGCGAGGTTTGCTGCCCTCGCTTCGCTCGGGCAGCACGAGCACAAGGTGAAAATCCGCTCCCCCTGTGTGGCATATAATATTTTTTACCCGACTGATAAAATGGTCATGTTCCATCGCTGCAGCGCGTGCAAAAAGTAATCAATTTTTTATCAGAGGGAAGAAAAATTATTTTGCGGGCAAAAAAGTAAATTTGCGGGCAAAGAAGTAAAATGTGGGCGAAAAAAATGCCCGCATTATACTTTTTTGCCCGCAAAATCATTTTTCTTCCCTCTGATAAAAAATTGATTACTTTTTGCACGCGCTGCAGCGATGGAACATGACCATTTTATCAGTCGGGTAAAATATTATATTATGAGAATGGTTTATATGGACGATGTTTTCAAGTTGTTATTTGTTTCGGAAGACAATATTTAATTACAAATATGTCGTTATTGTTCAATTCGAAAGTATTTCGTATACATACCGAAATATTAAGTATGAAAAACGAATTAAGAGAGCAATATACTTCATAGCTAATCTACAAAATTAATATATCCATTAATCAATTAACTTTATTATTTTCTAGGAGGTTGTAAACACGCTATCGCATTCTTAATGTGGATTCATCGACATTCGGAGCATCCATCAGTTACAGAAGTTGAATGTTACTGGCGTCGTTCAACTTTGGCTTCGATTGGAACCGCGAAAAAATACATAGAATGTAAAGAGATGGGAGCATCTTCGTCTATTACTGCATCTATGCCAGACAATACAACGTTCCTTCAAACTCTTCTCAAAGAAGCAAAAGAAAAGCAATTGGATAGTCAGCTTACGAGACACAACTTTGAACTGAAGAACCGTGAAGTAATATCACTATCAATCCATCAACTTTTGACGAAATTTATCGAGCGTGATGGAAAATTGGTCGATGAGTTTTTAGCTTTTGCGAACGAAGAGATGTCATCCGATCTTTGTCGTGCAGCAGAGAAATCTACTTGTGCTCAAAGTGATACAATACTTTGGCATGAACTCCGATACTTGAGAATTACAGCATCTAAAATATATGAGGCCGCTCATTGCAAAACACAAGATGGTTCTTTTATTGCTCAAGTAATTGGCGCAGCAAAAGTATTTGACACCAAACAAATGGAACGAGGAAGATTATTAGAGTCATCAGTGTTGCAAGAAGCTGCTTTAGCAGCTTCTTGCTTTGTTTACAAACGGGGCTAACGTTCCGAAATTGCGGATTACACTTGCTACCATCACTCCCAATATTCGGTGCCTCACCCGATGCCATAGATTACTTTGTTTGCAAACGGGGCTAACGTTCCGAAATTGCGGATTACACTTGCTACCATCACTCCCAATATTCGGTGCCTCACCCGATGCCATAGATTACTTTGTTTACAAACGGGGCTAACGTTCCGAAATTGCGGATTACACTTGCTACCATCACTCCCAATATTCGGTGCCTCACCCGATGCCATAGGTGATGATTTCATCGTTGAAGTAAAATGCCCATCAACCGCTAAAAACTTTGACAAATTTCTACCTCATGGAAAAATAAACAAAAAATGCAAAGCACAAATGAATCTTCAAATGGATGCGACGGGGAAAGCTAAGGGTCTTTTTTGTGTAGCTGATCCAAGTTTTGAAGAGACGAGGAAAATTACTCTACTCTGGGAAAATTACGATAAAGAATATACTAACATGATGAAAGAAAATGCTACAAAATTTTGGAAAGAGTATATTTTTCCAAAAATGTACAACAGTCTGTGTTCTTAAATTTAATTGTATTTTAACTTCATGACAGTGTTTTTATAACATACATTTGTCAATAATATTGTATTTATTTAATAAATATTAAGTAATATCACTTGATAATATGCTTGTTAATGTTTTGTTACGTCCTGGGTCGAAATACCCACCTAAATTTGAAAATTTTCATATACGTTCTTTTAATACTCAAATTACGAGAAAACATGAACGAAAAGAGGTGACCCTCATTGCCGGAGTTCACCACCTAAACGCACAAAAACTTGAATCTTTTACGAACGAGGCTCGTCACGGGGGAAGGCGCTGAGTGACGAACCGGCATATGTCGCGCGTTATCACCAAGCTCCCGCAAAATGCTGGAAGTTGGTGAAAATCAACGCATTGCTGGTTCGCACACGGTAGCCGCGCTTATCGCTTAGGGATGAGCCTCAACATAAACAACAAGTGCACTTCGTGAGTATCGATATCCCTGCACTGGCAGTAGTCAGAAATCAGTCTGGACAATGTCGATTACACGAAGCTGACAGGAAAATCGCCAGCCATAATAACTGGAAATCCGTCTGGCGATTATCGTCAGCAAATGTCGAGGTGTGAGAGAAACTCTTCCCTCACGCGCCGACATCTCCCACCTTATGCGACAATAGAAAAAGGGCCTATATAATGACCAGCAAGGAGTCTATAAGTCAGTCTGGGAGGAGTGAGTAGAGAGTAATCACCAGCCAAGTGCTAAAGAGTCAGAGTACTCAGTCACTTGAGCAGGTTAACGAATAACCATCGGAAAAATCGGCGGGTCTACCTCGGGGACCCGACCGCGTGTAAAACAGGACTAAAACTTAAAAAAATGTGAAAATTGTGAAAACTTCCTGTCCAATTTCCCCAACGGGATTGGTCGAGGACTATTTGAACCCCCCAAGAAACACCATAAACGGTGTACAAAAAGTTGAGACAAGTACATTTCCTTGCATCGTTTTATCTTTCCTTACAAAAATATGTCAAACATAAATAGTTGTAAAATAAATCCTCACAAAAAGTTCTCAAATAAATTCAAATCATCCAACTCACAGTTGCCAAGTACATCCAGCATTTTTATTGTTTCTATTATTTATTAACCATTTATAAGTAGGTCACAACGGCCGAAAACGTCTTGAAACGGGACTTAGGGACTTAATCTAAAAATGTATTGTTTGAAAAATTTTTATTGAAAAAAATTCGGATTGAAAAAAAAAATTCGAACGAACTACTTGGCGAGTTATGTAAAATGACTGTACGGACTACCTGTTACGAACTCGCCAAGTACTTCGTTCGAATTTTTTTTTTCAATCCGAATTTTTTTCAATAAAAATTTTTCAAACAACCCATTTTTAGATTAAGTCCCTAAGTCCCGTTTCAAGACGTTTTCGGGCGTTGTGACCTACTTATGAATGGTTAATAAATAATAGAAACAATAAAAATGCTGGATGTACTTGGCAACTGTGAGTCGGATGATTTGAATTTATTTGAGAACTTTTTGTGAGGATTTATTTTACATCTATTTATGTTTGACATATTTTTGTAAGGAAAGATAAAACGATGCAAGGAAATGTACTTGTCTCAACTTTTTGTACACCGTTTATGGTGTTTCTTGGGGGGATTTGGCTTCTTTTTGCAAAGGATTATATATATTTTTACCATGTAACTTCTATGTGAAAGCTTCGAATGGTGACTGTTCTGGTTAGGCTAGAATTAAACAATTTTTGAGGGGATGAATTTCGTATTTCCAAAACATTTCGTCATGCGATGGTTTCATTATTTTACAAATTCAGAGGCCCCAATCTAGCAACTAAGACATTAAATATCATTTGCATTTCGTTTATTAGATCCCCATGTAGAAATTGTGCTTGGGCACTATAAGGGCAATATCCAGTATGACTGAGAACTATTTGGGTACTACGTGGGACGGTTAGATAGTACCCGGGTTGGTATGAAACGGTGGTATGGAGATGGGGCTCACTATCCGGGGACTATCTAAAATTATTAGGGCACTATTTGGGAACTATCTAAAATTATTAGGGCATTTTTTGGAAACTGTATAAAATGTCCACATACTGCCCTCACGGATGTGCGTGGGTGTGTGTGTATGTGTGTGCGCACGCGCACTATATACAGAATTATACTATATATATATATATATATAGTGTGTGAAATATACACGATTTATCGCATAAAATATATTTATTGAATATCAATCACATACATACTTTTTGGCATCATGAATTGCTTTTATTTTTTTTTTAAGCTTTTAATAAGTATTCTTTTATTCAATATTATCTCGAGCTTCTCGGCGAACTACTCGGAAGCCTTCCCAGTCGCGAGCGTTTGCCAGAACATGGCCAAGTTTTTTATAAAAAAACTTTATCCGTGCAGTGTGCGATAATTGGTCGTCAATTCGTCTTTTAGATTCAAAAGCGTCTGAAATCAGTTTTAAAAATTAAATTTATAAAAATCAACTGTTATAGTGTGCCAAACATACATATTACCGCGGTAACACTTGCAAAAAGTTGACTCTTTCAATGCCTTTATTGTACCAGTCGATTTCACCGGAGACTTCAGAGGATGTCGCTGTAAAATAATCAAAGAACACATGAATTCATTTTATTTGTAGAGAATTCATTTTATTTATAGAGAATTTATTTTATTTATGTGTTATTTATTTTATTTATAGATAATTAATTTTATTTATATGCTATTTATTTTATTTATAGAGAATTCATTTTATTTATGTTATTTGTTTTATTTAAAGAGAATTTATTTTACTTATATATTGTTTATTTTATTTATAGAGAATTCATTTTATTTATATGTGATGGTCGAACGGGGTAATGAGTGGTGACGATCCAAGACGACGAGAAAAATAATCAAGTGTGCCGCCCGTGGATTCGAACCCGGGACTCTTCGGCTTGCAAGCGGGAGCGCTAACCACTGCGCTACGGCCACCGATTAATCACTCTCATTTGCATTGTCTACTTGGATGTAATGCGGGATCGTCACATATATATTATTTGTTTTATTTTTAGAGAACTCATTTAATTTATATATTATTTATTGTATTTATAGAGAATTCATTTAATTTATATATTACTTATCTTATTTATAGAGAACTTATTTTATTTATATATTATTTATTGTATTGATAGAGAATTCATTTTATTTATATATTATTTATTTTATTTATAGAGAATTCATTTTAATTATTATATTATTTATTTTATTTATAGAGTATTCATTTTATTTATAATATATATTTTTGATTTATTAATTTGATTTTATTTATATACCATAGACATCAATTTATTTATTTATTTAGTGTCCCACCATTGTAATTGAAAATAGTTTCTTGTTGCCTCTAAAAAGGAGGGCAACAAAAAGCCAACATTGAAAATTCAATGTTAGTCGCTGCCGCTAGACCGATACACACTATGTACAAGCAAAGAAAAGTGAAGCGAAGCAAACCGAAGGGAAGATTTATATTACAATTCGTCTTATGGGAATAGTGAAAGTATTTTCGTATATCTTTTGATACATACCATTTTTTAACATTTTTTGACAAAATTTTTCCCATGTGAAAGCTGAGATCTATGAGCTCAATGTGAGGCATGTGATTCATACAGCGGGTCGTGCAAAATAGCATTCATTCTGGGAATCAAGTATTTCCTGATTAATTTTTTTTCCAAGTAAGTAATTATATCACTTTATGATTATTTAATTAAAATTCTCTTATGATCTGAATTCTTTTATCATTTTATTTTTTGGTTTCAGGTTATTGCTGCAGCTCGCGGCGTCTTCAGCTTTTCGCCTTCCAGGACAAATTTTATTTTGACAGGGAGTATTCAATATTTATTCTTTTGATTATTCCCTGGCAGCCCGGGCAACTGCATAAAGCAACCGCAAATAACCGTAAAAGAAACTGCCGGTGCAACCGGTTGCTCTGTGTCAAAAAAGTACCGCTCGTGTGACCACCAAAGCAACCGTCGAGAAAATATGTATAGTTGCAGGGCGGTTGCTAGCACCGGTTGCAGGGACGGTTGCACATACGGTTGCTGGTTGCAGGCAAGGTTGCTAAATGGACGGTTGCACAGGTGGTTGCTGGTTGCACGTACGGTTGTTCAACAGACAATCATTAGTTATTGCACGTAAAGTTGCTTTTATGGGTGCAAGTACGGTTGCTTTTATGGGTGCAAGTACGGTTGCTTTAGTGGTTACAAGTACGGTTGCATTAGTGGTTACAAGTACGGTTGCTTTAGTAATTGCATTTGGGGTTGCAGGCGGTTACTAAAGAACACGCTTTCGCGAATACGATGGATGGGAAAAGTCAATCGTACACGGGGTGGGGGCTGGAGGATCAATCTCCAAAGAGGTTGGCGAAGAGATAAAAAATAATTTTTATTTCTATCAAAACCGAAGTGTGGATATACATATATGTGTGTGTGTGTGTGTGTGGGTGTAATACATACACATTATCTTCTCATCGACTATCACATTTTCAGGTTTATTGTTTCTTTACAAGCGGCACGTTTCTGATATTCATGTCAGGATTACAGAACATTTATTGAATAGAGGAGACGCCCCATACACGACGAGAATTGACAAGATATTGTACATATAGATATTTTGAAACGTTGCTGAAGGCACTTTCGAGCGTTTTGCTCGGTTGAAATATTAAATATAAAAATATTAAATATAGATATACATAGAGCTACTCGGCGAGAGACACCCATCCCGGGCGTGTCCCTTCGCGAAGCGTAGTTCCCCGGCGCAAAATTGCGGAACCTACGCTCGTAACGCTTTCAACGCTCTACCCCCGTCACCCGCGTGACTCTTTACACGCTCACGTCGTGCTCTCGCGGCTGTCTCCTCGTCACTCCACGCAACTGCTACTCACTCTTGCTCACCGGAACTACTCGCGCGCGCAATGCCCGCTGAGCAATGTTGTCCTATCGTGCTTTGTTTAATCTGTATCCCAAATATTTGGCATTCGTATAGCGCAATTTTTTGTGGGTGTGGAGATCATTACAACTGGAGTTTCGATTTCTTCGATTGTGACGAATGCTCGGTGTGACGTTGTTACGACATTCCTGATATGCTGAGCTTCAAAAACCTTACCAACATCAGTCAGGCAATTGACGAAGAGGCCATGTACAACGTATCCGTTGTGAGAAAACCTAACAATGTGCAATATTTCTGCAAATGCAATGTTCTCGGCACAAACGTATTTATTGCAGAACAGCGTGTCCTCCTTGTAGCCTCGGCATCTATAGTCAACGCCTTTTATCATTGCGCGCTTGAAAAATTTAAGTTTGTCTGGTCGATAATCGGCAGCTTGCAAAACTTCCGATTGCCAAGCGGATGGTGAACGTTCAATACCACTTCCAAGACCTTCAAAGTTAGTATTAGTTTTCGGTACATTGATCAGTGGGAAGCGTCTCTTTTTTCCAGCTTGCAAGATGGAACGTATCACATCTTTGGTTCTCTGCGCAGTTGCTGAATCGTACACGAGGCTTTCAATAAATCGATTCATTAAGTACCTTGTAACAATTTGAAGTGGCCTTGCATTTGGACTTGTTACTGAGTCGATGATTCGTTTGTTATACGACTCAAACGGAAACGCACTATTAGCCCAGATTGGTCCCCAATTTTCTACCGTATCAGTCAAGTGATTGAGCAGATGCACATTAAAAGTCATATTCTCCTCGCCAAACGTGCTCTGGAAGTCTCGCACATACTCTTCAAGTAATAATCGCGCTTCTTGGAGCTCTTCGGTACTGATGCTGTCTTTACTTAATATGTATGCTGCTCGAGACAGTAATGTGATGTGCTTGAGATCCTCGGGTCGGATTATTCCTTCCAAGCAGCACGTGCAATAATAAATGAGCCAATTTCGCCACTCGGAAGCTTTCCACTGTTTACAAGTTTCGATCGAGCGTGTTTCCCTCGAAATTCGGCTAGGCGATCGGATTTTCCTCAACAGCGAATCAATTTTGTTAAGTCGCTTTTTAGTGCCACGGTACCAAGGATCACTAGCTTTCCCAAATAGCAGCAGCAGGGTGTGTTGCTTAACCACGCCCAGGAACAGGTTATGCATGCTTTCCACGACGACACCGGTTGACAAATTAAACTTTGGAAGTGTCTTGAGTATTGAGAGTCCTTTCACACCGAATATTTTATTTTTTTCTTCGTATGCTTGCTCCATATGGTGTCGTATTTCAAAATCGGTACGACGACGAATATTTTCAATGGGATACACTCGATGAAATCCTCTTCCTTTTCCTTTGGCATAACAAAATGTACATCCGTGCTTGCCATTAAACTGAGTCATGTTGAGAACTGCAGGCCTGGCGATTGAATCCACGGTGCAAATGAGAGTTATAAATCGGCTAGTTACTGTCTCGGTACCGTGAGGACTCCAATTAATGCCTGTTTCATATAAAGAGCGCAACTCCTGTGACGTTGGCAACATAAATGAGTTCAACACGGGATGAGTAATATCAACCCAGATACCAGCCAGTAACATATGTCGTTTTCGCGCATGGGGTGGTAGTTCATTGAGCGTCAATAGTATAGGCCAAGCACTGGCATTTGACGAGTTGGCCACCTTGCATCCGTCGGTATTAATCGTAAAGGAATAATTATATTCTGAACTTAAAAAACGACCAGGCTCGCAGTTGAACTCATATTCTTTGCCGTCATAAATATCTTCGATACCGTCGCCATTCTTTCGTTTGCGTGTGTACCAATACTGTAGAGAATCTGCTATTCCTGGAATGGCAAACAATTGCTGAATCTGCGGTTCCAACTTGATCTGAATGAAGTAAGATATCTCCTTTTCGGCTTTTTCCGGACCACTAGTACCGCAAAAACAATCCCGATCCGGTACTGTTCCTTGCCCAATATTGCTTTTGCACCGGCGACAGTACAAGTGGCGTACCATTACGAAGTCATCATTTCTGAGTAATGCTGTCCAAAGACTCTTCATCGTAGATGGCAGGTGACTATTCACCGTGACTTTAACCATCATTCTTAACATCGCCAAAGTTGCTGCGTACGTTAATCGATGCCGCATTGATATGGCAATCGTCATTGAAAGTATTTCACTTTCCGATAAATTGGGCTTGAAGGTTGTTATTCGGGACAATTCACCAGAACCCCTGATCGTGAACATTCCATTCGGCTTGTCAGGAAGATCTCCATCGTTTCGAAATTCATCCAATTCCGAGTCAGCATCTTCTTCATCTTCGGTACTTCTGTCCTCCATACCGTCACTGTTGCGATATTCTTGGACCGATTCACCGTCAAAATGATTTAAATCCTCGAAATGCAACTCATTGGATTCGCTTTCTCCATTCGTAGTATCGCTGTCAACGTCATTGGTATTTTCAATCATGCTCGTATCGGCGCTTCCGTTGTCGTCCCTTTTTGCATACTCATGCTGCTGCTGAATCTGGACATCTTCATTGCTTTCCTGCGACGAGAGACTCGTCGAAATATCGGCGTCCAATGCACCTCGAGGTCCAACGTTATCCGGTAAAGAATGCTCGGATGATGGCTTAGGATAAAAAAAGAAAGAGATATTGATTGCACGTTTCATCTAAGAATATAGCATACCCATATCCTAGCACTAACCCTTTCAGTCATACATTTTTCTATGCAATATTTTGGGCTAAAACTTGCTTCACGGGAATTTTTGGTGTCGCTGATTACGAATATGGCATTGGATTAAGCAAATTCCCAGATGGCGACTCAGTACCGCGCATGCGCAGTTGCGAAATAGACGCAAACTTGTCAAATTGACCTGAAATTCGTTACTCGGGGGTTTTTGGGGTCGTTGATCACGAATATGACATTACATTTTTCAAATTCCAAGATGGCGACACAGTACCACGCATGCGGACACGTGAAATAGATGTTAACTTGTCAAATTTATCCGAAATTCGTTACTCGGGAATCGCTATCTTGTAATTGTACAACTTCAACCCCATTGTAATCAGCGATCCCGAGTACCCCCGAGTAACAAATTTCAACTGTCAAAGTTGTCCTTCCCAATAGTGAAGCAATTCTTCATAAAATTACCAGAAACTCCCGAAAAATATCGATTCGTGAAAGTTCGTTGATTCCGTACAATTTTTCATTCGCCAGGTTTGATACGTCATTGCGGATTAGAAACTTATGAAGTTCTCCCGAGTAATACATTTGAGGTCAATTTGACAAGTTTACATCTATTTCGCAACTGCGCATGCGCGGTACTGTCTCGCCATCTTGGAATTTTACAAATCTAATATTACATTTGTGATCAGGGAATCCAAAAACCCCCGAGTATCAAATTTCAGGTCAATTTGAAAAGTTTACGTCTATTTCACAACTGCGCATACGCGGTACTGGGTCTCCATCTTGGAATTTTACAAAACTAATGTCATATTCGTACATAATGTACGGTTATATGTTCGAAGGTGGGACTCTGGGAGTCCCAATATGACTGAAAGTTTTGTTTAAAAAAAAATGTATTTTCTGTCAGAGAAAATTAATAACAATGGAAAAATAATGAAAGGATTATTGTGCTAAAGTACGGATATTGTTGCGAATGTGATACGCTGAATTAGGCGTCATTTTTGTGGGAACTTGAAAGTTGGCTAAAATCGAACCGTACGAAAACTTGAGGGGAAAATTGAAATCATTTCTGGATTTCAATTTTTTCATCGAATAAGGCCTCAATAAGAATCGAGAAGAGGAAGAAAAAACAGATGAAGATTTGTAAATTGGCAAAAATTATGAGGAAGCTTTGTGCAAGCTTCAATTTGCACCTTTATTGAAGTGTAATTCTTTTACTTTTCATACTATTTTTTACTCTACCATCATTACTATTTCATGCTGTACTTCGGGCTACGATATGTGGTACAGTGGGACAAATTTTTGTTTAAACAATTTTTTTAAAATTCTTTGGCATTATTATTATTAAAAATTGATCTTCTTATCGTCTTTATTGTGGTTCAATTTTTTCCAATTTTTATCTTATCATGCAATATGCAATATTGTCTACGAAAGTCACTTTTGGTTGGGAAGGTACGTCCGATACATCCTTAAGCGCCATTACTCGATAAGGGCTCAACTTATTGTGCCCAAATTTTACACGGTTCTAATGCAGTAAGTTCCCTTCGTCTGAATTGATTTTTCTGTAGAACCATGTATGAAGATTTTGAGGGAATTAAATATTTTTGTTATTATCTTTTAAAATGATAACTTAGACCAATTATGAGCTATTTTTCGAAACAATAACTGCCGATGCTGTAAATGCAGCAAGTTGCCATGTTAAAACTTTCTACATGAATAGAATGTAAATATAAATATTTATTTTGAATTCGGCAAGAATCTGGAGAGGTTTAGATTTACATATTAAAATTTTGTAAATTTTTATAAATTAGCCCTTTACATTCTAGCTGAAACAAGTTTGAAGTGATCGAACTAAAATTTTTAGTCTTCATATTATAGTTTTAATCTTAAGAAACCCTAGAAGTGTTAAGCTAAATTTTAAAAACAAGGCTGATTCAAACTTGCACAGCGCTTTCTCATAATTTTTCGACATTCCAAAAAATTTCTTCATACAAGGAAGCCAAAATTATGAAGAAGAAATTATGTAGAAGAAACATCCGGATAGTAAAACAATTAAGGGGAGGATTTGCTTTTTTTTTTACAAAAAAATCGATTCTACGAATCGATTTCAACGATTTCTAAAATCGAGTTCTACGAAGCAGAGGAAGGAATCCTATATGGCCCTGGCATAGCAGATTAGGAGAAAAATACTGTAAGTAATCGATATATCCCCGTAAACCGTACTCGTAACTTTGAACGCGTTTTTCTCGAAACAGCTTTTTCACAACTGGTGTGCATGATATCTACAAAACTATTTAACCGATCGCCTTAAAATTTGGACAGCATGTCAAATGAACATCCTTCTATCGTTTGATGAACCGAAAAAGCAATAGGTTGAAAAGTTTTTTTTTTATAGCAAAAATCGGTCATTTTTTTTAAGCAAAATCGATATTTTGAGTTCAACACATCGTCGTATCCTCAATTTTTTTTTTCCGATTCATCAAACGATAGCTACATGTGTATGGAGTAAAATGGTATTTGATTTTTTTGTTTTAGATCACTGAGAAGAGAGTAATCATGCACACCAGTGACTGCGGCGTTTCGCGCGGCGTCGTGAACGAGGGGGGGGGGGGGGGCAGGAGGTGCATTCTCGAGAGGATACAATTGAAATTTTTTTTGTGCGTACATGAAATAACAATAAACCTACATGTCAAATTTTAAATTGATTCATTGCACAGTTTCTTCACTAGAAAATTTGGAAAAACCGGTAAATTTTGCGAAAAAAAAAAAAAATCCCCCCTTAAGATGAAACGGTATGCAGGTTACAGTATGTAAATTAGGGTGATGCAAATAAAATCGATATTTTTTTTTCGATTGGGTTTGATAGCTGTTAGTACTTCATCAAATTGACATCAGTGACATCAAGTACTTATATTTTTTGTTGTGACACAGAAAAATCGAAATTTGTATATTATGATCGTTATTCAAAATCGAAAAAAAATATTAAAGTCATTTGAGCGACCTCTAAAAAATTTTTTTTGAAGCTCAAATTTTGGGAGAGTTACGTTTTTGACAAGTACTAACAGCTATCAAACCCAATCGAAAAAAAAATATCGATTTTACTTGTATCACCCTAAAATATTAGTGTCATTTAAGCGACCTCTAAAGAATTTTTTTTAAAGCTCACATTTAGAGAGTTACTTTTTTGACAAGTACTAACAGCTATCAAACCCAATCAAAAAACAAAAAATCCTGACTGTTCCAGATTATCGATATTCCCTAACTTTTCCAGGTTTTCCAGGTTGACTGGCCACTCTGAATTCACATTTACAAAATTACAAATTCTTTGAATACCCGGTGAACGCACCAGCTTTCGCTTATTTTAACATATCAGGCTCAATTTTTAGCTACAAAGCGAATATTTAGGGATATTATATATTACAGAAAATAATTTAAGCACGACTGACATAAAAGTTGGTGCAAATGAGTGGAACGGTTCAAATTTTTAATAAATTTTAAATTAATTGAAATATTTGACCCCCCCCCCCCCCCCCCCCCGTCGTGCTATGCTCAAACTTCCTTAAGGTGATGTCAAACCCCTTTCCGAGTGTGTCTCTCTTCCTTCGATGCAAGCGCCAATAGTGATATCTCTCTTCACTCGATAGGATTTTACATCGTCTTAAGGGAAATGATGAAATTTTGTAAGCCCCGATACCTTTCAATTATTGTGATCGATTTCAGTAAAAAAAATCACACACCTTGTGTTTCCTCAATATTTAGTTTATCTCACAAAGTTTTCTCTATTATATGAGGCTACAATTGAAAAATCCATTCCCTCTTTAAGTAAGCTTCATAAACGAGACTATGATGGGAGGAGAGTAAGGTGCAAGTTTCTAATATTTATGCTTTTACAACTTACGTATGCTAATTCTTTGGACATACGAAATCTTTGAAAAGCCGGATCTGATGGGCAATTTTTCGCATATGTTTTCAACATTCTCATCCTTTTTCGGAAAATGGACCGGCGCGCTGTCCCTCGAAGTTGAAATGATGATAGCCGGGCCTTGGAAATCCAAGGTTCTGGTACATCAGACATCACTCGATATTTTTCATCGACAATTTTCCTCAGGCAATTCACCACTGTACATACATCACAAAGCGACTGTATGAGAAAAAAATAAATAAAAGATTATTACATAGATTACGGAGCATTTAACACATTAAACGCCACGCCGGTTTCATGTGCCGTTCTGTTCACGCCACTGTTAGCCGTCACAGTCTGCCGCCGATCCATGCGGACCACCGTGGCCCGAACAGAAAGTCTATTGCCGGTCCCTAGGGACCGGCGTGGCGTTTAACATGTTAAAAAAATAATTCTCAAGATATACAGTACTATAAAAATGCAAAAAAAGATTTTAAATACAGTAGAACCTCGATTATCCGAACTTCCACTATCCGAACCCTCCGTTATCCGAACGAATACTTGCTTTATCCGAACGTTCTATTATCCAAACCATGGCGCGAATTTTTTTTTTTTTTGCTGCGAAGATGGATAGTGGAGATGGGGCAAAGAAAAGAAAAACTATGAAAAGTGCGAAGAATTAAAATCTCGGTGATGCATATTTGCCCGCTTTTCTTTTTTTTCCCCCATATGCAATATGTAAGACCGCTATCTACGACATTCACATTTCTGTTATCCGAATTTTCGATAATCCGAACTAGGCCCGGTCTCGACGAGTTCGGATAATCGAGGCTCTTCTGTATAGGCGCATGACACAAAACTTACATCATTTCGTTCAGGACAAAGTATATATATTTCTATGGTTAATCTAAATTTATATGCTATATTCCAATTTATACTTCAAGATTGGGCAACCATCGTCGTTTCATCACTAAAGATTGGTACGGTGCACAGTGGTTCCAAACGGCCTTTTAGCCGGCCAAAACCTCAAAAATGAAGGTTAAAAGATCGATGTTTTTGTAATGGATTCTAGTAGAGAAGTAGTTGGGGCATTCGGATCGCATAGGGTAGGGTCGAAATATTGTATACCTGCTCCCCTGCGACAGTCGAAAGTTGCCTTTGTTCGGAGCAGGCGTGCGACGCGTCGCGCGGAGTTCTACAGTGGCCTGGTAAATATTCAATAATTTCGCAACGACTGGTCCGATTTTAAAGTTTGAAAATGGAAAATGTTCCTAAAGGTATGTAGAAACATTTTATGTACTACAATGTTCGATAGCGTTTGTTGTTATTCATGAAACGTATGCTAACGGTAGTCGTAATTTTCATTTGTTTTCGTTTTTTTGCCAGTACATTTACAGAGATACAAAAAAATTTTGATACATTTTAGTCTTGACATCGCCAGGGACATGTTAGTTGAACTATCTGTTAATGAAATCTCAAAAAATTAGCTGCTAGAAAGTTGCCTTTTTTCAATAAAATCAATTTTCGTGTTACCGTGCACACTGTCGCGCGCGTTACGCACTATACCGTGACTCATGGCGATACTCCGGTCAACTTTCTATACCTGTGGCTCAAAAGGGCACAGGTATAGAGGGTCTTTCGTAGATATTTTCTATCTCTGTGGATAGTATTGTTCTCTAATTTTTTTTTTCAATTGATTGTTCATTACCGTAGAATTATAATTTTTTTTTTCATTTTTCAAGAACAATAGAACAGTAAAGTGCATTATATTTATAAAATGAAAGTAACGCACAATACATACAACTTTTTTAATTTTAACAGGAAATACGTGCAAAGAAATCGTTTGTACGCGCCGAAAAATATTCTTGGCGCTACAAAATGACTGGACCTCAAAATTTGAGAAACAAATCGAAGTTCTCGAAAATCATTTCCGCGACTCAGAAGGATGTATTTTCGAAATTTCAATCCATGGCAAAAAATTTTTGAGGAATCTCATATTTGCAATCAAGAAAAGATGGCAAGATAGCCACAGAATTCTAGAGCGCTTTAACGCCGTTCATGGAGCATGGCTTGACACGGACGTAACTATTACGGTTTGTCTATTTTCGTATTTTTTATATCATGAAATTTTTCATTTAAACGTTTTTTTTCACTTCCGAGCTAACGTTATTGCGATCTCTTGTAGAATGCTGATTTCGAAGACATGGATGCATCAAGTTCTAGTTCTGACACATCCGGATGTACTAAAAGTCTCAAGGCTGGTGGTAGACCTTCATCAGACTTTTCATCATCCAGCGTACGGACTAAGCGCCGAAAAGTCAACGATCTTCGGAAATCAACAAGTCCAACCACATTGGCATTCGCAACGGAAATGAATCTTCGTGCTTCTGGGTCCCGCACTGCAGCAAAGGTGCTCAAGGATATTACAACCACTTCTCCTACGCGAGCCTCTCGGTATCAGCAAGCATTTGCACAAAGTTGTAGACCAGTACGTCAAGAAATTAGCGCAGATGTTGCTTTGAACTTGATAATAAGCGGTAAAATGTCGAAAGACACGTACAATATGGTTCGGGAATTAACGAACGAAAACAGTGACGTCTCGGTTTATCCCAGTTATAAGAAAATATTAGCTGCTAAATCTCGCTGTTGCCCACCAGAGTGTTCAATAAGTATAACGGAAACAAGCGCTGAAGTATCATTGCAGGCTCTACTAGATCATACCACAGCTCGATTGGTTCAAGTACAATCTGATGTCATAAAAACACTCGATAGTTCGTTCACGAATAATATGAAATTAATTTTAAAGTGGGGATGCGATGGTTCGTCGGCGCAGCAGTATAAGCAAAAATTTGACGAAAGCGACAGCTCAGACGCTCATGTATTTTTTACGTCCGTGGTTCCGTTGCAAATGGTAGCTTCAGACGACAAATCTGAGCAGCACCTTGTCGTTTGGAAGAACCCAAGGCCTTCTTCACCCCGTTACTGCAGACCTTTGAGATTGCAATTTTTGAAAGAAACCGTGCAGTCAACTGTTGATGAAAAAAATTACGTTGATCAGCAGATAGCATCTCTCGTCACATTCAATACAGTATCGGAGGGTAGTAACGTTGAAGTCACTTATGAATTATCGTTTACAATGATAGATGGAAAGGTGAGAAACGCTATTACTGGCACTAAGTCTGCGCAAAGGTGTTGTATTTGTAATTTGACGTCGAAAGATTTCAACAATTTAGAATTGGTTCAGCGAACATCCTGTGACCGCTCTAAACTCAATTTTGGAATTTCTTCCTTGCACGCGTGGATAAGGTTCATGGAATGGATGCTTCATATTGCATATAAATTAAATGAGGGGACGAGTAAATGGCAGGCGCGATCAGTCGATGAAAAGAAGGCAGTTAGCGATCGCAAGGAAGAAATCCAACATAAATTTAAAGCTGCTTTAGGTTTAAATATTGATATGCCTAAGCAAGGATTCGGCAGTACCAACGACGGCAACACAGCCCGACGTTTTTTTGAGAACGTTGCTTTGACAGCCGAAATTTTGAATTTGGACGAAAAATTCATAGCAAGTTGCAAAGTGATTTTGCAGACAATGGCTAGTGGTTTCGCTGTACATATCGACAAGTTTAGGCTTTATTGCTTTGATGTCGCAAAACGATATGTTGCTCTCTATTCCTGGTACCCGATGCCAACATCGGTACATATGGTTTTAATTCATGGCCACGCGATTATAGAAGTGGGTGTCTTGCCAATCGGACAGCTTTCCGAGGACGCTCAAGAAGCTAGGAATAAGGACATTCGGCGGTACCGCGAAAATTTTTCTAGAAAATGTTCGCGAGAGAAGACAATGTCCGATGTTTTCCGTCGGCTGCTTGCGTCCTCGGACCCACTTATTACGAGTTTTCAAAAATTGAAAATGAGAAATAGTGAACCATTACCTTCTGATGTACTGGAACTTCTACTAGCAACACCAGAAGATAATGTCACAAATTGCGCGTTACCAGACACAGATACATGTACGACGGTCGTCCTATCCGACACGGATTACGATTTTTAATTAATATAATGTATTTTAAGCTCGATTTTAAGTCATTATGTACATAAGATGAAATAAACATTTCCATACTCTATGAAATTGTTCTTCATTTTGAAATTTAACATTACATTCATGTCAAATTCGTAATCAGCGACTCCAAAAACGTAATAGTAGACATCCTTGGTCTGATGAAGTGATTATTTTTCAAAAATGTCCGCCATTTTGGGTCCGCCATTTTGAATTTCATAATTTTGATATCAAATTCGTAATCAGCGACCCCAAAAACGTAATAGTGGACATCCTTGGTCTGATAAAGTGATTATTTTTGAAAAATGTCCACCATTTTGGGTCCGCCATTTCGAATTTCATAATTTTGATATCAAATTCGTAATCAGCGACCCCAAAAACGTAATAGTGGACATCCTTGGTCCGATAAAGTGATTAATTTTCAAAAATGTCCACCATTTTGGGTCCGCCATTTTGAATTTCATAATTTTTATATCAAATTCGTAATCAGCGACCTCAAAAACGTAAAAGTGGTAATTGTAAAATTTATTATTCCCGTTTTTGAGGTTTTGGCCGGCTAAAAGGCCGTTTGGAACCACTGTGCGGTGGTGAGTCGTACAAAACAAATTAGCATGTAACTTTTTTTTCTCGCCTATAGAGCCCAAACGTGTTCCATAGAGGTTATAAATTGAAATCGAAGATATCTATGAAGGAAAAAAGTGAAAGGTGTACTATGGGTATGTTCCATTATTCGCCCAAAGCACTTAGCTGAAAAGACCCGACCACCCAAGCATGGGCAAATTAAGCGTTTTGAGCGCTTTGAACGAATAATGGAACGTTACCCTTTGTGGTAAATGAGTGCAAGAGACAGTGAAAATTTTCACACAAATCATGTTTAGATCGATAGTTAATATTGAAGGGAAAAGAAAAGCATAGCCCTAAATAATTGAATGACGCAGTGCCCGTAATGCTTTTCTTTTTATCCAGAATGTAAACCAGCCATGAAAATTATTTTTCAAAGATCTGTGAGGTTATGTTGACTTTTCTCTTACTGCTAATTTATGAAATAATACCACTACATATTATATTTACTCACCTCTTTTGATGTAATTGCGTGAACGATTTTTTTCCGCTATTGAAGATCGAAGGGAATTTGTTTTTGCACTTTCTTGCGGTTTTTCTTCCTATTGTGATGTCTTGACGGAATTTTTCTGAACACCGAATAACGCGTACGGCCAACGAAGAACGAAGATTTTCGTTGGTACGGCCTAACTATGCTGAGGAGCCACCGGCACCCTCAGAGATTAATCTGTGGCAACGTTGAATCATCGAATTCAGCGACACAAATCGTGAAATGGCAACGCTGCAATATGCTTGGCCCGGCGCGGCGGTACTAATATCAGAGATGAGTTCTCTGCTAATATATAATATATGTAGAGTATACATATATATATGTATATATATACGATAAAGCAATGCAATCACATGAACGTACATACATATTAATCCACATACGCACTCTCACTATGCGACTTTTTATAAATAATGTGAGACAAGCATTTTGACAGTTAATAATTTACCGTATATTAGTGTTATAAAGAAACATGAATTTTATAATTATAAGGAAAATAACTAACATGTTCGCGCTGTATGAAAATAAATCTATGGGATCTCATAATACGAACCTCGCTCTTGCACGCTGCCCGCTCAGCAACCCGCACGCGCTACGATCTCTCCCCACTCTTCGTGAAGCCGCGAGAGCACGAAAAAACAGAAAATAGAAAACTTTGGCGCAACAAGCAGTATCAAATCCTCAAGAGCCACCAACAGAGTTGCCAGATTTGGCGATTGTCCACCAGATATATATATATATATATATATATATATATATATACCATTTCTGGCCAAAAATCTGGCATCCCTGGATACTCCGCGCTGCGTGTCGTAGCAACGACCACGTGGTCTTCGACGAAACGCACATTTGCATGCGTCGAAAAATATTTTATATATCTCATATCTTTGCTTAAGGTGGAAAATCGATGCTACCCACGAGGTCGCGCTCTCTCCCAGAACCGCGCGGTTTATTTTTTTTGTTTTTGTTTTTTCTACGCCGCTACGTTAATAAAAATTTACTTCATTTTCATAATTTATATTGTCGTGTCGTGTGTGATAGATTTGGAGCGCTTTCCAACAAGAGACACACGCTGAGACATTAAGGAAAATAATGTTCACATTTAAATACTTTTATTAATTATAATACATAATATCAGCCGCAAAAAAGTAACTCAGGAAAAATTTTCGTCAAGCGACAGCAAGGGGTCGATTATATATGTATATCTTTCACGTAAGACGTCGTAGCCCTAGCATTCGTATTTGGTCCGCGGCGTTTAGACAGCCAATAAGAATCGCGAGATGATCTCGGCGAAACTGTGCGGTTGGGTCGATATCACGCGTCGCGCGCTTGACCGCCACAAGAGGGTACAGAGAACAAAGAACGGGCAAATCACCGAATGAGCATGCTTCGAGTTTATTCTTTGTTCTATGTCTATGTTCTATTCGTTCTATTCTCGCTTTACGCGTAGACGAGTGTACATTGTTCGATCGTTCATGCTATATTCCGATGGATTCGTACCAGTTTCTTGATACAGTTGCGAAGTTTAATAAACGTATTACCGCGTATTAATAGTAATTATTTCAATCTATTATTTATAGTGCGCGTTTCGAGACGAGTGCGAGAAATATAGTAGATTCTTCAATTACGTGTGCGTCGCCATAAACTCTTCAACAGAACGAGCGAATAAAACGTAAAAAGTAGCACTTCGATCGTGCTACTTTGCAACGTGTTTATCGGAAAAATGAAAAGATACTGTCGTGTTACACTCTCCTCTTCGGGAGAGCAGAGGATATATCCCATTGACGATATTAAACTGTACAACAAAAAAAATAACTCGTGGGATATTTTTTGTACCGAAGAAACCATTGCTTGCTCAGCGGGACACGGTTCCAGGGAAACGTTAAGGGTTTTAAAATCCAGTGATCGGGATGGCGATTTTTATGAAGGGGTGGTCGTTGAGAAAATCGGTGGTAAGTTGAAAAAATTTCACTGCATAAATATTAGTATAACAGCGCACAAACGCACACCTATAGTGAAATTATTCGCTAGAGTAGTTTTGCCACCACCATACAATTTTTTGCTACGGTAGCTACATTGCTGCTAGTCTCTGGAATATATATTCTATCCCTGCAACGCGGGCGGAAAGTGATACATTTTTTACCAGAGGGAAGAAGTATAATTTTGCGGGCCAAAAAGTAAAATTTTTTTTCCTTTCCTCTGATAAAAAATTGATTAATTTTCGCACGCGCTGCAGCAATGGAACGTGACCCTTTCATCCGTCTGGTAAAAAATATTATATGCCAGGCAGGCAATCGAGTGACCACGAAGAAACTGGCCACAGCGTCAACTTAACACCACACGGATAACAAATTTATGTATGTATGCATACATTCATAAGTTTGCTTATGTTATCCCTGTGGTGTTCAGTTGGCGCTGTGGCCAGTTTCTTCGTGGTCACTCGGTTACCTGCCATATGCCACACGGGAGGAGCGGATTTTAACCTCGTGCTCGTGCTGCCCTTGCTTCGCTTGGGCAGCAAATCTCGCACACGGCGAAAATCACGCACTTTCCTCCCTATAGTAGCATAATGTACTATTCTCTTCATATAACCGCAAACTAAGAACATTTCTTTTTATTTGACAATAAGGAACTAAGAAAGAGGCATGGGCAGAAGAAGACAAAGAAAAAATTGGCCGCGGTGCTCGTAAAAGGAAGCCAAAAAAAACTGACACTCCTGATGTAATATACGTCCAAAAGAAAAAACGTGTGCCCGAACGTACTGCCGCTCTCTTGCCTAAGCTTGACAAATTCGTTGATACCAAGGTCAGTATATAATAACCCTGAACCAACAATGTACCGAGATAAACATGCTGCATGAAAAGGATGTACATGACTGCATGGTAAAACATGCAGCACGGCTCACCACGGTACCGTCATGTATAATCTTTTCATGCATCATGTCTTAGATTGCGCTAAATCGAGCGGAATAAAAGAAGAATTTATGTAATGTCGTCGTAGCAAAATTCCAGGATCTTGACTGAATGTCAAGATTACGTAGAGAGACTTGTATGAAATGTGAAAAGTTTTAAAGTTTTAAAAGTAAAAAAAAAAAAAACGAAAAATTTTATTCATCGGAATTCAAAATTTCATGCAATTTTATTTCAATTTTACAATGCTCACTTATTCAATTATTCAAACCAATTTGCGAAATACAATTTTCACGATCCTTCTCGCTTCTTTAAATTTATAACTTGAAGTTGGCTTGATTTTAAAAAATAAACCGAATAAATGAGGAAGCAATTTGCAAGTTTCTAATTTATACGACTTAATACCAATCATCTTTGTCCCCTAAATTCTTTGTGTAAAAAGTTCAAGCTCGATTGTCTCTAATGTACGAAAATCAAAAGACGCACAGCCATTAATGACTAACTTCGAAATCTGAACCCCAAGCAATTCTACAAACACACACGCGCGCGCGCGCACACACACACACACACACACACACACACGCGCGCGCGCGCGCGCGCACACACACACACACACACACACGCGCGCGCGCGCGCGCACACACACTTCAGTAATGACTCGTTAATTACAATCGATGCAATAGTAATTATATATACTCCCATTAAAATTACGCAAAATAATTGAAATTTTTCCACTGAATATTATAGTTACTCAATATAATTTTAATTGTTTGCTGTATATTACAATTACTTGATATAACGGTAACTTTTCCACTGCAGCTTACAATTATTTGATATTGTAATTTTTTCACTGAAAATTATAAATATTTGAAGTAATTGAATTTTTACGCTGGAAAGAAAAATTTCTCCATATAATTGTAATATTTCACTACAAATGAAAATTACACGATATAACTGTAATTTTTCCACTGCAAATTGAGGTAACCTGTGACAGAGGCTATATTGTACACATTTTCTTTATCCAATTGACGATTTTCTTTACCATTAAAATCCAACGTCAGTCGTCCCAGGCTTCTCAGGTATGAAAAACAATATTTAAATGTCAATAGAAATAACGCTTGTTATTCAGTCATGGTAGTAAATAAATGAATAAATAATAATATGTATAAACATGATAATTTTTTGATAACTTCAGAACTAAAATAACTCTTAAGAATATAAAATTATCAACAAATTATTATATGTATAATTTTATTTCTTTATTTAGTGCCATGATTGAATACCAAGCCTATCCGTTGACGTTTAAATATTGTTTTTCATATCTGAGAAGACTGCGACGACCGACGTTGGATTTCAACGGCAAAGAAAATTCTCAATTGGATAAGGCAAATGTCTCAAAGCGTGTGCATAATATGGCCTCCGTCACAGGTTAACGCAGATATGGACCAAGGCCTAGCTTCTCCGTCAAGCTGAGACGACGGTCCTCGCACTCAGTTCAATCGCAACGGAGAGAATCGAGAGTCGTCGGTCAGTGTTTTCTCCTCCATGAAGCTGGAGCATCGGTCCTCGCAATAAGTTCCAAAACACTCTCCGATGACACTCGAATATCTTTGTTGCAATGGAATTAAGTGCAAGGACCCTTGTCGCAGCTTGATGGAAAAGGTAGGCCTTGGTTCATATCTGCGTTAACCTCAGATGGAGGCCATATTATACACACTCCTTGAGACATTTGCCTTATTCATTTGAGGATTTTCTTTGACATTCAAATCCAACTTCAGTCATCCCAGTCTTCTCAGATATGAAAAACAATATTTAAACGTCAATAGAAAAGCTTGTTATTCAGTTATGACACTAAATAAATGAATAAATAAATAAATAAAATTATGTATATAAACATGATAATTTTTTGATAACTTCACAACTTAAACTCATAAGAATATAAAATTATTAACAAATTATATATAGAATTTTATTTATTTATTTATTTATTTAGTGCCATGATTGAATATCAAGCCTATCCGCTGACGTTTAATTATTGTTTTTCACATCTGAGAAGAGTGCGACGTCGTTGTTCATATAGTATACATATTGTAATAGTTTAAGGTCACATTGCAATTTTCGAATATACCTATCCTACATATATTTTCGTTCGAATACCGGCGAATTTGCGCCAGTAGGCACCGTTCGAGCCGCTGTGAACGCATCGTTTCGAGACATTTCGAGACAAAATGCGACGTTGTAAAATGTATTTCCCTAGGCCACCACTCTTAATTAAAAGCTACTTAGAAGCGAGAGTAGAATACCGACTCCGCATAATAGCGCTAGTGGCTTTTAGTTAAAAGTGACTGGCGCTTTTAGTTGAAAGTTATTGCTGAATATGGGCCTATGAATTTATTTCAGAAATTTTTACCCTCTACATTTTCCACAGAGTCACGTTATAATTTTATTGATTTTTGGGCAGTGCTTATAACCTTAATAAATCCATTAATGTTTGAAATAAAGTTTTATAACCAAATACGAATTTTGTGATGTAAAAGAACCTCCGCTTTCCGAAAAATCCATCATTATTGAACTTTAATTTTGTTAAGACCGTGAAACGTACATTTACGAAAAAAAAACATAGGAAGCTACAAGCAGCCACCTTTCTTCAGCCAAATACATATTTTTTTTTTTTTTAATGAAAATTTGGGCTAAACACACCACATACGTTTGTCTCTCAATATAAATCTGCTCGTTAATATTTTCACAGAAAAAAGAAAAAGAAGCCACCGCAAAATTCAGAATTTGCATTGAAGAAACGATTAGTGATATGCCAGATGTACCCCCTGAGGTAAGTGCGTATCAAATCTATTGCGTCGCAATATATTATCGTACCGTTTACAAGATTAATGTTAGTTGTCGCACAAGTTAAAGATCGTACAAAACGATCGCAACGATAACTGTTACTATTGGTTACATGGCGCGGTATAGGAAATTCCAGACTCACAGAGTCCACCTGATCGATCGTTGCTTATTCATAATCAAGTACTGGCCGAGTACTGCATGACGAAATTTCGAACAAGACAAATCGCAAAATCGAAAGAAACAGATACAGTATTTCAGGAAAGCAACCGAGACGCCTTTCCTCGTACTGCCGTGATGGTACGTTCGTAAAATTTACAAAAAAATCTCAAGTTCAATCAAAGACATGAACAACTACATTATATCTCTTATCTTTTATTACAAGGCATAATATCATTTTACCGATTTTCTAAGAACGTAAAGAGTCTTATATATGATGCACTGAAATATTGACAAGAAGTTATCAATTTATGAACGTTACAGGTCGCCGACAAGTCGGAGACAACGCTCGATGGCTATTCGCCACAAGAAGATGAAATTAACAATTTTGATGACGATATCGCCGGTACCGAAAATTCCTCGCAACCAAAGATTTTATGTACCGCTACCGGAAGTAATCCTATTCTTGAGGTAAAATCTATGAAGCAATTAAGCATTTCAACGCTAACTGGAGTGACGTTCAATCTTAATCCTATCTTATTCATTTCATCGTACATTTTAATTTTCTTTAATGCCAACTCCTATTCATTAACAAGCATATAAAACCTCCAAAAAAATATATGTAGCGAAAATTTGAAGAAAACGATTGAAATTGCCATATTTCTATGAGAAATTGGAAAAAATCGGCTCGTAGCGAGGGCTCGTACATTGGAAAAAAAATGAAAATGTGTGAACTTTATCGACTCACCCTCGTCAAATGCGAAAACACTTTGGTACCGCCTATATAATTCTTGAAAGCTCTACACATTTCCTCACGTCTTTCCCACTTTGCATATAGAACTATAAAGAAAACTGCGATTTTTTAAAACATTGAACTTCATATTTCAAGACGAAAATCCATAAATGTATTTTTGAACAGAAAATATATCTCTATGATAAAAATTGATGACAATAAATATTGCTTTACATTTGAAATTTTTTGAAAATAATAGAAAATAAGAAATAAAATGCCTACATGCAGACTACAAAGGTGGCAACTATGATTTATTCTTAAAGAATTTCAAAATTTCCAAAAAATTTATTATTTGTAATATTTTAAAAAGAGGAAAAAAGTGGGAATCGCTGAAAAAAATTGAAATAGAAAGTGAAATGAAATGATAGGGTTAAGGTCCAGCGTTAGCCGAGTTAGCGGCAAAAGTTCCATACATGTAAGCATATCGATGGACTAACGCCAAAGAGGAGTATCGGTTATGTCTTATACGCCCCTATGGAATTTAACCATCAATATATGCACAAGTGACCATCGTTGTAAATGTTCTGTATGTTACAGACAACTGAAATTGTTTC
Source organism: Rhorus exstirpatorius (assembly GCA_963564615.1). Classification (NCBI taxonomy): domain Eukaryota; kingdom Metazoa; phylum Arthropoda; class Insecta; order Hymenoptera; family Ichneumonidae; genus Rhorus; species Rhorus exstirpatorius. The sequence goes on along the minus strand of OY751319.1, from coordinate 5,750,922 downwards.
ATCAAAGAAGGATTACGCGTCATCGACCGAAAACATAAGCCGTGTAAATGGTAACAGAGTGAATGGCGATGATATTAACTCAGAAATGCGTATTTCTGAAACAACGAGTGGTGTAATAAGCATCAAAGAAGTATCGAAGCAATTGGACGTAAGTGTTAAATGAAAGATCTGACCGTATAAACCTGTACCACCGGAAGAAATACAATTGGTATACCGAATGTACCGAGAAATAGCTCAAACGCAACCCTAGCGGATCGGACGACCACTAATTGACGGTCGTTTTTTCCATGGTCAAAACTGGCTGGTAAAACGACCATAAAACGACCGAAGTTCGTTAAAATGGCGCATTCGAAAAAACGACCATATGACGGTCATTCGCCGCCTTTGACCGTCAACGACCATTCGTACATTTCCAGACCCAAAACGACCTTCAACAAAATGACCGTCATTGACCGTGAACGACCATTCGTAATTTACCCCGACTGAAAACGACCGTGAACGACCATAATGATCGTTGAGAGTAGTGACCGTCATTGACCATCAACGACCTTTCCTTATTTTTAAGGGCTCTTTGCAAAACGACAGTTACTAAATTTTTCGGGGGTCAAACGACTCTAAATAACCACTCTGAAAGTTTGCTGGTATGTAATAATTGCCAGGAAAGGACAGTATTAGATAGAAGCGGAAAGAATAACAACAACGGAAAAAAGGAGTCCCAAGAGCAACATTTGCAAAGTGGTGTTCGCGTTGTTTTTGGGATCGGGACAGCGGTACGCAGTACCGAAATATGGAATTTTTATTTATACTTTGTTCCACTTCCTCTACACATAAGGAGTGACTCGAAACATTCATCAATTTAATAAATTAATATATTTTTGGTTATATAAATGTCTTATTGAGTTATGTGATGTAATTAAAGTGATGTATTTAAAGTTACAAAAGTGGAACCACCGCTCGTGGTTTTCTTAACCATATTGCTTGTCGAAGTTTTTGCGCAATATTATCGCGGGATCGAGTTGACATTCGTTATTTTTTATAGAGACTCGTTGCGGCTGACTCTTCGAGACGTCGCACATCGCCTGGATGACTGTCCTCAACGATGCATCACCCTCTATAAAAATCATTGAACGTTATCATGACAAATATGAAATTCAAGTAAAAATTTGTATTGCAGTGATGGTATTACCGTAGTACTTGCTGTTGCGGCATTCCGTGATCAAATCGTACCGGGACAGCTCCTTACCGGTAGCTAGTAACGAATATATGTACACCGTCATCATTTTTATTTTGTCAAATCTACAAATTGAAGTTAAAAACGTTTCCATATTACGTATCGGCATAGCGTATTTACATTATAATAATTACCGAGAGTCGTTTTCTTTTTGCTTACCGGGACACGTTTTCTTTGCCTTCGGAATGAATGTCGTTCACTATAAAATATTTGTCAAACAAATACTCTGCGTATTGCGGTACGTCTGTCCATTCTATGAAATCCTTTGCTTGTGTAAGCGTCAATCCTTCGTTCTCCGCATTTGTCGTCGACGCCCAATCGTACAAATTCATGATCGTTGCCACTTCATGAGACCAATCGGAGATACGTACATTTCCTGCAAGCGTTGGTACGAAAAATTGTTAGATTCAATGTTGATTTCTTTCAATAAATATATCGTTGACATGAAACATTCTTCAAATTGGCAGAAATGCACGCGTAGCACATGAGGGTGATTCATTTTTAAGTTTTTTTTTTCGCGTTACACCTTTTGAAAGTAAAGATGGTAATTTCCAAAAGTATGTCGCGAAGGAGTTTCGCTGTCGAAAAATTCTAAGTGGTGCTGCATTCGACCTTTGCACCTAAAAATGTGGCACCTCTTGGGATTTTTTGTCAGGCAGTTGAAATCTATCCTTTGAAAAGATGACGTGAAATGGAAAATACAAAATCAACCACCCTAGTGCACATGTGTGCGTGCTTTGTGTTACTATATTCGTGAGTGATATAGTTACACTCTTATGGAGAATGGTCTCTTACTTACCGTTCATTATTAGTGAACAATGCAACGTTAATACAGTTGACATCTCGTTATCGGTAAAGTTGAATCGCTGTTTTATATCCTCCCAAGTAACGAGGTGCTTTTCATTGATTGATCGTTCCCATTTGTCTCCTTTGTACGACGACAGTTGCAATAGTTCAACGAGATCTTTACCGGTAGGGGGTATTTGCCAAGAATCAAGCTCTTCGGAAAAATTGTTCACGTTTTGAGTACCGATTTTTTTGACGGTTGGAATTGTTCTGACTTTGCTCCCACCCGCAACGTCAGGACGTACCGGTACCTCCGCTACAAGACATTCCCTTCTTATTTCGTCGATCTCGTCATCTTCATTCGATGAGTCCAGTTGACGTACAACTCTTTTCTTCTTTGTGTTTTTTTTTACTGGAGGAGCGATTACTTCGCTTTCAGTAGGGGTATCGCTATTCAGCGATGAGGTGTTACTCCTGGTAGACAAGTTTTTGTACCGGTACCGATCGGTTTTCAATTTTTGCGATAACCAGGCTCGTATTACTTGTTCCGTCAATTGTTGGCTGTGCTTTATACGATGAATTCCCTGCATGCCGTTGCAGACATCTGTGAAATTACACATCATCGTTACGATAAATATTTCAAGGACCCTTGCAATTTGTTCGGGTATCGTACTTATCGACTGTTTACCATAGAAAACGTACAAATTATACGTTGTTCATTGGGTTGAAATTCGAAGGAAAACAAATTTATGTTTGTACAACAACACAATGTTGAAAGATCTTGATGAATACTTTTCTATCAATTATAACTAGCGCGTTACCGATTGCAAAGTTTCCAAAAGAGTCATCGAAGCATTTATGGTATCGGTATATGAAACCTGTCCTTGAGGAGGGTGAAATGAACTTTTGATGGTCTCACTCGAATTAATTCGAAAGAATTAAAAGTTTCATAAAATGTGAGGACTTGTAGGGGTTGGTAAGTATAGAGGAAAAAAAATATTATTTTTGTGGAATTCTTTTCAACCAATTTGAGGGCTGAGACCTTCAAGATTTGATTCAAAACATCTACGGCGTGTTTCGAAACATGTCTACGGCGGAACACTTTCGTTTACTTGAGCTGCTGACACTCTACGCGATTTCACGGGTCCGGTCAAAAGGGATGGTAACAACGCATCTTCTTAAGCGGTGACGTTTATATTATTCAATCATGCTGCATCGACCGCACGCCGCCGCATCATGCTGCCGCAAATGAGACGACACAAAACGAGAACAAAGACCGTGCTACGTAATTTCAATGTATCTGCAACATTTACTTCGGTTGCACCGCTTCCCTCACAACCGGACCGGTGACAACGCATATTCTGACAGCGGGCTTACCCATTAAACCTTTGATCTCTTTCTGACGTACAACGCGAGAAGAATTGTCACCCGATTTCCGTTTCAGCACCAAATTTGCACGTTCCTCCTCCGTCCAGAGTGCAACAACCAAATGGTTCAATCTCTTCTTCATTGTATTGCTTTCAATTGCACATACGCACGTTTCGGAATCGAACTTGAGGTTCATAGGCCCCAAAGTTACCTTGATTACAAACGATAATGTTTAATATTTAAAAAAAAAAACCACACTTCGTGGTCTTTATACAATTAATTATATTATCAAGGCGTTACCATTCCATCAGCGTCTGGTACCGGTAACTTATTGATAACAAGGTTTTCATCGATTTGTTCTTGTTCGACGGTAACGTTCGTAATTGCTGATATCAGTTCCTTTTTCATCTTCTTAAGACTTCTTTCAAGCATCTCCTTAATTTCCGTATTTTTTTTATTTTTTTTTCTCAGTCGAAGTCTCTTTTTTGCCGATTGTTTGTTTCTTTTATCATGCAAAGACGGCTTCGCGGACTTGCGTTGACTCGGAGAGGATGGAGGCGGGAGGTCCTCTTCCATTTCGAATGGCGATTCGTACTCGGCCGGCTCAAACATTATGCTCGAGGCCCGCGAGGATATACTGCTCGGAACAGTATTGACCTGGATCATGTTAGGTTGCGGACGAACTTCACGGCTTGGCGTCTTACCGCAATACTACGCAGTCGATGGCACATTTGTTATTTGGTTATTTGTAGTGATGTGACAAGACTAGACGAGAAATAGAGCTGCTCTCGAAATGTCTTGTCGTCGAGGGTCAAGACATTTCTGAATTCAAGACAAGTAGTTTCATGGTGGAGATACTGTTACAGGGCAATTAAACTTACTCCGGTGCTTTTTTTCTTCTCCCGTGATATCCGTCGTAACTCGGTTCTGTACTTTGCACCGGTCAGTCGTACCGGTACTATCGGCGGAACGAGTTGTACAATGCTCGTGATTACCGGTAATTTACGTTTTCCGGATGTTTTCGCCTGTTCGGAAAACAAGTGTTCATTAGTAACATCGTCGGTTGTCACTAAATGTTTATTGGCGTCAATTCCCAAATTACAACCGTATTTGCCAAATATAAACTTGGACACTATCTCCAAAACTATCGACCGCAGAGTTAACAGTATACACGTACTTTTTTGGTCGGTGTTCGATTCCAGAGATAAGGATTTTTTTAAATGACGCTTATCGTGACTTGGTTTTTATTATCCTCATTTTAATAATTGTAATGGAAAGAAAAAAAAGTCCCCTGGAATTATTTTCTCCGAGTGATCGATTAGATACTATGCCATATCAAAGTTTGCATTTCCAACATGCAGAAACATGAAGGGTCAAACGATTATAAACGGTTTTAACATTTTCCCTGACTTCTGAAGCAAATTACAATAATCCATAACTTTGCCAGGCACAAAAAAATCCGTCCACGTTTCATTGAGTTTTTATACCTATCATAAAAAGATTTGAAAACAATCCGTTAATCTGTAAAATAAATAACTTTATACATTTTGCGACGCCGAATAAATAATAATCCAACAGCCGATATTTGTTATGCATGCAAACCTACGAAAACATTCATTCTTATCGACGTTTATTCATAAACAGTTATCGAAAAATTAGTTATTTTTATTAAATCATTATTTTACAAGTCAAATAGAAATTTTCGTAGAAAATGAGGTTTGCACATTAATTACTCGTAAGCCGTTCATTTTACAGATGTGAGTCAAAAAACGCTTATTGTACAGAATTCGATGCTCTTTCAAAGCTCATTAGGAAAATACCGTACGGTTTATTAAGGCTTAGGAGGACCAATAATAGTGAAAAAGAAGAGAATTTCCTATCTTAATCAAATGGGAAAACTTCAATGTCGTTGAGCTACCTCTAAATATTTTTTGACAGCGTTCTCCTTGCGCGAGGGTTTGTTTTTAGATATAAACTCAAGACTTTTGAGGTGATGGGTAAACAAAAAAAAAAATATCGCTTTAAAATGACACACCCTAGTGCACCCGTATTCAGCACTCGGTTTTAACTACAATTTCTGGAAATTTTCTTAAATCGGGACCCTAGGGAAAATTGAAAAGTGGGTCCGGGCACCTTTAACGAGCATAAACATGAAAACATGGTGGAGAGTATTTTGAAACTGTAAGTGCGAGAACTGACGCCTCACTTAACGGAGGAGAAATCACTGTCCGACGACTCTTGATTATCTCCGCTGTGATGGAACTGAGTTTGAGGACCCTCATCGCAGCTTGACGGAGAAGCTAGGCCTTGGTTCATATCTGCGTTAACCTGTGACAGAGGCCATATTGTACACACTGACAATGAGACATTTTCTTTGCCATTCAAATCCAACGTCAGTCGTCCCAGTCTTCTAAGGTATGAAAAACAATATTGAAATGTTAATAGAAATAATGTTTGATATTCATTTATGGCACTAAATAGATGAATAAATGAATAAATAAAATTATATATATAAACATAATTTTTTGATAACTTCAGAACTAAAATAACTCATAAAAACATAAAATTATCAACAAATTATTATATAAATATAATTTTATTTATTTATTTATTTAGTGCCATGATTGAATACCAAGCCTATCCGATGACGTTTCAATATTGTTTTTCATATCTGAGAAGACTACGACGATCGACGTTGGATTTCAACGGCAATGAAAATTCTCAATTGGATAAGGCAAATGTCTCAAAAAGTGTGCGGCCTCCGTCACAGGTTAACACAGATATGGACCAAGGCCTAGCTTTGCCGTCAAGCTGAGACGACGGTCCTCGCACTCAGTACTCAGTTCCATCGCAGCGGTGAAAATCAAGAGTCGTCGGAGACTGTTTTCTCTTCCATGAAGCTGGGGCATCGGCCCTCACAATCAGTTTCAAAACACTCTCCGATGACACTCGATTATCTCTGTTGCAATGGAATTGAGTGCAAAGACCCTCGTCGCAGATTGATGGAGAAGCTAGGCCTTGGTCCATATCTGCGTTAACCTGTGACGGGGAGGCCATATTATACACACTCTTCGAGGTATTTCTCTTATCCAATTGAGAATATTCTTCGCCGTTAAAATCCAACGTCGGTCGTCGCAGTCTTCTCAGACTTAAAAAAAAATATTTAAACATCAACGGATAGGCTTGATATTCAGTCATGGCACTAAATAAATAAATGAATAAATAAATAAAATTATATACACTATCGTCCATAAGTATGGGGACACTTGCCCCAGATCCGAGCCACACAAGAAGTTGTATCGCTCTTTGAAAAATGAACATATCTCAATTTTCCAAGCGGCGTTCTAAAAAGGACATATTTAGCTTCATTTACCTTTTTTGGAAAAAATTTTGCGATTTTTTTTAAGCCCGGTACGCTCTTTGAAAGATGGTCATTTTTTTGCTTTTTTTGGAGGGTGGAAATTTTCCCGCATATCTCGTAAAAAAAATTTTTCAACTTTTTTTCCGTGAAAAACTTGAAGCGGGGAGTACAACCTTTAATCTCATTTTTTGGAAAATTTTGTACGATTTTTTTTCGCAAAGATATACAACTTTTTGCCAAAAACGACCATATTTATAAGGGGTAGTCTCACTCTGAAACTACTGGGTTTTCGTAAAATTAGTAAGAGGGTAAAAAGTTGCATACGATCATTTTGGATGTATCACATTTTTTTCAGAATTAAAAAACAAATTCGAAAAAAAAAAATTTTCACAAGGTAAAAAAATTTTTTTTTTTTTTAATTTTTTCTTAAATCAACGAAATATTTTTTTTATCGTGAAAAATCGGGTCTCTTACCTCATCTACACGGCTTTTCATCGAAATAGTGACCTTTCGCTGCGATTACAGCTTTGACGAGACGTGGCATCCGCTCGACGTTCGAAACAAATGTACACAAAACGACGATGAAAAAGCCGTGTAGTTGAGGTAAGAGACCCGATTTTTCATGATAAAAAATTTTTTCGTTCATTTAAGAAAAAATTTTGAAAAAAAAATTTTTTTAATTTTTGAAAAAAATTTTTTTTTTCGAATTTGTTTTTTTAATTCTGAAAAAAATGTGATACATCCAAAATGATTGTATGCAACTTTTTACCCTCTTAGTAATTTTACGATAACCCAGTAGTTTCAGAATGAGACTACCCCTTATAAATATGATCGTTTTTTGCAAAAAGTTAAATATCTTTGTGAAAAAAAATCGTAAAAAATTTTCCAAAAAATGAGATTGAAGGTTGTACTCCCCACTACAAGTTTTTTACGGAAAAAAAGTTGAAATTTTTTTTTTACGAGATATGCGGGAAAATTTCCACCCCCCAAAAAAAGCCAAAAAATGACCATCTTTCAAAGTGCGTACCGGGCTAAAAAAAAATCGCAAAATTTTTTTCAAAAAAGGTAAATGAAGCTAAATATGTCCTTTTTAGAACGACGCTTGGGAAATTGAGATATCTTCATTTTTCAAAGAGCGATACAGCGTCTTGTGTGGCTCGGATCTGAGGCGAGTGTCCCCATACTTATGGACGGTAGTGTATATAAACAAGGTAATTTTTTTATAACTTCAGAACTAAAACTCATAAAAATATAAAATTATTAACGAATTATATATATAATTTTTATTTATTTATTTATTTATTTATTTATTTATTTATTTATTTATTTATTTATTTATTTATTTATTTATTTATTTATTTATTTATTTATTTATTTATTTATTTATTTATTTATTTATTTATTTATTTATTTATTTATTTATTTATTTAGTGCCATGATTGAATATCAAGCCTATCAGTCGATGTTTAAATATTGTTTTTCATATCTGAAAAGACTGTGACGACCGACGTTGGATTTTAACGGCAATGAAAATTCTCAATTGGATAAAGGCAAATGTCTCAAAGAATGTGTATAATATGGCCTCCGTCACAGGAGAACACTGATATGGACCAAAGCGTAGCTTCTTCGCCAGGCTGAGACGACAGTCCTCGCACTCAGTTCCATCGCAGCGAAGAGAATCAAGAGTTCGTGAGGAGGGGGATATAAATAAACACTTACATTCCCATTGAAGCGGTTCTCGCTGCTTTGGTCCACGGCAACGGTACCGCCATCCACGGAACGCTCCTTATGGATTCCCGAGTTGTAATCGTTGTTGTCACCTTCGTCGTCTGCCTCCGATGTTGATTCTCCCTGCTGCAGAAAAATAATATTATTCATTTTCATATAGCTAATGTATTGGCACGTCCATATAGTAATTTTTTCCAAATAATTGCGTTTCGAGTTTTCCTTTTTATCATTTCCTACTTACATTAACATTTACACGTTTACGTGGATTATACCTCGTACGAATTTTTCATATGAAAATATACTTACGCCGATTGTGTTTATGCTGTCATCAACGGGTGCGATCAATTTTGCAATCGTGCCGGATAGAGTCCCGTCCTCTTCATCGCTGCTACCGGTACCGTTTCTTGCATCTTCCGACGACGATAAGATACTCGCTCCTTTTATCTAAAATATGGCAAAATTTGAATAATATCCCTAGCAGTTTATCGATACAACATATAACACTGATGAAACAAAAAAAAATGCGATATATTCAAGTTACAAATTCTTAATTTCATGGTTAAAGCAGGGAGGCCATTTGGCCTGGACATCTGTATAAACTGAAATTATCATAGAATTTCGATGAGCCCACAAGAGTGATGAATTTTTTTTTATTTTCGCAAAGTCAGGGAAAATGTTACAATCGTTTATTGTGATTTGATCCTCAAGGTATCTGCACCTTGCAAATATAAACTTTCATATTGCATAGTATCTAATTTATCGCTCGAAGAAAATAAAGCCAGCGCACATTTTTTTCGATTTGAATTATCAAAATAAGGATTTAAAAAATCATATGGATATATACTTACGTCGATTTTGCAGTTGTTGATGGTTTCAATCTCGAATGGAATCAAAATTTCAGTCGTCCCAGAAGGAGTCTCGTCTTCGATTTTTTTGTTCTTTCCATCCATTGTACCGGTATCATTTCTTGCGTCTCCCACCGACGCTATCAAACTTTTATTCGTCCCGGTAGTAGTCTCGTGTTCCATTTTTTGATCTTTTTCATCGCTGGTACCGGTACCGTTTCTTGCGTCTCTCGGCGACGATAAGTTACTCGCTCCTTTTATCTAAAATATGGCGAAATTTGAATAATATCCCTAGCAGCTTATCGATACAACATATAACACTAATGAAACAAAAAAAATGCGATATATTCAAGTTACAAATTCTTAATTTCATGGTTAAAGCAGGGAGGCCATTTGGCCTGGAAATCTGTATAAACTGAAATTATCATAGAATTTCGATGAGCCCACAAAAGTGATGAATTTTTTTTTATTTTCGCAAAGTCAGGAAAATGTTACAATCATTTATTATGATTTGATCCTCAAGGTATCTGCACCTTGCAAATATAAACTTTCATATTGCATAGTATCTAATTTATCGCTCGAAGAAAATAAAGCCAGCGCACATTTTTTTCGATTTGAATTATCAAAATAAGGATTTAAAAAATCATATGGATATATACTTACGTCGATTTTGCAGTTGTTGATGGTTTCAATCTCGAATGGAATCAAACTTTCAGTCGTCCCAGAAGGAGTCTCGTCTTCGATTTTTTTGTTCTTTCCATCCATTGTACAGGTATCATTTCTTGCGTCTCCCACCGACGCTATCAAACTTTTATTCGTCCCGGTAGTAGTCTCGTGTTCCATTTTTTGATCTTTTTCATCGCTGTTACCGGTACCGTTTCTTGCGTCTCTAGGCGACGATGTCATACTCGGTTCTATCATCTGACATATTGAAATTTGAATATTATCCCCAGCAGGGGATATTATCAATACAAAAAATGTTAAAGTTAGATATTGCAGTTTGCACTTATAGGGGATTTAGTGCCAACTCGGCTTAATGCTCGATCCATCGTCGTAATTCCCTGACCGAGAAGTTCTTATACTGAATCACGGTCGAGTGGGCCTTTCATCCCGATATATGATTTCACGAATTTCGATCATTTACCTCGCTATTCGTTGAGTCACAATATGCCACGACAGTAGTACACTCCCTTCGTAGATCCTCCTTCAACAGAGTATTTCAACAGTGTTAAAAATGAATTTGAATCATAGCTTTTATAGTGATAGTTTCTATCATCGAACGTTCAATTATTAACCCTCCACCGGCAATCTATGACGATATCGTCGTATCTGACTTTGGCGAAATAGTCGAATGCACCCGTTTTGCATTGTTTCTGAATTTCCATTTGTTAAGGATGTATTGGACGTACCTTCCCAACCAAAAGTTACTTCAGTCGACAATATTGCATACTTCATGATAAGATGAAAATCGGAAAAAAAATCACCCACAATAAAGACGATAAGAAGATTAATTTTTAATAATAATAATGCCAAAAAGTTATCCATACATTATTTAAACAAAGCATTGTTTAAAAAATTTTTAGATAATGTTTTTTTTTGACACGTGAAATGAATTCGGCGATTTTTCTGACTACACAAGAATTTTTTTAAAATTTTCTTACCATTTTGAAATTTCGGTTTTCGGAAATTTGTAAAGGTTGTATTTACGAAACTATTCGTTAAATGCACCGAAAACTTCTTAATTGTAATATACAACGTTTTTATAAAACCATATCAAAATTTCACGATTTTCCCTTCATTTTTCAAAATTAAAAAATTTTTGAAAACCGAAATTTCAAAATACTAAGAATTTTTTTTAAATATTCATGTGTAGTCAAAAAAATCACCAAATTCATTTCACGTGTCAAAAATAAACATTCTCTAAAAATTTTTTAAACAATGTTTTGTTTAAATAATTTATTGATAACTTTTTGGCTCTATTATTAAAAATTAATCTTCTTATCGTCTTTATTGTGGGTGAATTTTTTCCGATTTTTATCTTATCATGAAGTATGCAATATTGTCGACGAAAGTCACTTTTGGTTGGGAAGGTACGTCCAAAACATCCTTAATTGCTCAAACATTTTTGAATGAAAACTGGTGGAATATTGAGATAAGACCCAAAACTGATTCCCTGATTTTTTTTGGGAATTTTCGGACACTCCTAAGTGGATTAAAATATCCGATGACGATATCGTCATAGATTTCCAGCGGCGTAGTCAAAAAAAGAGATTGCCGGCGGAGGGTTTATTCATTATCAGATCAATTCACTGATAGCTGTACTTACATCGTCACAATTATCGCTTGATACCTCAGCGATCGTTCTTATGCTGTAATCTTTTTGTACTGAGTACAAATTATCGGTATCCCTGACGTCCGCACTCTGTAACGCGACAAGCGAAAATTTTTATTTTTGTCGGTTACGAAATCAGAAGCAAGTTTGGCGTACTTATAGTCTACATTTCATACTTACGGCTGCCTTTTTCCTCAAAAACTCGTCGATGGCATCTTCTTGGTGGATTTTCACCATCCTCAAAGTTTTGGTGGTTACTTTCTAGAAACATACATGCAATAGTATATATTTTGAGTGAAACTGCAGGGTTACGTTTGGGCGCAGAATTATTACAATATGATACTTGGTTATAATTACCTCGACAACTTGCATTTCGTATATTGTGTTTGGCTGTATCGTCTTCGGGTCGTTGTTGTTCAAGGGCGGGCTAGCCACGGTACGAGGAGTGAACGAGAGTTTCATCTTTTTTATGCGATTTCCTCGACCAACGTTGGTACCGGTATCCACAAAGCTTGCTGCCTCTTCTCTTGTTCCTTATCGGAAAAAAATACATATATTGTGATATTATTGTGACTATAATTTTTGTGCAGCATCACATAACCTTAAATCCTTTTTATTCGAGTGGTGCATGCACATCCCTGATCTGTACAATTATTTTGCTTACTTGTTAATTTTATCACTCGAACATGGTGATAATAATTTCTACCGTCTTTGAATTCCCGCATTCTCAATGTTTGTTGGTTATGAGTTGTGTTCACCACTGACTCTAACATCTTGCCGGTACACGGCACATCGTACTTGCACTTTTTATGATTCCATCGATAAATTTCACGCACAGAACTCACTAATTGTTTCATCTCCGGTCCAACAAGCTCCACTACACAGAAATGAAAATCCATGCTTGGTTAATATTTTAAAAAAAGTTATCGAAAAAGAACACGTTGGGGAACGTCAACGCGTCTAAAAAGAACCGCGCAGTAAACGACGCTTACCCAACAGGGGGAGGGGGTCAGCAAGCGCGGGAAACGACGCTTATGCAGTGGGAGGTCAGCAATCCAGAAGAGGAAAAAGTAAGGAATTTTTTTTTTTGTCGTTTTACCGTTTATGGCTCGCCCGCGTGCCCGTGCCACGCGCGTATGAGCGTTCGCCCACTGTTGCCGAAAAAAATGTGTACACCATACGGTGTTGCCAAATAGCCTTACGTGGCATCGAATACCGGTATACGCGGGTATACAGAGAATGCTCGTCCGCAACCAAGAAGGAAATATATAGCTTGCTACGTACGTATCTCGTACTATATAACCATTCTGCGCAACTTGTGCCGCAGCCAATTCTCAATTTTTGAACGGGAAGAGGACTTTTGCCTGATTAGCTGCGGCGCAAGTTACGTTGAACATTTAACGAGAGCATACGCAGCCAGCTAGACGGCCGGCGTCTCGAAGGTCTCGAAGCCACCCGAAATATCGAGTCGAATTTTTTTTGCGCGGCAAAATTATAGCATTATTTCTCTCCACTGTTGGCGAACAAAAATTGTCCATACACAGGGTATTGACGAATATACCTATATCGAATTGAAATGGGTACTAAAAAGAAAGAGCCAGAAGTAGTATGTTAAATTTTTTATTAATTTCGTTATAAAATAAGAAATTATAATTATATCACACAGAAACGTACCAGTACGAGGTTTTGTTAAGAAAATTAAAATAAAAACAGATTTTTTGATTAACAGAACGTGTTGAAACTTTTTTCGTTCATTTTCTTATAAAAAATAAAAATAAAAAATTGTTATTTTATTATCACACATAAATGTACTGGTACGAGGTTTTGTAAGAAAATTTTAAATGAAATCATATTTTGTAATAAGAAGAACGTTCCAACTTGTTTCATTCATTTTATCAAAAACAAAAATTATAATTCTATCATCACAGAAACGTACCAGTACGAGGTTTTGTTAAGAAAATTAAAATGAAAACAGATTTTTTGATTAACAGAACGTGATGAAACTTTTTTCGTTCATTTTTTTATAAACAATAAAAATAAAAAATTGTAATTTTATTATCACACATAAATGTACTGGTACGAGGTTTTGTAAGAAAATTTTAAATGAAATCTTATTTTGTAATAAGAACGTTCGAACTTGTTTCATTCATTTTATCAAATACAAAAATTATAATTATATCATCACAGAAACGTACCAGTACGAGGTTTTGTTAAGAAAATTAAAATGAAAACAGATTTTTTGATTAACAGAACGTGTTGAAACTTTTTTCGTTCATTTTTTTATAAACAATAAAAATAAAAAATTGTAATTTTATTATCACACATAAATGTACTGGTACGAGGTTTTGTAAGAAAATTTTAAATGAAATCTTATTTTGTAATAAGAACGTTCGAACTTGTTTCATTCATTTTATCAAATACAAAAATTATAATTATATCATCACAGAAACGTACCAGTACGAGGTTTTGTTAAGAAAATTAAAATGAAAACAGATTTTTTGATTAACAGAACGTGTTGAAACTTTTTTCGTTCATTTTTTTATAAACAATAAAAATAAAAAATTGTAATTTTATTATCACACATAAATGTACTGGTACGAGGTTTTGTAAGAAAATTTTAAATGAAATCTTATTTTGTAATAAGAACGTTCGAACTTGTTTCATTCATTTTATCAAATACAAAAATTATAATTATATCATCACAGAAACGTACCGGTACGAGGTTTTGTTAAGAAAATTAAAATGAAAACAGATTTTTTGATTAACAGAACGTGTTGAAACTTTTTTCGTTCATTTTTTTATAAACAATAAAAATAAAAAATTGTAATTTTATTATCACACATAAATGTACTGGTACGAGGTTTTGTAAGAAAATTTTAAATGAAATCTTATTTTGTAATAAGAACGTTCGAACTTGTTTCATTCATTTTATCAAATACAAAAATTATAATTATATCATCACAGAAACGTACCAGTACGAGGTTTTGTTAAGAAAATTAAAATGAAAACAGATTTTTTGATTAACAGAACGTGTTGAAACTTTTTTCGTTCATTTTTTTATAAACAATAAAAATAAAAAATTGTAATTTTATTATCACACATAAATGTACTGGTACGAGGTTTTGTAAGAAAATTTTAAATGAAATCTTATTTTGTAATAAGAACGTTCGAACTTGTTTCATTCATTTTATCAAATACAAAAATTATAATTATATCATCACAGAAACGTACCGGTACGAGGTTTTGTTAAGAAAATTAAAATGAAAACAGATTTTTTGATTAACAGAACGTGTTGAAACTTTTTTCGTTCATTTTCTTATAAAAAATAAAACAAAAAAATTGTAATTTTATTATCACACATAAATGTACTGGTACGAGGTTTTGTAAGAATATTTTAAATGAAATCATATTTTGTAATAAGAAGAACGTTCGAATTTGTTTAATTCATTTTATAAAAAAAAAAAAATTGTAATTTTATCATCGCAGAAACGTACCAGTACGAGGTTAAAAAAATGAATGAAAACACGTTATTTACGGTTATTACTTTCGTGAAAACCGAGGAAAGCTGACATGATTAATTTTCTGTCACGTGTGTTGGCGGACGCTCCACCACCGCTCAACAGGTACCACTTGTTGCATCGTCGGCACGATGTCATGGTCGCATTAAGTTCGCCACAGTTGTAGCACACCTTTCTTTCGCTCCGTGGTTTGTTACACGTACTTCGTGTATGACCGGTCTCACCACAATTCCAACATTCGTTGGAATTCCTCACCGGCTTCGGCCTCTCTATCTGCTGTCCGTCAGGCTCCGGGCCATACCGAAAAATCACTTTTTCCGAATTGTGAATAGTAATCGGTACACCCGGTATAGTCACGTTCATTTCGTTGTTGTTTGTGCAGCTGCTTTCGGTGGTGTCAACGGTACTGTAGCGATATCTTTCGATTTCTTCGGGGCTCATTACCGGTACAAGACATTCATTATCGCTCGATTCCGCTGCGCCTACTCTCATGTCCAAGCTCTGCTGTGCATGCCACCTTCTGCGTCCCCACGGCTTCACCTTTTTATTAACAAAAATCGAGACGGTGTTACAATTATTAATTGCAAGTCGATCGAAGTATTCATTGTCATGTTCGTTTGCGGATTTGTTGTACGTACCGGACATTCATTTCTCCCAGTATTCAAAATGTTGGCCGCTTTGCCTCTTCCTCGACCTGCGGCAAACGGTAGAGTCGGTACCGGACATTCATTTCTCCCAGTATTCAAAATGTTGGCCGCTTTGCCTCTTCCTCGACCTGCGGCAAACGGTAGAGTCGGATGTACCGGTAGGAACTGCAAATTTTTGAAAAAATTAATGAACGATGTAATTGTAGTGTACTATAAGTTATTTTTTTTAGACTTACCGGTAATGCTCTGCAGGCTTGCTCGCCCTCGTCGTCGTTGATCTGTCGGATGAGCCAATCATTTTGGAAGGGTGACGATATCGAAGGAGGTGAATGAGGCCACATTGGCACTTGTTGATTATCAATTCTTCGATGACTCGATATTATTTCCGTTGTGGGCGGGAGAGCCCATGATGTGGTTGTGCCTCTCGCATAATTCTGGAAAGAGCCATATAATGTTGGTTAGCGCAACGACGATCACTTTCAACATATTACGTTCACATGTATTTACTTAATAATATATGGTTCATATATACTTACGTTATTGGACGGATCGATTGGCCAAGGCTGGCCGCACCCGCTGCAAATTGGTCGAGCGTAAAATGGCATATCCATAGTGTTCAGTTGACACGCTGTGAAAGTTTCTTTTTGCACTCGGCAAACACGTGTTGCTTTATGAGCAGCTATGGAAAATGGTTGTTTCCAAATATCAGAAACGACTGTTGATATCGGCTAGCCGCCTGCGCATCCGTTAGGGTGCGTTCCCACTGCGCGCGTCGCGTCATAATTGCGAATTGATTGCATCATATCCGACGCCACTCGGATATGATGAAATAAATTGGCGTTTTGATTGGTCAATTCATGATGCGACGCGCGACGCGCGCAGTGGGAAACACCCTTAATCCAGGGGTCGCGGATTGGTTGATACAATTTTATCAACCAATGAGCATGGACCGGGGACGCTGATACACTTGTATCAACCATACGTTGATTAAGGATTTTCGGTAATACATTTTTTTTGCTATCGCTTTTTCGGCGTCCTTTGGTACAAAAAATTGTTTTTTACTCAAAATAATCGTAGGGTGCCGTAATTATGCATTAACTTGCAGATTTTTTTTTTCCCAAATATCGAATATTTCATATAAGTATACTGACATTTTTCTTGCATTGAGTATTGTTTCGTACTTTCGCGCCTGAAACGCGCGCATGCGGATACATAACGCTTCCATAGAAGTTCATTTCCCTCGTCTCGCGCTCGCACCTCGCACCCCCTGATCGGTAGTTTAACGTTTCACCACGCACGTCGTGTGTCGTGTGCCGTGTGCGTCGTGTGCTACCATCAAGAGACAAGAGACACGGCATCGTGGCAGCGTCCAGCAGCGTCTTTATCGTTATCGTTTACCACGGACTGGCAAAGGAATAAAATCCGTTTTCGTGGTACGCAGTGTATTTGAAGAAATTGATTTTAATTATTGTGTATAGTGCCGAGTTTATTATAAATTATTAGGTGGAACTCGAAAACGGGCAATAACGCGATACCGGTAAAACGTCGAGTGCTGCGTCATGAAAAAAAATTCGCCATCATGTTCGTGTATTAAAACTAATGCGTAAGTGTCATAATTATACTTATAATCTTTGCCAATCAAACGTAACCTCGCTATAAAGATTAACTTTCACACCAACACACTGTGTGTTTTATTTCATAAAATTGCATAACACATAAGTCATTCCAACGAAGTCGTAATTCCCAGATACATATGGGATATTTCATCGATTATCGCCGACATTTATTGACCTTGACATTTTTTTTGCTTAATTTATTTATTCGTCGTAGTACTATATTAAAAAATCGTGTGTGATTTTTTCAAAATTTTTTAGTGAACCATTTTTTTTTTGTGAATTTTTGATGAAATTTGTGAAATTCGGAAAAAATTCACCGATATTATGCCCAAAACCTGATTTTTTGAGACTTGTCCGATCATGAACTTGTCCGATACAGTCAGCTCTTTCGGCAGAGTTCGTGTTCCCCACAGGGATCCCGGACTCTGGAAAGATGGCATCCCGTGTTCCGACAAGAGATTGTGAGCGGGTTAATAAATAAATTGAGGTGGCGAGTATGAGTGGTGATTAACTATTTATTGATTAATATTCATAGATATAAAGCCGCACAACATGTGCTCCCCTGTTCTTTGCTCGGGGTTCGAGACAGACTGCGTAGGCAGTCGTTCGGCTCGCTTAGGAGCACGAGAGTTGCCGAAGTTATCCGAGTCGAGCTTGGCTCGAGTCGGAGTACAGTCGCTAACAGAAATGCCCTGAACTCAGTTATTCTTAATACTACCGCCGTTCTCGCGTTTCTCGTGAGCCATTATCATGTTTAGCTTGACACGCATATCTCTGAAACGACCGCGCGGCAGCGCCTGTCGTCGGCGATAATAGACGGCATTGTCGGCGATAATAGACGGCATTGTCGGCGATAATAGACGGAATACCCCACATGTAAAATCTCACTCCGATATATCCTGCCCGTTATCTGCTCAATTTTTTGTACTGTTACAGGCAGATATAACTTATCAAGTGTACCGGTACGAAAGAGTACAACTGAGCAATATGCCTAACCGTGGAAATGACGGACAGAGAAAATGTGGATCATCACCTGCAAAAAGGAACCGCAGCATGAAAGCAAGAAGGAAAGCATTGTTACGATTGTGCATCAACAATGACAACTTTATTGAACAATTTCAATTCTCCAACCATCTCAATTATGTAAGTAAAAAATGTGTATTTTCCAAACTCGCGCGCTTTGCACCTCCGTTAAGCTTGCTATGCCAATATAGCATATCAAAAAAATGAAAATGTTAGAATTAGTCGCTAATTAAACGCTATCTAATTGCAGGATAAAAAAATTTTCGTTCTAGCCGTTTTCGAAAAAAACGCGGCAGACCCAGATTTCAATTAAGTTAGCATCGCCATATTGCCAAAATCATATAAATCAAGCTGAAAACTAAAAATTCCAACGCAAGATTTATTCGCTAATTAATCGCTGTCGATTTGCATTAGTTTCGTTTTCCTAAAACCACCCCCACCCTTCATATCACCCCCGCCCCCAGCCATCCGTCCCCAAAACTTGTTGTACATACGTTAATCGGTTAATATATCGACGCGTGAATTATTCACTAATTAATCGCTGCCGAATGACTTCGTTTCCGCATTCCTAGGACCACCACCTCCCTAGAAATTCCACCCCTGACGATGAATTCACGCGTCGATAAAATTTCGAATTTTGGGTCGTCGCGTAAACAGTTTGGTTTTTTATCGCCAGGGGTGGAATGTCGGGAGAGGGGGTGGTCTTAGGAAGCTAAAACTCATGCCAATCGACAGCTATTAATTGGCGAATAAATCTTGCAATAATAATTGCAATTAAATAATAATAATTGCGAATAAATTATGCAATGGTATGATTATTATAGGACTTGATTGTTATTACTATCTGTATTGTGTGGTTGGTGATCCACCAGCCTGTTATTGGGGGTCTTCCCAGTTTACATTTAATAAATAAATAAATAAATAAATAAATAAATAAATAAATAATTTCTTGCACAAAGTTTAGTTTCAACTATTCGTTAATAACTTTTTGACATTTGTTCGCGTTTGAATCTTGCGGGCCATATGGGTCTCGCGACGTTGAGGATCTCGGTCGCTTGACAACGGTTGCTACGCGTTTGTTTGGTTGCTATGGTTTGTTTAGATGCGAGCTTGGCTTCTGTCCGCGTTGTTTTGTGGGATCGTGGGGGGATAGCGTCTGTTAGATGAGATCGAGCGCTCGAATAGGCAGGACGTGTGAGGATTTCTTTCTATTTGTACGACGCGATTTTCATTTATTTTTTCCCGTGTTAGCTTAATATCTTTGAAACGTTTCGCGCCGGGTTTATTGCGTTCCGCGTAATTTTAAGCTTCGCGCGTGGTTAGGATTGAGTGGGAGGACGCGGTCCATCCTCCGGTGATACGGGGTGCCCGTCCTCAGGGCGAGCGTCAGCGCGGCAACAATTCGGTTGCCCGAGCAAACCAGCGTGGATCCCCGAGACGTCGGGACCGCTGCTTGCAGAGCCTGGGGCTACTTTCGACGCTCCCATTACCCCGATTCCACGTAACCGTCGGAAGTCGCGGGTTTAGAAATATTATTCCGTGTTTGGTAAGCGAATATACGATAATCCTTTTGAATGATCATTCAAATTTTACTCATTAAGTGACGCGCTCGAGACAGCAATGTGTGACGTTTGTAATTCTTAATTTAATAATTGGCTTTGATTCAATAAATATTTGACTTGCTCCGGCTTTTCCCTTAACCCGTGAGGGTTTTTACGCCGAAGCAAGCATCTTTTTGTTTCTCGCGAAATTGAGTCTATTTTTATTTGTTCACCTGCCCTCTCCCTCACTCATCCCAATCCGATCAACATCTAGAGAAGAATTCACCGTAAGTGACGGAAACATTTGGTGCTCCGGGTGAGGAGTGAGTGATTGGGTTTCGGTTGAATTGGTAAATTCAATTTTAATTTTTCTTTTCGTGCTGGTTTCGAGTGCGTTATATTGGTATACAGCGTATATATATAGCGTATATAGCGTGCTGAGCGTTGTTGGTGATTGCGTCATCGAGACGCCTACGTGATTTGACTGTCGCGCGCGTTTCTTTTGTTTTTCCTTCCTTTCTTGTTTTTTCCTTTCGCTCATAGCCGATAATTTCGTCGCGGTAAATTAACAACGGTAACGTACCGACGGTTGTTCAAGACTGAGTCTTCCGAGTTGTAGCGTCGCACGTATTTGGTTTTACCATCCCGCGCGTACCATTATTTCTACCAGGTTATTATTATTATTATAATTATCATTTCACGCTTGGGTTTGGGTTTGGGTTCACAGTTTAGGTTTGGGTTCAGGGTTTAGGTTTGGGTTCAGGGTTTGGGTTTGGGTTTAGGGTTTGGGTTTTTTTTTTTTTTTTTTTTTTTTTTTTTTTGCTCGTTCAGAATTATCGAGTTTCCCCGGTCAAGCAAAGCTTAAGGGAACATGGCTCCGCCTGTAACTTTACAAAGGCTCACAGCCCTACAGGTAACTCGCGAAGGCGAAATGGCTAGCTTAAGGCAGAGGTTGAGCAGCAAACCACGAGACACGCTCACTGCTCGAATTGTCCAGTCGCGACTTGACGCTTTGAAAGAAATTTGGTCGGAAGTACGTAAGGCTCATTCCGAGATTGTCGTTCGAGAAAGTGCAGAGAATGATTCGTATGTCCGTGATGATTGGTTTGGTCGAATTCAGGGCGTTTATGAGGACGCTCTTGACGAGTTTTTGGCGTTGTTGACGTTTGTGGAAGGGGAGAATGCAGAACCGGAAATTCAGGAGACAAGCTTCCACGGAGCTGGCGTCACGGATGTCGCGAAACTCCCTCGCCTTCCTCTTCCTACCTTTTCAGGGAGGTATGAAGATTGGGCAAGTTTCTGCGACCTTTTTACGACTCTAGTACATGACGTGGCTCGTCTATCGGACGCAACCAAGTTGCAGTATTTAAAACTCTGCTTGACTGGTAGGGCCGCGGATCTCATCAAGGATGTCGCTACGACTAGTGCGAATTACACCAGCACATGGCAGGCATTAAAAGCTCGCTATCATAATCCTCGGTTGATTATTAATAAACATCTAGCGTCATTCATGCAGATCCCGCATTTAAAAAGAGAGTCCGCTTTCGAGCTACGGTCGTTCGTCGATGAGGCTCAGCGAGTCGTTCGTGCCTTATCCAATCTGGGATTACCGGTAGAGCATTGGGACGCCTGGCTGGTATTCGTGCTCTCTGAGCGGTTAGATTCGGAATCGCGGAGGTTGTGGGAAGCTGAGCTTAGCCAGAGTGACACTGGGGGGGCGATGGGCGGTTTGGCCGGTGTGGGTTTTCTCGAGTCGCTTCCAAAGTTCGCAGATTTGACAAAGTTCCTGGAGCAGAGAACTCAGGCTCTTAACATGATTGCCCTCGAGCGTAGAGTGGATAAACGGCCGGCTGCAACATCCTTTATCGGTCCTCAAGCTCGAAAGATTTTCCATGCTAGTTCTTCTCGATCAACGAAGGCTACACCGTTTAATTGCCCACTCTGCGGAGCTATGCATTCCATCTCGAAGTGTCCCAAGTTTCAGGCGAAGGCTCCTTCTGAGCGAAACGCTAGCGTTAAACAGTTGCAGCTCTGTTTTAATTGTCTGAGGCAGCATAGGGTTCGCGATTGCTCGTCAAATGGACGATGTGCAGTTTGCCAGAAACGGCATCATACTCTCTTGCATCACGGGGCTCAGGGAGATTCCCAAGGTTCGAGTCGATCATTGAGTGGTTCTCATGGCCAGGGGGGTGGATCGTCGGCAAACTCTCCGGTCGTGAGTTTACATGCAGCGAGTAATTCGATTGTCGGTCGAAAAGTCCTTCTTGCTACGGCGAGGGTACAGGTAATGGGTACGAACGGTGACAGCACCTTCGTACGGGCGCTCCTCGATCAGGGTTCAGAGTCGTCTTTCGTTTCGGAATCCATCGTGCAGTTACTAGGACTGACGAAGGAACTCGCTTGCGTGACCTTGTCAGGACTTGGTTCCACGGCAGCAGGAACGGCACGCGCGAGGACGCAGTTGGTCCTGCGGTCCCGCGTCAATCCCGATTTCAAGCTCGAGGCGGACGCTCTCGTCCTTCCGAAGCTCACCTCGCACCTTCCTTCGGATGAAATCAGCGATTTAGATTTGCCGCAATTCAAAGGTCTTACTTTAGCGGATCCAGACTTCTCGATGTCCAGGAAGGTCGATGTGATTTTAGGTGCCGATGTTTACGGTCAGCTGCTCCGCTCCGGGTTGAAGCGGTTCCCTTCCTCCCAGCTCGTCGCTCAAAATACGGTTTTCGGTTGGGTGTTATCTGGTTCGGTACAGTTGGATGGTCCACGGCGGGCGGATGGGGCTTCCTCTTCGTCGTCAAAGCAAGTCCACCATTGCTCGGTCGAATCCAGTTTGGAGCAGACGCTGCAGCGATTCTGGACTCTCGAGGAGATAACTCTGAAGTCAGGTAGTCTGAAGCCCGAGGATGAGTTGGCGGAGCTATCATTCAGAGAGACCCACAGTCGCAACTCACGAGGTCGTTACGAGGTTCGGCTTCCGGTGGTACCAAATCGACCGAAGGTAGCTGGCGAGACTCGTGCTATGGCGATTAAATCCCTTTCTAGCACGCATCGTCGACTTTTGCGAGACGTTCGATTGGCTGAAGAGTACAGGGGCTTCATGCGAGATTACGAACGATTGGGTCACATGACTCGAGTTCCGGTTTCTGAAATAGGGCGTGAGGACGCGTGGTACCTCCCGCATCACGCGGTGGTACAGGATTCGGGGAATAAATGGAAGCTTCGGGTCGTTTTTGATGCTTCTCGGAAAACGCGTGAGGGACACTGCCTAAATGATTTTTTGTTGTCAGGACCCCCCCTACAGGGCGATCTCTCGTTGATCCTTTTAAATTGGCGGAAATATCGTTTCGCGTTTACAGCGGACATCGTGAAAATGTTCCGGCAGATTCAGGTGAAACACGAAGACCAGGACCTGCAAAGAATTGTATGGGCGCCGACCGCTGATGCCGATCCAGTGGATTATCGCTTGACCACGGTCACGTACGGGACTACTTGTGCCCCTTACCTCGCTATCCGTACGCTTTCGCAGGTGGTTGTCGATGAGGGTGCTAGATTTCCTCTCGGAGCGGAATGTCTCAAGACAGAGACGTATGTTGATGACATCTTTGCAGGGGCGGACGATCTCTCCCTCGCGGTTCAGAAAAGGCTTCAACTCATAGAATTGTTAGGATCAGGTAGTCTCGAGCTCGACAAATGGTCCGCAAATCATCCCGACCTTCTGCCATCTCAGGCACGTCAGAATTCTTCAAAAGAAATCGACGACGATGCTTCGGTCAAGACTCTCGGTATTCGGTGGATTCCATCTCAGGACGTTTTTAGGTTCCGTTCAGCAGAGATTGAGGAGATGTCTACCGCTACGACGAAACGCTCCATTCTCTCGAATATCGCTCGTTTGTTTGATCCTCTCGGCTGGTTAGCTCCAATCACCGTAACGGCGAAGGTTTTGATGCAGGATTTGTGGATTCAAAAGTGTGATTGGGATTCACCTCTCCCCGCGGAATTTCGTGAACGATGGTTCGCATATTGCAAGTCGTTGACCCAATTGTCGTCTTTGTCGATTTGTCGTTGGCTAGGTGTTGCATCTTCACGTTCCTACCAAATCCATGGCTTTTCGGATGCGTCCTCTCGGGCATATGCGGCCGTAGTGTATTTGCGAGTCGATGAAGGAAGGGATCGGTTCAGTGTTTCATTGTTGGCGGCAAAAACGAAGGTGGCTCCCGTCAAAACGGTCAGTATCCCGAATCTAGAGTTGTGTGGTGCCGCGCTCCTCGTCAAACTTCTTTGCCAGGTCAGGAAGCTCGATTTTCTTAGCTCCCTCCCGGTTTTCGCGTGGTCAGATAGCCAGATCGTGCTCATGTGGCTCCGAAAGCACCCATGTCACTGGAAAACCTTCGTCGCCAATCGAGTGTCGTTCATTCAGACCGAACTTCCATCTGCCACGTGGGCTCATGTCCCAACGAAGGAGAATCCAGCGGACTTGGCTACTCGGGGCTCAGAGCCGTCAGAGTTAGCGAAAAACGATAGTTGGTGGCACGGTCCCCGTTGGCTCTCCGAAACACCGGAACAATGGCCACAAGCAGCAGTGATTCGTCAAACTCTTCACATCAAGGCCCGGCCGGACGAACCAGCGATTCTTACGCAATTTTCGAGCCTGACTCGTCTGATACGCGTGGTAGCATTCTGCAGACGCCCTCTCCTCAATCTCCGCAGGCGGCGGAGTGGTTCCGAACCCCTCCCCTCCTTTCTTTCATCAAGTGAGTTGACAGAGTCGCGCTTGGTAGTAATTCGCTTGTCGCAGATAGCTAGTTTTGCTCCAGAGATCGAACTGTTAAAATCAGGAAAGGGCTTGACGAAGAGTAGTGGGATCAAAAAATTGAACCCATTTTTGGGCAATGACGATATTCTACGCGTAGGAGGCCGTCTTTCGCAGGCTAATCTCAGTTTCGATCGTAAACACCCCCCAATTCTATCGCAGCGCTCCGCCCTCAGTGCGTTGTTCGTACGGTCCGCTCATTGTCTCTGCTTGCACGGGGGACCAACGCTGACGATTAGCGTCTTAATGCAGCAGGTTTGGATTTTAGGACGAACGAGGTTAGTTAAATCGACGATTCGGCAATGTGTTACCTGTCAACGGGTCAAACCACAATTTGCTCACCAATTAATGGGTGACCTACCCGCTGATCGGGTACAATCGGGACGACGCCCCTTCTCTGTAGCCGGCCTAGATTACGCGGGTCCAATACAGGTTCGCACTACGAAAGGTCGTGGGCACAAGTCTTACAAGGGTTACATTGCGGTCTTCGTATGTTTCTCTACGCGAGCCATTCACCTCGAGCTCGTCAGCGATTTAACCTCGGCGTCGTTTATTTGTGCGTATCGTCGATTTGTCGGTAGGCGTGGTATTTGTCAACGATTGTACAGCGACAATGCTACCAATTTTCATGGCGCCGATAACGAGCTTAAGGCTATGTTCCAACGAGCCTCCGATTTTTATCAAGGAGTTGCTGCTGTCCTCGCAAACGATGGCACCGATTGGTGTTTCATACCACCGAGTGCCCCACATTACGGAGGGTTATGGGAGGCAGGAGTCAAGTCGGTGAAACACCATTTAAAACGAATAATGGGCGAGCACACTCTCACCTTTGAAGAATTGTCGACTGTTCTTGTCGAGATTGAGGCCTGTCTCAACTCACGGCCATTAAGTGCGCTGAGTTCAGATCCTGACGATCTTCACGCATTGACGCCTTTCCACTTCCTAGGGGGAAGTACGTCAGCTCTACTTCCAGAGGATGATCTCTTGGAAGAGCCTCACAGCCGCTTAAATCGCTTTCAGTTACTGCAGCGCATTCGCGCTCAGTTCTGGAAGCGCTGGTCTGCTGAATATCTCCTCCACTTGCAAGAACGAGAGAAATGGAGGGAGACTCACGAGAACTTTTGTGTAGGAAGGCTTGTCCTGGTCCAGGATGACCGTTATCCCCCGTCGAAGTGGCCTCTAGGAAGAATAGTCAATCTACACCCGGGTCCGGATGGCTTGGTTAGGGTGGTTACGGTAAAAACCGCCATAACAACTCTCCGGCGGCATATCTCCCGTCTGTGCCCGCTGCATCTCGAGGACGACGGCCATGCTATGTAGGGTGGTGTTGGATGAGCGAGGATTCGTCCGGTGGACGAAGGCGGGCGGGATGTTCGCGTTTGAATCTTGCGGGCCATATGGGTCTCGCGACGTTGAGGATCTCGGTCGCTTGACAACGGTTGCTACGCGTTTGTTTGGTTGCTATGGTTTGTTTAGATGCGAGCTTGGCTTCTGTCCGCGTTGTTTTGTGGGATCGTGGGGGGATAGCGTCTGTTAGATGAGATCGAGCGCTCGAATAGGCAGGACGTGTGAGGATTTCTTTCTATTTGTACGACGCGATTTTCATTTATTTTTTCCCGTGTTAGCTTAATATCTTTGAAACGTTTCGCGCCGGGTTTATTGCGTTCCGCGTAATTTTAAGCTTCGCGCGTGGTTAGGATTGAGTGGGAGGACGCGGTCCATCCTCCGGTGATACGGGGTGCCCGTCCTCAGGGCGAGCGTCAGCGCGGCAACAATTCGGTTGCCCGAGCAAACCAGCGTGGATCCCCGAGACGTCGGGACCGCTGCTTGCAGAGCCTGGGGCTACTTTCGACGCTCCCATTACCCCGATTCCACGTAACCGTCGGAAGTCGCGGGTTTAGAAATATTATTCCGTGTTTGGTAAGCGAATATACGATAATCCTTTTGAATGATCATTCAAATTTTACTCATTAAGTGACGCGCTCGAGACAGCAATGTGTGACGTTTGTAATTCTTAATTTAATAATTGGCTTTGATTCAATAAATATTTGACTTGCTCCGGCTTTTCCCTTAACCCGTGAGGGTTTTTACGCCGAAGCAAGCATCTTTTTGTTTCTCGCGAAATTGAGTCTATTTTTATTTGTTCACCTGCCCTCTCCCTCACTCATCCCAATCCGATCAACATCTAGAGAAGAATTCACCGTAAGTGACGGAAACAACATTGTTAATAAATATTCTAACAATATGAAATATAGCAGAATTTTGTCAGTTGATAATTCGATCGGAAAGTACTGAAATTTTACTCGAATTTTGATACAGCCTTAAACTTCAACAATTACTATTTTTTAAGACGAGGCTAAACACGCACGACGATCGCTCGAGTGCCAAAGAGATAGCGTCATAAGGATCGTGCGCGAGCGTGAGTGAGAGAAAGATAACTGAAAATCCTCGAAGGTACTTTCTCCTAAACGACGCAACTGATCGTAATAAAAAAGCTTAGCCACTTTTTTCCAACATACTGCAGTGTCTAAGCTAAGAGGGTGTGACGAGGCTAAGCAGAGAGGGAGAGAGAGAGAGAGAGAGAGAGAGAGAGAGAGAGAGAGAGAGAGAGAGAGAGAGAGAGAGAGAGAGAGAGAGAGAGCGGAAGAAAGAGGGAGAGGGAGAGAAGTGGGAATAGAGAGATGAAAGAAAAAGAAGGGAAATGTTTTATTAATAGACAAGTAAAAAAATAATTTCACTTTGCACTAAATTACAGCTCTTATTTTATTTTTTTATTAAATTTAGTATCACTTACTGAGTATAAAATCACAAAATGCTGACAGATTCCGGTGGAGCTTCAGGCGCCATCTTAAAAAAACGTTTTTGGCCGATATCTTGGAAACTATGCACTTTAGGGCAAAAGTAATGAAGACCATTACTGTACAGAAGAAAATTTTGCATCTTTTCTTTCGTATAAATTTTTTTGTGAAACTTACCGTTTACGATTTATGGCTCATTTAATTAACAGGTTTTTCTATTTCGGCCGATAACTCTTCTAATATTGGATTAATCAATAAAATGCTTCTGTAAATTATTAAAGATCAATCAATTTCCCACAACTTTTACTTAAAACTTTTTTTTCTAATGTTCATACTTTTCGAGCTATGGGACGTTTAATGTTGGACCACCGGGTGCAAGGTCTAAAATGACAAGTATGCATAATAGGTATAGTATAATAGTGAAGATTCAAGAAATTAAGTTGAAATAATATCCCTAATGTTTATATATTGAACAATCAAAAATTTATCTCCTTACCTGAAATGGGGACGACTTGTTTTCTTAAACTTTATTATATTTCATACAATTAAGGATGTATTGAACGTATCTTCCCAACCAAAAGTGACTTTCGTCGACAATATTGCATACTTTATGATGAGATAAAAATCGGAAAAAATTCAACTACAATGAAGACGATAAGAAGATTAATTTTTAATAATAATGCCAAAAAGTTATCAATAAATTATTTTTTTAGCAAAAATTGTAGAGAATACAATGTATTATATAATTCATGTATAACGTCATATGTTATACAATGTATAACGTATAATGTTCTCTACTACATAAAGCTACTTCGGCAAAGGTCATGCTTTCTCAGTTTTGTCAGTAGCGCGCGTGAGTGCGTGTGTGTATGTGCGTGCGTGCGCGTGCCTGCGTGTGTGTGCGCGCGCGCACGTGGGTTTAGGTTTCGACTTGAGTGTGTGTGGGTGTGTGTGTGTGCGTGCGTGTGTGCGTGCGTGCGTGAAGTCACAGAGAAACTTGTGTTTCACCCGATTTTTGTTATAAAACTCATTGTTAGTCGAATTGATTTTAGTTCGGTTGTTTTCAGCCACATTTTTTTATTCGAATTGTTTTTTAGTCGAATTTTTTTTAGTCTAATTGTTTTTAGTCGAATTGTTTTTTAGTTGAATTGTTTTAGTCGAATTGTTCTAGTCGAATTTTTCGCAAATCCTTCGGAGGCATCCAAAGAATATTGTAAGGCCTCAATGAACTATTAATTGTAGAGATAAAAGAAACGGTTACCTTGTATGGAAGAAACTGTTGGGCTGGCGCAGTGCGGCGTTACCCGCCGAGCGGCGGCATTTTTACATTAAACGTTGTATAGCTCGAAAAGTATGAACATTAGAAAAAGAAATTTTCAGTAAAAGTTGTGGGAAATTGATTGATCTTTAAAAATGAACAGAAGCATTCTATTGATTAATCCAATATTAAAAGAGTTATTGGCCAAAATAGAAAAACCTGTTTATTCAATGAGCCATAAATCGTAAACGGTAAGTTTCAAAAAAAAATTTTATATGAAACAAAAGATGCGAAATTTTATTCTCTACAATAATGGTCCTTATAACTTTTGCCCTAAAGTGCATAGTTTCCGAGATATCGGCCAAAATCGCTTTTTAAAAATGGCGCCTGAAGCTCCACCGGAATCTGTCAGCATTTTGTGATTTTGTACTTAGTAAGTGATACTAAATCTAAAAAAAAATAAAATGAGAGCTGTAATTTAGTACGAAATTAACCAAAAATAAAACGTCTATTTTTACTGGCCTATAAGGAGGTTCACCAGGCAAAGCAAAATGAACAGAAAAATCAGAATTTTTCTCACATTTCCTTCACTACTTTTAAAATTTGTTTCAATTATTTGGAAATTTTCACCTACACCATTCACATGAAAATTTAGTATCAGTCGAGGCTCTTTTTACATGCGTACTTATGGCGTACGTATCAAGTATGAGCTTTGCCCCCTTATAACTCCGGAAAAAATGTAGAGAAAAAAAATACTTTTTCGATAAAATTATCAATAAAGCAGCATGCCAAAAATCAGATTAATTGTCCAACAATTTCAGTTAGCAGACAGCAGAGAGCGATTTTCATGTAATTGATATCCAGTTTGGTATTTACTTGATTCAATCCATCGAGTAACTAATCGCCGAGCGACTCACCCTCGCAATAGCCATTAATTTTTAGATTTTCATATAAGCTGTTTTTCAGTAATTAATGGCGGAATATCTAAAAGCGCATGGTGGTAATTTGTTGCATGGAAGGCAAATTAATTAAATTTAAATATTGGTACCATTGTGTAATAATATTGGTACGTAGTTAACGTTATTTTGTTTTGTCCCAACACAGCCGAAAGTACCGAATATTAGCGACAACATACAACCAACAAAGAGCGCGACTCGTAGCAACGGTGACAACGACAAAGAAAATGACAACTGCAATGAAGGAGCCAACGCGAGCATGTCCGGCATCACTGACGAAACAAATTGCGATGTTCAGAACAGCTATGAAAATCGCGATTTCCCGATTGATTCGCACGACAGTAGCAGTGAGACGGATTTCGATTGTACCGACGATAGTAACAGTACCAACAAGAACGATGATACTGATTCAACATCGGATCAATCTGACGAGTTACCGAAAGGAATGTTCTCGATCACAGGTACCGGTATTGATACGAATGAAACAGTATCCATGAGGCCTAACATAACGGAAAGTGAAATACTGTGCCAGGTCATTTCCATATCAATGCGACACCATTTAACATACGAAGCGACCATTGAAATATTCAATATGATGATTTCAATAACGAATAATAGTAAGCTACCATCGACGAAGAGAAGCCTGTGGGCAACATTACTGAGAAATGATCAATTGACAATGGCTCATCACCTGTATTGTCGCATATGTCACAGCAACATTGGAGAAGGTACCGTGCCAGATCAGGATTGTGCTTGCGGAAAATGCGGCCCAGATAAGCCGAAAAACTCGTTATCGTACTTTATTCGGGTGAGTTTAAAAGAGCAGTTGAACAATCTATTTTCTATACCAGGAATAGCTGATTCATTGCAATACCGGTATAGACGCAAGAAAAAAAATGCAAACGGTACGGAAGATATATATGACGGAATAGCGTACAAAAAAGAATGCGAGCCTGGTGGTTTTTTTAGCTCGGAATACAATTATTCATTCACATTAAACACGGATGGCTGCAAGGTAGCAAACTCTTCAAATGCCAGCGCTTGGCCAGTACTATTAACGGTAAATGAACTGCCGCCTCATCTTCGAAAACGGAACATGTTACTCGCTGGTATTTGGGTCGACAACACTCATCCGAATTTAAACTCCTTGCTCTTTCCATCCGTCAAAGAGTTGCACGATTTATATACAACAGGTATAACGTGGAAACCTACCGGTACCGATACCGTTACGAGCAAATTTGTAACTCTCATGTGTGCTGTTGATTCCATCGCCAGGCCTGCACTTCTAAACATGACGCAGTTCAACGGGGAATATGGGTGCACCTTTTGTTATTCCAAAGGGAAAGGAGATGGAGCGGTTCGAACGTACCCCGTTAATGAGAACGCTCCTGCTCGTACCGACGAAGAAATTCGGAGGCATATGAGAGAAGCACGCGAGAGTAACGAAAAAGTATTGGGTGTGAAAGGTACCTCGGTACTGAAGGCACTACCGAAATTTGATTTGGCTTGTGGTATGATCGTCGAAAGTATGCATAATGTTTATTTAGGCGCAACTAAACAACACATTTCGCTCCTTATGTTTGGAAGGGCCACTGATCCTTGGTACCGTGGTACTCCCAAGTTATTGGCGGTAGTTAATTCACGACTTAAAAATATACGAACACCTAGCAGAATCTCGAGGAAACCTAGAAATCTGGAAACTGCTAAAAATTGGAAAGCATCAGAGTGGCGAAATTTGCTACTGTACTACGGCACGATATGCTTGAAAGGAGTAATTCGTGATTGTGATCTGGAACACTTCACGCTATTGTCCCAAGCGGCATATATTTTAAACAAGGACTCGATAAGTACCGCTGAGCTGCAGGGAGCGAGACTGTTACTTGAAAGATACGTCAAGCAATTTAATGAGATCTTTGGAGAACGGAACATGACTTTCAATATCCACCTGCTCAATCATTTAACGGATACGGTGGAAAATTGGGGGCCGCTTTGGGCCAATAGCGCATTCCCGTTTGAATCTTTCAATAAAAAAATTATAGACTCGGTAACAAGTTCAACGGCAAGGCCACTGCAAATTGTTACACGATTCTTAATGAATCGATTTATGGAAAGCCACATGTACGACGAAAGAACCCCACAGGTAACAAAACGACGAATACATTCCATATTGAACTCTGGAAAGAAAAGCGGGCGAATAAAGTCATTGAATGCACCAAAAAGTACCGGTACTGAATTTAAAGTCCTTGGAAAAATGGTTTCTTATGAACCATCGCTTTGGCAGTTGGAAAGTTTGCACGCTACCGATTATCGACCTTCTTCGATGTTGGTATCGCAGCGGGCGATGATAAAGGGCGTCGAGTATAGTTGTCGGAAAAAAAACGAGAATACAAAATCTTGTAATAAATTCGTTTTCGTTAGAAATATTGGATTTGGTGAAATTTTGAACATCGTCCAGTTTGATCATAATGGAGATGCTGTGTGTGGCCTTTTCATTCAATGCTTCGACGATCTCGGAGCCACTTCAGAAGCCCAGCACATTCGACGAATAATATCAACGGCAGACCGAGCATTTGTCACAGTCGACGACACAGAAGGACCGGCAATAATAGCCTTCCAACCCGACGGTACTTACGGCATACAATTGGCGAACGTGTTCGAGGCTGATTAGTCAAGTGTTCTTTAACTTTAATGGCAAAAAGATTAAAGCTGTTTCAATATATTGGTCTTATTTTGCTGACTCGACCGTCTTAAATGTTACCGGTACCGCATTCGAAATACCAACAACAGCGACATGTGCTGAAAAAGAAGGTACTTTTTTTCTAATTATGACTGTTACGAATAATCGTAATTATTTCAATTTAATATAATTAAACGAAACAAATATACAGTGTACCGCTAGATTTTTTATAGTGAGATTCAGTGTGTGATCGTGCTCATCGAAGTCTGTCAAGCTCCTTAAATAAGTTCTCTATATATTCTTTCGAAATGAAATTGCTTTCTTTTATTTTCCCTTAAATATAAAGGTGAATTTGTTACAAACTACGGAGAAATCTCGAAGAATATCAATAAATGTGCTACTTATTTCTATAATTTGTATGATCTCGAATTGCCTCCAATGAGCAAAGGAAAAAAATCATCGAAATTCAATGAAGTTACAATTTTTTACTATTGCTAGAGATTGCATGAGCTTGCACCTTCCGTGTCGTTTCCTAAAAGAGTAAACCTACAAAGCACACTCGCCCAAACATTCTGGTATTGTTTCTATTGAATATAAATATATATACTGTAACTAACAATAATTCAACAATGCCGACGCTCCACCAACCACACTTTACACTAGAAAGCGTATTATCACTTATATTATTATATACAGACAATTGTATTTTATCTTCTGTATTGTATGTGTGTGTTGAAAAAACATTGTATTTATTTTATACTGTGCGCTCGTTCTTGCGGCTATTCATCTTTTCAATTAATTACTTGGTGATGAGACGCTGCCGCGTCTCTTAAAAATAGACGTTCAAATATTCATATTCACGCATGACAAAAAATGAACGTTACGCATTAAATATAATATCGACACCCCATACCTTTTCATGACCTTTCCCCTCCAACGTGTAACTTTTTTTTTCCCTGCTTGATGGTATCCATTCTAAAACGAACCGAAAAACGACCATGAACGACTGTGAAAAACGACCATAAAGACCGTCAACGACCATAAGAAAACGACCATAGGGACCGTTAACGACCATAAGCATCGTTAACGACCTCAATGACCGTACAAAAACGACCATAGGGACCGTGAACGACCATCACTGACGGTCAACGATGATATTACCGTGTAAACAGAAACGACCGTTAATAACCGTCAAAAATGATTTAACCGTCAACGACCAAGAAAAAGATTTGGGTTTTTTATGGTCGTTTTACCAACCACTTTTGACCGGCTGATTTTGACGGTCGTTCCATGGTGAAACAAGGTAAAAAGTATGGTCGTCGGATCCGCTAGGGAACGGTTTGGGCTGACCAGTTTTGATCGGATACTGCACAATTTCATGTATTGGTATTAAACATGCATTGGTATAAAACAGAAGGGGAAGGGGAATCGTCGGAGATGAGCAGTACAAAGAGGAGAAGTGCGGCAAAGGGCGGCGACATTATTGATTGGAATGCCGATTTATCAAAGACTGCGACATCGTCAAGTAATGAAGAAGAAACTCACCTCAGTACCGTCGTAAGTTTGAAATTCCCTCGACAATATTTAAAATCTCGTATTTTCTTCTGTTTTGTAAATAATTGCACCAAAGTAATATGAATGGATGTTTCACTTATTTGTCCCACCAACAGAAAGAAAGAAAAAGAAGGCAGTTACCGAAGATCGTGAGTGACGTCATGCTCGTACATGCTAACGATGACAGCGAAGTTCGATCGAAAGAATCGAAAACGCGCAAAATAAAACTCTCGGATTGTATTCCAATACAGAAACAACTTGCCTACGTAAGATCCATTGCATGGCAACATCACCATTCTTATAATTAAAGAAATTGCGACGCATCTTATAAGCAACGACTCGACAATATATGAATCAAATTTACCGTTTGACTTAAGGTTGTTGTGCTGGCTAGAAAGAGGGGGTAAAAAAGGGGGGTGTGCCCTATGCTTATACATTGAGTTGACCCACTGTTACCACTCGTATGCTACAAAAAATCGAAATATTTAACATATGTTTTCGGACGATTTTTTAAGAGATATTTATAAAATAATGCTTTTGTGAATTATCGGTGGTTGCAATGAGGGTTTTTTTTTATCTTATATAATTAATTTTAATAATTTCTTCTCACATGAGATCCCGAGATGATTTGGCAACGTCGCAAATCATAACACGATAATATTCAGGTTGGCAGTAATGCCGCGAAGTTAGAGAATTCCGTAGAGAGTATGCGTCCCGTATATAACCTAAAATCTCGTGAGGCCGTTACAAGTGACAGCCACTTCTCAAGTTCGCGATTCGCGATAAAAAATGAAGATGTTTGTGATATATCACAAAGATTGTTTTTAACGAATTTTTGAATTACTAAGAAGATGAAATAATTTTCTTTATTAATTATCCCGAATTACTCCTCCTTTCCGACTCACTCTGATACCAAATGTCGATAAGTCAGGTAGCGTATGTGCCGTCTACGACGTTGCTGTCTTGCGACCGCCTGTTCTTACATATGCTTGATTTTCGGCCACATTCCCTGATAAATTAATTAATAACTTGATAACGGTACTGTGGATCCTCATTTGAACGTCGCCAAGAGTTAATACGATAGTTCTTCGATACGTACACTTTTTTTGAGCTCATTGGCACCATTTTCTTGTCAGATATTACGTAAATACTGCAAACATTATCAGAATTTCTCTATCATAGGTGCAGTTAACCTACAAAACACGTCAACTTTCCGAATTTTTTTTCTCAAAAACGGTACTGTGAATCGTATCCAAGTTTTACAGGAACGTAGGCAAAGGTGTTATATATATTGTGGAAAAATTTGGTTTGCGTGGCATCATTTTGAAGTATCGTCACAACAACCTTAATAGGAAGATGAAACACCGAAGAGGGAAACATCCAAGCAGCGTAAAAACTTGAGCGTGGAACATAAGGATCGGCCGTACGAATCGCCCATTGCTTGTACACCGGAGTTTCAAGAACATTTTGTTCAAACGTCCTTCGAAACTTCGGTGAACAATGATCCTGTATCGGTGAGTACCCGCATACATTAACAAAATCAATACTGAGCTTCGAAATTATTGAAAGTAGTACGAGTGCATTAGCTAGTGAAATGAGATTTGCGTTGTAGAAATGTTGATAAATGGTTATTTAAATTTTGAAAAAATAGTAATGCGATATATTAAAATTTTATACTTGCATCGAATTACTTTATTCCATTCTCTAAGAACTGCAAAGTAGTAAGACAGGAAGGATTTGTACACATGTTTGACCGGGGAAAACAAATTTAACACGCAAACATAACCTACGAAACGTATATAAATATCGCAAGTTTAATACCACGGTTTGACGATCGATAATAGATTAGCGAAGTAATAAATTCTTGGTATTGTACGTATTTCTATACGCTTGCGGGTTATCAGTTTAACCTAACTACCTATAAGAGTTCATAGCTTATTGGTTCCAAATTTATAGCACCGCTATATTGCTACAGGATAAATCCTATGCTTGAGAAAGAACCCCTCACATTAACAATAAAATTGTCATTGGAACATTTGATTTTTTAAAATATCATGAATCCTCAAAACCTGCGACGAATTCTACGGGTTTTGTCTGTATGTGCATCTAATTGCAAACTACAATAATTCCAATCGGAAGCGCGATCATTACGCCTTTTTCATAGGAAACCATGCAACATCGATTTGCATCACTTCACTTTCATTCGCTAGACCGATACACAGTACCCTGCTTAAAATGCCGGATAGATTCCGGATACAAATCGGGATTTAATACAGTTGTATCCGAAATTTTATACGGTTTTTGTGTCCGGTCTGTATCTGGGCCTATGCGGGATCTTATCTGTACACCCAATACTTTTCATTCAGATTCTTATCCGGTTGAATCCGGAATGTAGTCGGTGCACAGATTGTGCGCCTATACGGTTCTGCCCGGAATTTTATGCGGTTTTTGTGTTCGGTCTGTATCTGGGCCTATGCGGCATCTTATCTGTACACCCAATACTTTTCATGCAGATTTTTATCAGGTTGAATCCGGAATGAAGTCGGTGCACAGATTGTGCGCCTATACGGTTATGCCCGGAATTTTATGCGGTTTTTGTGTCCGGTCTGTATCTGGGCCTATGCGGAATCTTATGTGTACATCTAATACTTCTGTAGCACATTCTTATCCGATTGAATCCGGAATTTAATCGGCGCGCAGATTGTGAACCAATACGGTTCTGCCCAAAATTTTAATGGTTTTTGTGTCCGGTGTGTATCTGGGCCTATTCGGGATTTTATATGCACGTCACTTACTTTTATAGCAGATTCTTATCCAGTTGAATACAGGACGTAGTCGTTGTACAAATTACAATTACAATTATAATTTGTAATTGAAAGTCAAATCAATTATAAATTACACATGTAATTGAAATGTTTTTTCGAATCAATTACAAACTACGAATGTAGTTGAAATATTTTTTTTGAATCAATTACAAATTACAAATGTAATCAAAATGCTTTTTTGAATCAATTACAAATGACAAATGTAATTGAAATATTTTTTCGAATCAATTACAAATTACAAATGTAATTAAAATGTTTTTTCCCATCAATTAAAAATTACAAATATAATTAAAATGTTTTCTTCGAATCAATTACAAATTACAAATCCAATTGAATTGTTTTTTCAAATCAATTACAAATTACAAATCTCATTGATACCTTTTTTGCATCAATTAAAATTTCCCAATCTAATTAAAACGTTATTCCGAGTCAATTAAAAATGTAATCCACAACATTCGAAAAAAACATTTCAATTAAATTTGTAATTTGTAATTGATTAGAAAAAAATATTTCAATAACATTGTAATTTGTAATTGATTGGACTTTCAATTACAAATTATAATTATAATTTGTAATTGAAATGTAATTAATTAAAAATTCGTCCCACACTGGTTTTGTGTGGGGCAAGGGCGCAAGAAGTACGAACTGTTTGACGAGTATAAAGTGCCGCACGAGCCGAATATTGGTTCCCGTGCCACCTATACAACTTTCTGCGCTACCTCCGTCAAAAACTCGATCAATTAGGAGTTTCTTAAGCACTAAGTGCGTAAAAAAGTGTATAATAGTCGAGTTTTTGACAGAGGTGACCTAGAAAAGCTCTTTTTCAGCGTCGTGTGTCACAATCATGAAAGTTATATAGTGTAAATAATGTGAAACCTGAGATAGAGCATTTAAATATCCATACAATTATCATTTTATTGTTACTCATATATTCTTTAATAAAAGTACATTTTGACCTGAAATATCATCTTGTAATGTTATGTATGTGCGTGCGTATATATATATATGGGGCATTCCACGCCAAATCAGCCACTGCTGGACCTTTGCATTTTTTAATGTGCTAATTTTTTTTTCTCATTTTGAGTTCATGATAAAGAACTCACCTGATTTTTTTCAAATTTTCATCTCAAAAATTGCACCCAGCAGGATTTTTTCAAAAATTTTCTATTTTTTTTTTTCGTTTATCTATAACTTCCTGAAAAATGAAGCGATTCGAAAAAACGAGGGGGTCAAAATTTTTGTTTTGAAATACTCTTTCGTTTATGATTTTTTTAAAAATCATTCATGTTTTAATTCAATAAGTTTTTTCAATTTTAAGCATAAAATCGCATTGTCTACATTGTTTGTATCCTTCGATTTTTCTCATTTTTTTTTTAATGAAAAACTTTTATTTATTTAAAGAATTTTAAGCCTAATCTCGTAGTGGGCAATTCATTCTTTCTATTAAAAAAAAATACATTTTGTTGTTTTTTTTTCTCAAATTAAATTAAATTGAATTAAATTAATTCTAAAATTTATCTTTTAATTAATCTTTTAATTAATCTTAATTTATCTTAATTATTAATTTATTTTAATTTATCTTATTAAAATCTTATTATTATTTTATTTATCTTGTTATTATTTAATTATTTATTTATTTTAATTTATCTTTTTTTAAATTATTAATTTATCTTTCCGAATGTTTAGTCTGTAAAATTTTCCCGAAAGACATTTTTCATAAAATATGAATTTATTGTGCGTGGTAAGAGTGTCAGCGATCCACACCACAAAATGTGGCTATATCGCGATACCAGAAACCCACAAATTGGTTCTTGGCTAAAAATTAACGAATTATTTTCCCAAATCCTTCATATTTCCAGAATACTAAGGCCAAGTCATTGTTTTTTGTACATAATGTCAAGCATAAAAAATTTACCGTGTTTATATTTTATAAAAAATGTCTTTCAGGTAAATTTTACAGATTTAACAATTGCATTCGAAAAGATACATTTTTGGTCTTTTATCCATACGCTTCGTTCGATTTTTCACCGAATTACAGACATTTTGGAATTACTAATTTAATTTAATTTAATTTAATTTGAGAAAAAAAAACAACAAAATATATTTTTTAAATAGAAATAATGAATTGCCCACTACGAGACTAGGCTTAAAATTCTTTAAATAAAGAACAGTTTTTCATAAAAAAAAATGAAAAAAATCGAAGGATACAAACAATGTAGAAAATGCGATTTTATGCTTAAAATTGAAAAAACTTATTGAACTAAAACATGAATGATTTTTAAAATAATCTTAAACGAAAGAGTATTTCAAAACAAAAATTTTGACCCCTTCATTTTTTCGAATCGCTTCATTTTTCAGGAAGTTATAGTACGTAGCACGTAGCAAATTCGCAACTCCTATGATTGTTTAGTACCGTCTTTAGAGATTAAATCTAGTCGCATATAGCAATATAAACACACGTAGTAATAAAGTAACACGTAAAACTTAAAGGTACAGAGCACACTTTTTCCACATACGTAGCACGTAACCAACTCATCGGTACTCCTCTGATTGTTCAATACCGTCTTCTCAGATTATGTCTACTCACATATAGCAATATAAACACACGTAGCAAAGTAACACGTAAAACTTACATACATAGAGCACACTTTTTCCACATACGTAGCACCTCGCGTAGCACGTAGCAAACTCGGAACTCGTCTGACTGTTCAGTAACGTCTTCGGAGATTATTTCGAGTAAACTCTCTAACAGAGTATATATGCAAGACCCTTTTTTATGAGGTTTGAAGGGACAGCGCGCCTCGAAGTCTGCTGCGGGGGAAGGTGATCTTGCGGTTCTCTTCGACTGAGAACCTCCAACTATTCCCACTCCACCGAGACTCAAGTAGGCACACATGATCCTGGAAAAACTTGGAAAAAAAGGGAAGGAACGAAAGCGAGAGCGACAAAAAACTTTGTCATACATCCAATCCCTGTCCCGACGAAAATGTTTCCAGAGATTTTTTTTTGTAGTTTATACGTAGTAATTAGTAAAAATTTGTAGTTTAAATTATCTCTTGTCGCGGATTTTTGATGAGGCAGTATTGAATATTGGCTCAAAATCCTCTGGTTTCACGTGAGCTCTTGTCCACTATAAAGCAACATGTGAAATAAAGAACAGAAAAATATTTTAATATTTAGAAGTTAAAAAAATTAGTTTTTATGAATTTCAACATAGACTATTCGGGACTAAAAAAATCACACGCATCTCCGGTTTTACAAAACGTTTTGTTTCGTCATACAAAACATAGCCACCGAAGGATTGAAGGATATCTCAATTTGGAAATTCCCGAAAATAGCCTTTTTCGAAATTTCAACGTCGTTGAAGCAGTAGTAAAAAATTTTATTGATCCCAGCCCTTCCACGTGAGCTATTTGGTAGTAATAAACTGCATAAATCTCGGAGAAGAGCGAAATCTAAAAAAAAGGCCCTTTTCTGAACCACCATAATATGCATACTAGTCGTCTACAGTCTAGAACGAACACTTTGTTGGTGGAAAATATATGTATGCAGGTATGCACACGACGATACATTCTCACTTTGGTGAGAGTGTACAAGTGTGCATGGTCCCTAGATGTAGAATTTGGGTATAAAAAGATAGACGAATAGAAGGTGACGTGCATGAGTATGAGAGAAAAAGATCGGTACGAGTGAAAAAAGTTAGAAAGAATGAGCAACATGAGTGTACGAGTGTGAGAGGAAATGACTGCAAACCGCGAATGAGACAAGGAGCTGAAGGCGTATGGTTCAGAGTGGGACAGAGTATAATTATGAGTTCTTGCATGCGGGGGTTTCGGGTTTTCAAAATAGCACCCACTATTTTTTGACTTTTTTGATTATTCTACCATGCAGTACAGTGTATTTTTTTTCGTACGAGTGTTGAAATACATTCGGAAAAGAACGGAGACACGATTTTATTGATTAAAAATAACTCTTTTAACATTTTTCTTAGTAAAAAAAAAATCGAGCTCGAACCCCGATCCTGCAGAGTTGAAACCGTGGACTGTATCCACTCTGCCGAACTCTACGTCATATAAGCTAGAAAAGTTGAACGAATGTATTCATCGAGCTCGCTTAGGGACGCTTAACACTTTAGGTCCAACTTCGGTCGATTAAACAAAATAATGTTTATATGTAAACAGTTTTATTAATTAATACGTATTAGCTGAAAAAAAAACAGCTCAGGAAACATTTTCGTCGGGATACCAGGGATTAGAATCACGATAAAGAAACCAGAGAAACCTCTACTAGATAGGTTGCGAATGGGCCCGGATATAATCGCGTCTGCCGACTTGTTCCATTTTCAAGCCTCGGGATTCCGGTCCAGGCCCCCACAGACCCAGATAGAAAAGCTGTTCACTCTTGAATTGTTTCAGTATACCTCGACCGGATTGGTTGCTAACGGGCCCGGATAGATTCCCATCCGCTGACTTGTTCGATTTTCAAACTTCGGGATTCCGGTCGAGACCCGGCCATGCCCGTATAGAAAAGGTGTTCCACTGTTAGACGTGAATTATTTCAGTATATCTCGACCGGACAGGTTGAGAACGAGCCCGGATAGAATCCCATCTGCTGACTTGTTCAATTGTCAACCCTCGGGATTCCGGTCGAGACCCGCGCAGACCCGGATAGAAAAGCTGTTGCGCTCTTAGAGGTGAATTATTTCAGTATACCTCGACCTGACAGGTTGCGAACAGGCCCGGATAGAATCCCATCCGCCGACTTGTTCAATTGTCAACCCTCGGGATTCCGATCGAGACCCGCACAGACCCAGATACAAAAGCTGTTTCGCTCTTAGAGATGAATTATTTCAGTATACCTCGACCTGACAGGTTGCGAACGGGCCCGGATAGAATCCCATCCGCTGACTTGTTCAATTGTCAACGCTCGGGATTCCGGTCGAGACCCACACAGACCCGGATAGGAAAGCTATTTCGGTCTTAGACAAACATAATAATATTTTTCATTGCAGGATAAGCTCCAGATAGAAGCGGATAAGAGCCGCTATTACTGGTTTCTATTACCGGATGATATCCGAGCAGGCCCAGATATATTCCAGAATGAAACAAG
Organism: Rhorus exstirpatorius; assembly: GCA_963564615.1. Classification (NCBI taxonomy): domain Eukaryota; kingdom Metazoa; phylum Arthropoda; class Insecta; order Hymenoptera; family Ichneumonidae; genus Rhorus; species Rhorus exstirpatorius. Next base: position 5,708,939 of record OY751319.1, on the reverse strand, counting down.
TAACCAAATAACGTCCAGATAGGGGCAGAAAGGGAATAAATCGGAACGTATGCGGACGTTTATCCAACTTTTAATACGGTCTTATCAGGACTTATCCGGCATTTTAAGCAGGGTACGCAGCACACGCTAGACAGATACACACCATGCACAAACGAATAAAAGTGAAACGAAGCAAGCCGAAGTAAAGATTTACATTAAAATTAGTCTTACGTGAATACGCGTAGTATTTCAAAGCATAAATACTATGCGTATTCCCATAAGACGAATTGTAATATAAATCTTCACTTTAGTATGCATCGCTTCACTTTCATTCGCTAGACCGATACACACTACGCAGCACACGCTAGACAGATACACACCATGCACAAACGAATAAAAGTGAAACGAAGCAAGCTGAAGCAAAGATTTATATTAAAATTCGTCTTATGGGAATACTCATAGTATTTTCAAGCATGAATACTATGCGTATTCCCATAAGACGAATTGTAATATAAATCTTCACTTTGGTTTGCATCGTTTCACGTTTATTCGCTAGACCGATACACACTACACAGCACATAATAGACACTCACTATACAGATACACACTACGCACAAGCGAGTAAAAGTGAAACGAAACGAACCAAAACTAAGATGTATGTTCAAATTCGTCTCATGAAAATATAAATCTTCACTTTCGTTTGCATCGCTTCACTTTTATTTGCTAGACCGATACACACTACGGTGCACGCACTAGACACGCGCTAGACAGATAAACACTATGCAAAAGCAAATAAAAGTAAAACGAGGCAAACCGAAGCGAAGATTTATGATACATATCGTCTCATGGGAATACGCATAGTATTCATGCTTACAAATACTATGCGTATTCCCATAAGAAGAATTGTAATATAAATCTTTGCATCTGTTTGTTTCGCTTCGCTTTTCTTTGCTTGTGCGTAGTGTGTATCGGTGTAGCTGCAGCGACCAACATTGAATACGGTAAATTAACGCGTGGTATATTAATTTTTATGATTTTTACGATTTTTGATAGCAAAGTTTCAATAACATGTTCGAATTACACGAGCACATACTCTTGTAATTCCGGTTTTTTTTCCTCGTATCAGGATACTTGGAAAGAAGATACAACTTGCACTATCGGGAAACTTTTTTTTCAACATTCGGTCAACTCCTATTTCCCAGACTTTTATATATTTTTACTCGTAATTTTGCGTTTGAATTGTTTGTAACACTTGTGTCACTAAATAATTAACATTACATTGTACACGTGCGATTTGTCTTTGAAGTACTTATATATGATCGTACCGCTACATTCTGTACCCTCGACAGGATGAGGTATATACCGGATCAGAAATAAATATCAAAAAACAATCGAATCATCGTTGCAAGTCACCAGGATTAAAAAAAAAAGATCTTCAAGAAGCTGATGATTCCCCAGTCTCAAAATCTCTTCTTCGAAGCGAGTTGAAAAAAGCAACGAAAAAAATTCTAACGGCGATAACTGCGCGACAGACTTTACGACCAGCACTCGACGATAATACGGGTACCAAAGATCCGCAAGTTGAGTTACCCCTACCGGACGATGATGGAATGGTAATATAACAACATATGTAACATGCTACATATGTAGAAATAATGACCAAAATGAAAATGAAAATAATACAATATTGTTGCTTTTATGAAAGGTTACCATTGAAGGATTGAGGTTTGATCACAGCGTACTTCTATTGGCCGTAGATGGTCAGGAAATGAGGAAAAGAGCAAATTTCTTAATTCGTGCGTTGTGGACACCAGAAAAACGGCTGTCTCTTACGTTGGAACAAATAACAGCTAAAAACTTTTCTCGTCGACAAATAACTCAAGCTGAGATCGATGGTCTAACCCGTAAGTTCATAAAATAATCACCGGTACAGAAACATTTATCATTATAGTTCAAACCTGGGCAGTACAAAGTATTTAAAAATTATTTCAAGTATTGTACTTACATTTTCAAGTCCATGACATATACTTGAAGTACGTGGACTTCAAATTTAAAGTACTTTCTTGTACTTTAAGTACTTTTTTAAGTACCTAGTATGAAGTACTTTTGAATACGTCTATTGGTAATGGCCGCGTGTATAATACTTTTTAATACATAATTGAACGTTCTGCGTAGTGATGCCGTGAGACGAAACGAGAGAAATTTCTTGTGTCGTCTCGAAACATACTTACACACACTGGCAAACATTCATACACACACACACACACACACACACACACACACACACACACACACACACACACACACACACACACACACACACACACACACACACACACACACACACACACACACACACTCTCATACACTCGGACACACTCGCATACACTCGGATACACACACGCATACACTCGGACACACATCAGTACACATACGCACATACTCGGACACACACACACGCACACACTAGCATATATTCGGACACACTCGCCCATACTCGCCCGGACACGAGCATACTCGCACATACAGGCAAACATTGGCACATACTCACACACACACGCACACTGTGGTTTTTTTCGTAAAGCGTAAGCATAAGCGTAAGCGTAAACATATTTCTTTCAGAGCGTAACTCGTATGCAACTAGTACGAATTGCTATGTAAATACAAAAAGTACTCGAATCAAAATCAAATGAGTTTAAAGAGTAGGTAACAAATCAAAGATGTGCACTAGAACGTACGAGATGTATCTGAAAACTTGAAAAGTATTTGATACTTGATTTTTGATGTACTTAAAGTGTTTCCGGCACTTTGTACTTAAAATAAACGAGTAATTCTAGTACTTACGGTACTTTGTCCAGTTCTGTAATAGTTAAATTTCAATGTATACATATGTGTAGGAACGTGCAAGGCTCTTCAAACAGCACATAAACTCCCTCTCGATGGCCTAAGCTTAAGAGATGATCGAATGATGCGTCGCTGGATATCGGCTAAAATAAAGTCGGATCGACAGCATGATTTGGAAAGAAAAAGGAAAAGCAATGAGGCAATTTCGGACAGCGAGCAGGACGAAAGAGCAATTCCCCCTACGAAACGATCGAGAAGGAACGAAGTACAGCGAGATGGAACTTTTGAAGTTGATGAAACCGTCCACTTACAGAGGGATAAAGAGAGAATGTAACGTCGATCCCAACAACCTGTACAGCCCGAAAGACATCAAATCAATAACCAAATTTACCGATGTCGAAATGGTCAATATTTTTACCACGGATTCTTCGATTATTATCGATGGTACACAAGCATACTCAAAATACGTTCAATGTATTCATAAATTGTGCTAGAGTACAACATCGTTCTTTCTACGTGTACTTAGGAAAATTGCGTATCGTGGATTGGCGCCGAGAATGTCGAGCTGTTTTTTCGTTGTACGATTGGGCAGTGACTACCGAAACAGATGATCGTATAAATAGAGAAGAAGTCAAATTCGCTATGAAGGAACGCGAAAAACCGGAGATGATAGATTATTTGATCGAGAAGTATACTTTGCCGAGTTTGAGAATTTCCGATGATGGTGTACCATTGCTGCGGTACGTCATACAAATACCGCTCGAGACAACTATCACAAACGTCATTCTTCACTTGAGTTTCCTATTTGTAGATTTGACCAGGAGAAATTGATGAGGCTGTTCATTGATCGAGAATTCGAGGTTCAATCGATATTGGACTACTCGGAATTGAAGAAAAAATGTAAAAGTGAAAAATTCTATGGTAATCTAACAGTTACTTTTCGAATGCACTGAACAGACACTATCATTTTTCAGATTGCAATGTACTATATTTTTTACAGATGGATCAAAGTCACTGACATCGTTCCTTAAGAACGCCGGTACAATATCGTACGACAAATCGAGTGGAAACCATATGACCGAAGCCAACCGTAAATTATCTGACATGCATCCAGGGAAAATTATCATCGGCAATTACCGTCGTCAATTTAGTACCGATAGCGCCGCTCATGATTGAAATGTTGTTTTCGTAACACGTGCACGGAAAGTGGGTATTTTTTGTCCTCATTTTGGCGCGGAAAAGAAGTCTTTTTGAGCCAGGATTCATTTCATTAATTTTTTTCTTAGGACAAAAATGCTGATCAAAAATTAAAATAATTGATTATTTTCATTTTGACCAGCATTTTTATCCACGGACAAAAAAATTAACGAATTAAATCCTGACTCAAAAAGAATTATTTTCTGCTCTGAAATGGGACAAAAAAAGAACCATTTTCCGTGTGCTTGTTACAAAAAGTATAGTATACAGCGTGGACAGATCGACAGTAATTTTTCACTCGGGTGAAGTTGGCTGAACTCGACTTCGGTTCGGGCTTCGCCCTCGCCTTCGTCTCGTGCAGCCAACTTCACCCTGGTCAAAAATCACTGTCGTTCCGTCCCCCTAGCGTATTGAGCGACCGCATAAAACCACCTTGGAAACCACCTAAAAACGACGGTGTTTTTGTGCCAAATTTATACCGACCAAACCACCGCGGAGACCACTGTCCCAGGGGTCCCAATTTTTCGAGTGGAGCTTACGGCAAAGTGGATTTCAAAGTAACGACTGGCAAAACCACCGTTAAACGAGCACTAACCCTCGAGCAGTCGTTTAATGGTCGTTTTAACGGTTGTCATTTGTACAAACCACCATGCCGTAAGCTCCGTTAAAAAAAGTGGGACCGTCGGGACCGTGGTTTCCACAGTGGTCTGGTCTGTATAAATTTGGCACAAAAACACCGTCGCTTTTATGGTGTTTTGTATGGTCGCACAGACTGCTAGGGCCTTGCAGCATAATATACTATTAATTGAAACTCAAACTTATAATTGAAATGTTTTTTTTTTTTATTATCTGTGATCACTCAAATACGCCGCCAAACTTGTACTACGTCGGGACATATCATCGATATGATTTATCGTAAATCGTTTAACTGCACGAATTCCCGAAAAATAACCAAAAAATAATATTAAATAAAATTTGAATTCAATAAAAAATAATGTAAAAAATTTGAGTTATTCAATAAAAAAACAATGTTGAATAAAATTTGAATTTTTCGTACTGTGTATTACCACCCCCGTTCCTAAACAAATGAAATGCCAAATTTAGTGATAGTTGCTTTGCCAGTTACTTTTGCGGTTGCTATTTCTTTTTTGAACCATGTTGCTTTAGTGGTTGCTTTTTCGATTATTAACCACGCGGCGACTGATTTGCATTTTTCTGCAGTGGTTGTTTTGGTGATCGCTTTTTTGGTCTCCAACCACGTGGTTGCTTGTGGTTGCTTCTTCAATTTGCAACCACACCTGCAACCGATTTGCATTTTTAGTAGTGGTTGGATTGGCAGTTGCACGCGCGGTACTTTTTTGACACCGAGCGACCATACAGTTACATCGGTGGTTAATTGGTAGTTGCCCGAGCTGTCAGGGTTTTCTTGAAGGTTAAAGATAATATTATTTACTAGTTTTTTCCTTCAGGGACAATTATTTACAGATGGTTTTTCGTTTCAGGCCCCGCTTCGCCTCCGGAGGTAGCGAGGATCATCTGCGTCTCTCTGCGACAAGTAAGTATAATTGCCATTTGGCTAATTTTCTATCTTCTCTTCTAATCTTTTTTCATTTTCTCTATTGTTTCATCGAATCTTTCTTTTATTTTCCCTTATTTACTCCATAGGGGGGTTTCCGCGATATTACATAGGTGACGAAGCCTCGCCGAAACCCCCTACGGAGTAAATAAAGGAAAATGAAAGAAAGATTCGATGAAGCAATAGAGAAAATGAAAAAAGATTAGAAGAGAAGATAGAAAATTAGCCAAATGGCAATTATACTTACTTGTTGCAGAGAGACGCAGATGATCCTCGCTACCTCCGAAGGCGAAGCGGGGCCTGAAACGAAAAACCATCTGTAAATAATTGTCCCTGAAGGAAAAAACTAGTAAATAATATTATCTTTACCCTTCAAGAAAATAATCAAAAGAATAAATATTGAATACTCCCTGTCAAAATAAAATTTGTCCTGGAAGGCGAAAAGCTAAAGACGCCGCGAGCTGCAGCAATAAGCTGAAACCAAAAAATGAGATGATAAAAGAATTCAGATCATAAGAGAATTTTAATTAAATAATCATAAAGTGATATAATTACTTACTTGGAAAAAAAATTAATCAGGAAATACTTGATTCCCAGAATGAATGCTATTTTGCACAACCCGCTGTATGAATCACATGCCTCACATTGAGCTCATAGATCTCAGCATTCACATGGGAAAAATTTTGTCAAAAAATTTTGTCATAAAATATACATGGCGTTACTTCCTTAATGGAACGAACTTAACTCTTCTGGAGAAAAATAAATTTGATGGCATACCATGGTGCGAGTTATAGGTTAGAAAGTGAGGTTAGCTCTTGACGGTATATAGATCTGACGATTACTTAAATACTCTCTACATATTTAAATATAATTTTCTCTTACCGTAACACATTTGAGCCTGTTGATCTTTTTTTCTTGAGTTTGGTCGAACCATTCTGAAACCGGTGATGAAAAAACACCTCTGATAAAAATTCGACGAGCCGGTAAACACAAAATAACGCTGGAATAAGCGGAATTGGCGGGGTTTCGTTCGCGTCGCGTGGCGTTTATGTCCGCGTGCGTTGCCGCGTGCAACGAAATACGAAACAACGAATATTTAGGTTATGTAACACACCATATGGTTATACATAGGTATCGAATAGTTTCGCTATTAGGGCGGTAGATAGCCCTACGTGCTAATCGTTATTTACATTGTGACTAGCTAGTACCACGGTCGTGATTGTATCGCCGGGCTACCGTGGGCCATATATAGGTATCGAATAGTTTCGTTATTGGGGCGGTAGATAGCTCTACACGCTAATCGTTATTTACATTGTGACTGGCTAGTACCATGGTCGTGACTGTATCGCCGGGCTAAAATTGGGAATTCCCAATGTCGGACTAGCTAGTCATCGGGCCAGCCCAGACAAATTTCTACACGGGTCCTTAAGGGGGTCAGGTACCGAAAATTTCACATCCAGAACCACTAACGGTAGAGACTTGCTAATTTTGGTCTTGAGATCATTTCTCGTATCAAAATACCTCACATTGATAAAATTTCGAAAAATTAATTTTTCCACGTGTTTAAAATAATTTTTTTCGAATCCGTTAAGATAGGTATCGGAAATCCCATCTGCTAGATTGTTCATTGTGACCCAAAGAATGTGTAAAAAAATCTACAACCCTCAAAGTTCAAAATTGTAGGAGGAGATACCATTTAATGGCAATGATGTTGAAATTTGCATCGTTGGAATGCAACGAAAAAAGTTTTTAAAAAATCATTTCCAGTATTGTCTCGAAGTCAAAAATCGTTTAAACCTTATTTTCGGTTTTTTTTTTTCCGATCTGGGGCCTAAATATGCCAGAAAAGCGTCAGAAATACTGGAAATGATTTTTTTTTAATAAAAAAAACCTATTTTCGTTGCATTCCAACGATGCAAATTTCAACATCATTAATGGCACAACAATTTCCAAATGTGTGATAAATTAATTGGTAGAATATAATAAGAAGAAAATGGATTCCATGGCCTGAATAAAAAAAATTCTATGATATGATCAAGTAATAAAACTTTACCTGGATGAAATTATATAACAACACTTATCACAATGAATAATCTAGCAGATGGGATTTTCGATATATCAACGGTTTCGAAAAAAATTATTTTGAAAATAGGGAAAAAATTAATTTTTCTAAATTTCATGAGGTATTTTGATATGAGAAATGATATCAAGACAAAAATCAGCCAGTCTCTACCGTTAGAGGTTCTGGATGTGAAATTTTCGATACCTGACCCCCTTAATAAGCTCAGCAAACTTCAGAATGTTCCATGCGTACAACATGTTATCAATGAGGTATCCCGATTTTTGAGAATACTCGCATGACCTATCCGAACAACTTTGAGTATTTGATTCTTGATACAATGCACCATCGCTAAGATATAAAATCATAGGCATCGCTTTTTGATAGTCTGTTTATAATATTGAGCTTTATGTTTTTTTTTTCTTAGCGATGGAATGGTAAAGCTTTGTTTGTACAGATACCAACTAAATGCAGACTCAACCCGACCCACGTAATTCTGCTCATAAAAGTCACACACATAATTAACTGAACACAGAAAAATTCGACACATTGCACTGTAAAACAAAAAAAATCCCATGAAGCGACATAACCCAGACAAACTCAGCCTATAATTAAATTGGTGCAGAAAAACCCAATGCACCATCGGCTTGCTCCAATTAAACTGGACATATTGCCAATTCAACATGGAAAAACTCGATGCATCACCAATTCGACATGCAAAAACTGCCAGGGCATGCCAACACAGAAAAATTCTCCCTTGGCGTAACTCGCCACAGCGAAACTTTCGTGGCACAGCTCGGCCCGCTCCAACTCTACACAGTCTAACGGACTATGGTTGCGTCGGTTGAGAATTGAAGCGGACCAAGTTACGCCGCATGAGAGTTTTCGCTGTGTGAAACTGTACCATGGGAGAGTATATCTCCATCGAGATAGCCCGTAGGTGATTTTTTGTGCGTCGAGTTGGTGATGCGTCGAATTTTTCTATTCCAAATTGGTGGTGCATTGTGTTTTATTGTAGTAAGTTGATGGCGCAACGAGTTTCTTTTTATCAAGTTAGATACGGGCCAAATTTATTGGGTCAAATCCCTGTATGGGGAAATTTTTTTGTGACGGCTTAGCGATGTAACTAATTTTTCTGTGTTTAGTTGATGACGCATACTATTTTTCTGTCTAGAATTGTGTGAGCTTATCTGGTTTGCATTCAGATGAAATCTGTGATAATAAGGCAGTGCAGCTGGGACTTTGTATGATGTCAAATAGAATACTCGGAGTTGATGGCGTAGATCATGTGCGGATTAAAAAACGTTAGAAGAGCTCCGGCATATCGATAACAAGCAATGCTCACGGAACCTTTTGAAGTCCTGATGATCCTGAGAGAGGGAAGAGATACAAAAAGAAAATATTCAATCGAAATTACACGATGCAAAGAACTTATGAAGTTCACTTGGAATTTAAATATCATTTAAATAATAATTAAAATGAAATAAACAATGTTAAAAATAAAAATGCTGAATGTACTTTGATGTTTGTGGAAAAAAACACAATTCTGTTTCATTAATATTCTTTAAACTTTATTTAATTAATAATCAATATTTTTTTTTCGAAATACACCAATATAACCACTAAATGGGGAGTCATATCACTACGAGAACGCACATATAAGTATATAATTTTTTTTTTCACCGGTTCTGTCCGAAAATGATAAAATAATACTCTACCACTGTTCGTTTTTTTTTTTTCAATTTATTTTTATGCTTCACTTTCGTAATAAAACCTCTGAACTTTCATCTCAAAGTAACAATAAAAAAATCGCGTAAACGACTTTCGGAAATGCCGAAGCAACGAAGGCAGCTTCGTTAACCAAAGATCATACGTAACATGACATACGTGATTTCAGCCTTTTAGCCTGGTGTGACAGGTGAGCGATGAATTTGCGGTTAGATTCACGGGCGGTGCGAAAATTTGTGGCGGAGACAAAAAAAAAAGAAAATGATGATGATGATGTACGTCGAATGAAAATAATAAAATGCAATATCTCCCATATGTCAATAGCTACAGCATTCATTTGGGTACCGATCGAAAGAGAAAAAAAAAACAAAAAATATTCGTGTTGATATCATTGCCTAAGTCCGTATAATTCATTAATAATTCAGAAAATAAGTTTCGTTATATAGATATACTCCCGTGTATAAGCCAGATGTGTGGCGTATAAGAGGCTGTAGTACCTCTCGACATGTCGGCAAAGGAGAGGAATTGTACTTGTCTCGAGGCACTACCGTGCCTCTTAATCGTATCATATAAGAGCCTCTACGAGTGATTCAACTTGTTCTCCGAAGAAGATTAAAATGCAAGATGCTATGAATTCACCGATTAAATTTCGTGATGAAGGCAAGAAGTCTAGCGGAGATACCATTTCGACTGCTCTATCTTTTGCTGCAACGACCTCAACTGAATGGGAACCACTCTCAGCGGATGAAAAAGAGTTTCAAACAAGTCAAAAACAACAAATTGAAGCCAATTCTCTTTCACTTACCAATTATTTTATAAGCACTAATTCAAAAAATTACATTGGAATTTCAAGCGAATGGAGTTGGATTATTGATCTTCTGCATATTCAAACCAAAGTTCGTGCTGATCACATAAAATTAACTTTAATGAAAATAAGGTTGAATGATACGTTTCAAAGATTGGGCGAACAATTTGGAATGTCAAACAGTCAAGCAAGCAGAGTGTTCAGTACCTCTGTGCCTCGGCCCGACGTTTTGTGCCATCCTCGACAGATGCTTCAACGTCTTATTATGTAGCTGTATCTTTAAAGCTGCATCAACAAATCGAATGAAATTATAAGTTAATGCAATAACGCGTATGAATCTTTTATTGTACTTTGTAAATACCAAAAAACGTGTAACATTGTACATTTCGACTATTTCGACACGAGCTAATTCTTTCTTGTTTATTCATCAAGCTTTTTTTTTCGTAAGACTGAAACTCTCATGATACCTGAATTTCAAATATTTCAGCCGTCTAAATATCTCTTTGGTTTCCTCATAACGGAAGTATTCCTTTTTCTCCTCAAAGTGTCTTAGTTATTAATTTTTTTTACATATAATTATTGCTTCGTGTAAAAAAATGAGCCGGATACCCATTTATGGGTATCCGGCTCATTTTATGAGTAATTCGGTAATTTTATGAGTAATCCGGCTCATTCATAGAGTAATTCGATTTTTTTTCTTTAATTCAGAATTTTACAGTATCCCAACCACTATCAATCGGTGTTCTTCAAATTTAATTACAGCTTTCCTTTCGCGATATTCTGATTATATAAAACAATATGGTGTGGTATCTTGAAATTTGGAGAAATTACAGCGATTACAGAGATTTATAAGATTATAGGTTAACAAATTAGAAAGAATTAATCAGTGTCGAAGGTGTCGAAAAATCATCATCTTCACTGATATAAAATTTATAAGTGTATATCATGTTATTAAAATATTTATAATTCCGAAACTATTTATTCTATTTGTGGCAAGGTCTTAGAAGTGTCGTATCCCCACGGAGTTTTATAAAATTAGAATTAATTATAATTACTGATTGAACTCACCGTCGAACATGTTCCGGAAACTAGGCATCTCAACAGTGCTGAATGGTGCCATACTCTCAAGAATGTAATTCGTTACATTCATTTCGAAACTTCGTTGTGAAAATTCACAAGTTACCTTGTGACATTCTCGAACTCGATCGTCTTGCTGTTCGGATAAAGTCTTCCTATAATCCAGGAATGCCTGGTAATGATCTGCATGTATCCGCTGTAAATAAATAAACATATATAAACAGGTCACGTTCCCAATGAAAAAAAATGTCCTGAAATGTACCTTAATGTGCGTTGCAAAATTCGACGGTGATTTAAAGGAACCTTTTATCGTCTTATGGGTTATGCACAATTTGCAGATACCAACGAGCGTCCCACGAAACGAAGATTTTTCCACGTCAATCTCGAAGTATTTTCCATCGGAAAATGCATGTTTTTTGCATTCCTCTATAATCAGTGCTATGTCATTTCGATCCTCAATAACACTGTCCTCCGTATTCCGAATTTCAATTTGCGAACTTGAAACAGAAACACGATTGTTTAAAACGGTATCAACAGATGCAGCAGCGTCTTGAGGCCAAAAATATAATTTGTATTTTACAATTGCACACCGTCTATTGAACGAAAGAACGTTTGAGTATTGCCATCATCATTTGTCATCTCCTTGGATAGAATGAGGGTTTTAATCCAATTGTACGCAGCATGATCACAAGCTGTGACAAACGACATTAGAAACTTGTACAAATAATATGAAAGAATAGTATTGGATATAGCGTAGTTTATAGTTAATAGTACATACTTTTCAATTTATGGTACGTCTCCGTATCAAGCCCTTTGACTTCATAAGGTTCTTGATCATTAATTCGAAAGAATATCGATAATACGATATCTGGTTCTTGATCGTCCATGGCGTCTATAAAAACACGGATACCATGAAATTTGCGAAAATTATAACAATACGATCATTTTTTTTTGAAAAATGTATATGTTAAAGTACCTCTAATTCTACATATTATGTAGAATCAGGAGTGTACAATTAGGAGTAGGGTTTTATTTCAGTCATTTGCCTCCTATTTTTTTTTTTTAATTTTGAATATAAAAAAATATTTATATATTTTTTAAAACCTATGCCATTTAATCACTTTATTTAATCTATTTAATCACATTTCGCGGTGGCCAATGTTTGCAGGTTGTCATCAAGAAATGTGCCATGAAAAATGCTATGAGAATGTAAGACGTTTTTTACGAGTCTAGTATATGACCAAACGCTTTAAACGTGCAAAAAAAAACTGTCAATTTCGTAAACTCTTTGCGGGACTTCATTTTTTGTTTAATTTGAAGATAAAAAAATTACAAATCGAATTGACCTAATATAAGACGATTTCGACGAGTCCTTATCCTTGCAAGGCCGATGCTGAAGTCCGATATTTTGCACGTCCGTGAGTGCACACACACATTGCCGCGCCGCACCGACGATTAGACGTGCTCCAGCGAGTGAGAGAAAGAGAAATAAAGGTAGAGAGAGAGAGAGAGAGAGAGAGAGAGGGAGAGAGAGAGAGAGAGAGAGAAAGAGTTTCTCAAATAGATTTCATTCAGAGAAGAATTAAATGTTAGGATGTGAAGGAGGTAATTTTGAGTTGCAGGGAACGTTTTTTTATTGTTCGCAGTTGAAATTTTTATTTTATTTAAAGATTACGATTTACAAATAACTTTTTTGTCTTTCCATTTTATTGCTTAGCTTAAATTAATTAAAAAATGTATTGAAAAGTAATAATTTATATATGTATATAACATTCATAAATGTATAATATATATACATATATATAATACACGTAAAATGTTTCAATGTGTTAAAAAAATTATTACTTTTCAATACATTTTGCAATTAATTGAAGCTATACATTAAAAATGAAAGAGAATATAGGTAATTTGTAAGTATTATTCTTTCAATGGAATAAAAATTATAAATCGAATAAAAAAAAATGTTCCCTGAAATAAACTCGAAATTACCTCCTTCACATTCCAACATTTAATTATTTTCTCTTAAACCAATTACCGATTTCATATTATTTCAATGAATATCTAATAATATATTTTAAAAAATGATATGTATTTGACAAACGCTTCTCTCTCTCTCTCTCTCTCGATCTTTATCTGACTTCTTGCTCGCTCAAGTACGTTTCATCCTCGGTGCGGCGCGGCAATGTGCGTGTGCGCTCACGGACGCGCGACGTATGTGTGTGTGCGCTCACGTGCTCACGAATGAGTGGCGTATATGCATGTATGCTCACGCGTATAATCGCGTATATCTTACAAGAATATGGACTCGTCGAAATCGTCTTATATGAGGTCAATTTGATTTGTAATTTTTCTCTGTTTAAATTAAACAAAAAATCGAGTCCCGCGAACAATTTACGAAATTAATAGTTTTTTGGCACGTTTATACGTCGTGAAAATTGGCCAACGTGAAATGTTTCGATTTCGATTGATTTATTAATGACTCGTTAATTATGTTGACGCCAACAAACGCGGCCTCATGCTATGAGACCGATGGTTTACGGTTACACGGTATTAACCCTCTGTCTGTACTTTTAGAGCACAAGCTACATTTTCGAATCGAATATCTCCGGAATAAGGAAAGGGAGGACCAAATTTTTTTTACTATAAATGGCTAAATAAATAATTGGACCATAAAAAAGGATATTATATAAGTATTTCAGAATTTTTCCAGATTTTTTTGACGTTTTTTTCTTAGAAAAAATACTAGCAGAACTTTTCGTATCCATAGTACAAACGGTGTACCAAAATTTCGTAATACAGACGGAGAGTTAAGTTACATCACGTTGAAAAAAGAAAAATTTTGCACCGTACACTTCTGCAAAGAAAATTTCACTGGCTCTTAGACTATTATGTCCTTCCGTTGAACACATGTTAAAGTTAAAATATACATACCTTGGAGATATTAATTCTGCTTTTTTGCCACTTAAACACCGATGTTTCACGACACTAAATGTGTCGTGGCTTCCGTAATATGAAAAAAAAATTTCGCTAGTCTCACACTTTTATTTTACTTTTGCTATGAGCAAAACTTTTCAACAATAGTACACCGTAGAGGAACGAATCCAAGAATGAAACTGAGCCTGAACGAGTACCACATGCTAAAGCTCGTAACCAGATAACGATCACAGGATAATGTGATGTACGATTTTCACGCGCGATCGCTACTTATAGTAAATACGTATACTCTATCGATATAAACACAGAAACACACACACACACATACACACACACACATATGTTTCACCGTCCCAAAGCTTCCTCTATGAGGAAGTAAAAGAAAACAATAGTATATATACATGTGTATGTGTGTCTGTGTAGGGATACTCTGAATTGGGAATCCTTCTTCTAAGATATGGAAAATTCATCAAAAAAGAAATTTAAAAAAACGTTTTCAACTATAGGTACGCTTATGTACTTGCGGTATCTGTAATATATATTATATTAATATAGCAAACAAAACACCTGTACTTTTGACATGAACACATACAACGAATAATATTTCTCGGATTTTCAAGATAAAAACTGAAATCGAAAAAAAAATTGGTTGTGTCTGAAAGCTTAAGGATGTATTGGACGCACCTTCCCAACCAAAAGTGACTTTCGTCGACAATATTGCATACTTCATGATGAGATAAAAATCGGAAAAAAATCAACCACAAGAAAGACGATAAGAAGATCACTTTTTAATAATAATAATGCCCAAAAGTTATCAATAAATTGTTGAAACAAAACATTGTCTAACAAATTTTTAGGGAATTTTTTTTCTCATGTGAAATGAATTCGTTGATTTTTCTGACTACACATGAATTTTTTAAAAATGTTATCATTTTGAAATTTTGGTTTTCGAAAATTTGTAAAGGTTGTATTTACCAAACCATTCGTTCAATGCCCTGAAAACTTTTTAATTGTAATATACAACGTTTTTACGAAAACATGTCCAAAATTCACGATTTTTCCTTCATTTTTCAAAATTAAAAAATTTTCGAAAACTGAAATCTTTGTTTCCATTGAACCCAGCATCGCTTAGCCCGTCAACGGTGCGTAATTCATCCTTCCTCTACACCGCACATCCTCACGCGCGTTCCTTGTATTTCCCCCTCCCGTTCATCCTATGTTACCTCAAGATAGATATCATAATGTATACTGTGAAAATATGGTGTGGGAAATTAGACCAACACGTTCGTTTAGCATTGAGAGAGTCAATATTGCTTCTGTGCTGACCTAAGGAGACAGTTCGAAACGACAAAGGGACCAAGAAAGAAGTAAGTGTTCTTCATACATATCATACCGAAATTCCTTGCCACACTAAAAGTTATATAGCGGTGTCGAAAATAAGAATAATTTAATATTCCCAGCGACGTTTTAATGACGACAAATTTAACTTCATTTGGCTTTTTTAAAAAAATCTGTACGGTTGTTTTTGTCCCAGTATACACTTTTGAGAATGTATCGCACGTATACCTTCCCAACCAAAAGTGACTTTTGTCGACAATATTGCATACTTTATGATACGATGAAAATCGGAAAAAATGCTACCACAATAAAAACGATAAGACGATTAATTTTGAATAATAATAATGCCAAAAAGTTATCAATAAATTGTTTAAGCAAAACATTGTTTAACAAATTTTTAGGGACAGTTTTTTTTTTACACTTGAAATGAATTCGTTGATTTTTTTGACTACACGTAAATTTTTCAAAAATTTTTTTACCATTTTGAAACTTCGGTTTTTGAAAATTTTTTAATTTCGAAAAATGAAGGAAAAATCGTTAATTTTGGACATGTTTTCGTAAAAAATTTGTATATTACAATTGAAAAGTTTCCAGAGCATTGAGCGAATAGTTTCGTAAATACAACCTTTAGAAATTTTCGAAAACCGAAATTTCAAAATGATAAAATTTTTAAAAAGTTCATGTGTAGTCAGAAAAATCAACGAATTCATTGCAAATAACAAAAAAAAAATATTCCCTGAAAATTTGTTTAACAATGCTTTGTTTAAACAATTTTTTGATAACTTTTTGGCATTATTATTATTAAAAAGTAATTTTCCTATCGTCTTTATTGTGGTTGAATTTTTCCTTATTTTTATCTTATCATGAAGTATGCAATATTGTCGACGAAAGTCACTTTTGGTTGGGAAGATACGTCCGATAGATCCTTAAACGTCGCCGTTTTTCCGTTATTTTTTAGGTCTCGAAAACTAATCCTAATGCTTGTGAAAAAAAAATTTGTTTTGTTTTTCCATGATAAACTTAAAGAAGATATTGAAACCTGCATTCTCGTTGTTTATAATGTTTCGTACAATTTTTTTTCGCGTCAGTATTGCAGTTTTCACATGCTTATATTAGGTTCATGTGCGTGCGTGTGTGTGTGTGTGTGTGTATGTGTGTGTGTGCGCGTGTGTGCGTGCGTGCGTGCGTGCGTGTGTGTGTGCGTGTGTGTGTGTGTGTGTGTGTGTGTGTGTGTGTGTGTGTGTGTAAGAAAAATCGATGAATCCAATTTTCACCCACGTCTAGTGGTCGTATCCATTCAAAACTTTAAAAATGTACGTAATTCCGATGTCAATTCAATGATATGAAAAATTGTATAGTTTAAAAATATAATTTGGAAAAAAAACTAAAAAACACACTTAAGTGTTTATTTATATAATAAAATATAGTTCGGAAAATTAAAAAACGCTTCAATGCACTAAAAAGTTTTGAATAATTTTATTCATTATGAAATGAGTCAGCCAGTTTCGCTTAATTTAGCTAAGTTGTATGAAAGGCGTATCCTATGAACTATATCTGGGGCATTCCATGCTAAGTCAGCCACTTCTGAACCTTACCATTTTTTGTACATTAAACTCTGAACCTTATGGATGTATGGGCCATACAGTCGTAACCAATAAAAGTTTCGGTGATAATTTCAAGTACTTCGCGTTGAAGCAAAAATATGAAAAAACTAACCATTTTGAAGATGATAATAATATCGATTTCCAATAATAACAATGCCGAAAAACTATCACTAAATTGCTTAAACAATAAATTATTGCAGAAATTTCCCGTGAAATTTTTTTTTGATTATACGTAACAAATTCCTCGATTTTTCTGAATACATCTGAATTATTCAAGAATTTTCTTTTGTTTCTTTTTAATTTTTGCTTTTTAAGAATTTTGAAAAACTGTATTTATAAAAGTATTCGTTTAATGATCCGAATAGTTCAGGAATGTAATATAGAGCCTTTGTAAGAGAACATATCCAAAATTCACCACTTTTCGTACAACTTTAAAAATTAAATATTTTCAAAAACAAAAATAAAAAAACTATGAGAAAATTCTTGACAAATTCATCATATGTGTTTAGAAAAATCGAGGAATTTGTTACATATAATTGAAAAACAGAAGTACAGGAAATTTCTGCAACAATTTATTGTTTGAACAATTTTTCGATACTTCTGTTATTCTTGGAAATCGATATTATTTTCATCTTCAATATGGTTGATTTTTTTCAGATATTTGCTTTCACGCAAAGTACTTTAAATTTACTCCGCTACTTATATTGGTTGGGACTGTACGGCTCATGCATCCTTAAATTTTTTTTCAATGGTCTATAACTCGCTGAAAAATGGACTGAATTAAACCTTTTTTTAAACTGTTTTTTACCATACTGTTGCAAGGTATTTTCAAAAAAAGAATTGATATTTGTCTTGTCAGTTTTTTTTTTAATTTAAGGCCAAAAAATCATTGTTCTTAAACATTGTTCTTAACTTGGACGTTTTTAATTTTTTTTAAATTCACAAAAAAAATTTGATTAATTTTCAGAATTTTAAAATGTTTTGTTTTCTTGTGAGCGTAATTTTCTGTCTATAGTACAGTGATCTAGTATTATCATTTCTTCAATCCTAAAAAATTTGCATCATATTTTCATCGCAATCAACAGTAAATTTAACAAAATTTAAAAACCACTAAATTTACATTTTCTATTTTCAATACACTATGTTTATTTTTTTTCGCGTTTTAAAAGTTTACATATTATAAGCTCTTCGAAGTTCGAGTAACTTTTTACAATCAGAGAGCCATCATTGTTTGGTTTTCAATAAGTGCAAAAACTGAAAAAAAATTGAATAAAAAAAATGGTAAGATTCAGAAGTGAAAGATTCAGAAGAAATGGTAAGATTCAGACTGACTTGGCGTGGCATGCCCCAGGTATAGTTCATAGGTACACGCCTATCATTCAACTTGGCTAAGTTACGCGAAGCTGGCTGACTCATTTCATGGTAAATTAAATTATTTTATACGTTTTAGTGAATTGAAGCGCGTTGTTTAGTTTTTTTTTAAACTATATTTTATTTTATACTTTTTAGTGTATTAAATAAAAATTAAAGGTTTTTTCAGTTTTTTAAAACTATATTTTGTCATATTACGCAATGAAGACTGGTAAGGCACCGGGACCGGACGGAGTACCGGCGGAGATTCTTCGGCTGATGGGCAACTGGAGGCCGGAGATACTCCTCGACCTTTACAACACGTGCTTGACGACAGGGACATTCAGCGACGATTGGAAGTTGGCGCGGCTCGTCCTTCTCCCAAAAGGTAAGGGCGACCCCGATACGCCATCGGCCTATCGACCGCTGAGCCTACTGAACACGACGGGAAAACTCTACGAACAGTTACTGAGACCAAGACTCACGGACGCGATACAGACCGGGGGAGGCCTTTCAGATCTGCAGTTCGGCTTCCGAAGGGGTCGATCAACGATTGGTGTAATCCAAAAAGTGGTCGACGCCTTCGAGGAACTAGACGGACACTGCCACGCGGCGCGACCTGTCGTGCTGCTGGTGACGCTCGACATCAGGAACGCGTTCAACTCGGCCAGGTGGGTGGATATCTTGGAGGCACTTAGCGGTGGCTTCGGGGTCCCGCGTTACCTGGTCCGGGTCGCGGAGGACTACCTGAGAAACAGACGGATAACGTACGAGACGACCGAGGGACAGGTGACGAGACAAATCACCGCGGGGGTCGCACAGGGATCGATACTGGGACCGGATCTTTGGAACGGTTTATACGACAGTCTGCTCAGGCTGGAGATGCCGCTCGGGGTACTCCTCGTCGCCTACGCCGATGACGTGGCGGCGGTGATCACTGAGCGCTCTCCGGAACTGGCGCAGCTGAAGTTGAACCAGACAATGAGACGAATCGGACGTTGGATGACCGACCACGGACTTCAACTCGCGACACAAAAGACGGAACTGACGTTTCTCACGAGGAAACGCATACAGACGAGACTGACTATGAAGGTTGGGACGGACGAGATACAGGCTGGAACGGAAGTCAAGTATCTAGGGGTGACTCTGGATACGAAGATGACCTTCTGGCCTCACATACAGAAGACGGTTCAGAAGGCGGCCGAGAGGATCGCATCCTTGAGCCGCCTGATGGCAAACACGACGGGACCAAGACCGGGGAAAAGACGACTGTTGATGGCGACAGCCCACTCGATCCTTCTCTACGGGGCGGAGATCTGGGCAGATGCTCTAAAGACAAAAAAGTACAGCAAGGCGATGACCAGAGTACAGAGACAAGGGGCGTTGCGGATCGCGAGCTCCTACCGGACAGTCTCTGCACAGGCTGTCTTGGTGGTGGCGAACGTAATTCCCGTGGATCTTCTCGCCGAAGAGCGCAAGAGGATCTACGGGCGCAATGCGGACGTGAGACGAGAGGACGCGGCAAGGACCGAACGCGACAGAACGTTACAGGTGTGGCAACAACGATGGACGCTCGAACAAACAGGTAACTGGACAAGACGACTGATACGGGACCTGAGACCGTGGACTGGAAGGACATTCGGGGACGTAAATTTTTACGTTACCCAGCTTCTGACGGGACACGGCTACTTTCGACGATACCTAAACAACATGAACAGAGTACGGACACCGGACTGTAAGTACTGTGGACACGAACGAGACGACGCGGAACACACATTTTTTGTGTGTGACCACTGGACGGACTTGAGACGAGAACTCGAGACGACAATAGGTAACATCACACCGGACAACATAGTACAGATGATGTTACGCAGACAGGAATGGTGGTTACTTGTAGCCACCTACACAGAGACGATACTGCGACGGAAAAACGCGGACGGCTGCCTGACAGACGACTGAGCAGACCGAGCGACGCGACCTAACAGAATACAGACAAACGAGACGAACGAACGAACACGGACAAGACCCCCCAGCCAGAAGTAATATAAACATAGTCCCTGGTTGGGGGAGAGGGTGAAGGAGTTGGCGGTTTAGTGGGTAGGCCTGTTTTTTTGGGAGTCCCACATACCCCCCTGGGCTGAAAGTCCAGATCTGTAAGACTGGGCTGTAGGTCCAGGGGGTATCCGTCAAAAGGATTCCGCAACTCCTAAAAAAAAAAAAATAATAATAATAATAATAATAATAATTTCGTCACCCCAAATTTTTAAGAGATGCTGATACGATTAAGGAATGTTGGGAAAGGTGGTATCTCCAAGGCAGCCCTAGATTTCCGAGAATTGTTTATTTCATTAAATATTTCCGGGGTAATACGGGTCAAGGAGGAACCTTCTCGAAGCTTCTAGAACATTCGATGTAATAATAAGTTTTATATTCCAGAAGGTGGGGGATAGGCTTTATAGAGGAAGAGTTTTTAGCTTGACCAGTCAGTCAGTCACCATGATTGAATTAACATCGGATGAGGCGCAGCATTTGCTTTCAATTCCACCATGTGCCAGCAGTTACGATGAAATTGTCGAGAAACATTTCGGAGATGTTCCACCGGAAAACATCCAAGATTTCATCTGTGACTTATTTGACTTCGAAAAAAATGTCAAAACTTTGAAGTGTGACAAAAAGTGTAATACCGAAGATCGAATATCGTGTTCCGAGTGCAACGTCATGCGTGATTCAATTAATATTATTAATAAACACGTTAAAGATTTATATCACTTTGTCGGCTATTTGAGCATGAAATTGTTTCAACTAAAACGTGAAATACAGGCGAATGAGTATGTATTTTTCGAGGATGAACCTGTTAACCTTGTAATAGATCATACTCAAAATCTATACGATCTTGTGAAAAAAATGAAAGAATTTGTAACGATTTGTAAGGAAAGGAATAGTGGAAAGAAATAAAATACCCTCGAAAATATACCATGTTTTTGTTTATTTTAAAAACCAATACATCGTAGTTTTAAGCAAAAAATTATACTAATTTCTTAACATTACCACTAATTGGATTGTATTCAACGATTCGATCATGCAAAATCAAACAATATGCTGATGTTTGAGGTGGAAAAGGGATCGCTGACTCGAATTCCAAACGAATATCAACTGGCCCCGATTTTAAAAATTCGTTTTGTTTCGAACAATCGATAACAATTAATGGCGCGTATTTGAGGAAATCGGCTTTGCTCAATAATGGTTCAGACTCTTTACCATAATACGACGCTTGGAAGTTTGCATACATATCATACAGAAGAGCGTATTGGTTGCGAGGAATATCAAGATTCAAGTTTGCATAAGGATAGCATTGAGAGTTCAAAAACAGCTTAATATCGCGAATGTTGCAGTGATCAAAGTGACTCGCATTCGTATTTGCATTATTTTTCCTCGCAGTTTAAAATCCCACTATTACGTATCGAGGTTTTTCGAGTTGCGTTGATGTTTTAACGACCCACACGTGTTTCGAGGTAGCCGGTAGTAGTGGGTACTCGTACAATTCCCATGTACGAAAACTCATGGCAATCGATGGATCCTTGGCAATAAAGCCGAGCAACTGGATTTTTCGCTGATCGGAAACTTTGATGTATGGCACCATCCATTCGATTTTATTCAATGAAATCTTGAATTGTTCAGCAGCAGCCTGACCTTCGGGAGGTGCTTGTACAATGGCATTCGTATCATTATTCGATCTTGTGAGGATTAATTCATGTTTAGCATTAACGATAATTCGATTGTAATCTTCGGCGAATCCGAGTATCAGATTCAGTGGTATAGAAAGATCAAAGTATCCATTTTCATCCGTCAATGTAGCCTCATCATTGCTGAGCCAACCGGCATTTTCCATCAGAGTCATCTGTCCAGGGCTCTGGGATACATAATTCTTCATGAGGGTCGTGAGGCCAACATTTTTGCTTCGATCGATCTCAATAGCATTTAGCTCATAACGTATTTCTTCAAACAAATGACAGATGGCGTTATTAATTAGCTTCGTATCTTGAACTGCAGTTCCATTAATCTTCGTTAATCGACCATGTACGTGCAATGAGCTTTTGCTCGGTAGCAAACACAAGTCTTGATGTTGAACGGCAATTCGGATTTCATCGTTGTTATTGAAGGTAGCCGATGCAAACGGTTGATGCGCATGAATCTCGTAGTGTGCGATAGACTCATTGAAGA
This sequence comes from Rhorus exstirpatorius, assembly GCA_963564615.1. Taxonomy (NCBI): domain Eukaryota; kingdom Metazoa; phylum Arthropoda; class Insecta; order Hymenoptera; family Ichneumonidae; genus Rhorus; species Rhorus exstirpatorius. Next base: position 5,686,227 of record OY751319.1, on the reverse strand, counting down.
TAATTGGGTTTTGTATTGTTAAGATCTCCTCCATGGTACGATGCAAGCAATACAGCAAAAGCGAATTTTTATTTTCCACTTTTTCTTCCTCGGGGTTTGATTTTCAATCTCAAAGTCTTCAAAAACTGAATGTTTCGACGTGTTAGCTCCTTGAGAGGTGCTCGACGACTGATTGCTTCTCGGCATCTTGATTCGGTCTTATAGCTTCTTCCGACTTTCGTGTCAAACACAATACCCATTATGCTGATTTAACATGTAATCGTACAGTTATGATTTCTCCTCGAAAATTCACCAACTGTCCGTCTTGATCCACAAGTTTCAGCTGAAGATGATCTATCGACTGTGTGGCGATCGGAAGGTAAATGATGTGTGAGGGTACTTCAACGATCTTATATCCTGGTGGAACGATTGGGAAAAATTCGTGGATGGTGTGGACTCGTTGCTCATTAATATAAGCTCCCGTGGTGATGTTGCACTCGACTCGTAGAGAGTTGATCTTGAGAATGGCTACTGGCAGCTCAGATTCATGAATGATGTTAGCTGCTAATACACGTGGTGTGAATCCCAATAGACGACCGATGGAATCATCGGGCATAAAATTGATCTCTCGATTGCACTTAATTTCGCTGCATAGAGTATTGTTGTTAGGTCTCAGGTTAATGGAGATATTCTTGTTAGAGAGTACGCTTTGTAAGTATCGCTCGATATCCTCGATTTCATAGCTTCTAGTGGGTATGGTCACTGTTTCCTCCCCCACACGAAACTTATTATTTCCCAAATCAATGTTCGGTATTGAGTTGAATGTCAGCAATTCAACGAGTCCGAGAGTATAGCTTTTGAATGGCGATAGTTCGATAGATGGGAAATAGTAAGCTTCCAGTATGGAGCTCGTTCCGGAAAGCGTCAACGTGAAAGAATCACTCATGATAGTTAACGTTCAACTGATGCCTCCCGGGACATGAGCATCCACTTTATAGATAACCACTCAAAAATTTCAGGCATAAATGTCCGCACACAAAAGTGTCATAGTTCTGGTATCTTTCATGATTATATTTGATAATGCTACCAACACCGAAATAGTTTATCAGATCTTGAGGTGGCTGAAGATTACCGAAGCTGTCAAAATAAACGACCTCGTCATTGATTTTTTTGTACGCAACCCAATGTGTACCGGGACCATCCTTATCATCGAGATTCACAATAGCCGATTCATATTTTCGAGGTCCATTCTCGGGTAATTCGTTTCTCATGTAAACTCCACGGAAATATGGAATTTTCATAGCTCCAGCGTACTTTATCAAATCAGTATCGGTGAGAGCTCGGTGTGGTAGCCTTACGCGTTTTTTGCCAAGTAGGGTTTCAAGTGCAAGCCCATACCCTTCTTGTGAGGTTTCAGATAAAGTCCTTTACCCAACGCGATAGCTTCGATCATCCCGTTGTGACGTTTACTTTCCTCCAATTGTCTTTTAGCGGCGCTTGCATCGTTTATGGCTTTTGCTATACCCGCTGCACCACCAGCTAGAGCTCCAGTGGCACTCAATCCAGCAAAAATGGGTATGAGGAATGGTAGAATACCACCAATTTTCGTGGGTACAGGCAGGATACATGGTGATTTAACTTTTCTCCTTCCACCTGCCTTTTTCACAGCGTCACGTGCCCCTTTGAGAGCCGATTTTATAGGATTCACACCACCCATTGATGCTTTAGCTGCATTGACTACCTGTCTCAGCGTCATCTTCCTCTTATTACTTTTTTTATATGCTCTCTTCACACCCATACCGAGCTTGGTTTTGACTTTCATTGTGTTTGCGACACCCCAAGCTGCTGCTTTTTCTCCAATACCCGCCTCTTTTGCGAAAACTCTTTGCCAGGCTTTTTTCGCAAGCACTTGATCCGCCTCGTGTCATGTCAAAAGATTTTCCCGATTTTTCGAGTATGCAATATCGTGTTCTTTGCAAGCAGCGTCCAGGGGATTAATACCAGGATCACCTCGAGCAAGTCTCTCTGTTAATTTCGTACCTGGGCCACAGTACTGATATCCTGGTATATGTAGCTCAAAGGGGAGTTTATTAATCAAATTATTGACGAATCCTCTTCCACGTTTCTTCCTACGAATGACCATGACCCACGAACAGTTTTCGACTGAAGTGTCAACCTTTACGGATATCTTATTTATACTTTTTTTCTTTCGTGTCACCGACAGCACCGTACCGCCCTGAATCAATTTCACCCGTAAATCTTTGACTTCCTCGAATCTTTTCAGCTTTCAGTTCGTCATTGGTGGAAGGAGGAGGAAACTGTCTATGTCTTTCTTGTGCGAAATTCTTCAAACTGTCAGTTATGGGATTTTTTAAATCGTATCGTTTACTCATTTTTTTTCATTCACATGTTCATCGGAAGAGAGAAAATTCGTTACTGAGATACTGATCTTTATAAGCACCCTACTTATACCTATTTCTATCAGTCGTTATCAAGATGAAGTTCAAGACACAACCTGACAAATTGTCTGTCATCAATTTTGATGAACTTGCACAGCGAGAAGCGAAGAAGCGACGCCATGGACCTCTGCTGCCAAACAGTGTGCGTGCTGTGATTTGTGGACCGTCAAATTGTGGAAAAACGAATGCTCTTTTTACCCTCATAACCCATCCTAACGGGTTGAGATTTGAAAACGTTCATGTATACTCTAAATCGTTGAATCAACCAAAGTACAAACTTCTCAAGCGTTTACTCGGAACTGTAAAAGGAGTGGGATATTTTCTTTTTGACGATCATGAGCAAGTAATCAAGCCTGAAGATGCTCGACCAAATTCAATCATGATTTTCGACGATGTAGCCTGTGAGAAGCAAGATAATATGAGAGCTTTCTTTTGCATGGGTCGACACCGCGATGTTGACTCGTTCTATCTCTGTCAAACGTACGCTCGTATCCCGAAACACCTAGTTCGTGACAATACTAATTTGCTGGTACTCTTTCGTCAGGATGAAATGAATTTACGACATATCTATGATGATCATGTTAACACCGACATGTCGTATACACAGTTTAAAGATTTGTGTTCAGCATGCTGGAACGATAGTAAATATTCTTTCGTAGTGATCGATAAAGACGCAGACATGAATGATGGTCGATACCGCCGAGGATTTGACTGCTTTATAAATATAAGCGCATCAGAGAAATAAGAATAGTCAACGTTTCAACGGAAAGGGGTCAACATGCGGAGCGCAACATTCAACAAGGAAAAAGAAGTATTACGAAAAATCGCAACCGCGAGTGATGCGATTCGACGAAAGCATAAACTTATAAAATCGGGCAGAGAGATCACGGAACGGGTCATGGATGAAGTTTTCAGACCCGTGGTGACTCCTCTTCAGAAAATTGTTGATCAATCGAAAACACTGGATAATATTAAGAACAAACTGAAAAAGGAAGAACCTGCCTTGAAGATAGAAAGTGATCTTGATAGCTCTTTTAGAACTGCGTATGATGATGATAATGATGATTATCAGCAAGTATCAGATTCATCATCCGAGAAGGATTCTTCTGTTGTGCATGAAACATCCAGCAAAGAAGATTATCGACAAGTACCAGATGCGTCATTCGAGAAGGATTCGTCTGTTATACATGAAACACCCAGTGAATCACTTGTCCAGCAGTATCTGCATATGTTTGAAACGACTGAAGGAAAAGAGCTTGATACCGTATACGGTGTTCGTAAACTCACGGGTGGTGTTTTGAAGATCGGTGATTCACCGGTGAATTTTGACGACAAGCGCATCTCAGTGCAGAACAAGACTTACGAACTCTCCCCCGGTTTGCTCGAATTGATATTCAAAAAGTCACCAAACAGAGAGATCATAACTGCAACAGATATGGATAATTATGGTGCAATTATCACAAGCACGAATGCGCATCGCAAATATTATAAACCGAACAAACCCATTCGCACGGATAACAATAAATTCAAAAATATTATTGCAAAGATGGTTGAATCTCCGATAAAATCAGCAAGGAGGACACCGAAGAGGCGGTCACAGCCATCGGGAAAAGGCTTACCGCTGTATATGATTGCTAGGAAGATTAATAAAATGGACTACATTTATTGGGATGATCCAAATGAACTGGTGGATCGACTAAGATTGCTTGTGGCATCGCAGGCAGCCGGCAACACGAATCATAACAATGAAATAATCTCCATCATTGAGGAATTGCGTGAAGCTGAAATTATTTATTAGACGGTACGCGGACTACACGGATTCATTTGAGCCATGAGCGTCGACGTGTTTGGACGACAGTTATCAAGAAAAGGTAGTCTCCCAGGCAGCCGCGGCCCTCCCGGAGACGGATTCAAAATTACGACCGATGGTCAATATGATATAGATAACAAGAGATTGTGCAATCTTGCTGATCCTGTCAATGCAAATGATGCAGTCACTGTTGGAGTCATGAAAAATATTGTACAGCAAGAAGTTCATCTCGTATATGAAATAACTTCTTCTTTGCGAAATAATATCGACGATGTTGATATAATGATCCGAGGTCTTCAGTCCGAATTTGGCAATAATTTAAAAAATGAACGAATCAATTATGAGAACCTACAAGATCTCATGAAGCACAACTCTGAGCTCATTAGCGATCTGGAAAACAGACTGAGAACATTGGAGCGTAAGGACAATTGAAGCTGGCAGATGAGAAAAAATGAATAACCGGAAGATAGCTGTAGTGGAGGAGCTTCACAGACCTGCGAGAAGAAATTATCCACGTCGTCATGTGAATATTCGTGGATTGGATGAAACCTGGCAGGCTGATCTTGTGGACATGTCAGCATACTCACAATACAACAATGGCTACAAATTCCTAATGACGATTATTGATGTATTTTCCAAATTTACTTGGGCTGTACCGATAAAGAGTAAGAATGGCAAAGATGTAACGAACGCTATGAAATCTGTACTCGCGAAAGGCCGTATACCAAAAAAATTGCATGTTGATCGTGGCAAAGAATTTTATAATAATGAATTCAAATCTCTATTGCAACGTTACCACATTGAACTATATTCCACGTTTAGTAATATGAAAGCATCGATATGTGAACGTTTTAATCGTACATTAAAAAATAAAATGTGGAAACAGTTTAGTTTACGAGGTACGTATAAATGGATAGATATTTTGCCTGATTTAATATCAGACTATATTAATAGCAAACATCGTACAATTAAAATGAAACCAAAAGATGTCACAGCTGGAAATGAGAAAAAGATCCTGCGCAATATTTATGGGAATTTTGAAGTCAATCGTACGCGAAAAATAAAATTTAAGATTGGCGATAAAGTTCGAATTAGCAAGTACAAGCATGTTTTCGAAAAAGGTTATACGCCAAATTGGACGACCGAAATATTTACGATAAGTGAGGTGCGAAATACCAATCCGGTAACATATAAACTTGTAGACTATCGGGATCAACCGATTGAAGGTGGTTTCTATGAGGAAGAACTCACTAAAGTTAAATATCCGGATATTTATCTTGTAGAGAAAATTGTACGAAAACGCGGAAATAAATTGCTTGTGAAATGGTTAGGTTTCGATAATTCACACAATAGTTGGATCGATGAAAAGGATATGTAAAGGTTTATTAAATAAAGAGAAAAAATTTACACAGTGGATTTTTTATTTTTTATAACCATATGGTACGGTATCCGTCGTATTAGGTAACAATACCCTCTTATCATCCAACCAACTTAATGCTAATTTTTTTTGTTTTATCGTATGCACTTCGTGTTTCCTACTCCTAATTAAGTGTTGATATTTTACTAAGTCTTGTTGATTAAACAAACAATTCTTATAATCTTGAAATTTTATTGTTTTTAATGTGGATCCCTTGATACCTTTGGCTTTTTTCTTTGCCTTATCATCATCGAAAACTTTAAACGCGTATAATTTTGCTCGGAGTCCTATAAACTCCTCCATAATTTTACCATTCATTTCATCTTTCATTAAACCTAGAACTTTCTTATTCGCTAGTGGAATACCATAAATGTTATTTACCGGGTAATCGGAAGTATCAAATCGATGTAAGTCTTGCTTAATATATTCATAAATGTCAGGTACAGTGAAATGGTATAAGAGGCTGTCGGTATCGGTGTACATTAATTTTGCCTCATCACGAAATGTTGATTTTATATAATTATAATGAAAGTCGTAAATTATAAGTTTTTGATAAATCGAGTATGGAAAATCCAACGTATATGGGTTTATTAAAATGTACTTTGACGCGGCTCAGTTCAATAATTACCATATCATCATCGAAAACGGTGCAGCTATGGAAGTTTGGTTTTGCAATGAGAGCCTTTGCACCGTATCGACCTTCCCACTTTGTCACGAGCTTAACACCTTTCTGCTTTCTTACATTTTCCATGGTTTTTCCAAATACCGCATTATTCATCAATTTAAAAAAATTCTTTTCGAATTCATTGTTGGATTTTTTTCTCATTTCTGTGTTCAGATCAATGTACGTTTTGAGCCATGGAGCTTGATGAAATTTCAAAATTCTATGAATTTTTGTCAATTTAATTCCCAGATTTAAACATTGTTTCAGATTTCTGTAATGAATAATGTATCTGTTTTTGGCTAATAATGTTGTCATTAATTTTGATTCCTTGCTATGAGGTGGTATGTAATGCTCGGGACAAAGGGGGAGATCTTTATGTAGCTCAAAAAGTTCCTGGGGATATTCCAAGTCCACCTCCAGGATATATCCCACAGGAGAATCATCAGGAACATTGAGCACATTTATCGGCTCAGACTCCCACTCAAAAGAGCCAACTGGTAGATATTGGCTCATAGCTGCACCGTATAGATTATTTACGTCAAAGTACATTAGATACGATTCCTCTTTGCTTGGATCTTAATCTGTGCCCATGTATCTGTTATTCGCATGAGCATACCTGTTTGAGCACTGTGACACACCGCCTCGAATGCCTTTCTCAACAAACAAGAGCATTTCGGGATCGGTGAGGAGCTCAAGCTGTATACCGGTACATTTGAGCATCGCGTCAAAAGCAAGTCCCGGAGCTGTAAAATAATGCAGAGGATCCAACATATACGTAGATAAGCAGTTGCGCCGGAAATTCACAAATATATCAGCCAATAGTAAAACATCCGTTTTTAAATATAAATCTGAATATTGACCTAATGAGGTTATGTTGAATGTTCCCCAAACTTTTATTGCGTGTTTGTAATCCCCTTCTGAAATATTAGCATCATTTAATTTTCAATAAAAATTTTCTTTCGGTGGCAACTGCTCTTCGTCGAGTTTGCTCCAGCTGTCCACGTACTCGTAGGGAAAAACCCCCTTCCTCGTGACCAGCTGGAATTCCTCGGCACTATTGCAGTGCTTACGTGTGATTGATTTTTCATCATCATTCAAGTATGATGCAAGTTTTTCGAGACTGCTCGCCATAAATCGGAACGAATCGATAAAGCGTAAATTTACATTTGTACCTTCGACATATTTTGTGAATGAAATGTATTTTTCTTTATTTATTGGTAAAAGTTTCACTGTACCCTCGAATTGCGTGGCCAATGCTTTAATCAAAAAATGTGAATCGTAGCCTGAAAGATTATGAAAAACGATCGGAATGCTGTGAGATTTTTGGTAATTTAAATTACATCCCTGATGTGCGGGGCCTCGATACTTGCCTGTGAAATGGCAGTGATCGCGGTGTTTCACATCAGTGGAAGTAAACGGTTTTTCACATATATGACATTTTGTTGCATTGTGATATTCATGTTTTTCAACCGATGTGAGTGGTTCCATCGGTACAATATTACTCAAATAAAAATCAACCGTTTCTGCAATTTTTTTCAATTGATCGATGAACCACTCGATACAATCGGTTCCACGTTTCATTTCGAATTTGGAGAGCGAGTCATCGAAAGTACATTTCAAATAATATGCAGCACTGTGAGGGACATGCTTTTGATACTCTTTTCCTGTTGGTTCGAGAAGGCATTCGAGGTCGGCATACACGACGAATGGTACATCTTCTTTGTATCGATAATTTTTAAAATTTAAAATTTTGTTTTGTTCATCCGGTAAAATTATTTTCGTTTTGTTAATGCTCATGCAATCTTTTTTGTGATTTTCAAAGGAACTTTGAAGCCTGAAATGATTCAAACAGTTATCACAAAACCACGAGTAATGATCAGTTTTCGAAACTTGTGAACTTAGTAATCGTGATAGATTGCGAATCCAAGCAAAATGATAAATTGGTTCAAAATTATCTTCTCCATCTACATCCATACCAATATTACTCTCAACCATGAGAAGATGAATTGTAGGTTTATCAGATTTTTGTTTACTCAAGTAGAGCGGTACGATTTCACTTTTTTTACCAAGCTCTACACCATATACATTGATCGTTAAATTGTTCATTTTTTCAAATTTATAAATATCTTTTAAGGCAATTGGGAAATTGATACCGTTATATTTTAACACTGAATCATAATCAGGGTACGAGCTAGGTCTATATGCATGATTATTGACTGGGTAAAGTGCTGCCATAACAGCCCACAAGAAACAAAACTCATCATTGTTTTTCACATTCACCACAGCTTTTTTCTTCTGAATATCTTGTGGTAGCTCAACGTATGTTGATAGGCCTCCACGCAATGGAACATAATGATTAATATTTACCGCCAAATTGATGATTTCACGCAATGACCATCCCGAATCTCTTTCCTGAAATTCTTCGATCTTCACCAAAAGCTTGTCCGTGGAATTCTCATCGAACCATTTTTTAATATCCGTAGCTGTCAGAATTGCCTCATTTCTCATATTGAAGTACTCGGTTTCTTCGATCGAATCCCCATTTTTTATCGTGGAAAATTTACATGCCAATACCATATTGACTTTGAGATTTTCCTCTTTTTTGATCAAATTCGTTAATCGTCTAACAGTAGTAACTTTCGCGTCATATAAGAATGATCTGAGATCCTTATGAATGAGATTCACCACAGCACCGGTTCGTATACGACTCTGGAAGGCTGATTTTAAGTCCACCCAACGAACTCGGTCTGAAGTATTCTTTCGTGCACCGATGTTTCCACCTACTCGTTGATTCTTCTTGAATTTTTCACTCAAAGATTTGAGAAGTGATATCGTCGTTTCTATTCTCGTTTTTTCTCCAGTCGATAGATTTGGTGTTTTCAGTTTTTTATTCAGTAGTCTGATATTTTAAGTACCAAATTTTCTCCATTTTTTTACTTGTTCATTCGATAAATTTTCCAATAATTTGTATGCATTTTCCATAATGCTTATCAATTTTAAACACTGTTGTGATTCCATTTTTATACACTAATCTTCACTCGTAAACGGACGAAATTTCAATGATTGGATCAGCGCAACGATGACTTATATATAGTACAGGATGATAATCTTCTCGAAGCTTCTACCCCTGACACAACTGCGTAGTTCATAGAATATCCATCATGTAACGTTATCGAAACTGCGTAGTCCATGGGAATGATCATTGAAATCTTGTCGGTACGTCTTCGAAATTTGATACTTGTACCATGGTTGAAGATAAACAAATGTTTTGTGCATGAAAATTCTCAGAATTTTCATTATAAATAGTGTTGGTCATTGAAATTTGATACTTTTACCACCCGTATCACAACTGAGGGTTGCTCATTGAAATCCTGATCATGCTCATAATCTTGTCGCTACCTCTTTGAAATTTAATACTTGCACCATCATTGAACATAAACAAATGTTTTTTGCATAAGAATTCTCAGAATTTTTTACATAAATCTTGTTGGTATGTCTTTTGAAATTTAATACATTTACTGCCGTAACCTCGACTGCGTAGATTGCACAATAATCATCGCAACTGCGCAGTTCTGAAAATTATTAGTTATCGAATGTTCTAGAAAAGATTGCATCATCAGCTTTCTGGAGTATAAAAGAATGAAGCTTATGGTTACGCTCCATCAGTCAATCTAAAGCAACTGACCAATGCAAAATCGGTATAACAGCCGACAACTAAAAATACGAATTGAATTATTCCTTAAAGACATTCAAGAAGTTAAAAAGATTATTCAATCAAAAAGTGCGATCGATAATCTGACTAAACGATTAACCCGACTAAATCTTAAGCAACAAGAATATAGATTTATCAATAATCAACAAAGTTAGCCGCTTGGATAATTTCTTACCGACGAAGAAATTAACGGAGTTAGAACCGGATAAAATTTATCAAATCTCCGGGCTCAAAAATGTTAACACAACGTTCGGAGCTAAAATCATCGCTGAAGTCAACAAAGAGTTTTCCGTATTTTTACCAGCAAGAATCATTGAAATATTGCTGGAAAATGAAGAGCAACTGAAAGATATGTTACGAGCAGCGGTAGAAAATCATATCTACATGCGTTATATTGGCGGAAAATATAATAAGTGTGAATTCATGTATCAGTAAAATTGATATGATTTTTTTCATCGTTAAATAAATGTATTGTGAATAAAAAATCGAAATAAATCATTTTTCTCAATTCATTATGATTTTTTTAAATTACATATACTTCTTAGAAATGCATGAGAATCATATAAGTAGAATATATTAGCATAATAGTGCTGACGCAGATACTTATGTGAACTGCGAAGGAATGAAAACGGAAGTATTGCATCGATGTTAGGCCGCTAGCTAAGAGCTAGGCGCACACCGAAAATTATATCATCATAGTCTGATTGTTTCGTGACCGTTTGAATCTGTTGAGCATCTCTGCAAAGGATAATATAATGAAAACGAAAGTGTTACATCGATGTTAGGCGGGTAGCTAACAGTAAGGCGGTTGCCGAAAATTATATTATGATAGCCTGATTTTTTCGTGACCGTTCAAATCTGTTGAGCATCTCTGCGAAGAATAATGAAATGAAAACGAAAGTATTGCATCGATGTTAGGCCGGTAGCTAAGAGTTAGGCGGACGTCGAAAATTATATTACCATAGCCTGATTTTTTCATGATCGATCAAATCTGTTGAGCATCTTTTGCGAAAGAGAATCCAAAGAATGCAATGCGACGATGACAGTAGATTCATACGAAAAAACTATGCCTTTCAAATCTGTCGAGCATCCTTGCGAAGGAGAATCCAAAGAATATAATGCGACGATGACAGTAGATTCATACGGAAAAACTATGCCTTTCAAATCTGTCGAGCATCTTTGCGAAAGAGAATCCAAAGAATACAATGCGACGATGATAGTAGATGTATACTGAAAAAATATAGCTTTCGAATGTATAGAGACGTACACAATTTTTTTTATTTTTTTGTTTTTTTTTTTATTTTTCTTTATTATTATCCATAGAAGTAGTAAATTTTATCCATAGTACGTTTTATTACATTCATCAGTAGTATAATTTTTTTTTTTTTTTTTCATTATCTGTAGTAGTACATTTGATAATTTTTATGCGAGCAAAAAAAACTGTAAGTGATCATAATGATGACAGCTATAATGACGTGGTGGATGGTGACCATGATAATGATGAGTCTGCGATGATGCGACCACGATAATTTTCACCGCTACCACCTCTATAAACTCTCGATAGAACTGGAAAAAAAAAAAAAAAAAAAAAAAAATGTGAAATCTCGAACGCTGAAATATATAACCACACCGAACATATGTATATCATTGAATGAGCTTACCATTTTTTAAGAATCTTCCTGCTCATCGTCTGACATCGGTAGAGGTATGAACCACCACTCGTCGCAAGAGCACCTGTATAGATTCGTATGGATGCCCGCAAGACTTATGCTGATTTCACCACCGTTTTCTATATAAGAGCGGATAGCATGTTTAACAACCGCATCCACAATGTCGCGCTCAATAACTCTCGTCCAGTAACGTGGAACGTGAGCTGTGATTTTATAAACTGATGGCTTTTGTGATGCCATTTCAACTCAATAAAAGAAAAAAATACGTAATCGATTTTTGATACACTTGTCAAAAAATGATTCGATGTATGCTCTGCGACGTCGTCCGTGTGACTGTTATTCAACCTCATTCAATGGGTCCCTCTTATATAGTCTCATATGTTTACGTTTTGAAAATAGAAAGAGAGAGCGATATGATAAAAATGTTCGAGAAAAAATCATTTATTCACTAACAACTCAATGATTCGCTGGAATAATTATACAAAATAAATAATGGAATTTCGTATACGACTAAAAAACAAAATGCTATAAAATTAAAAAAGGAGAAAATCGATGAAAAATAATTGTTCTCGATGATAGAAAAAAAATCTCGAACTTTCTTTTATATAAGTCAGTCGAAACGTTAAGATTATTTTCAACTTATAATACTTATTTACAAGCCTCGAAACATTAAGAGTTTTTGGAAAAATCTCTAAAAATTAGTTTTCTCTTTTTATGTCAATTCATTGAAATATTCCGATAATTGTCCTGTTGATTATTTATAGATGATTAATTTTTATTATAATTTTTCCAACGTTATTAATAATTATAATTATTTCATATCCATAACCATATTAAATTATACAAATCGATTACAAAATATTGAGTGTGGTTAAAAAATCTTTTAAAACCCGATAAAATAAATGAGAATGAATTTCTGGATGGAGAAAGAATATTCTGGATGGTTGAAAAAATCTCGAACTTTCTTTACATACGTATTGTAACATGCTCATCGAGAATACTCCAACTGATCATTCATTACGCTAACAAATATCGATGTATCGAGAATATTCTATGTAAAAAGAGAATTCTTAAAAATCTCATTTTCAATACTCATTCTGATCATCCAAATATCCCGATTATTTTCCCTACATGGATGGAAAATTCATCGCATATTCGGTTTTTATTGTAATTTACTAAAAGTTATTAACAATTCTTATTACGTCGTACATTTTTTTACATCCGCTTACAGCATGGTGTGAGATGTCGACGCAAAATCTTCGAATGAGTATCAGGTTTCAGAGATAAAACGCTCGGAATACTCAATCGTAAGACCGCAGTTTGAAGTAAATATTCCGATTAATCAAGCGCATTTCTTTTGAGGTAGAAAAATAATTTCGCACGGTATCACAAGCCGGCGGGTATCAAGTTACATATCCGCAATAAGATGCTCGTCGTATCTCAATAAAAGTATGATACACAATGGTTGGCTGCGTACAATTATGCATCACGTTAGCTGAATAGGGACAGAGATATGCCGATGACTACTCTTTTCATTCAGCGCGCAATAACTGAAACACAATGAATACTTTTTTATTTCCTTTATTTTTTTATATTATTATTTTTTTTTTTCGAACATACATAGGTCGCATTCCACGTCAACTCAGCCACCCCGTTTTTTTTATTGTCTCGAAAAAATTATTCAGTATGGGCATTTCAAAGGACAATATATCCATGACATTTTACCAAAATTTCATCCCCCCACTATTGTTGGTTCTCGAGATAATGATTAATGAAGTCTCAATTTTGTAAAAATCATAACTTCGTAACTACTGATTGGATTTAAGGTAGTTCTATCGTGGTAACTAATCCATAAGATTTAAATTTTTTTTTTTTTATATCTTCAATTTTAATATATTTATTCATTTCGCGAAACGTCAATGCCCCTTATGGACCTAATTACGGAGAAATTAATACTTGAAAATGCCAGTTCCTCAAGGCAAATTTGCTTCGGCATATAGAAGAACTTATTTCCGGTCACTTTAAAACGATATATCTTATCGGAAATCCAAAAGATTCTTACAAAAAACGAGACTTAGATTCATTAAACACGTAAAAATCTAACGGGCCTAAAAAAAATATGATTGTCGACCAATTTTTTAAGCTATACTGATTTTAATACGAGCATCCGGGTAGTGATACACAACTTATGGCATAATGTCGTGACGGTGAAAAAATGTGGCAACGCGATATCGTAACGAAAGCGGTATTTGACAAGTCGAACAACATAACCTCTCCGCGTCAACGTCAATAGAGCGGGCGAGAGAGTGAGAGGGCACGAGAATGAAAAGAGAAAGAAAACGCAACGTTGCCACACGTAAATATCATACGAGATCTAGTAATACTTGAGTCGTTACAATTACTATTTTACTAGTTACATAATTATTTATAATAAACCGTTGATTAATTTTATTCACCTGGGTAAGCTTATTTAATATTTATGAATTTTAACCCATATATCCAATATTTTTAAGAATCATCATTTAGACATTTATAGCTAATTGACTAGTCTGCAGCGATAGAACTACCTTAAACGATTAAAAAAAGAATCTTTTTTATTTTTTTTGCCCTTTTTGAAAAAAAATATGTCATTATCGGATAAAAGCTCATTAGACAGTTTTCGGGGTAAATTAACAAAAAACAATTTTTCCCTGTTCACTAATGCCTTGTTCCATTTTGAAAAAATTCTGCGGAGTTGTGTATTGCCTCCCTCTATCAGAAAAAAAAATACTGAGTAGAATTCCGATTGGCCCTTTCGTGGAAAAAAAAAAAATCGAAAAATTTCCCCGAAAACTGTCTAATGAACTTTTCTCCAATGACGGCATATTTTTTTTCAGTAAGGGCAAAAAAAATAAAAAAGATTCGTTTTTTAATCGTGAAAATCCGATCAGCCGTTACGAAGTTATGATTTTTACAAAATTGAGAATATATTAATCATTATATCGAGAACCAACAATAGTGGAGGGATGAAATTTTGGTAAAATGTCATGGATATATTGTACTTCGAAATGCCTATACTGAATAATTTTTTCGAGACAAAAAAAAACGGGGTGGCTGATGAGTTAACGTGGAATACGACACGTCAACGCAGCCACGTCAACTCAGCCACCCCGTTTTTTTTTTGGTCTCGAAAAAATTATTCAGTATGGGCATTTCAAAGTACAATATATCCATGAAATTTTACCAAAATTTCATCCCCCCACTATGGTTGGTTCTCGAGATAATGATTAATAAATTCTCAATTTTGTGAAAATCATAACTTCGTAACGGCTGATCGGATTTTAACGACTAAAAAAAGAATCTTTTTTATTTTTTTTGCCCTTTTTGAAAAAAAATATGCCGTCATTGGAGAAAAGTTCATTAGACAGTTTTCGGGGAAATTTTTCGATTTTTTTTTTTTTTCCACGAAAGGGCCAATCGGAATTCTACTCAGTATTTTTTTTTCTGATAGAAGGAGGCGATACACAACTCCGCAGAATTTTTCCAAAATGGAACAAGGCATCAGTGAAGAGGGAAAAATTGTTTTTTGTTAATTTACCCCGAAAACTGTCTAATGAGCTTTTATCCGATAATGACATATTTTTTTTCAAAAAGGACAAAAAAAATAAAAAAGATTCTTTTTTTAATCGTTTAAATCCGATCAGTAGTTACGAAGTTATGATTTTTACAAAATTGAGACTTCATTAATCATTATCTCGAGAACCAACCATAGTGGGGGGATGAAATTTTGGTAAAATGTCATGGATATATTGTCCTCTGAAATGCCCATACTGAATAATTTTTTCGAGACAATAAAAAAAACGGGGTGGCTGAGTTGACGTGGAATGTCCCATAGGTATTACATGGCATGTCTACACGTGGGACAATTTTTTATTAGTGGTATGGGTCCATCAAAATCATCTTCGCTTATTGCCTGATGGTGTTTTTCACATCGACGATACTTCATAATGGCTTCATCCATTTTCATTTCTCTAGGTAGTCTATCCCATACATTATCGATATCGTTCCATGCCCAATTGAGAATGAACTCTTTTGAGAGGAGAGCAATATCTTCAGTCTTCATGTCTCGCAAATTTCCTAATTTAGAAAATAATTTCACTGCTCTTGAAAATGATGGGGTCCCATGCTCCAAATACCATTTCCTCAAACGTTGGACATTTTCGAAGGCGCAGTTGTATCGACGCAACTCATTATGATATTTGTGATGCCAGCATGCTGGTACTCTCAATTCTTGCAATGCGGGACATCCCAAATCTTCCATATTGATAATTGGTTTCCAGTGTCCTATGATATCCTCGATCCACTGTTTTTTTTCCAGCCCTTTAACGTAAATCAAACTCACATCTTTCGAAATGATGTTGAATACATCTTTTAATTTAGCGTAAGGAATGTCTCCAACGTTCCACGGAATACCGTGATAATTCCGTTCACACCACAAGTTTATGCATTTATATTTGGCTGGCAACTCGTCCCATTTACAAGGTGGTTTAATGAGTAAACACCCAATCTCCTTATGACCCTCTTTATTTGGATGAATTTTAACTGCTGCCAGCTCCTTCACGACAAACTCATTGATGGGTTTCTTGAAACCTTGTACATCCAAAATGATTTCCATGTTAATGCTATTTTCCCGTACAACGAACCAAAGTAAACTGATCGATTAAGACTAAAAAAATCCGTTTTTATACGATTCACCCCTACCATTCCTATAAAACTCTTTAAAAAATTTACAACGCAATAGCGAAAAATCCTTAAAATATGATGACGTCATCGAAGCTTTTAGAAGCTTCGAGAAGGTTCCTCCTTGACCCGTATGACCCCGGAAATATTTAATGAAATAAACAATTCTCGGAAATCTAGGGCTGCCTTGGAGATACCACCTTTCCCAACATTCCTTAATCGTATCAGCATCTCTTAAAAATTTGGGGTGACGAAATTATTATTATTATTATTATTATTATTATTATTATTATTATTATTATTATTATTATTATTATTATTATTATTATTATTATTATTATTATTATTATTATTATTATTATTATTATTTTTTAGGAGTTGCGGAATCCTTTTGACGGATACCCCCTGGACCTACAGCCCAGTCTTACAGATCTGGACTTTCAGCCCAGGGGGGTATGTGGGACTCCCAAAAAAACAGGCCTACCCACTAAACCGTCAACTCCTTCACCCTCTCCCCCAACCAGGGACTATGTTTATATTACTTCTGGCTGGGGGGTCCTGTCCGTGTTCGTTCGTTCGTCTCGTTTGTCTGTATTCTGTTAGGTCGCGTCGCTCGGTCTGCTCAGTCGTCTGTCAGGCAGCCGTCCGCGTTTTTCCGTCGCAGTATCGTCTCTGTGTAGGTGGCTACAAGTAACCACCATTCCTGTCTGCGTAACATCACCTGTACTATGTTGTCCGGTGTGATGTTACCTATTGTCGTCTCGAGTTCTCGTCTCAAGTCCGTCCAGTGGTCACACACAAAAAATGTGTGTTCCGCGTCGTCTCGTTCGTGTCCACAGTACTTACAGTCCGGTGTCCGTACTCTGTTCATGTTGTTCAGGTATCGTCGAAAGTAGCCGTGTCCCGTCAGAAGCTGGGTAACGTAAAAATTTACGTCCCCGAATGTCCTTCCAGTCCACGGTCTCAGGTCCCGTATCAGTCGTCTTGTCCAGTTACCTGTTTGTTCGAGCGTCCATCGTTGTTGCCACACCTGTAACGTTCTGTCGCGTTCGGTCCTTGCCGCGTCCTGTCGTCTCACGTCCGCATTGCGCCCGTAGATCCTCTTGCGCTCTTCGGCGAGAAGATCCACGGGAATTACGTTCGCCACCACCAAGACAGCCTGTGCAGAGACTGTCCGGTAGGAGCTCGCGATCCGCAACGCCCCTTGTCTCTGTACTCTGGTCATCGCCTTGCTGTACTTTTTTGTCTTTAGAGCATCTGCCCAGATCTCCGCCCCGTAGAGAGGGATCGAGTGGGCTGTCGCCATCAACAGTCGTCTTTTCCCCGGTCTTGGTCCCGTCGTGTTTGCCATCAGGCGGCTCAAGGATGCGATCCTCTCGGCCGCCTTCTGAACCGTCTTCTGTATGTGAGGCCAGAAGGTCATCTTCGTATCCAGAGTCACCCCTAGATACTTGACTTCCGTTCCAGCCTTTATCTCGTCCGTCCCAACCTTCATAGTCAGTCTCGTCTGTATTATTATTATTATTATTATTATTATTATTATTATTATTATTATTATTATTATTATTATTATTATCCCCGTGCGGGGTTTTCCGACCCCCATCGGGCGCGTCCCCAGGTGGCGGATAGGGGAATGCTCGGCAGATATGTCGGGTAGGTGGGAAATAAAATACCACCCGCGGACCAAAACGGAAATTGTATGCAGAAGAGCGCACGTCTGTCCCGTATCGGGCGGTGCGCTCGCCAGCGTCTGCCATCGCGTAGATGCGGCTGGCGCATACTTGATCGTTACACACCGCAGCACACTGGGAGTGTCTCCGTCCGACCGTCGATGTTTCCTCGACGGCGGAGCTGGAACTGCTGTGAGCTTGCTCTGCCGAAGTGGTCACTGCGGTGTGTATCAGGAGCCAGCCCCTTCGGGCCCTGATCAGGAAGTGTGCATTGGATGCAGCGGTCGGAAGCTGCATTGCTCCGGGCGAGCGCCGGTCCGTCCGTGTTTCCCGGGACCGGCTAATCGTAGGTCAGGCCTCAGGGAACTGGGGTAGGAGTATATATACTCCGAGGGTACACCCGTTCCTGACTATTACGGCCCGCCCCCCTGCACACGAAGCGCTGGTAATATAACAACTCATGGCTAACCAATCTGGAAACGTAGAACAGGAGTGCAATGATGCGGCTTCTCTCAAGCTCATCATCGAGAGCGAACAACGGATCGAGGCGAGTCTCGCAGAAATGCTGAAACTCATAAAAGAGATGATGGATGCTGCCAAAAAGCAACCGAACGTCAGTAAGACGATTAAAGATGGCCTCCCAGCCTTAGCCGAACAATTGGACGCGCTGACAGAACTCCGGCGTCCACTGAAGATGGCGCAAAGGCTTCTCGAGACGCCTGGAGCCTCGCGCAGCATCCGCCGGAGAGGCAAGCCGAATACGCCGACACCGGGATCATCAGAACCCACGCCGTCCACCGCCACAGGCGGGCAGAAGCGGGTTGCCTCAAGCCCGCCGGTGACTCTCGTAGAGGGGGCGCAAAAGAAGAAAAAAAAGAAGAAGAAGAAGCCGCCCCTTCAGCCGAGTGGACTGAGGTGGTAAAGAGAGGGAAAAAAACAAAAAACAAACAAAAAGGAGAAAAAGAGGGTGCTACAGGCAAAAAGAAAAAGAAGCCAGCCCCTCAACCCCAAAAAGACGCGGTAACTCTGGCAAGACTGCGCACAACGGAGGGCGCAGCGAGGAGGAAGCCTCCACCGCGGCCGGACGCGATCGTCGTGAGACCAGCAGAGGGCAAAACCTTTGCGGACGTGCTGAGTCGCGTCCGCAGGGAGGTAAAGCCCGAGGCTCACGGCGTCGATGTTCGCGCCATACGGCGGACGCGGGGAGGAGATGTCCTCCTGGAGCTGAAGAAGACGTCGTCGGAAAAAAGGGCGGCGTTTTCTGAAGCGGTTAAGGCGGCGGCGGCGGGTGTCGGGAGTAGCGTCCGAGAACTGGTCCCCAGGGCGAGCCTGGAAATCAGGGACCTGGACAGCTGCTCCTCGCAGGAGGAAGTGGAGGAGGCCATTAAGAAGTCCCTTGGCGAGTACAAGGGCTTCCTCAGGGTAGGGTTGACCCGGCCGAACACGCGGAAGCAGGTGACTGCAATCGTAAGCATCGACGAAGCAGGAGCCAAGGCCCTGCTGCAGTCTTCCCGCGTGAAAATCGGCTGGGTCAACTGCCGGGTAAAACGGCGGGTTGAGGTGCCCAGGTGCATCAAGTGCCTGGGCTACGGACACCGGAGCCAGCAGTGCACCGGTCCAGACCGCAGCAAGGTTTGCTACTGGTGCGGCGCGGAGGAGCACAAGGCGGTGGACTGCACCGCCGATCCGAGGTGCTTTCTCTGCGCCGAGGTGGAGGGCAAGCCCGAGGCTAGCCACCACGCAGCTGGCTCTGGTCCTTGCAGGGCCTTCCGCGAGGCGCTCGCAGGGGCCAAGCGATAATGGCGAAGGTCCTGCAAGGAAACCTCAACCGGAGCCGGGTTGCCAACGACCTCCTGGCCCAGGTATGCCTCGAGAAAGCCGCTGATGTCGTCCTCATCAGCGAGCAGTATCGGGACAGGGAAGGGCCAGGATGGTATGCGGACACCCTCGGCACGGCGGCAATCTGGATCCCGGATCGGCGGCGCTTTCGCGTCGACGGCCATGGTTCGAGCAGTGGCTTCGTTTGGGTGAGAAGCAGTGACGTGACTTATGTCAGCGTCTACCTCACCCCAAACGAGCCGATCGCGGACTTCCAGGCCAAACTCGATGGCCTGGAGGACGCTGCTCGGACTATGGAGGGCAAGCTGGTAGTGGCCGGAGATTTTAACGCCAAAGCTCTGGAGTGGGGAGAAGCTCGGCCGGATTCCCGGGGTGGACGAGTGCTGGACATGGCGTCCAGACTCGGGCTGGTGGTGCTAAACACCGGCTCGACGTCCACCTTCCGGAGGCCGGGCTATCGGGAAACGATCCCCGATATCTCCCTGGCGACGGAAGACTTGGTATCGCGAGTCGAGGACTGGATGGTGATCGAGGACTATACAGCCAGCGATCACCAATACATCACGTTCCGCGTACGTGATGTAGCTCCAGTCCGGGCCAGACCACCTCAGGGCCCTGCCAGGTGGAACGTCGCCAAGATGGACACTCAGAAGCTGTCTCCGGCCCTAATTCGCGGCCAGCAAGCCCTAGACGGGATCCGGGGAGATGCCGATCTCCCTGGGCACGCCGAACGTGTGGTGGAGGTCGTAATGACCCACCTACACCAGGCGTGCCGAGACGCCGTGCCGAGGGTGAAGACCCGCGGCAACCGACGCCCGGTTTACTGGTGGACGGACGAAATCGCGGCGCTGAGGCGAGAGTGTCTCCGGACGAGGAGACTCTCTCTGCGAGCCCGACGCCGGGATCCCGACGAAGTCCCGAGCACCGCCGCCTACAAAGCGGCGAGAAAGGTGCTCCGCCGGACCATCAAGCAGAGTAAGCATCGCTGCTGGAAGAAGCTTGGGGAGGACCTCAACGAAGATCCCTGGGGATTAGGGTACAAATTGGTCCTACGCAAGTTGGGGGCTTTTAGTCAAAGCCCTCCGACGGACGCGGGGACCATTGACAAGATTGTCAGCGCCCTTTTCCCCGATCACCCCAAGCTGCCGCGCCGCCCTTGAACACCGGAGGACGCACCGACGCCCCTCTTCACGTTGGAGGAGCTGAAGTGCGCGGCGCGGTCCTTCAAGAACAAGAAGGCGCCAGGCCCGGATGGTCTGCCAGCGGAGGTGCTGAAAGCCGTAGTTGAAGGGCATCCAGAAGCCCTTCTCGAAATGTACAACGCGTGCCTGCAAGAGGGAAAATTTCCCTGGAAGCGGGCACGACTGGTACTGCTCGAGAAGGGCAAAGAGGGACCACCGGACGCACCATCGTCCTACCGACCCCTGTGCATGCTAGACGTAGTCGGCAAACTCCTGGAGAAGCTTCTTCGACCTCGCCTCCACGCGGCGATCCAAGCCGCTGGAGACCTTTCCGAGAAGCAGTACGGCTTTCGGAAAGGGAGGTCGACGATACACGCGATCCAGGAGGTAGTCGACGCAGCCAGGGGTACGGAGGCGGGGAATCACTTCTCCCGCCCCGTCTGTCTGCTGGTCACACTGGATGTGAAGAACGCCTTCAACTCGGTGCGGTGGTGCGACGCGCTAAACGCGTTGGAGCGGGATTTCCGGGTGCCCGGGTATCTTTTCCGGATACTCGAGGATTACCTCAGGGACCGCCCCTTGGTCTACACCACCGCGGATGGTCCGGTGAGCCGTGAAATCACGGCTGGGGCTGCCCAAGGCTCCATACTCGGTCCCGACATATGGAACGTGACGTATGACGGGATCCTACGTATGGAAATGCCGGAGGGTACATTCCTGGTTGGGTACGCGGACGATATTGCCGCCGTAATCATCGCCCGTACCGTTGAGGCGGCACAGATGCTGCTCAACCAGGTAATGCGTCGGGTCCGCTCTTGGATGGACGACCACGGCTTGGAGCTAGCGCTGGCGAAGACCGAGATCGTGCTCCTCACCAAAAAGCATATCCCACTTATACGGGATATGCGGGTAGGAGAGGCGACGGTCCAGACAAAGGCGTCGGTAAAGTACCTGGGGATGAGCCTGGACGCTAGGCTTACATTCGGGGAAGAGATCAGACGGAGAGCTGACAAGGCGGCTGCGGTGACGACGTTGTTGAGCAGGGTCATGGCCAATATTGGCGGTCCCCGACCCTGCATACGTCGTCTGTTACTCCGCACCGCCGAGTCAATAATGCTCTACGGCGCCGAAGTCTGGGCTGATGCGCTCCAGTATGAGATTTACCGGAGGCGCATGGCTGGAGTGCAGTGGAGAGGGGCCCTCCGCATCGCCTGCTCCTACCGCACGGTCTCGGAGCCCGCAGCGCTGGTTGTAGCCGGGGTCATACCCATCGACCTCCTCGCGCAAGAGCGGAAGTCCGTCCACCAGGACTACCCCGAGGAAGAGGATCGGGAGAGGAGGAAGGAGCTTGCCAGGACGCGTATTTTACGGTCCTGGCAAGAGAGGTCGCGGGGGACCCGCGAGGCCGGTGGACGGCTGGGCTAATACCTCAGCTGTCCACCTGGCTCAACCGTCAGCACGGTGAGGTGAATTACTACCTCACCCAAATGGTGACGGGGCACGGGTACTTCCGGGCCTATCTCCACAAAATAGGGAAGGTCCGGGACCCGTGCTGTATATCTTGCGGGTCCCCCAAAGACGACGCCCTCCACACGTTCTTCCACTGCGAGGAGTGGAGCGTGTGGAGGGCCCCACTGGAGGTGAGGTTCGGGAGCATGACACCCGAGACCATCGTGGGTGTTATGCTCCGGAACGCGGAGGCCTGGGCGGAGGTAGCGACCGCCGTAGAGTCGCTCCTCCGCCAAAAAAAGGCGGTAATGGACGCGCCGGGCGCCGAAGTGGCGTAAAGATCTAGGCGCCACCCCGAAGTAATGCGAAAGCGGTTCCGGGGTGGTGCGGGCGTCACGGAGGGGGGTTTTAGCCGGTAGGGCCGCAAGGCGAGCCCGGCACTCGGGGGTCCAGTCGGACCCCTGGTTGTGCGTAAAGGCATTTCCCCCCTCCTTAAAAAAAAAAAAAAAAAAAAAAAAAATTATTATTATTATTATTATTATTATTATTATTATTATTCAACGCGCAGGCGCAAATTTTAATTTCCCGCGCTCGCGCATGCGCAGAAGCGTTTTAGTGGCCCAGAACCGGCCCTGTATATCTACTAATAAAACTCAGATGAATGAATAAGTTTTCGATAATTTCCATCAATTTTGAACGCGAAATGCATTTTCAGTACATTTATTGATATCGCAATCCCTATAAATTGAATTCAAATAAAATTTGATACATCATTGTGTTTTTTTGTCACTTGCAGGGCGTGGGAGAGTGGCGGCAGGGCGGAGTCGGGCCAGGTGGTACAGACAGCGAGGAGGCCGTGGGCGAGCCCGTTATTTTAATGGGCCATATTGAATTTAAATAAAACAAATTTAGTGAAAAGTATGCTTAAAGTATTTTTATTTTCTCATCTATTGCCCGACTTGAACCGTTAACAAATTTAAAAAAAAACAGAATTTGATTTAACCCAACCCAACAAACTCAAATAAATCCAAAAAAACCTATTTGAGAACGCAAATACAGGGTGCATGCCGACGATTATCCACTTTTGTACACGAATGCGACGGTAAAAAAAAATTAATTTAAAGATATGTTCAACTCCCAGAATATTGAGAATCCTTCTAAAAATATTTTGAATGTTCAAAATAATGGGTACGTGTAATCGCGGTACGCTTAAGGAACTACTTAAAAAAAAAAAAATTTAAAGATATGGCGAACTCCCAAAATATTGATAATCGTTGTAAAAATATTTTGAATGTTTCTAATATTAAGGAACTAAAATTAAAAAAAAATGATGAACTCCCAAAATGCTGATAATCGTTGTAAAAATATTTTGAACGTTCCTAATATTGAGGAACTAAAAAAAAATTAACTCCCAAAAATTGAGAATCATTCTAAAAATTTTTGAATGTTCCAAATATTGGGTAATTGTAATCGCTGTACGTTTAAGGGACTAGATTCCAGCAAAAAAAAAAAAAAAAAAAAAAAAAGTGTAACGAAATTTGGTTCGATACTTCGCTACTCGTTACTTTTGTAGCGGGTAGCGAAAAAATTTTCGATACTCGATACCAAAGTAGCGGGTAGCGAAAAAAATTTCGCTACTCGATACAAAAGTAACGGGTAGCGAAAAAATTTTCGATACTCGATACAAAAGTAGCGGGTAGCGAAAAAAATTTCGCTACTCGATACAAAAGTAGCGGGTAGCGAAAAAAATTTCGCTACTCGATACAAAAGTAACGGGTAGCGAAAAAATTTTCGATACTCGATACAAAAGTAGCGGGTAGCGAAAAAAATTTCGCTACTCGATACAAAAGTAGCGGGTAGCGAAAAAAATTTCGATACTCGATACAAAAGTAACGGGTAGCGAAAAAAATTTCGTTACTCGCTACAAAAAGTAGCGACCACGAGAGGCATGTCGTTACATTTGGATCGAAGTAACTAGAAAATTTTCGTTACTCGTTACATATGTAGCTAGTAACGTGTATCGACCAGTTGCAAATTTGGACATCTCTGCATCCATAGCATGCTCGCGTGTACGTGTTTTATATGTATTAGTTGTGTGTGAGTCCACATCCATGCGTGAGTTCACACCGTCTTCGTGCCGAGTTTAAGCTTCTGTTTTGTGTTTTGTTTGTATATATTACATATTATACATACTCGGATAATAACTATGAGAAAATTACTGACGGTACAAAATGTTGGAAGAAATATTGAGGTTGATTGATAGGTAGAATGTAGAGGTATTTTATGATATTAAAAAATGTGCTTTAATTTTAAAAAAATGAAATACGCTCTCCAAAGTTTTCCTCCGTTCGATCTTTAATAGCAATTTATATTTCGCTCAATACATCGCTTAAAGATATTATGAGGTTTAATCGCTAAAGCGTTATTGCCCTTAGCAATAGGCGGTTCTCAAGTTTTAGCCGATATGCTAGCAGACCTTGTGCATTACCGTAATGAATCGGTAATTCTCGCAGGTGATTTTGATGTCAATTTTTCATTGCCACAGGCCGAATCACTCCATCAATTTTTAGAAAAAAACATTTCTCGTTAAAAATGATCAACGGCAGGAATGATCCGACCACTAAAGGCCGTTCAACGATAGATGCTGTATTTGCAAAAAATATCGACAAAATAGATCTGAAGCATTTTATGTCATATTTGAGTTATCATAATCCAATTTTTGGTATTGTAGAACTAGACGATTCTATAAATAATAGACACGAGAGCAATGAAAATAGTATAGAATAAGAGAACAGAATTAATTTAACCCAATTTTTTACTTACAGATACATATACTTATACAAATAAAATTGATTTCATATCTATAACTAATTCCTACTTCTTTGCTCACCCTATCAATTCTTTCTGCCCCCCTCCCCCCTCCTCTATACAAATAAAATTTTTAACGCCAACGTCAACACGAGGTACGAAGACACAGTAAATTCAGCTGTAAACTCATACATACAACGGATAGAACAGTGTGAAATAAGGACAATCCTGTCATTTCGTGTTTTCATGCATGTCAATCTATCCTCTTTCCCTCTCACTATTATTTCATCTGATGAGAATAATACCCTGCTAACACAGAACGTTATAAAAACGTTGGGGTGGGGGTCGTAATAATAGCTGGTAGATTCGACCTTTTGGTCTCAATGAGTATATGCAAAAATGATGTACCACGATAATTTCATAAGATGGTAACCGCTGAAAGTTATTATTCCTAATATTTCGATAATTGAAGATTTGGATAGTCGTTGTTCAGAAAATCGACATCCTAGTTGTGTAACTTTGTTACTTTTAATTATTCATACATTTCAGTAGTCTTTAGAGCGCTTACTAAAGAACGAAAAATTAGCGGTTATGACCTTTAGTTTTATCTTCTAGAATTTTTCTAAGATTTTCCTAAGATTTCTGAATTTTTGCAGATTTTTATTCATGCGATCCAATGGTTTTAAGAACGATTGCAGAAAACAAAATTGTAGTTACGACCTTCTGTTATAAACATTTTTTTTTAATGTACTTGTTGAAAAGGTTGTATCTGCCTATCGTACAACCTTTTGCCTTTATGTTTTGAAACACTTAATTTTTATTTAATCACACATTTTGATCATTTATAGAGCAAATTGTGAGAAAAAAATAATTATACGCCCTTTTGCCTGTATAATCGCATTTTTTATGGTGTACGATAATTTTCACAAGCTTAATTCGGCTTCGGAAAATTGGAAATTTGAAAACTTTGGTCAGTTACCAAAGTATGTGGAATGCTTACAGGTAGGTACAGTAAAGTAACTCAGGTTTCCCCGATTCAACGCGTATGTTTACTTTTTTACCTGAAAAGAGGGACGGAAGTAGCATGTGATTCCCTTTTATACTTTTTACCCGCATGGCCGTGAAAGAAGCTCTTGTTTCCCGCAAATGAGTTTCTCAGTTTTATCGATTTGCTCTCTTCATTCTCAATTTTTAACTATTTCTTTTTGTAGTATTATAAGCTTCCAATGATATAATTTTTAGACCAATATAATGATAACACTTTCACATAAAATAAAAATATGGTGATTTTTTATACAAAAAGTCATCTGGCCAGAGTTGAGTAGGTACATCAAGTACTATAATATGTAACACAGGAATAAAAGTCGATTATTCCCTCAGGTGATTACCGCTCTCGCTTCGTTCGAGCAAAGAACCCACCCGCGAAACTTCCTTCAACTTTACTTCCTTGTTACATAATGTAATATTTTGGTTCCTAATTTTCGCCACCCTGTTTGAATAGTGTTTTTCGGGATATGAGGGCGAAAATGTGAGGAGGGGTGGATCCGTTTATAGGTGAATTCGATGGTTTGAGGCACCACAAACCGTAATTGAAGCGAAGATGCCAAGCGTATATCAGTACGTGAACCGAAAAGTATGACACCTCAGATTAATATCCGAAACTATGACACATCCATTTAAATTTAACCGGAGGTGTCATAGTTTCGGGCATTAATCTGAGGTGTCATACTTTTCGACTCACGTACCGATATAGTCACACTCGAGACAAAAAGTAAGTGTTAAAAAAATCACAGGAGCCTTTTCAGTGGAAATCTAATTTTTTCGTGTCTCATTTCGATTTTTTCATTGTAAATTTTCAGCGTGGAAGAGGGTGAAAAACAGTGACAATACAACACAACAAACATTTCACTAGACAAAAAATGTTTTTATGTTTTTTGTGTGTCGATATTCTTTGGTTTTTTTTATTAAGATACTTTATAAAATTGCACAAAAATTATTTTTAAAAACATTATTCTGCAGCCAGCCAAATTCGTTGCGGCGGCTGGTTTGCGCGTTTCCTGCACAAAGGACAAGCACGCCTTCCGTCTTCCGCCGTATCCCATAATTGCGTGGCGCAATCGGCACACGAAAGTAGGTGCCCGCAGTCTATATATGCGTGGGTGGCAGCATTTCCCCGACAAATGAGGCACATCGCTATAAAATAAAACAGTAGCAAGGAGTACACGTAATTGAGGATGATGATATTTCGCCAACTTATTAGCTTAATGACTTCGACATTCCAAGCGCGAATTAGTAGGTACTATTGATTAACAAGAAGCTTAATGCAGTTTGAAATAAAATTCAGTTTAAGACAACACATGTTCGGTCCATGCCAGACATTACGAAATGTTTGAGTACTATACTAATACATTGGTGAGAGAAGATCGGAGTTTGTTTATGATAAAAGTTCTTGGCTTCTCAATACTTGTTAAAGTGATTCATCCATTAACTTATTTTCGGATTTTTTAATGCCTCCATCATTGATTGTCCTGAAATTTTAGCCATGTCTCGATTTCCCTATAGTAAACACACATCCCTTTTTGAATTTTACCACACAGCATATTGATCATCTCTCCTTTTATCGCGCATTCCAATTCGCCCTTTGTCGCCAATTTAATGCTCCCTTTATCGCCAATTCCTTCCATCGATTCCTCTGCATACTTTCTTGCTTTCTCCGTTACGGTTTCCCTACCTTTTTTTACATATTAACAGGTGCTCCACCGTCTCGTCTTATTCTGTACATATTCTACACTTCCAATCCTTCTCTCCTTTCTTTTCTGCTCTTCCTACGTTACCACATCTTAACCTTGTCCACATCTCTTTGTCCCTCCCATCGAACCCTTCCTCAGACCAATATTTCCATGGCATATCCTCATTCTCAATGATGTGCTTGTACATAGGATCATACGTAGATTTCTTTATTTTTTCCTCTCCCTTCCTTAAAATTTCATTCTTTAAGTACTCCAGCCCATCTTTTATTCTTTTGTCTATACTTTCCACCTCTCTGTGTTCCCTTATCATCATTATCACTTCTTCTATTTCCAAGTCTTTTAAAATTTTAACTAAATTTCTCCCCCATTTTGATGGATCCCCGTTTATGATTGCCCTTATGTCCTCCATCAAGCAAATCAAGCAAATGGCCATCTTGTCTCCTCCATCGTTATTACCTCTCCGATGTACCTTAGCGCTCTTTCCCTAATTAAATACTCCATCGTTGGCACTACCAATTTTCTTCTCCATATATATACATCGGTGTTGTTCTGTCCGCCCCTGATGCCATCTTAAAATACCTACTCTGAATCCTTTCAAACATTTTTATATCACCCATCCCCCATATTTCCACTCCATACATTGCTCCGGCTTTAACTATCGCGTCCAGCAGATAGAGCTCTCCTCTTTTAAATTTCTCCCTGCCCTTCTCCAGATTCCCCACACCGCATTCGTGGCTGTTTGCGTTTTCCCAGCCATTTTTTTCACATGTGTCCAGCACATATTTTTATTTGAAAACCAATATCTCAGATATTTGAATTCCTTTACTATCTGTATTTTCTCTCCTTCAATTTCCTATTTCTCTTCCTTTTTGGCTCTTCCTCCATTTCTAAAAATCATTAGCTTTGTTTTCCTAGCATTTATTTCCATCTTGTTTTCATGTGCCCATTTCTAAAGATCCTTTAATATACTTTTTAGACCTTCTCCTGTCTCCGCTACATCATCCGCATATTTTATCGCGAAAATCTTTTCCTTTCCTATCACAATTCCTCCCTCATTTCTCCTATCCCACATATGCTCTAAATCGTCTACATATAAATTGAACAATATCGCGCTTAGCGCACACCCTTGCCTTACCCCTCGCATTGTTTTAAAGGTTTTGCTGATTTTCCCATGTGCTTGTACCTCTGCTTTTGTTTCCTTGCAGATTTCTTTTATTGTTTCCAGCATTCTTCCTTCTATTCCTTTCTCCTTCAATTACCTGATCATTCTTTCCCGGTGTTACGTCCCGCGACTTTCGGGACTTTTTCATCGATTTGAGATTGCTTTTATCGAGCAATTTTTCAATAAAAGTTAAATATGAGGAAAGGGACCTGGCCACCCGAGAGGAAATCTTTTCTTCTCTCTTAACCACCAGGAAGCAACGAATTTAGCCGTCAGCGCAAGAAATGGTCTCGAGTGATCATAAATTATTGAGAGGCGACGCCATGGCGGAGCCGTTATCGTCACTTCTCATAACAAAATGTCCATCGTCGGGCGTGACGAAAAACATCCGTCGATGTTGAAGAAATTTTGGTTAAGAGCATCGGATTACTCGAAGTGGTGGGGCCTTTGTGCACGACGAAAGGCGATGCGTACGCGACGTCGACATAAGGCGCAACACAAAAACGGTACGGTCGTAAACACCCTGTGGAGTCTTACTCGTTGTGCGCAAAAGAGAAGAAAGAGAGAGAGAGTGGGAATGGAGAGAGAAAGAATACATCCTAAATCTAAGGGAGCTGGTAATCCTTTTCTTCCCTTTTCCTCGAGTGAAGGATTTTACAAATTAAGATCCCGAAAGTACGCAAGCAAATGACTATAATGAAGTAAAATCAATGAGCATGGGTACCTGGGTCAGGTCATCAGTATTGGGCAGGTGTCGGTAGATTATAGATTATTGCACTTTAATACTAGATTTTAATTTTATTCCTTTCTCTTACTGAGTCGAGATCTCCATGAAAAGAAATTGGTCAGAGAAAAGAATTTTCTTCTTTGCATTTTTTGTCGTCTCGTTTTTTTTCCTCCCTAAATTTATGAGGGGTTCGAGCCTTGCTACGATTTTTTGTTGAACAAACGTCTTGAGGAAATCAATGGATGGGCTGTATGGAGTGCTGCACGTGGCCAGTAAATTACCAATGGCCGAGACAAGGGATTTCGATAGAAGAAAGACTTCGGAGGACCACCCAACCGTCAACGAAAAATTAAATAAAACTTTTAAGAACATGCCCGGTCCGCTATCGGCCGGATGTGTATATCGTCTCCGATTCAGGGAACTGAATGTTTATGCTGCACGAAGAGAACGCCGAGTCTATAGCTAAAGAAACAGAGCAAACAGCGCTTTGTCCCAAGTCCTGGGGTTCAGAAGGCGTATGTCCCATCGACAGACGAATCCAAGCTCTCGCCTACGAAGGAGGGGCGACACCAAAATTCGGCATTGAATCCAACAAAGACCCCAAAAGCGTAGCAAGCGCATTATTTAATTAACGTTTTTCTTTTAATCAAAAATGACCAAATTCAAAGATTTCAGGAGATTTCGTAATGCATGGGTAAAGGTTTATGTGGAAATGAAAACTGTGAACGAATCCTTTTCCTATAATAATTACGAGTTAGATGAATGAATGTATGAGTGATAGTTGCGTGAGCACGGAAATAGATCTTTCCTGTAACGACAAGTAAAAGAAATAATAAAGCCAGAATCATAAAATTACGCAAGATCCGAAGTATATAAATAGAATTTTCAATTGTTATAACAAATGTAGAATCTGAATAACTGTTTAATAATTATGAGAATTTTGAGTAGTTTGGATACGCTAAAATAATTTCCTTTCGTATAATTATTGGAAAGAATTAATTATAATCCAAAAGAAATAGCATGACATACACCATTGCATCCGAACCTCCGCATGGTAAATAATTATAAAGAAATA
The DNA here is from genome assembly GCA_963564615.1 of Rhorus exstirpatorius. Lineage (NCBI taxonomy): Eukaryota > Metazoa > Arthropoda > Insecta > Hymenoptera > Ichneumonidae > Rhorus > Rhorus exstirpatorius. The sequence goes on along the minus strand of OY751319.1, from coordinate 5,655,136 downwards.
GGAATGAATAGAATTAGAGGAACGATCGAACGAAATCCAGAGCGAGAAAGATACAGAGAAACAGAGGAGAAGTTGTCACCGAATGAGAGTACGAATGAGAAGAGACGAATGGAAATGTATGTGTATGTACGTGTGCGTGTGTTTGACATCAAGAGCCTATGACCGGTCAGCTCGTGGCCGATAGGATAAGTCCAACCCAAGTATGGAGGGATGAGAAGGAGAGAGTGACCAGAATGAAGAGGAGGGGTTGTCTCCTCCGCTGTGTGGAACTTCGAAACCAAGGCATGGAATGAGTGAGAAAGAAAATACGAAATATGTAAGTATGAGAGAGACCGAGTGAGCGTCTTTATGAAAAGATGGCGTATGTACGAGAAATTCGTTTTCTGATTATTAGGTAATAATGGAATAATTATTATACGGAAATGCAGGAGTGAAATTATATTATAAGGATAAATTTGTGTTAATACATTTTCGATTATATAGATTCCGGGGGATCATCGAGGATGCGAGGTGGAGGCGGCGGAGGAGCCTGCAGCGTCTAAGGCGTTTAAGGGCGTACCTCCCCACCGCCGAAACTAAGCCATCCTAGAGGACCCTATATAAGACCGGGTAATGAGCCCGCGGTATGTCAGAAAATCCGGAGAAATTCTTACGCGAAATCACTGTCCGTCGGGTCAGATTATTATCATTTAGCCTCATTTTCATTTTTTAGAATTTTTTCTCTTGTCTCCGGAATACCGTTTGTATAGTATCAGGACCATAGACTTGTTTTGTCTTTTGTTTTCCTTCCAAATAAAATTATTGGATCAGTGGAGATTTATAGTATTGAACTTTTCTTTTTCACCGCTTATTTTTCGTTCCATTTTTCCACGGTTTTCTTTCATCTTCGTCGCGAAATACCACTATCAGCTACGTCGGATTATTCCAATTGGCATCCATCTGTTTGTCGTCATATTCGTCTCTCATTGCCATCGGTGCATCATTTCGTCTGCTATTACCATTGTCTGTATCAACCATCACCGTCGATTTACCTTTGTACCCGTTTCAATCATCAAAGTAGTAAGTATTTTAAAATGTTTTCTCGCATGTGTCAGTATATTTTCGTTCGTGTTGCGCGGTGTCTCCAACCCCGGTCGACACCCCATGACGGCTCGAGTCCCGTAACCGAAACTACCGGGTTACTCACCGTTGAAGGTCTATGAAATATTTTCGTTGTTGTTTTCCCTTTTCGCGTTATCCGTTTTGTATTAGATTCCGATTTTTGTGCTAAATTCAGTTTTATGGAGATTCCGATTTTTGTGTTAATTCAGTTTTATGGAGATTCAGATTTTTTGTGTTTTATGGAAATTCAGATTGTGGTGTTAAATTCAGTTTTGTGAAAAGTCATGTCAACTTAACTTCAGTTTTGCGAAAAGTGTCTGACCAAAAATTATTTTCTCAATTTTATCTTCCTCATGCTTAAGTTCAATTCTTTGTCCAATTTATTTCGCGTCGTTTAAAATTATTTTTATTTTTGTTTGTGCAATGCGATGATTTCAATGTTCCGAGTAAATCGCTCCGAAAAACCTGTTCGTGTTTCGATCAATTGTAGGATTATTTTTCGTGTGAATTTATTTTCTCCTAGGAAGTGCTCATGTTCGTAAATTCAGTGAAATATGTGCGAGTTAAATTCATTTGAGTCACTCATGTTTTGTTCCGGAAAATAGTGGATCAATAGTTTTTCTTTTTGTTTATCATTTGATATTCATTTCCAATATAAATTTATGCATTATCCGTGGTTAAATTCCTTTTTAAGTAATTTCGAATCTCTTTGAGTGATAAAATTCAATCGAGTCGTGGTTGAGTAAATTCTGTGTTGATTTTTGTTTTGTGAGGGTTGTCAATCGACCATGGACCTTTTCCAATTAAAGATAGCTATCGTTGTAGTCGCGGTCATTTTAATACTCGCGATAATTTCGTTTGTCCTTGTAGTTTGCGCGGATAAACCCCAGGAGGCTTATCTTGAGGATGGCCCTGTAGTTTATTTTCTTCCGCGTCAGTGACAGTTTAGTTCCCGTTTTATTCAGAATTTATTTAATGTGATCATACAATTTTTGTCCCTTTATATTACGAGTTTATTTGTCCGATTTTGCCGAATTACAATTTATCAGTCTTTTCCGATGTATCTCGCGAAAATTAAAGAGTTTTGTTCGTGAGATTTTATTTTAATTTGCCATTGTTACCAAATTATGCACTCTCCGCCCATCCTGAGCAATTTTCCGCAAGGTTAGGCTCAAAACAGGGCAATAACCTGGCCAATTCCGATTTTATCTCGAATAACGTGTTAAAGGGAAAGCCGCGCTTTTCTTGGCCGAGATGAGAAAAATCGAGGGTCAGGACGTAACACCGGCATACTCCATCGAATGCAGCTCTAAAATCTACGAATGCGACATAGAGCCTCCCTCCTTTCGTTTTCAATTTCTTATTGATTACGGCATTCAATGTAAATAGATGATATCTTGTGCCTCTCCCTTTCCTGAATCCTGCCTGACTTTGCCTTACCCTGTTGTTTTCTTCTATCCATTTGCTTAACCTTTCCGTCATCATCTTGGTCAACAGTTTATATCCTACATCCAATAATGATACTCCTGTATAATTTTCTGCTTTGTCCTTCTTCCCCTCTTTGTAAATTGGCACAATTCTTGCCGTTTCCCATCCTTTCACAAATTTCCCTCCCCACCATATTTTATTTAATGCCTTTCTCAGTTTCTCTCTCTACTCTTCCGGTAGAGCCTTAATGAATTCCGCAGCAATCCCGTCCTCTCCAGCCACTTTTTCGTTTCCCATTTTCCTTATTGTCTCCTCCAATTCTTTCTTATTGAGCTCCTCATAAAATTCCTTTTTGTTCTCCCTTTCTTCCTCACTTTTTTCTTGTTCTTCTCTTCATCATATCTCTCCTCCCCATTCTGCTCCCCCGTCTTGCTTCCCCTCCCCATTCAATAATTTTTCGAAATTTTCCTTCAACTGTTCCTTCGTTATTTTCCACTCTAATGCTCCATTTTTTTGTTCTTAAATTTGTTAATTGCTTTCCACCATCGTGGCATATTTTTGGCTTTTCCGACCTTCTCCCAAATCTTGTTTCTCCATTTTTATTCTGCCTCCTTATAAGTCTTTTTAAATTTTCTCCTTTCTCCTTCGAGTTCTTGCTTCTTCTCCCTGCTTATTTGTTTCGTGAATGCTTTTAACCTTGCCCAAACTACCCTTCTCTGTTCTTTACATTCTTCGTTGAACCATCTTGGCAGTCCTCTCCCTCTCCTCTTTTTACATACTTCCCTTAAGCCTGCTTTCTCAGCGGCTATCATTATCTTTTCTTTTACCCCCTCCCACTATTCTTTTCCGCTTTTTAATTATTTTTCCTTCTGTAATTCTTCCACAAATTTTTCAGCCTTTCCTTATTCATCCCATATTAACTTTATGCTTTCTTATATTTCCTCTTCCTCTTCTGCATGTTCTCCTCTTTCTACTTCTCTTCCGGCATACCCCACATTATTGGTAGGTGGTCAGATTCGATTCTATCTACTACCTTTATCGATTTGTCTTTTTTTCTTCCTCCCCTGTCTAAAGCTATAATGTAGTCTATCACCAACCCACAATAAAGATCGTTCAAACTTCCGTCCGTACTTCCTTGATGTGACGTGACGTTTCACTTCTATTGAGTTAGATCCCTATCCTAAACATGCGTTCAGAAGCTTCGCTACGAAAATTCTAATGATAATAATAATATTGATAATAACAATTTTGCTTCGATTCCTACATGATAGCATGGTGTTAAAATTCGTGGTGAATACATGTGCGCAATTCTGACGGAACACAAACGTCAGTTTTTCCCTCAGTACTTGAAACAAGTGCCGGTGTCATCTCAGTCCACGTTAGCTTCGGAGCGGAGCGGAAGAACCAACTTCTACTTGCAAAAAATTAATTTTGGTTTTAACAACAAAAACGGGCACGGTGAATAGATTCGCGACGAATATTTACATTTATCGCTTCCGAAGAAACACGAACGTCGGTTTTCCCCCCAGCACTTGAAACAAGTGCCGGCGTCACCTCAGTCCACGTTAACTCCGGAGAGAAGCGGACGTACGGCGCTGCTGCCTGACGGCATGGTACTCTACAGTCGCTCGTGAACAACGGAAGAATCAACTTCTACTTTCAAAAAATTAATTTTGGTTTTAACAACAAAAACGGGCGCGGTAAAAAGATTCGCGACGAATATTTACATTTATCGCTTCCGAAGAAACACGAACGTCGGTTTTCCCCCCAGCACTTGAAACAAGTGCCGGCGTCACCTCAGTCCACGTTAACTCCGGAGAGAAGCGGACGTACGGCGCTGCTGCCTGACGGCATGGTACTCTACAGTCGCTCGTGAACAACGGAAGAATCAACTTCTACTTTCAAAAAATTAATTTTGGTTTTAACAACAAAAACGGGCGCGGTAAAAAGATTCGCGACGAATATTTACATTTATCGCTTCCGAAGAAACACGAACGTCGGTTTTCCCCCCTGCACTTGAAACAAGTACCGGTGTCACCTCAGTCCACGAGTGAGTCAGTCCATGATTCAGCATCTGCATAAAAATTATGCTACCGCTACCTCGTAGTGGAAAACTATTTTCAAGACTAATCCTAATTTTTGTTTACCTACACGCATACACCCGAAAACGGACCATTCGTTTCTGATTCATATCTTATAGCTGTTTGAATTCACCTCAACTTCTCTCGAGTCATCAGTAGACTGATTCTAATTCAATTTCGAAATTTTATGGTCATGTGGCCACTGAAAAATACGAACGATCGGAATCTTGCAGATTACGTTACCGAGGCTGCTAACATACTTCTAACAATAAGTAGTATTATATGATAGTATCATACACAAGACAAAAATTTTATGAACGTCGAAGTCATTATGCACATCAGCGTAAATTATTCGTAATAACATCATTACAACAAATCATGAAGTATGCGACAGAAAAATAGAACGTCAGTGCGATGACATGAACTTAAGTAAGCATTGATGCGTACATTGCTTCTCAACGTGGTACGTCTGCATTCAATTATACGAGTGTCATTTTCCAATTAAAATACCATATTTTACAGAATTTATTCTCGATCTATTCCGTTCTGCAATATTGATTTTCATAGATTTAATAGGCTCCACTACGTGCTAGCCTAACCACTTCGATATTCCAGAAAAAAATAAAAGATTTGAAATTATTTTGTGATGTGATATTGGCACGGATGTCTACCGAAGTTCATATCTACCACCTTTTACAATTAAATAATAACATTTTAACTGTTATGGCACTGATTAAATGAGGAATGATGTTATTACCACTCTCATTTGCCACCCGTATTTGCTCCTGCGCTTCTGACAGTTGCGCCTGCAGCCGCGCCGTTTCTGTACGGAGGATTGCTGCCTCCGCCGCCTCATTTCTCAGCTGCTGCCATTCTCGCTGGCGCGCAATAGACATTTTTCTCATTTCTGCAATTCGGAATAATAATAATAATAATAATAATAATAATTGTTCAATTAATACTTTTATTTGGGGAATAAAGTTATTTTGAAAATCTTTAACCTAGTCTTCTCTTATTCCGCTTTTGCTGTACTGTGGACGCCGTTTCGGCCGGAACCACTGGTTCACGTACAGCTTGTCTTTTTTTCTGCCGGTTCCTTCGGCGGCGCCCTATAACAAGTGGGTAATGAGTTAGTAACCAGATCATTGGTTCTTTATTTCTATAAAATTGAATGTACTGAATACAAACCTATTTTAACAGCATGATCTTTCATTACAAAAATAATATTGTATTTTCACGAATTAATATCTCATAAAAATTACCAGACACGATAGGCGGCGTAGGGGGAGGTGGTAGCCCGTTAATGTCTGCAGGCTCCATGTTTTCAGAGACTTGAACGTCATCTGTAAACGGCAAATATCATATAAAATCATACAAAATCATGTAAAAGATTGGGGGAGTATTGAAGAACCCGGTTTAATGTCATTATCAAAAAAAAAATGATCATCCCATACGAATTACCAATGGCGATAGGCGGTGCAGGCGAAGATGGTGGTGCGTCTACCACGTTTACAAACTCATTGTATCTTCGTCGAGGAAGTGGAATTTCGTTGTGTGTACACGGTAAAATTAATATAAAATCATTCTATTTGTAAGACATCATATAGCATCATTTGAAGAAGGGTTACTAAATTGAGTCTTGTAAGAATACGTAGGTAATGATGGAGCGAATGAATTATATTTATATGATGCTAAAGTTTGCATCGTTGGAGTGCAACGAAAAATAGGTCATAAAAAAAATAATAAATTTCAAGTTTTGGCGGCATATTTAGTTCCCTAAAAGACCCCCCAAAATACGTTTTCATCATTTTCGACTACGGGGATCCACTCTTACGGAGGGGGGGGGGGGGGGTGATTTCGAAAAAATCGTATCTCGTGCTGCGTAAATTAGGTCTCCGTTTTTATCGTCGTTATAGGCTCTGGGAATCGAAAAGAGACAACAAAAAAAGTTTGAGCGATTTTAATTCTCCGGAAAACACACTTACGAGGGGGTGAACTTTCGAAATAATCGTATCTCGGGCTGCGTAAATTATGGTCTCTTTTAGAGTCCCAGATCCTATAACGACGATAATAACGGGGACCTAATTTACTCAGCCCGAGATACTATTTTTTAGAAATTTCACCCCCTCGTTAGGATGTGTTCCGGAGAATTAAAATGGTTGAAACTTTTTTTGTGGTCTCTTTTAGAGTTCCAAAGCCTAAAAAGACGATAAAAACGGGGACCTAATAATTTACTCAGCCAGAGATACTATTTTTTATAAATTTCTCCTCTTAAGGGTGTGTTCCGGAAAATTAAAATCGCTCAAACTTTTTTTGTGGACTCTTTTAGAGTCCCACAGCCTATAACGACGATAAAAACGGGGTCCTAATTTACGCAGCCCGAGATACTATTTTTTATAAATTTCTCCTCGTAAAGGGTGTGTTCCGGAAAATTAGAATGGCTCAAACTTTTTTTGTGGACTCTTTTAGAGTCCCACAGCCTATAACGACGATAAAAACGGGGACCTAATTTACGCAGCCCGAGATACGATTTTTTCAAAATTTCACCCCTTCGTAGGGGTGTGTTCCGGAGAATTAAAATCGTTGAAACTTTTTTTGTGGTCTCTTTTAGAGTTCCAAAGCCTAAAAAGACGATAAAAACGGGGACCTAATAATTTACTCAGCCAGAGATACTATTTTTTATAAATTTCTCCTCTTAAGGGTGTGTTCCGGAAAATTAAAATGGCTCAAACTTTTTTTGTGGACTCTTTTAGAGTCCCACAGCCTATAACGACGATAAAAACGGGGACCTAATTTACGCAGCCCGAGATACTATTTTTTATAAATTTCTCCTCGTAAAGGGTGTGTTCCGGAAAATTAGAATGGCTCAAACTTTTTTTGTGGACTCTTTTAGAGTCCCACAGCCTATAACGACGATAAAAACGGGGACCTAATTTACGCAGCCCGAGATACGATTTTTTCAAAATTTCACCCCTTCGTAGGGGTGTGTTCCGGAGAATTAAAATCGTTGAAACTTTTTTCATGGTCTCTTTTCAAGTCCCAAAGCCTATAACGATGATAAAAAAGGGGACCTAATTTACTCAGCCCGAGATACTATTTTTCCGAAGTTTCACCCCCTCGTAAGGGTGTGTTCCGGAGAATTGAAATCGCTCAAACTTTTTTTGTGGACTCTTTTGGAGTCCCAGAGCCTATAACGACGATAAAAACGAGGACGTAATTTACAGAGCACGAAATACGATTTTTCGAAATTTCACCCCTCCCGTAAGGGTGTATCCTCGTAGTCGAAAATTATGAAAACGTATTTTGGGGTCTTTTAGGGAACCTGGAACCTGTATGTGCCGTGATAACTTGAATTTTTATGTTTAAAAAAAAAAACTTATTTTCGTTGCACTCCAACGATGCAAACTTCAGCATCATTGAATTATTATATCATAAGAATTACCAATGACGATAGGAGGTGCAGGGGGAGATTGGGGCCAATCAATGCCTGCCGGCTCGATGTATTCGGGGAGTGGAATTTCGTCATCTGTACACGGCCAAAATCATAAAATATCATGTCAAAGACTTGGGGGAGTATTGGAGAATCCAGTATTGCGTCAATATGAAAAAAATGAGTTATGATCTCATATGAATTACCAATGGCGATAGGCTGTGCAGGTGGAGATGATGGCGCGTCTACGACGTTTACAATTTCACCGTACCTTAGTCGAGGAAGTGGAATTTCGTCGTCTGTACACAGCGAAAATGATAGAAAATAATATCATTTTTAAGACATCATATTATGATATCATTCGAAGAAGGTTTACCGAATTGGGTCTTGAGAATACGTAGGTTATGATGGAGCAAACGAATTATTATATAATAAGAATTACCAAAGACGACAGGAGGTACAGGGGGAGATAACGGCCCATCAACGTCGGCCGGCTCCCTACATTCAGGGAGTGGAATTTCGTCATCTGTACACGGCCAAAATCATACAAAATCATGTCAATGGCTGAGGGAGTTATGACATAATTATCTAAAGTAGACTAACAAAAATCCAGCACTCTATAAAAGCACCGATAAGATTATTTTTATCGTCTATTCACGAAATTAATCATTCACTTTCAATCATTACCGTTTACATTCTGTAGCTCCCCTTCATCGTCGGAACTATCCAATGAGCCATCGCTATTATTGGGCATAAGACCGGCACCGTTGGGTTCATCTAAATACATTTCACACCAAATACTGTTACAACTTTGGTCACTAAGTGATACGAAACCTACAATATTATATCATTTTGTTGACAAGGTACAGGGAAAAACGAATAAACTGAAAGTGATGAGTTTTGGGGCGATTCACTTGTAAATCAGGTCACCACCGATTTCAATATTTTAAGCTGTGCACATCAACTGATTGAATTCAATTTATCAAAAAATCCAATCAGGAGTTCTTCCCAAATACAACACGTGAATAGCCCATCAGGACAGGTTAAAAAGTAAATTTTTCAAAGACTTCAGTAATACAGTCAAGTATCTTATGTAAAGTTTTTCGAGGTAGAATCTACAGAAACCATTTTCATTAAGTTACCATTTCCTGCCACCAGTCGAACATTATCAACAAGCCAAACTGGAGCATCGTTCGCAAACACTTCGGCATCGAAATCTGGATCATTTTCTGTAAACAATTAGATAAATAAAGGGTAAGACTATCGCCAACGAAGTTCTCACGACTCGTACGGCTGCTATTTACCGTTTGAAAAAACTTTATTGGCTCAGAATAAGATAAATGTAGGACTACAACTATAAAAATAGTATTGGTATCCATTGTACGTTCACGCGCCTGCACATGGGATGTGTGTGTACAGTAAAATGCATTAATTCCTTTACCTTCCGGTTAACTTGTTTGCACTCCGAAACAAAATGCGAGTTCATTTATATACGAATCATACGACGATGACTCATGATACTGGCGAGAGAATGGAATGCACGTCGGCTATAACACGTAAGAAAAAAATTATATAGAATTTACTTCGCATTTGGTTTCAAAACGCAAACATGTTAGACAGAATGTTAAGGCATTAATCCATTTGAGTATACAACGGGCATATTTACAAATGAGGGGTACAGTTTACCTAGTGACTATGTCATTATTATTATTATTATTATTATTATCATTATTATTATCAATTAGGTATTGCTTTTCCATATAAAACTATTTCATTATTATATTCATATTTGGCAAATGCTACCTAAATGTATTATGACGGGAGGCTCCTGCAACTGGGACTCGTCTTCAGTTGGGTCTTCCATTTCAATGGGCTCCCCGTCAATCATTTGTATTACATTGCCTTTTAGGGAAGCTGCCTTTTCCATGAATTCACTGACACTGATTTCCAGCATGTGTAGTTCTCTCCATACTGCCCATTATACATATAATAACAATAGTATTTTCTTGTAGAATATTATTGGTGTTCACCTATACTCAATTGAAGTATTGGAAACTTGCATTGCCAGCACTCCACAATAAATGTGTTGGCTTGTACGTAGACAGAAGTTTCATCATAATACAGTGAAGCTTACCTCTCACAAGCTGCTTTTGTTTGTACGTTGTAGAGTATCGCGCATGCCGGCCAATCTGTCGACCATTTTTGAGATGATTGATATCTGCGTTAGTGTCAGACTGCAATTTCAGAAGCTTGCCTGTTACACAAAAAGTACAGTTAAATTCTACAGAATAACTCTTAGTATGGCTACAAGCTTGAGCATCTGCAGCAGCACCGTATTATCGTATCCTCATAATACTTTATACAGACAGTATATTTTGTGTGTATACTTACACACAAAGTCCCATGGTGCTGGGCGTGCTTCTAGCTTATGTCCCAGCCGGCTATGGTATGACTCGATCACATTATTGGTCCGTCTGCCCAGCCCATAGACACTAAATCCTTGTGGTGTGACGATTTGGAGCCAGTATCTACAGTAATAATGACAAAATTGTCTAAACCTTCTCTGCAGATTTGGTGCTAAGTTATTCGTGAGGCGCCTGTATTCAGCCTCTATAAAGTGCGCAGGCAAATATGCAAGCGCCATTATTTTCTTTAAGAATACTTTTGCGTCCTCGTCATGCCTTATGAGGTTGTGCAAATTTAACGATCTTACTTTCTTGAAAAGTGCCTGAAACAGTATTTTTATTTTTATTGGTATCACATTAATTAAAAAATTATTGCAAAATACGCGATTTCGTTGGTCTTAAGGATGTATGAGCACAAGGTGGCGGAAAATGAGCGGAAACGTGGGTGCGGTGAGCGAGGGGCACGCATGAAACAAGAGAGAGTCGGACCGCTCATTATGCGACACACGCGAAAAATTTCCTTAAAATCGATAATTGTATGTCAAAAGGTTCGTTAACCCCCATTTTTTATGGAACGTATGGAATCGTGATAGTTTTCTGGACATTTAACAGTTTCAATATTGATCGTATCTGATCGTGAAAGATACGAATTTCTGTTTCAAAGTTGCGTCAGCCCAGAATTCGTATATGGCGTGGGATAAATATCTTGATTTCACGAATTAATTACTCGCGTAAAGAGTTGTTGACCCACTTTGAAATTTTGCAGGTTTTATCATATACACTTCTGTTACACCATATAAAAAATTCAGATTTTTATATGATCGTGAAGCTAGTGCTCATACATCCTTAATCTCTCTGTTTCTATCTGTCTCTCTGTCTTTTCTCCTCTTCTTTTCTTTTCCTTTTTTCCTATCTCATTTCATTTATCTTATTTAATAATTATTTTTCGCTTTCTAAAATTCAAGTCTAATAATCTGAAAAATATGTATATTGCGCATACACGCAAGATAAACAGCGTTCAGGGGTAGTTACCCCGGCCATTAATTTTTTTTTTCGGGAAAATAAAAAAACACGTAAATTTTCTTTTGTGTTCATACGCAACATATATTTTTCCAGATTTTTTTACTTGAATTTGACCATTTTTGACATAAATGTGATCATATTTAGGGGTGGCTCACCCCCCCCCCCCCCCTTTCGATCGAGAAGAATACATTTTTCGTTTCTCATTATGAAAAAACTTTTCCAGTTGGATTGGTTAAAAAATATTATGTTCTCGTGGGCGAAACTGCCAAATCGCCCCTTGACATGCCTTACTTTGGAAGGTGGTTTCACCCCCTTAAAGTGTTTAATGGCAGATAAAAAAAAATACGTGTCGCTTAGTTTTCGATGTACTACAACATATATGAGTTAGATCAAAATCGGAGAGATTGACCTGGGATACTTTCCTTGTTAGTTGCTTTAAAATCATTGGAAAAATATGAAAATAGTGACTTTTCCCCAATGTTTCCTTACGATAACGTTACTAACTTTAACCTCGTAAACACAAATATACAAGATATCACACACTGAAAAAGCTTTTTTCGATGAAGTATCAAATTCGTACTTGACTCACTAAATTCTTTATTCTTCATTCAAAAATACTTTTATTTTTCATGCCAGAATAGTTGTTTCGGTGTGTTTTAATATCGAAGATTGAGCTGATGAAACTGTTTAAATATTTTAGTAATTGTAAATAAGTCGTTGAAACTCAATTCTTTACATTATTTGCCTTTAAAAAATATCGATTAATAAGAGACAAATGGAACAACATCCCATTCCATTCACTTATTCCATTCACATAGATGGGACCTTACAAGAATTCAGAAAGAATTCCCGACACAACCGAAATGTTCATTTTTTTACTTGAACAGTGGGGTGTAAGTACTATATGATTCCGTTTTATATTTTTCTCCGCATGAGTGGCCAGCAGGTTCATGTATCCCGAAAATTAGCATTTGAATTTTTACATTTTTTTATCTCTTTTTTTCAAGTTTCAAATTGTTTTTGTACTATTATAAACTTTCGCTACTATTATAGTTTTCACAGTAATAAAAAGTGACACACATGAAAAGAAAAATTATGATTTTTCATACAAAAAGTAATATGGCCAGAGTTGAGTCGGGAATGAAGAATTACATATAACACAGTAGTAAAATGAATCGCTCGGGCAGTAAACCCACTGGCTGGAACAATCTTCAACTTTTCCCTCGTGTTACATAATGTACTATTATGAGTGTTTATACACTGACGTGTAACAGATTTGAAGAATGAGAATGACTCTTTTTAATATCCTACGGGACTTACTCGATCGTAGTGCGTGTTGCATCCTGTGCTATGGACTTGCGGGAAGACTTGAACGACTGCGTTTCGCAAACCACGTTCGAAATCGCTCATAGTTAGCCTAATATTATTATTGGGTATCACGTGCTCCTTGATGTAGTTAAGCACAGCTACGTACGCGGCTTGTGTTTTGCTCGACATTACAATCCATATGAATGGAAAACCCTATAATCCACAAAAAAATTTGATTATTCAGATGATGTAAGCGGAATAAATATTATGTCCGTCTTTAAAACTATACGAGACAGAAAAGTTTCGATATAAAGATTGAAAAGTTTGAAAATAAATCAAATATCATTCTCAGAAATAGATAATATGTTCCATTGTTGAAACATTAATTAGTCAAAATTTTATGACCAAACATTAACATCTTTTTTACTTTACTGTGTAGGCTTTTGAAAACTTATACCCGTAGTCATGCCACCAGCAACCATGATATTTCACATTACGAAAACTGTCTTACATGGTTGAGTTTAATTCCCATGATGGTTACGAGCTGGGTGGCGTCGTTGATATTGGGAGTTGAGCGAAAAGTTCCATCTATGAATAATCGGTCGACATCCTGAAGTTCTTGACGAATAAAATCTTGATCGTACAATAGTGCATGATTACTATTACGATCATCGGTGATGAGTCGTACCGACAAACGCCCATGCCTGGCGTTCTCATTTAGGCCAGTCTGGTATTCTAAGTTGCGTTGGTATCGTGGGTCTCTAAGAAGGTCTGTAAATTCCCTTATGTTCTGCGGGTGTGGAGGATATACATTTTTTCTGCACCGCTTCATAAAGCTGCGGATACTACTGAACGATACATGCGCAGCCGCCTCAGGATGACTACATAAAAAAAAGCATCCTCACAGTAACGTTTCATTGCCATAACACTATATAGCACAAACTGAAGAGCACACATACAGAAAAAACAAGAATCATTATATAGTGAATATATTCATGACGAAAGCATGTGTGATATTTTTTATTCAGACGTGGTGGTGATCCCGACTTTCACCCTTTATTTAGTATGACTAATTACTGTAATGAAATTTCAAACAGTCGCTTAAAACTCAAGGAACTCACAATATGTTAAGAATTTTTAAGATGGCCTTTGAATTTTCAAAATAGTCTTTGAATTTTCAAAATAGTCTTTGAATTTTCAAAATAGTCTTTGAATTTTCAAAATAGTCTTTGAATGTTCGAAACTGTCTTTGAATTTTAAAAATAGTTATTGAATTTTCAAGATTATCTTTGAATTTTCAAGATTGGCTTTGAATTTTCAAGATTGTCTTTGAATTTTCAAGATAGTCTTTGAATTTTTAAGATAGTCTTTAAATTTTCACGATTGTATTTGAATTATCAGGATGATCTTTGAATTTTCAAGATAGTCTTTGAATTTTCAATATTGTCTTTGAATTTTAAAAATAATCATTGAAAATTCAGTATTTTTTTTTAAATTCAATTTCATTACCAGGGTTTGTAAATTTAAACATTTTCTGTATCTTAAATTTCAGGATATTTTTTACAGTGTAACCATTACAGGTACCATTCTGAAATTTTTTCGCACACTCTTTACCCAATGACTGACATCCTGTAAAATTTGTACCGAAATCAAAAGTGTGTGTGTGCAAAAAAAAATTAGCACGACAAAAAAAACGTTAATGTAGAAAAAATAAATATTCAACCTAGTTCACATTCGAATAGCCGATAATTAAGAAAAAAAACCATGCCATGCATAAACGATGAAATCATAATACTTACACGAGTGCCAACTGATCGTACAGGTCTCGCAACCTGTACCAATGGTGCGAAAGAGATTCCTTCAAAGCTTCTTTGAATTGGGCGACCCTTTCTGCGTCTTCATCTAACGGACAATATATCGAGTGATTGGTCATTTCCACTATCTCGTGATTTATTAATTTCGCTGTACCATGGCAGAGATATGTTTTTCGACAGCGCAAGTAACTGTAAAATTGAATCAAAACATGGTATTAGATCCATACTCGCTAGAAATGGGACATTAATATTTATAACTAAAAATGATTAATAAAGAAAAGGAAAATTGAAAATAAAAAAATGTGTGAGTTGTCGTTGGAACTCACGAAATTTGATGTGTAAACATTTGAGCTCGCGTCAGTTTGGTGTGGGAAAATTGAGGTCGTGCATTGGTTAAGGAGGTACGACTAGTATGAAGAATCCAACTGACGGACTTGAATTTTTTATATGTTTTTGCCGAATACTTTATGCGCCTATTGCCAAAATTTGAGCTATATTAACCGTTTAGTTTATTCGTAATAAAATTGCAAAGTCGAGCAGTTTGGGTTACTAAAGCACGTCGTCTTATGGAGACGGTTAACCGGAAGTGCTGTGATCACGGTTTTGCTGCTCACGTATCCAACTACACCCGTTGAAAAACTGAAACTTGATAGATTAGATATAATAGATATTGTAAAAAATTGAAAAATTACTCTTCACCGTGTAGTTCTGGCACTACATCATAAAAAAGTTTCAATTTCCGGTTGTAAATGGTCAGAACGATCAAATAGCACCCACAGACTTAGCCAACGAAGTCGCGAGTAACAGCTGATGGGTTTCGGCGAACATAACCTAGCTTTGTTTTGATATTATCAACGAAGATCATCTTCGTTGGTCACGTATACCAACTT
Organism: Rhorus exstirpatorius; assembly: GCA_963564615.1. Taxonomy (NCBI): domain Eukaryota; kingdom Metazoa; phylum Arthropoda; class Insecta; order Hymenoptera; family Ichneumonidae; genus Rhorus; species Rhorus exstirpatorius. The sequence continues at coordinate 5,639,656 of OY751319.1, read as the reverse complement.
ATAGCATCGCCAATGCGACGTTGCCAAGTGTTTACTTCAAATTCCATCATGTTATTTATGGAGTTTTATTATTTATCACGTATCAATTATATGTATAATTATCATTCTACCGATCGTATTAATTCCACTGAGGTAATTCAAGTCTATTTTAATAGGTTTTCGGCTGATTTTAAAAAATGTTTTTTAGTCCGTTTTTGTGGTAGACATGTCATTATTATTATGATGGAGATTACTATCGAGTCGTTGACAATCTAATTTTTCAGTTTTTATTAGTTCATGCGCAATAAATTAATCATTTACCACAAAATTTTTCACATTATAATCGATAATATGAATAATCAACGCAAATAAACATAAATCAGAACAACTGTGGGTAAAATAAATTTAGACTTTTTTTTGACTCCAAAGAACTAGTCGTACCTCCTTAATCTTAGCCCGTACCATCAGCTATCAGCTGTCGAAACACACACATTCACGGGCTCTCACACGGACCACGGTGCGCGCTGTACGCTGCTCACGCCTGCGCGGCGCCGATGTCCTATACATAGAAGTGTTGGTTAGCCCCCACCGTGTGGCGCTCTCACACACACATTCACGCGCTCACATAGACACGGATCTTACGATGACGCTCGAAGTCCCAGCTAGCCCCTACCGTAGACCGAGCGCTAAGATGTTTACACATCAAAAAAATCAACATTTTGGTATTTGACCGGTTCAGTGTTTGTACCGAAGTTACGATACCGAGGCATACATTATTAATCACCTTATGAGGTTGAAAATGGACCTATTTCAAGATATCAACATACAAGTACTTGAATCCGTGTTTTAAATAAAATATGGGAACGAAATTCGACTGGAGCTCAACTAAATATTTGTGTTATTTCATCCCTCCTGTCTTTCGAAATCTGCAAAACACGTTCTTTTACCGCAAAGTTCACGTATTATAAATACGAAAATATTTGTATACTAGGTTCAAGAATAATTTTATCTCGGAAACAGAGATAGAAATTCATGTTATTTTCACATTACTTTTATCAAAATTCGATGAGATAAATTACGAATTTTGAAATCATCAGAAAACTTTTTTTGAGCCAGACAAAACATGTTTTTTCAACCGCGTGATGGTATCCGGAATCAGCTTAACAGAAAAGAAGTGCAAATATTTGTGTGAAAACTTTGTCCTTATAAAAATCAATGTGTTCTGTGCAGATAGTATTCCTTATTATACGTTAATCGGTTAGACATTTTTCAGAGGTAGAACACTTAAAACAGTTCACTCCGATAAATCATATCGAGAAATGATAATAAAAACCGTTGAAATATCGACTGAATAGACGAATATTTTCGCACGACGCAAAGAAAAAGAATTCTTCGTGAAACTATAACAAAAGTAGTTGAAATGTCGAAAAAAATACGAATATTATCCTCGCGAGACGTAAAACAAAAATTTCTTTGAGAAATGATAGCAGAGAAACCATTGAAATATCGACTGAATATAAGAATATCTTCGTGCGACGCAAAATAAAAAGATTTCTTCGTGAAATTATATGAGAAGTAGTTGAAATGTCGAAAAAAATACGAATATTAACCTCGCGCGACGTGAAAAAAAAATTCTTCGAGAAATGATAAGAGAAACCGTTGAAATATTGACCGAATATCCGAATATCTTCACGCGACGAAAAAAAAATAATTTTCCGTGAAATTTTAACAGAAGTAGTTGAAATGTTTAAAAAATCACGAATATTATCTTTGCGTGACGTGAAAAAAAAAATTCTTCGAGAAATCATAAGAAAAGACGTTGAAATATCGACCGAATATAAAAATTCTTATAATATAGTTCGAATTCATATGTACAACTGTTGAAAATCGTGTTACAAATCCTATTAAATATTTTAAGTATTATTTCAATTTTTTAATTTTTTAATATCTCACATAATCCCTGTAGGCGACGTTCCACTCTTCTGATACACTCTTCCATCTTTAATCCTTTCAGATAAAGGTAAGCGTCTCTGCGCCCTTCGTGGCATAGTTCAATAGCCGATCACAGTGAATAAATGAAACCGATCACGAGAACAAAATACTTAGACTCATAACTTTTTCGATAAATAATATTTAAAATAGATTTTTTAAAAACACAACTACACGCATTCACTGTTCTTGGGCGAGTTCATGTATGACATACCCGTTCAATACTAAAACTACGATAATAATAGAAACTGTTGGACCGAGCGATTTATTTAATCTAATATTTTTTTTATCGAAAAAATATAATATACACGAGATTCGTTCGCCCGCACTTTTACATGGGCAAAAATTTTTTTAATTAATGGAAACGTCACTGAATTTCAATTCACGGTTCGGAGATAGACAGTTTGTTTATAATAAAAACAAAAGACTGTGAAGACGTTGCTAAAGGAAGTAAAAACGAGTGGTGTCAGTGATGCCAACAAAAACTAAAGAGAATAAAATTATTACTCTTTTTTAATTCTTTTATCGTCAGGCTCGTACTCATCATCGCTATTTACATCATGAAGAAATGAAACTGCTTTTTTTTCGAAACAAAATTACTTATTATTTTCAGCGACTTTCACTGCAAAAAAAATTAAGAACGAGTAATTATTACTCGGAATTTATTTTGTAAGTATATAGTAAAGTTATTGTATGAATGAAACTCTGTACAAAATGAAATTTAATTCTCATACCCTTTCCCATTTATAGAAAAATTGTTCATAGGCATGGCCATATTTAAATTGAGAAAACACAATAATTATTGGGGTAACTATTGGAAAAAATTAATTTTCAAGGGCATTACCGTATTCGCGAGATAAAAATACGCAGGATTAAAAAAAAAAAATCTCTACGACCATTTTAAGGAAGTTATTGAATTTGTTAAATGTAGTACCGTTATGGTACATTAATTACGTTGCTCGTTGATCCGCGCGCGGGCGATCGGAAGAAATTAGTACTTGCAATGAGACGAACGTTCTAAAGGGTTGGTATGATATTGAATCTCATGCCCAAAAGTGTAGATAAGGCTCACGAGTTCGAATTTTGCCAAAATCTTGATCAAAACAATGGTAATTCGCAAAAATTCCAACTTTTTTGTATTATTGCTCGTCTTATAAAATCGCATCATAATCTTGAAGAATATTTAAAATATCTATTTAAAATGCGGTTTGTTAACCGGGGAATCAACGAGGGAAAAAACGAGTCGACGGAGATAAAATAGTCTAACGTAACAAGGGAACAATCGCATTTTATTTTTGTATTACAGTTAATACTTCATTGCCGACCAAACTCTAGGGACATTATCTAGTTTTTATACTAATAATCATCATAATTTTTTCTTTATTTGTACTTATCATCATTCCGTCAGTGTAAAAATTATAATACTATTGAAAGTTTATGATAATAGAAAAAGAAATAATTCAACATTGAAAAGTACGAGACAAAACCAGAAAAAATGAAACCTCATAATCCCGAAAATGAGATTTTCAGTTTTCTCTCTTTCTTGACAATTCTCAACCATTTCTTTCTTTGTTATTTTAAATTTTCAAGAATATTATTGTTTTTACACAGATAAAATGATTACACGTATATACATAAATGAAAAAATTATAACGATTATTTGTATAAAAGCTCGATAATATAGCCACAGTTTGGTCGGTAATCATAGGAATAAAAGTCGATTATTCCATTGTTAAATAATCGATGATTATGTGGAATGCCCGTATAGTTGGTGTGTTTTACGGGATGGATAACGATTGTAGTACGAGCTAAAGGCGAGCCGAAGGCATACCTATGCTGTTCACTGTACCTATTTGAATTCCAAGAACGAAGCATACTTGTATGTTGATACATGAAACATTTTTCTTTGTGTTAAACATAAAGATTTTTCCCAATTTCGGAAAAATTCACCATTCGCCGGAGAGCGTGAAAGTAAAGTACAATCTGTATTTTGAATATTCAAACTCAACAGAATATGTGGCCTGAATGTCGATGGATATTACCACTTTGTGATTGGTAAATCTTAACTTACCTGTTGAAAGTATAATCTGGAAGGTTCTTTCATGTCACTTTATGCCTTTTGTCTGTGCATCATACATGCTGATGTTTTTACACACGGGTCTTTGTTGATCATCTCAACAAATTGATAACACATATCTTCTTCTTTCTTTTTACTCAAGGGGGTGCCTTGGTCGATTACGACGTTAACGTATATATCTCTAAATACCGAAGTTCACGTATCTGAAACACGAAGAACGACTAAGCAGCCTCATTTTATACGCAATTCTGAACAACAAAACAACTCCAATACATTTTTATTTGATGCAGAAATAAAGAAATGGCATGAATTCTACAAATTTACTATTGCAATTTCATAGAATCCGTGCCATTTATTTATTTCTGCATTAAATGGAAATGCATTACAGTATCGGGGGTGTGGGAGGAAAGGGCGGGCAGCGGAGTCCCTTTGTTGAATAGAGATAATGTGTCATCAAATATTACATATGGGGGATTCCATGGCATTTCACGTAATCGGTGAAGGTCACCGACCCCGATCTTGATATAAATTTTTTTCGCAATTCGTCTATCGAAAAAGAAGAACCCCTGTTCGGTCGTTTTTCAATTAGGCAACCTGTATTGATTTTGTTAATTTTTCGATTTTTCAAGTTTTTCGAAAACAGACTTTTTTCAACTGGCTCTAGCTTCAAGAGCTTTGATTCTTCTTGAAAAATGATAGAAGCATAAAATGTGTCAAGAAGTCCGAGTTTTTTGAAAATAGTACATAATGTCATGAGGCTAAAATCCGAAGGTTTTTCAGACAGTGAGAAGTTCGCAGCACGAGGCATGGTTTATGGGAACGAGGCTATGGCGGCGTTAATGCAGCGTTGCCACTTGTTAGACACTACGTGGTTCATCAAGTGTATATTTTGATGAAAATATTTTATTACACAGTTTTGACTCATCAGTCAAGTATGTACTACCTTAAAATGAAGAATGTTCAAGACGATCCAAAGTCCGTGAATGATCAAACTCAATTCAATCAATGAATCGAAATTAGAAATTGAAAACGTTCACTTACCGTTGAATATAAATTGGAAATGCATCGAACAATTAAACCACTGTCTCATCTTTACGAAGATTGTATTTTATTGACCACTGAAGCTATTTCAAATGCAGGTGGACTAGCATTCAGAGTCCAACATACTTGGATAACATATTTTCCGCAAGGGCGAAAACACAAAAAAAAAAATTCTTCCAAGCGTGAGAGAAGAGTCCCATTAGTTCATATTTATTTATATTAAGCATGTTAGAGCCACATAATTCCGGTCGACAAAAGTTTTGGTGATATTTTTAAGTACTTCGCGTTCAAACAAACATTTGAGAAAAAATCAACCATAGAGAAGATGATAATAATATCGATTTCCAATAATAAGAATGCCAATAATAAAAATAATAGTAAAGTTTTTTAATTAACAAATTCCTCGATTTTTCTGAAGACTTTTTGATTTTCAATTTTGAACATTGCATGAAAAGTGGTGAATTTTGGATATGTTCTCGAACAAAGGTTCTATATTAACTTCTCACGAAGTATCCGGATCGTCAAACGAATACTTTTATAAATACAGATTTTTGAATTTAAAAACAACATATATTAAAAACCATAAGAGAATCATTAAAAAATTTATATAGTATATTCAGAAAAATCGAGGAATTTGTGACATATAATCGAAAAATATTTTTACTGAAAATTTCTGCAACAATTTATTGTTTAAATAATTTTTTGATAGTTTTTCGGGATTTTTATTCTTGGAAATCGATATTAATATCATCTTCAATATGGTTGATTTTTTCTCAAATTTTTACTACGAAACGAGCTTCGTTGCTATGGAAACTTGATGTGCCGATGGTAAGCGACGCAATTAAGTGACAGGAGAAACAAACCATTCATAGATACGTCAAATTTTTATAGAAACAGAACTGATTTCAGTTTTGATTCCAACAAAATAGTGAGCCACTGGGCCCTATCTTTGAATATTACTGTACATATATACATATACTCTCGCTGACGGGGGGGCATTTGCTCCGTTTTCAGCGGTTTTCGCAGCGTCCGCCACGGAAGTAAACCGTGCAAGGACTTATTTTTTGCGGTTTATGGATTTTTGCTTTGAAATTTCTGTTTATGGATGGAACAAGCAAGGGATTTTGTTCAGAAAACGTTAGTTTATTGCCGGGATAACCCCTCTGCCCATTATGAATTTTCTCAGCAACGCGAAAATTCGTTCGATGCTTCTCTGTTTTTCTCACTGCTCATCGCTACGCGGAACATGGGCCTGGCATATTATCAGTGGCTAGGCCAGCAGAACTACTACTAGCTCCATCTGGTAGCGTCAACTGTAACTAGTCCGTGTATGCTTGTGAAGCCAGCCGATTCGATATTTTGGCCCTTCGAATATTTGACCTATCGCTAAAATAATTTTGACAACGTGAAGTATCCAAGTATTGGCCATTCGAAACATTGCACTGTTCAAATTATTGAACGTTTGATATTCCTTTAATTCAATACTTCGCCTCTCGCTATCATGCACATTCCAACTTTTGTTTTCGACTAATAATTATTTGCACATTTGTGCATTCTCAATTTTTGATACTTCTTTATTAATATGGCCTTTCGATATTTTGAACAAGCGTTAATATAAAATTCGAATTACCGGTCCATCTAATTTCTGGTCTGTCGAAATTTCGACCCCCACCCAAACGTTGTTAAGACGTTCACAAAAACACGCAAAAACGTCTCTTTTGAATGGTCGAAAAAACGTCTTGAAAGCGTCGTTTAAACGTTATTTTGGCCGCAATTTTTTTCCCAAAAAAGTTTACTGAAGCTGACAGAAATGTGTTAAACGCGCTGTAAACTTTTTGGGGAAAAAATTGCGGCAAAAAAAATGTTTAAAAGACGTTTTGAAGACGTTTTTAAGACGTTTGCGGCAAAATAACGTTTAAAAGACGTTCTTAAGACATTTTTTCGACCATTCAAAAGAGACGTTTTTGCGTGTTTTTGTAAACGTACTTAACAACGTTTTTATAACGTTCTGTGTTAGCAGGGCAATAAGCGAGTTCCGTCGATCACATACGAGTATTCACTTCTGACAAGCGTACCGTGTGTACACGCACCCGTTTTTTATTTTATTCGTGTCACGATCACAAGATTCACACTGAGTAGAGTTACAAGATCAGATACGCGGCTGTTTATAAGTGAGGATTAAAAAAATATATATTCTTATCACCAAAATATAAAACATATTCGCACTTTCACTTAACAAAAATTAATATCTCTTTTCTCATGTCATAAATGATCTAATATGCCAGTTATCCCGTTATCCGTCATAATTTATTTTAGCCATAGGTAGCCATATGAAGTTGTCAATTCTTTAAACATATACTCCATGAAGTTATCGGTTTAAATGACGTAGTCAAGTGTGCGAAGAAAACGGATGACGACGAAAAAACGACGAAATGTTTGTAGCTCCGTGAAAACAAAGAAAAGGGATATCACCGATTTGCTTATAGCCACGGCATTGATGTTTTTCACAATCGAAAGAGAAAAAAAAATATTCGTGTCAGTATCATTACCGAAGTCCGCATAGTTAATTAATAATTAGGAAAATAAGTTTCGTTATATAGATATACTCTCGTGTATAAGCGCGATGTGTGGCGTATAGAGGCTGTTAGTACCTCTCGACATGTCGGTAAAGGAGGAAATGTACTTGTCTCGAGGGACTATCGTGCCTCTTGATAAGCAGCAAATTCTGACCCACGTCCCTGGATCGTGCGACTCTTTCCCCTGGAGTAAGTCATCAGTCTATAATTGCGCTAGCTAGAGTCCGGTGACCAACTTTCCATTTAAAAATGAATAAAATAAAAATTTGAGTTTCTCTCGACTGAATCGAGTCAAGGCTAATAAACGGCCGATTTTGACCCTAGACTCAGGTTCGTGCGACTCTTTGCTCTCGGCGCAGGTCAACAGTCTGGTTGCGCTAGCTGGAGTCGGGTGGCTGAAATTGCATTGAAATAAAAAAAAAAAATTCGGATTCTCTCGACTGATTCGAGTCACGACTAATAGCGGCAAATTCTGAGCCTAGGCCCAGATTCGTGCGACTCTTTTTTCTCGAGTAAGTCAACAGTCTGGTTACGCTAGCTGCAGTCGGGTGGCCAAAATTGCTTTTAAAAATAAAAATAAAGAATTTTGAGTTTCTCTTGACTGATTCGATCCACGGCTAATAAACGGCGAATTCTGAACCTATTTCCAGCAACTTTTCCTTCATGCGTAGTTCAGTGAGGTGACGCAAACTTATTATAAAGTTGGCGTAGCCTTCGATTTTTTTTTTTCAAAAACAGAAAAATCGTAATTGTCACGACTAATTAGCAGCTGAATAGCGGAAAATTACCTGATACAGTGAAACCTCTCTTAACGGGCACCTCTCAACAGCGGACACCTCTTTATAACGGACAAGTTAAAAATCCCCGGCAGCAAAGCATTGTCTTTAATGGATAATATACCTCCTAATAACGGACCCTTTTAATAAAGGACGAATACACTGCCGGGAATGCAGTTTTCCATGAAAAAACCTCTTAATAGCGGACATGGCAGCAAAATTTCCAGTTCGTTTATAGCACGGCCTTAAAAATTGGTTGGAAAAAGTAAAAAAAATCCAAGTCTCTGAGCTTATAGATAAATTAATTCGGAATAAAAAGAACACCTTGTTCTTTAAATTTTATTGATTTTTGTATTTTTTATGAATTGTTAAATATTAAGTTATTTGTCGCCGCGTCGAGTTGAAATCGAAAATTCGTTCCCAAAACTTTGGACCCCTCCCACGCCCTATCTACAGAAGATATATAGGGTCACTCGAAGACTTTTTTGTTGGGAATTTAGTACTCTACAAAACTGTGTTTTTAGATTATCGAAATTTTCAAATCTGTTCAAACTACAAGCGAGGCACCGTTTTGACGTCTCGATTTTGACCGTTTTTGGCAGTTTTCAATTTTTTTTGACCCCCCGAAAGCACTTGGATTTAAAAAATTCATTGAGATAAGTTACTCGGAATAATGTAACGCATGTACCCTAAAAATCGCTAGGTGTTTCAATAATTTGTTATTACATATATATGGGACATTCCACGTCAACTCAGCCACCCCGTTTTTTTTTTATTGCCTCGAAAAAATTATTCAGTATGGGCATTTCAAAGGACAATATATCCATGACATTTTACCAAAATTTCATCCCCCCACTATTGTGGTTCGCGAGATAATGATTAATGAAGTCTCAATTTTTCAAAATCATAACTTCGTAACTACTGATCGGATTTAAACGATTAAAAAAAGAATCTTTTTATTTTTTTTTGCCCTTTTAAAAAAAAAATATATCATTATTGTCAAGTGTCTATTATTGTCTGATATAAAATGTCATATTGATTGATTGATTGATTGATAATATATTTATGCCGTGGCAAGCCATTGGCAAGAATTCAAATACATTGAGTAAGTTAATATAATAATAAACAATACCGAATACTTAATCTAGTTCTATACTAGTTTTTATCAATAATATAGATAACGTAAGGGATAAACACTTTCAAATAAGGTGATTATGCAATAAGGCAAGAGCGATGATAATAGTTGTAACCGATATAGGTACCGGTCGAAAAGATATAAAGTAAAAAAAGCAGAGATAAAGTTTTAGAAAAATTGAAATTAAAACACTAGACCGTGTGGTCGCGAGAAAAAAGGTGAGTATAGAGACGAGATTTAAATGTTTCCACACTCGGAGCAGATTTTACCTCAATCGGAAGTGAGTCCCAAAAGTAGACAGTAGAGAAACAGGGTCGGTTCTAACTCAAGATCCCTACCCCGACATTTACCGACATTTTTTAGCTCAGACATGAACCATTTAGCCGAGACATGAACCCGGGAGGGGTGGGGGCTGATTTTGATGGTGGCATTCGAAAGTTGCTATCTCTAACAACTGGAGGGCACCTAATCTCTTATGAGTCGAGACATTGGGAGGGGGTAGGGGGGGCTAGCTTTGAGGGTGGTATTGGAATGCCGCTATCTCCGGAAGCGGTGGTGCGCCTAATTTTTCAAGGCGGCATTTGATTGATGATTATCTGTTAGACTGGCGTCTCTGGGGGGGGGGGGGGGGGGCTAGTTTTGAGGGTGGTATTAGAATGCCGCTATTTCTGGCAGCTGCAGTGCAGCTTGTCTTTCATGCAGGCATTGGAATGTTGTTATCTCTAACAAGTAAATAGTGCGTCGGAGCGTTAGAACTTTCAACCGCACACGACGCTACCCTCCCGGGCCAGTGCGTCTGTTTGTCGCAACCTTATCGTTGGTCATAAATCATTTCTGTTTGTGTGTTAAGGACCAGACCGCAGTCTGGAAAAGGCCGAACATAAAATCTTAGAGGCGCCTATGATAGTGTCTCGCCGGTCCTCTGCACCTGAAGGAAAAGCGTTTAAATAGTCCAAAAACCAGTATTCTTCTGACTGATATATATATATAAGCGTTTCCCCATCACTATAGCTCACATTTTCTCCTGTGCATTCAAACAAATATCATCGGCTGGAAAAAAGAAAAAAAAATGGATGCGCAAATGTGTAAAAGGACTGTCGCGCTTATGGAGGAGGCATTCTCCATAATTAGGAGAAAATCTAGACCAGCTTCAGTGCAAAAGTGGATAAAGTTCAGTGATGAACATGTGAAGATTTTGGGCAAAGTGTTACGTGCAAACGTTGCGACAATAGGTGAAAAAATTCGTATTCAGACAACAATAGCGACATTGATGTCGCTGAGTGAAAAGCTGAAAAAATGTGGTGCTGGTGCTGTGACAAGTGACAAGGTGCGGTGAAGGGACATGGACACTGCGTTTAAGAAAAGAATTAGGACTGGAGTGGTTATCAATCTACAGCACAAAGATGAACAAAGTTTTCTTGACGACGCGAGACCTCTGATAATCTCGAAAATAACCGCGGTTTTGAGCAAGCAGGAAACTTAAAAGTTAAGGTTATTCTAGCTTGCCGTTTTCACATCACCAAACTCGATGAAATAATGGAAGATAATAAATTCTTTAATACGCAGAATCAAGCTATTTTACCCTCGACAGACATAGAAGAGTGGTTTAGGGTACATGTGAAGGATAAATTGTTGGTGAAAATTGAGGAGTTTACGGAAAAGTAATCCGGCTGGTCTCTCTCTTCCAAAATTAACTTAGTCGTCAATATGAACAAATACATGCCTTTGCGTGGTGGACTATCTACGTATACAAGTCTACCAAAAAAAATTCAATTAAAACGTGCAGTCGTCAATATTATAAATGATGACCCTTATTGTTTCTTATGGTCTGTGACGGCAGCCCTTTACCCTGCAGCTGAAAATTGTGAGCGAAAATCGTCGTACCCGCCGTTCAGTGAAGTGCTTCAGTACACTGGGCTCAATTTTCCTATAAGTCTAGAGGACGTACCGAAATTTGAAAAAATGAATGGTTTGTCAATTAACGTATATGGCATAGAAGATCATCGTCGTGGAAAGCTTGAAATATTGCCAGTATATTTGAGCGCTCAAAGGTCCGATAGACCTACTATACACCTACTCATGCAGAAAGCTGCGAGCGAAGAAGAAGAAGAAGAAGAAGGAGAAGAAGAAGGAAAAGAAGACAGCAATCCGGTGTATCACTTTTCATGGATCAAAAATATTTCTCGGCTGGTCAGCTCGCAAATTTCAAAAAATGCACATCATACTTGGCTCTGCGACAGGTGTTTGTGTCATTTCAAAACAGAAAATTCGCTAATAAAACACACAGATGACTGTGTAAAAATCAATAAATGTCGAACGGTCTTTCCGGAGGGTGAGGAGAGAATAGTAAAATTCAAAATTTAAAATTCAAAGAAGATGTTCCATTCGTCGTGTATGCCGATCTCGAGTGCTTATTAGAGCCAATAACATCGGTACAAAAGAACACAATGGGATATCAAAACCATGTGCCCCACAGTATCGGTTATTATCTGCGCTGTAGTTATGACGATGCACTTTCCGAGTACAAATCATACCGTGGCAAAGACTGTATCCAGTGGTTTATGGTGGAGTTGGAAACCCTATCAAAATCGCTCCATTCACGTCTAACACATATCACACCGATGGAGGGACTGAGCACCGTACAAAATCATCAATTCACGACGTCTACAGTCTGCCACATTTGCGAGAAAGAATTTCTTCCAAGTAATCTAAAGGTTCGAGACCATTGCCATTTTACGGGTCGTTATCGCGCTGCCGCACACCAAGATTGTAATTAAAATTTTAAGAACTCTCATGTGCTTCCCGTTGTATTCCACAATTTATCCGGATATGATTCTCATTTTTTAATAAGGTCGTTAGCGACTGCATTCGAGGGCTCTTTATATCTATTACCTATAAACAAGGAAAAATATATTTCATTCTCGAAAAGTGTCAAGGGAACAGTTGTAAATTACAGATTTATCGATTCATTCGGATTTATGCCGAGTAGCATCGACAAATTAGCCTCATATTTAGACAGTAATAACAAAATAATTACACGCGCAAATTGTAATAGCGAGGTCGAATGCAAGCTATTGGCACGAAAAGGTGTTTTCCCGTATGACTATGTTAATAGCTGGGATATCCTCGATGAGACCGAATTGCCCTCAAAAAAAGATTTTTTTCCCAAGCTCAATAATGCGGAGATTTCCGACAGCGAATATGCGCACGCGTCTAACGTTTGGAAAACATTCAAGATAAAAACTTTAGGTGAATATTCAGATTTATATTTAAAAACAGACGTTCTCCTTTTGGCTGACATATTTGAGAATTTTCGACGAAATTGTTTAAATACTTATAATTTAGATCCGCTGCATTACTACACAGCCCCTGGTCTTTCATTCGATGCAATGCTCTAGTGCACGCAAATTGAACTCGAACTCCTCACTGACGTGGATATGTTACTTTTTAATGAAAAAGGCATCCGAGGCGGAGTCGCGCAATGTACCAGCAGGTATGCGAAAGCAAACAATCGATTCGTGGAAACGAATTTCGATCCAAACACCGCCGAGTCATATCTGATGTACTATGATGTCAATAACTTATACGGTGCAGCTATGAGTGAGTCATTACCATACAGCTCATTCGAATGGGTGAAAAATTTTATTGAAAATATTGAAAATATTCCCGAAGACTCGCCGATCGGGTATATACTCGAAGTTGATTTAGAATATCCCAAGGAGCTGCACGAATCACATAAAGACTTGCCGCTATGTCCAGAACACTATCGAGCCCCGCAATCTAAAAATTCAAAATTGATGACGACATTGCTACCGAAAGAAAAATACATTATTCACTATCGTAATTTACAGGAGTCTTTGAGATCGGGTCTAAAATTAGCAAAAATTCATCGGGTGCTAAAATTCAAACAATCCCCTTGGTCGAAAAAATACATTGATCTCAATACGAATTTGAGAAAGCAGTCCAATAATGATTTCGAGAAAATTTTTTACAAACTAATGAATTACGCGATGTTTGGGAAAACGATGGAAAATTTACGTAATCATCGTGAAGTAAAGCTCGTTACACGCTGGCATGGGCGATATGCCGCAAGAGCTCTCATCGCTCGAGCTACCTTTCATAGCTGCACCATATTCGACGACGATATGGTTATAATAGAATTGACTAAAGCTAACGTAAAATTCAACAAACCGATATATGCTGGATTTTCAATTCTTGACCTGTCTAAAATCTATTTATACCGATTCCATTATGACTATATGAAGATTACATTCGGCGAGCAAGCCAAATTATTGTACACAGATACGGACAGCCTAATCTATCACGTAACTACTCCAAATATCTACGAATCCATGAGACGTGACATACACCAATTCGATACATCCGATTACCCGATAAATAATCCCTATGGAATGCCCCTTGCTAACAAAAAAGTGCTGGGTCTTATGAAAGATGAAAATAATGGTAAAATTATGACCGAGTTTATAGGGCTTAGGGCAAAATTATACTCGTATAATGTACAAGGTAATGAGCTTGAAAATGAACGTGCAAAGGGCGTCAGAGGAGCGACTTTAAAAACCGTTACGTTCGATGACTATAAAGAGTGTCTATTTCATTGTAAAACCCTGATTAGGACCCAGCACATAATACGCAGCTCAAAACATATTGTAGAGACGGTTAGGCAAAATAAAATCGTATTAAGCTGGCAGGATGACAAAAGAATTCTGTGTCTAAAGTCTACTGATACTGTACCATGGGGCTACCATGTGACGAGCGAACACATGTACATGGAAGCATAAATCTTCGAGCAGTAAGAGTCGGCAAAACCTCTCAACGTTTCACCAAATTTGCGTCTCTCTCTCTCTCTCTCTCTCTCTCTCTCTCTCTCTCTCTCTCTCTCTCTCTCTCTCTCTCTCTAGAAAACATAAACATAAAGTACCCACTGCAATGAAATATATATTTATCTATTCAGCAAAACGAATGCTTCTCGCTGATTCCGACGAAGAATCTTCAGATCAGGATGATTTAGTACAGCCGGATGGGGCAATAGCTGGACCGTCCGGGTTAACCCATTAAGGACCGAATGGACGTTTTTTTTTGTCTGTATTCAGTGGCTCTATTCAATATGAAATCGGTCCGAAAGAAAATCGAGATAAGTCATTTCCGATGTAAAATTGTCTGAACTTTCGATCTATCCAGTCAGAATTTTGAAAAAATACATATTAAAAAAGTTATAATTGTTTATTTGACAAAAAACATGAAATTTCGAAAAAATTTTTGGCTTTATCGAGCACTTTCGGATCGAAATTGGTTTAGGATTTTAAAGGTTACGCAAATTTTTGCGTCCATGGACCCTAAACTTTAAAATGCACTACAGGGTTTTTTCAAATCCAACATGGCGGCACCCAATATGGTGGCCTAAAGATAAAAATTTTTTGCTGATTCTAGTATTTTTAAATAAAACAACTTGTTCATGATGGATGATCGCGAAAATCAATTTGTGGGGGTTTTTTTAGTCGCTGATAATGAATCTGCTATTAATTTTTCAAAATTCAAAATGGCGGATCCAATATGGATGCCGAAATTTTTCAAAATTGTTCAAATGTTATGAAAATTGGTATACGGGGGTTTTCGGGGTCGCTAATTATAAATCTGCTATTAATTTTTCAAAATTCAAAATGGCGGATCCAATATGGCTGCCGAAGTTTTTCAAAATTGTTCAAATGTTATGAAAATTGGTATACGGGGGTTTTCAGGTAAGGTTGGTTAAAATAATATTCGTTGGCTCTAGCAAATCAGAAAGAATACACTTATCGCATCTTTAGCGGTATGGACAAAAAAATCATTTTCTTATCGGTGTTTTTATTCGAGAGCGTTGAAATTTTTCATGAGAGTGAAGCTACCCGCCAGCATTAGCCGCTGCAGTGGTAACGGTCAGAACCAACGGCCACTAAGGCATGAGATAGTTTCGATCTTTACCGCTCAGCATTCACATGCCTCGTTCTGTGTTTTTGCAGTAAAAAAATTTAATAACAATTATACGTTTTATAGATTTGGATTTGCCAAATTAGCGATTTGCGTCGACCAATGAGCCGATCGAAAGGTAATTCAAAAAAGTTGAAATAGTGGCGGGGACAACAGCGGTGGAAGCGGGGCTCGTGAAACAATGCTCGTAAGCCCACACCGTTGAACGCCACACGGACGCTCGAGAGCGCAACAAATGAACGCTAGGTGTGCGGCAATGTTCATGCTTGTCGCAATGGCCCAGCTGATGAGAATAAAAAGCCATGAAAAGAATAAAACAAAAAATAATTTTTCAGCAACGCTGGGAAAAATTGATGAAAAATTAAGTGATTATTGAGAATGGCGGCTTTTCCAAATGTTCATATTTTTTAATGTTTTTATCGGCCGAAGCCTTTATTTTGGCACGAAGAAAAATAAACAGACGGAGGGCTGAAAAAAATTGCATCTCATCACGGCAGTCGCTCAATTACATTTTTACGCGACATTCTTAAGGTTGTATCTGTCCAGGAAAGTCTAGAATTATTAAAAAAAAAAAGTATCGTAGAGATGGATTATGACTTCGATTCAGAAAATTTGCATCTGATTTAGCCAATCGCACAGTTGAACTTTGTCTCGATATTTTTAAGGGGATATCTAGCCAGCAAGGGATCCAATTTTTTTTGAAAAAAAATCAATAACAAACGAGATAATGCAATAATTACATTTCATCTCCACCTCTTTAGGGTGTTAGTAAAAAATGTCAGTCCTAGGGAAAAAACAATAAGCACCAAAGATTTAGAAAATTTAATTTCCAACAAGATTGTTCCTTACCATTTATACGTTAAAATCAATAACAAACGAGATAATGCAATAATTAAATTTTACCCCCTCTTTTGGGTCTTAATCGAAAAATATCGATCCTAGAGAAAAAATGATCGGGACCAAAATTATAGGAAATTTAATTATAAACAACTTTAAGGTGTAGAGTGAGTGTGGGACAGGTGGGCAAAAAGTGTGCGATAGTGAGGAGAGCGGGAAATTAAGGGGTGAAAAGTGCTGTGGGATAAGGAGGGTAGGACGGGATAGTCATGGGTGAACGATAAGGGATGGTGCGGCGGGAGGGAAAAGGAAGTTGGGTGGGTCGATTTTGAGGTTAGAGTGGTGTCGCGGCAGGGGGTGTGGGGGGAAAGCGGGAACGGGCGGCAGTCGAGCAGCGGCGAAAAAGCGGGCAAAGTGGGAAGAGAGAGAGTCGGAAGCGGTCGGTAAGGGGGAAAGGTGTCGGTAGGGAAGGAAGTGAAGTGTGTGGAGGAAGCAGCGGAAGGTAAAGAGTAGACAAGTAGTGAGGATGGGCGACGAGGGGAGAAGAGTCGGTGTAGAGGAAGAGAAGAGAAGGGGAAAATCGAAGAATGCGGAGGAGAGGAGCAAAATAGAAGGAAGGTCGCCGGAGAAAAAAGCAGAGGAGGAAGGATGGCTGAAAAAAGTAACGGACAGTATGGGGGAGGTGATGAGGCGGGAAAGAGAGAGGGGGGAGAAAAGGTTGGAGGAAATAGCGAAGGGGTGGGAGAAGAGAGTGGAGGGCATGGCGAAGCGTTGGGCGGAGAGAATAGAGGTGGTAGTGAGGGAGGCGAGAGTGGAAAGGGAAGAGATGATAAAGAGATGGGAGGGAAAAAGGACGGAGTTGAGAAGCCGGATTGACAAGCTGGAAAAGAAAGTGGAAAGCCTAGGGGAGGGGGAGGGGGGTAGAGGGTTCAGGGAACAGGGGAAAAGGACGAAAGGGGGGAGTAGAAATGAAGAGGAGGGAGCAAGGAAGGTGAGAGAGTTGGAGATAAGATTGAATAGGGGGGAGAGGGAGAAAAGAGCCAGGAATGTAGTAGTAAGAGGGGTTATGAGAAAAGAGGGGGTGCAATGGGATAAAGAGATAAAAAGGATATGGAGTAAGATGGAAGTGATAGGAAGGATAAAAGATATGATGGCAATTGAAGGGGTAAACGAAGAGGGCAGGGGTATGGTGTTGGTGGAGATGGAGGGGAGGGAACAGAAGAGAGAGGTGATGAAGTCAAAAGGGAGGTTGAGAGGGGAGAAAGTTTGGATAATGGACGACTTGACGAGGATGGAGAGAGAGGTGAAGTGGACGATAGAGAGGGAGGCAGAGGTGGAAAGGAGGAAGGGGAAGACCGTGCGGGTAGGATATATGAAGATGTGGGTAGACAACGAATGGAGGAGGTGGGACGAGATGAAGGGGAGATGGAGGAAGATGGAGGGGGAGCGGAAGGAAATAACGGCAGCGATGGGGGAAGGGTTGGGGGGGAGCCAAGTCGTAGGCTGAGTGCGCAAGGGCATAGAGAAGGGGGGGCGGGAGGGTAGTGGGGGCGGGGAGGATTTGGGGGGGAGGGGGAGTAGAGTGGTGCGGCGGAAATGGAAGTCATGGTGTGAATGAGGTGAATGAATGAGGAAGGAAGTAAGGAATGAGGAAGGAATTAAGGAATAATTAAGGAATGATAAAGAATTAAGGAGTGATATTGGTATGTCTTTCTCTCTCTCTCTCTCAAGAATAAAGGGTAGGGTAACATAGGTTAAGTGTAAGATAAGGTAAAACGTGTGAGCGGAGCGGGAGTCCGCAATGTACCCCGCAAGGGAAATAAACATTTATACTACTAAAAAAAAAAAAAAAAAAAAAAATTATGAACAACTTTGGTGTAACGTCCTGGGTCGAAAAAACACAAATAAATTTTAAAATTTCATTTCATATACCATTTATCAAACATAAAACCGGATCCGTATGATCCGCAGTAGAAATATTTAATCTCTCATTTATTCACGGGAAAAACACGAATGACCAGGGGTGACCCTCATTGCCGGAGTTCTCCCGCCAAGCACGAAATATGCCTGCGAGCATACATACGAAATTTCAGTCTTTAAAATACTAACGAAGCTCGTCGCGGGGAGAAGGCGCGTGAGTAACGAACCGGCGTATGTCGCGCGTTATCACCGACCTCCCACAGATGTTGGAAGCCAGTGAGAATCAGCGTCTTGCCGGCTCGCACAAGATGACTGCGCTTATCACCTAGGGACGAGCCTAAACATAAGCAAAAGTTGCGCCTCGAGAAAATCGATGTACCGGCATTAATTCCGTCCGAAGAGTATCGATGTCTCGACGCTGACTTTGTATATCACTTAAACTACAATCATGCCTCGAGAATATCGATATCCTGGCACCAACAATAGTCGGAATTTCGTCTGGAGAGTATCGATGTCTCGACGCTGATTTTTCATATCACCAGTCGTCATAACTGGAAATGCGTCTGGAGATTATCGTCAGCAGAATGTCGAGGTGTGAGAGAAACTCTTCCCTCATGCGCCGACGTCTCCCACTTTACGCGACAATAGAATAAGGGCCTATATAATGACCATCGCGAATTAAGGACAAGTCAGTCGAACTTCGAGCCTGATCACCCGAGATCACTCAAAGCTATAGCCCGTCGCGAATTATTCAAATTCATTCTAAGTTAAAATACTGTACTTTTTCAACATAAGAATCGGTAGCACGGTAGCCCCGGCAAAACCAGTGTAAGAAAAAAATAAAAAATAAATAAATAATAAAAAAAAACCAAAGAAAAATAAAACGCATTCGCGTTTCATTTGTGCACCAGCGGCATTAAATAAGAGGGGGAAACTGAACAAACCGAACTTTGAGCTGTCTACATTCTCGAGCGGAACTCCCATCGAAATCCACGTATTTCCAACACCTCTCTCTCTAACTACAGCATAGTGCGCTAGATGCACATGCCTGAGTAGTTACTTTTCTCACTCTCTCTAACTACAGCATAGTGCGCTAGTTGCACATGCCTGAGTAGTTACTTTTCTCACTCTCTTTAACTACAGCATAGTGCGCTAGATGCACATGCTCACGTAGTTACTTTTCTACCTCTCTCTCTAACTACAGCATAGTGCGCTAGATGCACATGCCTGAGTAGTTACTTTTCTCACTCTCTCTAACTACAGCATAGTGCGCTAGATGCACATGCCTGAGTAGTTACTTTTCTCACTCTCTCTAACTACAGCATAGTGCGCTAGTTGCACATGCCTGAGTAGTTACTTTTCTCACTCTCTCTAACTACAGCATAGTGCGCTAGATGCACATGCTCACGTAGTTACTTATTCCTCTCTCCGGGTACAGCCCTGTGCACCAGATGCACGCTCTGTACTCTAACCAGCCAACCACAAAATCGCGCACTAGATGCACGCACTGGGGTGGAGGTTCCAACCCTACCATATGAGAGTTCTGCCCGAGAGTTAGGACTCACTCAAAGAGGGGTCACCAAATCTTTTTTAATTTAGATTTATATGGGTAAACGCCGCGGTGGCAAGGATAAAAAATTAAAGCGCGTCGCTTTTATCGAACGACATTCTGTGGGCGGAAGTAACGGTGAAGTACGGGTTATTGTACCGGTTGCTGAAACGGCAGTAAAAATCGTGGCCCAACCCCTACCGGGCCCTTCAACGAAATCCGATTTTCCTCTCGGATCACCGAGTATCAAGGAGCGCCCTGTGGGAGTAGCCACGATATTTAGAATTCCCGAGGGAACGGCCCCGTACGTTCTCCCCGACCCGATTCTTCCGGGACCCGTTCACCGGCCCCATAGAGATAGTGTCAGCGACGTATCTACGTTAGGCGCAGACTCCGACAGCGCGGACTCCGACGACAACGAAGAAATTATCACGTTGGAATAAAGACCCGCTACGCCCAAAAAAGTAAGTAAAAATTTACCACTTTCATTACCGCGAGCCTCTATCCCCGACCGGCGCATTCCGGCCGAAACAAGAGGCACCCCTATTTC
Source organism: Rhorus exstirpatorius (assembly GCA_963564615.1). Lineage (NCBI taxonomy): Eukaryota > Metazoa > Arthropoda > Insecta > Hymenoptera > Ichneumonidae > Rhorus > Rhorus exstirpatorius. Next base: position 5,619,242 of record OY751319.1, on the reverse strand, counting down.
TATTTATACCCTATCGTTCTCACCCAGGACGTGACATTGGTTATCACCATTTTTTGCGTAAAATTGAATATAAACGAGTTATTCAATAATTAAAAATTCACCCTTAAATTCAAGATGGCGGCTGAAGCGAGGGGGTGCGATTCCCGAAAACCGAAATGAAGATTGCCGGTGACCCCTCCCAAACGATTCCCGAAGAAAAATTGCTACTTTCAATTTTTTCCGTGTCAAATCCTAATTCGACTGGACTATAAGAAGTATTCACTTCAAAAACATTGTGGTTTTCACTTTTTTGCGACTTTTTCATATTCTAACGCCAGATTATCGATGTTGGTACTGAAACGAAGACTTTTGTCGAGAAAAAAAAAAAAAAAACATTCGAAAAGCCACTATTCTAAATAATTACCGAAAATAAATAATAATTTCACGAGTATTGGAAATCATTGTTCGAATGCTGATGAACATTAATTGCTTAAAAAATGTGATGTTTAAAATTCTTCAGTTCCCGCAGTTCCATTCATTTCATTTTTGTCCCCGATATTCATATTCTCATTCCAACGATCAAGGTGCGGAAGAAAAAAATTGATTGAAGAAAAATCTTCAGTGGAACCCCGGTTGAACATGAGATTACCAATGTCGGGGACAAAAATGAAATGCATTGAACTGCGGGAACCATCAAATGGAGGGAACGCAGTTCCATCCATTTCATCTTTGTCCCCGACATTGGTAATCTCATGCTCAACTGCGGTTTAACTGAAGATTTTTCTTCCGTACCTTGCTCGGGTTGATGGTTTGGTTTTATAGCATTGCACTCTTCCAACAACTAATATGAGCCAATATGAGCTGAGTTTTCGAAATGCTCTATGTTGATGAACTAGAGCTCGCCTCCTCATCGCTAACAATGACATGGCGTCTATTTTGTTGTGCATCTTTGTTGTTTTTTTTTTTTGAAATATTGTTATTGAAAACACCTTTCATGGTAGCAGTATCCTTCGGAGGAACATGTTTTCGCTTCCATCTATCTCCCGCGTTGTATACCTACTGTTACGTCCCGCGACTTTCGGGACTTTTGCATCGATTTGAGATTACTTATATCTTGTAATTCTCAATAAAATTCAATACGAGGAAAGGGACCCGGTCATACGAGAGAAACGTTTTTTTTTCTTTGGAGAACTTGGATAGGTTGGGCTGTCTTCAAATCGAGCCGTCGAAACGAATATGGTCTCAAGTGAGCATAAATTATGGAGAGGTGACGCCATGGCGCCGTCGATATCGCAGCTCTTTATAACAAAATGTCCATCGTCGGGCGTGAAGAAAAACATCCGTCGATGCTGAAGAAATCTTTGGCCATGGCATCAGATTACTCAGAAGTGGTGGGCCTTTGTGCACAACGAAAAGCAATGTGCATGGGACACTAATACAGGCTGAGTGCAAAGTCTTTGCCTTCGTGAGAACCACAGGCGGTCTCTTTGGGTGTGTGTGAGAAGGAAAGCAGGAGAGACAGAGCATGTATGGCTCATCTAAAGCGAAGTGACCGGTTGTATGGCTCATCTAAAGCGAAGTTCCTTATCCCCGAATGAAGACTTTATGAACTGAATTCCCGAAAGTACGTGAGTGAACGGATGTAAAAATGTAAAATCAAGAATAAGCATGGGTACCTGGGTCAGGTCATCGGTGATGGTAAAGGTGGCGTTAGATTATAAATTATTGCATTAAAATGTTTAATTTTATTTCAAACTAGGTCGGGATATCCATGAATCGAAATTGGTCGAAGAGAAGAGAATTCTTCTTTCAATCTTTGTTGTTTTTCTTTTTTTTTTTCTTGCTCCGAAATTATGGGAGGTTTTAGCCTTGTTACGACTTTTTGGGAACGGCGTCTGGAAAAAGTCATCGGATAATTCTCATGGGCGGTCTACATGAGCTCTGCACGTGATCGATAAATTAACGCAGTGGTTGAGTCAAGGAGACTCGATGGAAGAAAGATTTAGACGAAGCACCCAATCATCGACGACCAAAATTAAACAAACTTTTGAGAATATCTGTTTATGCTTGGACTGTTATTGGACTTCAATTTAATGAGCACTGGATGTTTATGCTGCACGAAAAGGACGCCCGAGTCTACAGCCAAAGAAAGATAGCAAGCAGTGCTTTGTCCCACGTCCTGGGATTCAGAAGGCGTATGTCCCATCGACATCCGATTCCGAGCTCTCGCCTACGAAGGAGGGGCGACACCAAAATTCAACATCAAGTCCAACAATGACCCCAAAAGCGTAGCAAGCGCATTATTTAATTAACGTTTTTCTTTTAATTAAAAATGACCAAATTCAAAGATTTCAGGAGATTTCGTAATGCATGGGTAAAGGTTTATGTGGAAATGAAAATTGTGAACGAATCCGTTTTCCTAGTATAATAATTGAGAGATTGATGAACAAATGTTTGGGCGATAATTGCGTAATTATAAAGTATATTCTTCCTGTAATGACAAGTAAGAGAAATGATAAAGCCGGAATTATAAAATTGCATAGGATCCGAAGTATATTGATAGAATTTTCAATTGTTGTAACAAACGTAGAATCTGAATAACTGGTTAATGAGTATGAGAATTTTGAGTAATTGAGATATGGCAAAATGATTTTATTTTGTGTAATTATTGGAAAGTTTGGAATGAATTAATTATAATCCAAAAGCAATTGCATGTCATACACCATTGCATCAGAACCTCCGCATAGTGAATAATCAAAAAAATAAATAGGAATGAATGGAACGAGAGAAAAGATCGAACGAAATCCAGAGCGAGAAAGATACAGAGAAACAGAGGAGAAGTTGTCACTGAACGAGAGTACGAATGGAAATGTATGTGTATGTGTGTGTGTGTGTGTGTGTGTGTGTGATATCGAGAGCCTATGACGGGTCAACGCATGGCCCATAAGAGAAGTCAAATGCAAGCATGGAGGGATGAGAAGGAGAGAGTGACCAGAATGAAGAAGAGGGGTTTACTCCTCCGCTGTGTGGAACCTCCAAAACGAGGCATGAGAGAGTGAAAAAGAAAATACGAAAGAATGAGAGAGAAAGAAAATACGTAAGAATGAGAGAGACAGAGTAAGCGTCTTCATGAAAAGACGGCGTATGTACGAGCAATTCGTTTTCTGATCATTAGGTAATAATGGAATAATTATTATAAATATGATCGCACACGTCCTTCGATAACGTGGAATCACAGTTAATATTTTTTTTAATTAGCCGGTCAAGATCGGAGTGAGTGAGGGCAAAATGAGGAGATTGAGTGCGGGAGGCAAAAAAGAAGGTGTAAACAGCCAGCACTTTTAGTTCTCGAGTTTATTTATTGGCGTAGTCGTGGATTACACGAGAGACGCGGACGCGGATCACGCGGAACGAAAAGGTTGTAATGAAACAATATACGTAATTTTAAAAACACGCGAAAAGACGGAAAGTTTGCGAATAAATGATGCCAACACGGTAATCGAGGTGCGCTTTTCCTCGCGGCTCGTCAAATAATAACTGATTCTTCTCTCCGAGAGTTTAGCATTGAACGAAGGCCCTCGATGAGAGGGGACAGCGGGAGTATTCAGTGAGCCGAGTTGGTGTGTCTTTGTGAATAGTGTCGATCCGAGTATAAGAGAATTTTGTTTACGATTTGATATCTCGACCGAACGTTGAGAAATTATGCCTTTTAAAACTTGGCATTTCTTCGGCCTTATTGGGTCGACATGTATCTCAAATAGCGAAAATTCCGAACAAAAGGAATGCAGGAATGAATATTATATTATACGGATGAATTCATGTTAATCATAAGTATAAATTTTCGATTATATAGATTCCAGGGAATCATCGGGGATGCGAGGTGGAGGCGGCGGAGGAGCCTGGAGCGTCTAAGGCGTCTAAGGGCGTACCTCCCCACTGCCGAAACTAAGCTATCCTAGAAGACCCTATATAAGACCGGGTAATGAGCCCGCGGTACGTCAGAGTCGGAAGAAAATTTTAAGTAACGAATCGCTGTCAGAAAATCGGCGGAATTTTAAGTAGACGAATCGCTGGCAGTCGGAGGCCAGAGTAGATCTCAGTTTTAAGTCGCGGTATGTCAGAATGTTCAGAAAAAGTCCGGAGAATTCTCAAGCAAAATCGCTGTCCGTCGTGGCAATTTATTTTTCTTTATATACTTTTTATCATTTTTGACACAGTATCTCAAGTTTATTTTATTTTATTTTATTCGACCGATTTCAGTACCGAACAATTTTATTTTGTGAACAATTTTATTTTTGCGAACAATTTTATTTTTGCGTACAATATTTTTATTCCTATTTTGTTGTGAACAGACATTTTATTTTCTTTTCATGTGGACATTGAGTTTTAAAGAGCAATATATTTTGGAGAGAACATTTCGCTTTTGTGTTGGACACTGTTTTCGCCCTGCAACCAATTACCATTCCGTTCATCTTCGTGGTCAATCGTTTTTATCATCTTCATCGTCGAATCCTTGACGGATCATCAACATCATCAAAGTTTTTCATTTTTCTTTCCGTAAAAAGGGATCGTCAAGTAGTAAGTATCTCAAAATGTTTTCTCGCATGTGTCAGTATATCTTCGTTCGTGTTGCACGGTGTCTCCGACCCCGGTTGACACCCCATGACGTCTCGAGGCCCGTAACCGAAACTACCGGGTTATTCACCGTTGAAGGTCTATGAAATATTTTCGTCGTTGTTTTCCCTTTTCGTGTTATTTTTGTCGTTTTAGATTCAGATTTTTGGTGTTAAATTCAGTTTTATGGAGATTCAGATTTTTTGTGTTAAATTCAGTTTTATGGAAGTTCAGATTTTTGTGTTAAATTGAGTTCTGCGAAAAGGTTATGTCAATTTAATTTCAGTTTTGTGAAAAGTGTCTGACCAAAATTATTTTGCCAATTTTATTTTCCTCATGTTTCAATTCAATTCTTTGTCCGATTTATTTAATGTTCTTTAAAATTATTTTATTTCATTGTGCAATTCGATTATTTCAATGTTCCGAGTAAATCATTCCGAAAAACCTGTTCGTGTTTCAATCGATTGTAGGATTATTTTTCGTGTGAATTTATTTTCTCCTAGGAAGTGCTCATATTCGTAAATTCAGTGAGAAATGTGCGAGTTAAATTCATTTTCCAAAAATTGAGAATTTCTTTGAGTGATTAAATTCAATCGAGTCGTGGTCGAGTAAATTCTTTGTTGATTTTTGTTTGTGTGAGTTGTGCTGTCTATTGACCATGGACCTCTTCCAATTAAAAATAGCTTTCGTTGTATCAGTGGTCATCTTAGTCCTCGCGATAATTTCGTTTGTCCTTGTAGTTCGCGCGGATAAACCCCAGGAGGCTTATCTTGAGGATAGCCCTGTAGTTTATTTTCTCTTGCGTCAGTGAAGGTTTAGTCCCGTTTTTATCAGAATTTATTCAATGTGATCATACTATTTTTGTCCCTTTATATTACGAGTTTATTTGTCCGATTTTGCCGAATTACAATTTATTAATCTTTTTCGATGTATCTCGCGAAATTTAAAGAGTTTTGTTCGTGAGATCTTATTTCAATTTGCCATTGTTACCAAATTATGCACTCTCCGCCCATCCTGAGCAATTTTCCGCAAGGTTAGGCTCAAAACAGGGCAATAACCTGGCCAATGCCGATTTTATCTCGAATAACGTGTTAAAGGGAAAGCCGCGCTTTTCTTGGCCGAGATGAGAAAAATCGAGGGTCAGGACGTAACACTACATATCATCGTTGGTTTTTGTACATCACTCTGTGTCGTCGCCGTACCAACTTTTTCGCCGAGGATAGTACCTGGGAAATTTCGCAAAAAAAATGTTTCAGTCCATTTTGTTTACTAAACATATACATGATCGTTATTCATGCAGATTATATCGATAATTCCATATAATATTCAGGCAAAAGCTAAAACACGTCAATTTCGTTTCAAGTAATTGACACATACCGATAAACCAGAGACTAGTAGAGAGATCGCCAACGCAGGTGCTCGAGGGGGTTTCGACTGGCCGAGGTAGTGGGGGTAGTTCGCGTGGACATTGACTCGGGCGGTGTGGCAGATTTTGAGTCAGCTGTGTGCACATTGGCCTCCCGGGTAATGCAGGTTGACTATGCGTGGCGTGCACATGGTATCGAGCGAAAACGCAGATATATGTTACACGGACCACGGACTGTGAACCGCTAGCACAGTCTGCTACCCTGTCGGTCTTGGGATCGAAACTACACTACATACTCGCATTTTTTTTCGGAATTAATGTTTCGAATATTTTTTTTTTTTATATTTAGTAATAACGATGTTTTAATTTTAGTAAATAAACGGTATATACTGTTATTATAACGAATCTTTGCTACAGGAAATATTTTTATTTTATTACTCTGTATTCTTCAAATATTCCTGTCAAATATTCCTCAAGGAGTTTGCACACATTGGCATCCCAAAAAATAGGCCTATTTATTTTATATCCAAACATAAGGAATCTTTTACCAAATCTTTAACCCCACACCCCGCCGCGCAGATATACGGAGTAAAATATACGGTATAAATGGTAATCTCGAGAAAATTACCGCCATTAAATTTTTTAGACCAATAATAATTGGTTCCTCGAAGTATAAAAAGTTTATTTATTTATTTATTTACATTTATGCAAACACCACGCGCAATTTTTTTTAAAATTAATATGTTTTTCAATATTTAATTTTTTTTTTATTTTGTAGTAACAATATTTCAATTTTAGTAAATAAACAGCACCTACTGTTATTTTGATGAATCTTTTTGCTACAGGAAATATTTTTATTTAATTACTCTGTATATTGTTTAGATATTCATGTCAAATATTTCATAAGGAAGTTGTACACATTGGAATGCCACAAAATAAGCCTATTTTCATAATTCATTCATAAGTATAAATCGATCTTGTATACTGAAACCTTGATTATTTGGTCAATAAAAAAATAAATTCATACAAGTCTAAAACAATTGAGTCTAAACAACCAGGCAAAGGTCTAAAACAACCAGCTGTTTCTACACTTTCGAAGGACAATATGACATTGCACCAAAATTTCATCCCCCCACTATTGTTGCCCCTCGAAATAATGATTAATGAATTTTCAATTTTACATAAATTATAAGTTTGTAACTGCTGATCGGATTTAAATGATTAAAAAAGGATATTTTTTATCTTTGTTGCTCTTAAAAAAAAAATACGCCGTCGGCGGAGAAAAACGTATTAGACAGTTTTCGGGGTAATTTTTTGATTTTTTTGTTCTTTCTACGAAAGGGCTACCCGGAATTCCACTCACTATTTTTTTTTCCTGGTAGAAGGGGCAAGACGCAACTCCGCGGGATTTTTTTAAGATGGAAAAGGGCATCAGTGGAGAGGGAAAAATTGTTTTTTGTCAATTTACCCCGAAAACTCTCTAATGAGCTTTTACCCGATGACGGCATATTTTTTTTTTCGAAAAGGGCAAAAAAATAAAGATTTTTCCTTTAATCGTTTAAATCCGATCAGCCGTTACGAAGCTATGATTTTTACAAAATTAAGAATGATTTATTAGTCATTATCTCGAGAACCAACAATAGTGGGGAAATGAAATTTTGGTGAAATGTCGTGTATATACTGTCCTTCGAAATGCCTACACTGAATAATTTTTTCGAGGCGAAAAAAACGGAATGGTTGAGTCGACGTGGAACGCGACATATGTATGTGTGCGTGTGTGTGTGCATGTGCATGCACGTTTGACTTTATCACATACAACAATAAGATGCGAGAATGGCAAATAAATAAAAGATTTTGAACTTTTTTGGAAAATTCTAGAGCTTGCTGAGGAATCATGGAATGTGCCATATGGACATATATAATATGTGTGTGTGTGTGTGTGTGTGTGTGTGTGTGTGTGTAAGTGTAAGTTCGACAGGGAAAATCACGGTGAAACGTGTTCGATAATAGGCTCCTATAGTAACTGTCGAATGATGAGTGCATATTATTTCCCTGGCATGCCCCTGATATACGATTTGACGCTCGTTTCGATGTGTACTTCTTTTTTATCATATAAATATTGTAATTTGTAAAACGCTCGTAAAAGGGTTTCTATCCGAGAAATAAATAAATAAATGAATAAATAATATAAATAAATAGATTAATAAATAGACTTTATACTTAGCGGATCCAATTATTATTGGTCTAAAAAATTTAATCACGGTAATTTTCTTGAGATTACCATTTATGTCGTATATTTTACTCCGTTCATCTGCGGGATTAAAGATTTTTAGTAAAAGATTCCTTATGCTTAGGATATAAAATAAATAGGCCTATTTTTTGGGACGCCTCCTTGAGAAATATTTTACAGGAATATTTGAAGAATACAGAGTAATCAAATAAAAATATTTCCTGTTGCAAAGATTCGTCATAATAACAGAAATATACAAAAAAAAAAGTATATGTCAATTCCGAAAAAAAATACGCACCGTGGTTTCGATCCTAAGACCGACAGGGTAGCAGCCACGGACGCAATGACCACTGCCACGACCTATGTACGTATATGATGTTGGTTACCGCATTATGTTGATCTACAGGAGGCTAAACCGCCAATTAATTTAATTTTATGTCACTTTGGTCGAGTTAGATATGATATAAACAACAATATTGCCAAAACGTTCATGCTAGAATGAAAAAGTCGTCTCTGACGCAGTAACGTATTGATAAGCATATTTTTCCGCAATACAGGCACGACAATTTTTGTGATATATACTTAAATGAATGCTTATTATAACTAAATTTTGAGATAAAGACTCGTTTTTTGTCATCAAGACATAATCTAGTGTATAAATAAAGGGCAGCTCTCACATTTTTTGTCTTCTACAACAAACGCGTGAATCGCGGTTCGAAACGGCCAAAACGGTTCACAGTCCGTGGTCCGTGTCCATATATCTGCGTTTTCGCTCGATACCATGTGCACGCCACGCTCAGTCAACCTGCATTACCCGGGAGGCCAATGTGCACACAGCTGACTCAAAATCTGCCACACCGCCCGAGTCAATGTCCACGCGAACTACCCCCTCCACGACTAATCCCCCCTGACTAGCTTTACACCCGCAGGGCGACCGTTGGCGATCTCTCTACTAGTCTCTGGATAAACAATGCCAACTACAATATGACAATAAATATACTATATATGTACCTATGATAACTTGATAAATCTTCGTGTCTCTGAATTGAAGAGTTCTTTTCTTTCCAGTCCATGAATAATCTCGCGCTAAGTTGTCATCGATTATTGTACTCAATATATTGGTGATGAATTAGATGACCCTGCACAGATCTTCCGAGGCTTTTCGAGACTCTTCAAAGGTCTTCCGAGGCCTTCGTAGATTCTGCACAGGCGTTCCGAGACCCTGTGAAGGCGTCATTGGAAAAAAAAATTGCCTCGCAATTAGCATGAACAGCAACATAAACAAAACAAAAGAGAAATACCTAAACCGAAATTTTTTAAATATTTAACAAAATTTCAAATAAAAAAAATTTAAAAATTTAAAAATTTCAAATAAAAACAAATAATCCGATTTTCAACAAAATTTCAAATCGATAAAATTTTAAAACTTCTAGATTTCAAATTAAAACAAACAATTTAATTTTTTAGATCTGCTAAGGGCCAGCGGGGGCCTTCAAAGACCTCGCGATGGCCTTTCGCAGCATTCGGAGGCCCTGCACAGATATTCCGAGGCCTTTCGAGATTCTTCAAAGGTCTTCCGAGGCCTTTGGAGACTCTGCACAGGCGTTCCAAGACCCTATTAAGGCGTTGTTGGAAAAAAAAATTGCCTCGCAATTAGTATAACCAGCAACATAAACAAAACAAATGAGAAATACTTAAAACAAAATTTTTTGAATATTCAACAAAATTTCAAATAAAAAAGTTATGAATTACAAAATTTTAAACAAAAACAAATAATTTAATTTTCAACAAAAATTCAAATCCAATGAATTTAAATAATTCAAAATTTAAAATCAAAACAAATAATTCAATCTTTTAGATCTGTGAAGGGCCAGCGGGGGCCTTTGAAGACCTCGCGATGGCCTTTCGCAGCATTCGGAGGCCCTGCACAGATATTCCGAGGCCTTTCGAGACTCTTCAAAGGTCTTCCGAGGCCTTCGGAGACTCTGCATAGGCGTTCTAAGACATTATGAAGGCGTTGTTGGAAAAAAAAATTGCCTCGCAATTAGCATAACCAGCAATATAAACAAAACAAACGAGAAATACCTAAACCAAAATTTTCCAAATATTCAACAAAATTTTAAATAAAAAAAAAATTTTAATTTCAAAATATCAAATAGAAACAAATAATTCAATTTTCAACAAAATTTCAAATCCAATAAATTTAAATATTTCAAAATTTCAAATGAAAACAAATAATGCAATCTGTTAGATCTGCGAAGGGCCAGCGTGAGCCTTTGAAGACCTCGCGATGGCCTTTCGCAGCCTTCGGAGACCCTGCACAAATATTCCGAGGCCTTTCGAGACTCTTCAAAGGTCTTCCGAGGCCTTTGGAGACTCTGCACAGGCGTTCCAAGACCCTATAAAGGCGTTATTGTAACAAAAAAATTGCCTTGCAATGATCATTGCGAATGTGGATGAAGATGAGAAGAAAGGAGAGCGAGAAATAAAAGAAAGTATCTGTGGAAATGTTAATGTGGATTGTAAAGAGTAAACAGCGGAAATGTAGGAAGTGAAATAAAGTAAAATAAAATGAAGTAAAATAAGCAAAGTGTGAGAGGAACGAGCGAGTAAAAAGAATGTGGAAGGTAGGATTGGAAGGACGGAAATATAATGCGAGGCAGAGATTGAATGAAAGGGTTGAAAATAGCAGAGGGAGCAAGGGAGGAATAATGCGGCTAAAGAATGTGAAATGTAGGAATGAGAGCGGAAAATGTAAAGTGAAAAAAGAGAGAGTCAAGAATGCGGGAAAAACAAAAGGTGTGAAAAATGGAATGTGGAAGAGAATTCATAACATTTGTAAGAAACTGTAAACGTTGTACAAATAAAATTCATCGATTGATACTCGTCCATTTTCAAAAAAAAAATTTAACATCCTTAATACTAAAAAAAACTTTAAAAAATAAAATTTCGTGGTCTCGTCTCGACTTTTTTTGTTTTTCTGACATTATTTTTTTCATTTCCGGCTGCAGGCGTATGCCTGATTGCCATGAAAAGGCTCTTCTCGTAGTTCGTCAAACACTTTAGTTTTTCGATGTCCGGCAAAATGTGTTTCACATAGTTGTTTCGGATCGACATTGGGCTCTTATGCGTCATAAACTGGAAACAAAAAAAATAAAAATTAATTTTATAACAACACCGGCACACAAAAAAAAGTGGTCTGTACTTTTGACCAGAAATATCTAGGTTTATGTATTTCGATCCGCTGAATTCGAATTTGAGTTCCGTTTGAACCGCAAACCTCCAAAATTTTGAGTAAATTGCCAAAAAACCGCTAAAAATAGCAAAAAAATGCAGTATTGGAAGCGAGAAATTTTATTATGAACTAGATCAATGTTTGTTATGTATTTCGATGCGCTGAATCCAAATCTGAAGTTGATTTAGCTCCTCAACCCTCCGAATTTTAAGTAAATTGCAAAAAACCGATAAAAATCGCTAAAAATAGCACAAAAAAATGCATTATTTACGCGAGAAATTTTTTTACGAACTAGATCATTGTTTCTTATGTATTTCAATGTGCTGAATCCGAATTTGAAGTTGATCCAGCTCGTCTACTCTCCAAATTTTGAGTAAATTGCAAAAAACCGATAAAAATCGCCATATAGCAGAAAAATACAGTAATGCAAGCGAGACATTTTTTTACGAACTAGATCAATGGTTCTTTTGTACTTTCGATGCGCTCAATCCGAATTTGAAGTTTATTTAGCTCGTCAACCTATTAAATATTCAGTAAATTGCAAAAAACCGCTGAAAATCGCTAAAAATTGTAAAAATTGAAGTTATGCAAACGAAAAAAATTTTCTCGAATTACAATATGTTTTTGGTGTATTTCGATAGGCTGAATTCAAATCACAAGTTTATTTAGCTGGTAGACCCTCCAATGTTAGAGTAAATTGCGAATAACCGCTGAAAATTGCTTAAAAAAAACGTGAAAAATTGCAATTATGCAAACGAAAAAACATTTGTTAAATTAAATTAAGTATTTTTCTTTTTTATTTTGATGTACTGAATTCAAAGTCAAAGTCAGTTTGGTATTTTAAGTTGGAGGGTGTACAAGCCAATAACCGACTTCGGTTTGTGTGCCGCTGTAATTAGGCAAATAATTAAAATTTTAAAGGTACACTATTACCGCAATATTAAAACTTACCCCTTCCTCGATCATCCTCTTCCAGGCGTTCAAGCCTTTGGAAGTTGAAATGGTCCTTCGCAGCAGCAGCCAACGCAGCATGACTTCTTTTTCCATTTCGGAATAAGGTTTCTTTCTACAGAAAGATAAATTTCAATTATATTTTTATACGATAAACTAAGGAACGAAGAAGAAGAAAGAAGCAGGAAGTCGACCGGGAACAACGGAAACCGCGGGCAGAGGAAGATGTGCGCGAACGGAATATGTGGAAATATGGCGATATTGGGTAGAGACAGAAAGCAGACTGGAGAAAATGATACACGAAAAGAAGGGTGGGAAAGTACGAGAGAGTGATAGGAAAGAATATAATTGGGTTGGGCAAAAAAGAATTGTGAAAAGGACGTAAAAGGAAGCAAGAATGCGAAAAGAGGGATGGGAGCAAATTTAAGTGGTTTGGGTAAAAATAAATGTGGAAAGGATGAGAAAGGAGAAAGTGGAAAAATGGAACAAAGCGGAAAAATGGATCTAAGTGGAAAAGCAGAACTAAGTGGAAAAATTGAACTAAGTGGAAAAAATGGAACTAAGTGGAAAAAGGAACTGAGTGAAGAAATGTATGGGCAACAAAGGGCTTAAGAAAGCATAGTAAATGGGAAGATGGAAAAACAGGGTAAAAAGAATAAGAGGCGAGGGTAAATTTGAGGAACGGAATAGCAATGGAAATAAACGTTTAGGTATGGGCATCAAAGAAAAGTGGAAAGGACGTGATAGGAAAAAGGAAAAAGGAAAAAATGGAACAAGGTAAAAGAGATGCGACGGATAGATAAAAAGGATTCGGGAAAGGTTAACAAGTCGCTTGAGAAAACGTGGAGGTAGAGGGAACGAGCAAGATGGCATAAGATGTAATATAAGTTGGATGTGAAGCAAGAAAGGAAGGTCGGAAATGTAAATGTAAATTCAATTGTAAGTGGAAAATAAAGAGCGGTGGTAGGATAAAGGTTTGAAATGTAAGTGTTGTCACGTACAACGTTACAATTTAAAAATTCCTTTTTCTTAATTTTGTTTTCCGTTTTTAAAATAAGTCGAGACCCACACGAACTTCAAACCAAAAACGTGCATCTTTAGAACTTTTCACACGCCTCGATTTTCGTAATAACTCTGCATGTGGGAAGCAATAAACTTCCAAATTTATGCGACAAGTTCTTTTGAAGTCATAGTTCGTTTTTCTCAAAACGAACTGTGAACCGCAGGTGCAGCACTAAGCTATAAAAATACCCCCTTCTACGATTAGTACATAGCCACGCGTCAATATATATATGTATACATGCATAGGCCTGCTTGACTCTTCTCAGCATGAGAATGTTTTCGTCAAGAGCCACAAGTGTTACAATAAAGGAAGCCGCTAAGCGTTCCTAAGACACGTGGGTAAGAGACCCTAATAATATCTTCATTGCCGCTCTGGAAAAGAATTTCCAAGAATTGTAGAAGAAGTCGAGCACGCCGATGCCCAAATTCGAAGACGCCACACACTCTTTCTTTCTCTCTCTCACTCTACCGCTCTCTGTTCATTCACACACACCACACACAAAATGCAATGTTACATATTAGCCACAGAGCGCACGTGTTCCTCCACCCCCACATAAATGGACCTGTATGGGACCTCGGCATGAGAGCAGTAATAAGAATTTTCCGACCGAGCTCCGAGTGCAACCATAGAGATGGCCAAGAGCCCTATGACACTCGGATGACAAGTCGTAAAATCTGATTTTTATTGCTGCTCAAGAAATAGAAACTAGATGAAAGCACCAAAAGCGGCGATGCCTAAAATTATAAACCCCACCTCCCACGATTCACTTAACCCCACTCTTTCAAAAATACAGATAGTCCATCTCAGCAGGAGATAAGCTACACCTCTATGACCATATTTGAAAATTCAAATCCCTTCCATTATTCAGATTCCGATCTTATAAAAAGGCACCCCTTTTGCCCAAAAATCAGTTCCGTCATAACCACAGTCGCGTCAGAAGCGCAGTTCCGGGCTCATATTAGAAGAGTGATCAGAAGTTTTAAAAGTTATATTTATCAAAGATTACTTTACACCGCTGACTCCGTGTAGAGTTGCTCGGTCTATATAAATTATCAATACTATTAAAGTTCATTGAACAAGTGTTTACTATCAAAAGAATTATTTTATAAGTTCGCGAAAATTGTGCGAGTTCACCGAATTACTACAACATCGATCCAAAGTTATAACGTTGACACCTCTCCGATAAGGTAAATTTACAACCTTTATAATATTTTATGTATAACTGCATTGGTTTAATATAATTATAATTTGAGTTTGCAAGACATCCCAGATAATTGTTGCTCATTTTATAACCTTTGCCCTTAGTAGATTGACTTCAAGTGTGTAAAGAATCCTAGATCCCTTTGCACCATTACGAGAATATCCTATATTAAACTCCCAAAACTATAATTCGGGCATACAAGACATCCTAGATAATTGTTGCTCGTCTTGTAATCTCATGTTAAAGAATCCTAGATCCCTTTGACATATCCCTAAATAACAAATTCATTTATTCCTAGTCCGAATAACAAGACTTCTCGAGGTCTATCAGCATACTTTCCCACTACCTATTATCCATCCGGGTAATAACAGAGTTAGCGTTTACCGCTCGACGCTTGACTCGATTTTCCTACCGTCTCCGGACGTGACAGAAAATTTTTGGTGACAGCGGTGGGATACATTTGCTGAAGTGTCTTTCGGACTGGTGAATTTGTGAAAGAATTTATTTTCTAATATATATTTACACATTCAATAATTATTGAAAAAAAAAAATATATATATATACATACTTTTTCCTTTTTTTTTATTTTTTTTAATTATATCAAATCAAAATGGCGGAAGCCGACCAAATCGCGAATATTACCCATCATCAGAATATTACAGACGCTATGCTTACAAGCATGGGAGAATGTATGGCACTTCAACAAGCTTTGCTTCACGTGCCAAATTTTAATGGTAAAAATATGCCTCTCAAATCATTCATTCAAGATGTTGAAAATGGTTATACTTTTGTGCCTGAAGGCCTCCGCAACTCTTTCTTCAAAGGGGTTTGTTCAAAATTAAAAGAAACAGCACGCGATGCGGTATCTGATAAAGAAATCGATTCGATCGAAAGCCTCTCCAACATTCTAAAAGAATATTTTGCACCAAAGAAATCATATCCGTTTTATTGTGCTGAAATTCAAGCAGTTAGATTAAGACGAGATGAAACCGTTTTGGATTATTATACAAGAATTAAACAATTGCGAACGAGCGCAGTGGCCGCTCTTAAAGACAAATTTGCCGAAGCGGAAGTAAACCAAATGCTACCTATGCTTGATGGGTTAGCCTTGGAATCTTTTAAAAGAGGGTTATCAGATGATCTTTTATACGCTATTAGCGTTCAAGATCCACAAACGATATCAGAAGCATTCAAAGTCGTTCAACGTCTCGAAAGAGATATGCAAGGTGCAAGTGCTAGAAAATCGAATTCATTAAATTATGCGCAATCTGATCAAATTCAACAAAACCAATCGAGATACGAACCTCGTCGTGTATCCTTTCAGAATCAAGAATACAGAAACTCCGATAAGAATAATTCAAATTTTTCAAGAATATTTC
Source organism: Rhorus exstirpatorius (assembly GCA_963564615.1). NCBI lineage: Eukaryota > Metazoa > Arthropoda > Insecta > Hymenoptera > Ichneumonidae > Rhorus > Rhorus exstirpatorius. Next base: position 5,603,224 of record OY751319.1, on the reverse strand, counting down.
AACGTGATTCTACCCCTCCTCGGGAGAATAGAACAAATCCAGGAAATTTTCCGCGTCAACAATTTAATAAATATCAACCGCAAAGAAATTTTTATAACTTGTCACCACAGAATCATTACCCGTATCCGGGATACTACCCACACTCACCATTCATGCCTCCTATGTACGGCCCATACGTCCCTTACCCGCCAGAACACTACTTCCAGCAACACATGCATGGAAATTCATTCAACTCTCGAGAAAACTTCCCTCGAAATAATTACGTACGTGGCGAAGTGACAGCAACGCGCCCCACTTCCCCTCGACCCATTCATAATTCCGAGTCTTTAAACTCCCAAGAGGCTCGCCGAACCGACGCATCGACGAGCGACTCTCCGAACACGCGTCCCGCCACAGTAAAATACTTGACGGCAGGAGATTTATTAGATGGACGCAAGGCGGAGGACAGCCTCCAATAATTACCCTACACGCTCCCGAGCTTCGAAACGGTTGTGCACGATTTTTAGTAGACACCGGAGCCGATATAAATTTAATAAAAATCGAAGCATTGAAACCACGATGCATAATTGCCACTCACGAATTTCTGACGTTATCAGGAATCACACCTGATAAGATTGATACGGCAGGATCAACAGAATTAACCTTTTTCGAAAAACCCGAGAAATTTCAAGTTTTAATGGAAAATAAAATCATTCCCGCAGACGGAATAATTGGAATTGATTTTCTAAGAAAAGAAAAAGCAGAAATATCATTTCACCATAACACATTGGTTACCATTTCTCAACCAATCCGACCTATCCCATTCGAAGATCAAATCAGTGAAAATAATGTGCAATTAAATAATGAAACATATGATATTTGTACCGACCCACTTAAAGAAGACGATAATCCGTCTACGTTTATTTTGAAAGGTCGCAGTCGAGCCATAGTACCAATTAAATTGAGAAAGACAGATTTAGAGACCGGATATCTTCCGCGTATAACGACTCCCGAAAATATATTTATTGGAAATTCATTAGTGACAAACCGTAATGGGACATGTTATGTTTATGCTATTAATGCATACGAGAATGATGCAGAAATACAAGTGCCTCCACAAGATATCATGCCCTTTGATTACTACGACAGTTCAGAAGACTTTTTCGACTATGATACTGATGATGATAATATATGCGAGTCCCTTGATGACCGAATTAAAAGAGTTCACGATAGTTTTCGTTTAGATCATCTTAATTCGGAAGAAAAACAGCACGTTCTTGACCTCGTAAACGAATATTCTCATTTATTTCATTTACCTGGCGACAGATTACCTGCCACACCTGAAATAAAACATGTAATACCTACTACTGACGACTTACCAGTGACGATCCGACAATACAGATATCCCTCAATCCATAAAGATGAAATAAATCAACAAATACAAAAACTCCTTAAAGATAATATAATTGTAGATTCAGTATCTCCTTACAATTCACCTTTATGGATTGTTCCCAAGAAACCCGACTCAAAGGGAAACGAGCGTTGGAGAATGGTAATTGATTTCCGCGCATTAAATGAAAAAACCATAAGTGATGCTTACCCATTACCAAACATAATCGAAATCCTCGATAGACTCGGAGGAGCTAAATATTTCTCAACTTTTGATTTAGCAAGTGGTTTCCATCAAATAGAAATGGACCCTAAAGACAGACAGAAAACCGCTTTTAGTACACCTAACGGACATTATGAGTATGTTAGAATGCCTTTTGGTCTTAAAAATGCGCCTGCAACATTTCAAAGATTAATGGACAAAGTACTTCTTGGTTTACAAGATTCCGAATTGTTTGTGTATTTAGACGACATTGTCGTTTTTGCCTCTTCTCTCGAAGAACATGGCATCAAAATTCGTAAACTTTTCCAAAAACTCAGTCTTGCTAAATTATCGTTACAGCCGGACAAATGTGAATTTTTAAATACCGAAGTTATATATCTCGGACATATAATCAGCGACGGTGGCGTACGCCCTGATCCCAAAAAGACGGAAGCCGTTGATAAGTTTCCTGTCCCCAAAAGCGTTACAAACATAAGACAATTTCTTGGTCTAGCTGGCTACTATCGAAGATTCATAGAAAATTTTTCCGGAGAAGCCAAACCATTAACAAATTTATTAAAGAAGGGGATAACATTTGATTGGGGTCCAGAACAACAAAAAAGTTTTGAATATCTCAAGAAGGCCCTATGCTCATCTCCAATTTTGCAATACCCAAACTTTAATGAACCCTTTATTTTGACTACCGATGCTTCAAACTATGCAATTGGTGCTGTTCTCAGTCAAGGAAAAATTGGCGAAGACAAGCCGATAGCATACATGTCTAGATTACTAAATTCAGCCGAGAAAAATTACGGGACGACTGAGAAGGAGTGTTTAGGGATTGTATATGCAATACTACATTTCAGACCGTATTTGTATGGTCGACATTTCACCCTTGTTAGCGATCATGAACCCTTAAGGTGGATCGACTCCGTAAAGGACCCAATACAACGTTTAATTCGCTGGCGAATAAGATTACGCGAATATGAGTATACGTTCATGTATAAACCAGGACGGCTTAATTCAAACGCAGACGCTCTCTCGCGAAATCCTATCACATCCGACGCTACCATATTACCCATATCATCCGCAGCAAAGAAAGCGACATCGGTAACGCCTCGTAACGCAACTTCTTCAAACCCGATGGCAAAACGTGGACGCCCATTAGGTAGTAAAAATAAACCTTTGCCTACTGTCTACGAAGAGCCCAATCTTCCGGGTTCTACAATCGCTGAAAGAGTGAGGAGTCGTAGGGAAATTCCCAAGCGACCAGAACCACATGTGGTTACGAGACGTCGACAGGTGGCCACCAGCTCATCTGACACTGCGCAGCCACCACCCGTGGCGCGTGCCCGAAATAGCGCCTTCCCAAGTCTCGCTCCGAAACGTACATTACCACGGAAACGTCCCTCTACTTCGACGTCTTTGCCACTTACACGATCCACAAACGCGTTAAAATTTGCATTCGATATTGACGAAGATCTTGAAACTAATGATTCATCTACCGATACTGGAGAGGTCCCAAAATTCATAAGTAACAAAGATATAGTAGAGATAACACCAAATAAGTCTGTTATCAATGAAAAGGACCAGTATTGGTGGGACAGCGCTCAAGGCGATTCTCATACAAGGAAAAGCTGTGGTACACAGACTTCGAGTCCTACTGAATCTGAAGATGACGAAAACCATATCGAAAAAATTAGTGAATCAGGTATCACATTTCGACACCCCGTGGGTAGATCAACTCCTGCAATAATCCCTAGACCAGATAGCAGTAGTGATGAAGAAATTCAACCCTTCCATAAATCATTACAGACAAACGCGAAGCAGTCTGAAACTTCAGATGAAGACGGTGACGAAAACGAGATCGAGACAACAAATAATAATCTAATTCCTAACTCGACCAAACTTATTTCAGATACTATACCACCAGGCTTATATTATCCCAATATGAAGAAATCTAACAATAAAATACAAATTTACACTACAAATGAAAATTTGACTTATCACAAAGGAAATTATTTACATTTTATCTCAGCAGACTGCGAATTCACAACAATAACGTCGCGAATACTCATTGAAACAGAGAAAATTTGCCCACAAGATATTAAATGGAAAAAACCAAAGTTCAAACAAGTTTTAATAACCACGAAGGGCAATCATAAAATCCTTAGTGCAGTCTTGAAAAACAAACACTTTGATCAGTTTTCGATACAAGATCTTAAAGACGTACTAAACGTTGTCAAGGATGTAATCAACAAACACCAACTCAAATCTTTAAGAATTTCAAAACCTGGAGACATGTTGGAAGACTTTAGTCAATCCTTTATCTCTGAAATATTTGAAGAATGCTTAAACGAATATGACTGCTCAATATTTATTTGTCAAGGGAACGTAGTAATCCCAGATAAAGAAATAAGACGAGATATAATTGCAGAATATCATGAGAGTTTAGTAGCAGGACATAAGGGAATTACGAAAACCTACCGACGTATACGGGAACGCTTTTACTGGCCAAACCTAAAGACTGACGTAACCGAATATGTAAGGACATGCCAAGAGTGCCAGGAACAAAAACTAACGCGTATAAAAACCCGCGAACCAATGATAATTACAGACACTCCTGCCGAACCTTTCGATAAAATTTCTATTGATACAGTTGGACCATTACCGATTACTCCAAATGGAAACCAACATATCCTCACTATACAAGATAACTTGACCAAATATTGCATTGCCGTCCCTATACCAAATATCAAAGCCGAAACAATCGCCGATGCTTTAGCCCGAAACGTAATTATTCATTTTGGCACGCCGCGAATAATCTTGAGTGATCAAGGCAGATCTTTCGTTGGACTTGTATTCCACCACCTTGCAAAAATATTTAAAATCAAACAAGTTACGACTTCCGGTTACCACCCTCAAACAAACGGATCACTAGAAAGAAGTCATATCGTTTTAGCCGAATTTATTAAACACTACATTGATAAATATGAAGATTGGGATAAATTAGTTCCTTTTGCAATGTTTTCCTATAATACATCAGTACACGAATCTACCAACTTTACTCCCTTTGAGCTAATATATGGAAGACTTGCTCGAATCCCAAATTCCTTTTCTACTTCAGAGAAAATCGAAACCTACGGCGATTATCTGTGCGATCTTACATCCCGATTAGAGGAAATGCGACAACTCGCATCCAAATCCCTTATCAAATCCAAACACCGATCAAAACGGTATTATGACAAACGACTCCACAAGGCAAATTTAGACCCTGGAGATATGGCCTATGTAATTAAGGAACCGCGAAAAGGTAAATTTGACAGCCACTACGTCGGACCATACCTTATCACGGAAATCCTAGATAACCACAACGCCATACTGGAAACCGAAAAAGGAAAACGCATCCTCAAGCATGTGGACAAACTTAAACGATTCAATGGATAAGATAAATACCCCATATTACTGACACTAGGACTAATAATGCACACATGCATCCTTTCTCATGTAATACTAACCATTGCATGTTGCTCGTTCTTAAACAATGACAAGTAGCTGCACTAACAAATCCTACCGTTTCGCGCGCGCATCCGATTCTTTGCTCGCCAATAAAAGCTTTTCGTCGACAAGATGAAAATAACAAACGCGCATAAGAACATTATTAGACGTGGCTCATGATTTAAAGATGTTATGGGAAAAACAACTGATGGGTAAACAATAACTTTTGTAACCCTTAAGCCATCACATTAGCCTTGTACGAAATACATGCTAAACGTGACTAGAGTAGAACGTTAACGAACTTCCATTTCAACGAAGAATTAAGTGGGCAAGGAAAAAAAAAAGGGGGGGGAGAATATTAATAAAATAATTTTTTTTTTGCTTTGCGTAACATTAACTAATCTACTAAGAGAAAATTGTATTGCTTAATCCAACCTATATTATAACGAATTTGAGTGACTTATATTGTATGTTTAATTCAACTAATAACATCATAAAAATGAAAAAAAAAAAAGAAATTTTTTTAAATCACAAGACAAATAAAATTTTCTCAATATATGTATATATATTCTCATGACATTTTCTGAATCCTAGAACTCTGGAACACGTCGTCAAGAGTTTCATAGAAACTCATCATAAGTACCAATTTCCCATACCCCTAACCGAACTTCACTCTGGAGCCTTATCAAAAATCTCCCGTCTAGCAGCTTCCTACTACGACGGAAAAATAATAATTGTCATGCACATCCCACTTCTTGAACCAACCACCTACTTCCTATATAAGCTCCACCCGTGCCCAACCTCGCAAATCATTGGAAATAATAGTCAAGGAGCAGCATACGTTCATCCAAGGGCATCATACATCATGATTTCGAGGGAACATGACAAGTACATCCTCATACCTGAGAATGACTTACCGAGATGTCAACATCTGAAGGATCACCAGATATGCACACCAAGTCACCCGATATACGATGTTACGACTCATCAACCATGCGAATTACTCCTACTGACCAGCGGAGGTGAAAAATCTTACGACGACTGCGATATCAAAATCAGCAAGCAACAAACAGATTACTGGAAACAACTGGATACTAAAACGGGATGGCTCTTTTCCTTACCTAAAACGGAAAGACTACAGATTATTTGCGATGATGATACCCAGATGGTAATCGAACTAGGAGGAACAGGAATCCTACAACTCAAGCCAGGCTGTGTGGCAAAAACGAATTACGTCACCATCGTCGGAATCCAAAGTTTGGAGGAAACCCTTGAGGAACAATATGTACCAACGATTGAGTTAAATGTCAATGAACTGACACCCAACATTGCTAATTACCAACCACTCCAAAATGCACCGACATCTATTGCTATTCCGGTGGTTGCTACAAAAGACACCCCTGGAATTCCGACTTATGACACTACTTTAAGAGAAGTCGAACTGCAACTCCAAGAACTCGAGACTCATGAACGAGAGAAAAAACAACGGGACGCCACCATACTAATAACTGCCTGGGGAGAAGTACTCCTGGGAGCCGGATTTATTACATACATGCTACGAGGACTGATGCTCAAAAGCATCACTAACCTACTCAATATATGCAAGACTACCAAAGAAGAAACTGACAACATATCAACAAGTTACAGACCAACCTACCCTCCGGACCAAAACGTGCACATCGAAGAAGTCATTTACGACATCCCAAAGAGGACACGCCCCGGCATTGCAACCATTTCAACCCAGACCGTTTAAATCAACGACTAGAAAACATCTGTTTCAACTAAGCGGGACTAGGTCAATGTCTTGCAAGAAGAAGAAAAACTGAACAGCAACACATGTATACGCATACCAAGGGCCGGCGAGTCAGTTGAAAACCCTCAAGCTCACAGTATGGAACCATCAAGGCCCCAGTTTACCTTGGGATGGTTATTACTGAATATAAATTTAATAAAATCCTCCCTTGACGCGGTACTGGAACTTTATACTCAACTTGGGCCATCACCCAACCGTGATCAGATACCAGCCTCAGCAATCAACGCAGTGATCATCGAATTGATCGAAAGATTACTTCATCCAGATGAACCAGATACCTCAGATGCTGAAACCGACATTGCAGACAACGGAATAGAAGAGTAGCTAAAAAAAAAAACAAAAAAAAAAAACAAAAACAAAAAAAAAAAACAAAAAAAAAACAAAAAAAAAAAAAAAAAAAATATTGTGTGCGTGAAATTAACAAGCGATACAGACATTAAGAAACTAACAAATAGTTTAAAGAGTGCTTTAACCAAATTTATGATTAAGTAACGTGTCATCGGACCGGAGTGATTTCAAAAATCCATAGAAACGTGAGTAATTCAAACAACAAAATCAAAAAAAAATTTCCCAATGAAGGAAAGGTCATATATCCCGTGCACAAATGGATACAAAATTTACCCCCCCCCCCCCAACTAACCGACACCCTTGTTCTCCTTCCTCTCTTTTACTCCCACTCATTCTAAATTATGCCATAACAGTAAGCTGAATTTAAAATATTCATCGTGTCCGAGCCTCATGTCTTCAGCAACATTTATTAATGGTCTCAACAACGCTTCTCAGAGTCTTGGTATTCGTTACGGAGAATTTGGGGAAGGACGTGCATACAACCATGATTGCCCTCCTTCTCGCAGTTTTCCGGCCAACCCATTGAAAAAAAAAACAACAACCCCAAATAAGGTTGATTCAATGATTCTTATCAGAAAATGTTATCTTTTGGATGACCTTCGATCCAATGAAAGAATCATTATTATAAGCTAGGACTCATGAAGGCGTTATCAATTATCTTCTTGACCATGATCTTCGTGGGAAGATTATGAGAGCTCGAAAACAAAAAGTACAGTAACCCCTAATCCTCCATACGAACTAAGTGACCCTCATACCCCCATCCAATAACCAATTTTTTTTGAATCCATTTCGAACACGAAATTTGACGACAATCACACCATTTATACATATTAAGATATACTCATCAATTAATATGCATAAATTTGAAGTCACCGAGAACGGCGACTAATCTAAGTGGGGAGGTGTCACGTACAACGTTACAATTTAAAAATTCCTTTTTCTTAATTTTGTTTTCCGTTTTTAAAATAAGTCGAGACCCACACGAACTTCAAACCAAAAACGTGCATCTTTAGAACTTTTCACACGCCTAGATTTTCGTAATAACTCTGCATGTGGGAAGCAATAAACTTCCAAATTTATGCGACAAGTTCTTTTGAAGTCATAGTTCGTTTTTCTCAAAACGAACTGTGAACCGCAGGTGCAGCACTAAGCTATAAAAATACCCCCTTCTACGATTAGTACATAGCCACGCGTCAATATATATATGTATACATGCATAGGCCTGCTTGACTCTTCTCAGCATGAGAATGTTTTCGTCAAGAGCCACAAGTGTTACAATAAAGGAAGCCGCTAAGCGTTCCTAAGACACGTGGGTAAGAGACCCTAATAATATCTTCATTGCCGCTCTGGAAAAGAATTTCCAAGAATTGTAGAAGAAGTCGAGCACGCCGATGCCCAAATTCGAAGACGCCACACACTCTTTCTTTCTCTCTCTCACTCTACCGCTCTCTGTTCATTCACACACACCACACACAAAATGCAATGTTACATATTAGCCACAGAGCGCACGTGTTCCTCCACCCCCACATAAATGGACCTGTATGGGACCTCGGCATGAGAGCAGTAATAAGAATTTTCCGACCGAGCTCCGAGTGCAACCATAGAGATGGCCAAGAGCCCTATGACACTCGGATGACAAGTCGTAAAATCTGATTTTTATTGCTGCTCAAGAAATAGAAACTAGATGAAAGCACCAAAAGCGGCGATGCCTAAAATTATAAACCCCACCTCCCACGATTCACTTAACCCCACTCTTTCAAAAATACAGATAGTCCATCTCAGCAGGAGATAAGCTACACCTCTATGACCATATTTGAAAATTCAAATCCCTTCCATTATTCAGATTCCGATCTTATAAAAAGGCACCCCTTTTGCCCAAAAATCAGTTCCGTCATAACCACAGTCGCGTCAGAAGCGCAGTTCCGGGCTCATATTAGAAGAGTGATCAGAAGTTTTAAAAGTTATATTTATCAAAGATTACTTTACACCGCTGACTCCGTGTAGAGTTGCTCGGTCTATATAAATTATCAATACTATTAAAGTTCATTGAACAAGTGTTTACTATCAAAAGAATTATTTTATAAGTTCGCGAAAATTGTGCGAGTTCACCGAATTACTACAACATCGATCCAAAGTTATAACGTTGACACCTCTCCGATAAGGTAAATTTACAACCTTTATAATATTTTATGTATAACTGCATTGGTTTAATATAATTATAATTTGAGTTTGCAAGACATCCCAGATAATTGTTGCTCATTTTATAACCTTTGCCCTTAGTAGATTGACTTCAAGTGTGTAAAGAATCCTAGATCCCTTTGCACCATTACGAGAATATCCTATATTAAACTCCCAAAACTATAATTCGGGCATACAAGACATCCTAGATAATTGTTGCTCGTCTTGTAATCTCATGTTAAAGAATCCTAGATCCCTTTGACATATCCCTAAATAACAAATTCATTTATTCCTAGTCCGAATAACAAGACTTCTCGAGGTCTATCAGCATACTTTCCCACTACCTATTATCCATCCGGGTAATAACAGAGTTAGCGTTTACCGCTCGACGCTTGACTCGATTTTCCTACCGTCTCCGGACGTGACAGTGTCTAAGTGGGAAATTGGAAGTAAGTGGAGAATTGTATGGGCAAAATAAGGGCATAAGAAAGGAACAAAATGGAATAAAAAGTAAATATATTTTTTTTTTTTATATATTTATATCCTCACGCCTTTCTTTCCCTTTCGGGGTTTTCAAGATGGCGCTCCTTCCCTCACCTCCCTTTCCATCCTTCCCTCCCATCCACCTCCACCCTGGGTATCTGGTCCGGGTCAGTAACCAGACACCCAGGGCCCGTGCGGCCGCAGCCGACTTCCTATTCTGTAGCGCATTCACCATGGCACGCGTATTAACACGTATCATGGGCCCCGGGAAACTGCGGAAAACCTGGGCCACTACAGTCGGTCCCGTGCTCGCCTCACGGCGTCGGAGCTACGTCACATCTTGACAGGAGAACGTAAACATGGACTACAGCTATATACACGTGACACACACCAGTACATGTACTTGTGTATGCCCCATACATACATCTGGAGCTAGTCACGCCCATATTTATTTTCTCCTGACAAGATTACGACACCGGGAATCGAACCCGGGACCTCCCGAGGCTCTGGCTAAGAGGCCAGCACGCTAGCCACCAGACCAGAGCCCCGGTATAATAAAAAGTAAATAATAGGTTAGTATTAGAGGGAAGAAGAGAGGGGAATAGAGTCGAAAGAGGGGAAGGAAATGGCGAAAAAGAAAGGGAAGGAGGTGGGGAGAGAAAATAAAGGCTCAAGCATTAATTAAATCTAATTGTGAATGTTATAAAAGGCTGAGAAATTTGGTAACACAGGAACATAGATTTTAAATAGCTCAAAGGAGTAAGTAGTGTTACAAGGAGAGTTCTAACCCAAGATCCCTACCCCGACATTTACCGACATTTTTTAGCTCAGACAAGAACCACTTAGCCGAGACACGAACCCGGGGGGGCTATCTCGATGAGCCGGAATGCACGGAGCCGATCGGGGGGGGGGGGGGTCTCTAACAACTGGAGGGCACCTAATCTCTTATGGGTCGAGACATTGGGAGGGGGTCGGTGGGGGGGGGGCGGGCTAGCTTTGAGGGTGGTATTGGAATGCCGCTATCTCTGGCAGCGGTGGTGCGCCTAATTTTTCATGGCGGCATTTGATTGCTGATTATCAGTTAGACTGGCGTCTCTGCAGGGGGAGGGGGGGGGGGCTAGTTTTGAGGGTGGTATTAGAATGCCGCTATTTCTGACAGCTGCAGTGCAGCTTGTCTTTCATGCTGGCATTGGAATATTGTTATCTCTAACAAGTAAATAGCGGGCCGGAGCGTTAGACCTTTCAACCACACACGACGCTACCCTCCCGAGCCAGTGCGTCTGTTTGTCGCAACCTTATCGTTGGTCATAAATCATTTCTGTTTGTGTGCTAAGGACCAGACCGCAGTCTGGAAAAGGCCAAACATAAAATCTTAGAGGCGCCTATGATCCGGCCGGTCCTCGGCACCTGAAGGAAAAACATCGAAATGCCCCTAGCAGGTGCTAGCAATATAAATTCTGACCGAATTTATATAAGCGTTTCCCTATCACGGACTGGTGCGTGAGCAGATGTAGCGTAGGGTGCTGCGGCAGATCTTTTTTCAAACTGCGATGAAATTGGGACGAAGAGGATATTGAAAATATGGAAAAGCACGTTCGATTCGATACTCGAGCTCAAATTCATGTGATGTATGCATGGGATTATGCGTACAGAGCCGCTCGCCGAGGCCGGTGGGAAGAAGTTGCACGTGATCGTGAGCGATTTAGATTAAGAATTGAAAAATGCGGCAAACTGATTGAATCTGTATTGACGGAGAAAAAAATTTAACGGAAAATGTTATACTGATATGCGCCTTCGACGTGTCTCGACCTGTTTCGAGCCCTCCCATTACCTTCGAGAGCGGATGATGCCATCTTGCATGTCTGAACACGCTTGAGCCTGCACAGTGTTTACATATTTTGACAAACCGCCGGAAAATGAGGCTTTGATTTTCATGGAATGCCGCTATGACACGCTTAGTCGCGTTCTTGCTATCAACATGGACGGATATTCTGATGGCGTTCTCGGAGCCAAATATCCGTGGGAATTATCAAGGGGTGATCTTAAGAATATAACGAAGCCTATGATTTTAAAATATTTTAGTCGATCAATTCATATGTTTTATGATCGTTTACCCGAAAATCTTCGTGCAGACGCCGAAATTATGTCATATCTGCCTTGTATGGAACATTGGAATACGCCCCACATCATGACTCATATCGATGGCCCTGCACCCTCTGTACGGAATTGTGAAATGTGTCGCTCTGAAGTGTGGGCGGAAGCGTAATCTCCCTGCACCCCCCCCCCCTTCCTGAGATTACGCTTTGGCATTTTCCAGACAAACACCGATGCTCAAGCAGCCGCGAGAGGAACGAAGAAGGCTTCAGCATAGGCGCCGCCTGCCCGAGCAAAGAAGGCCGAGAAAAGTTGCTAAAAGAATATCATGATGCCCCCCTTAGGTGGGCACGAAGTCCTTGGAATTCTTTAAAAGTCATCAGAAGTTTGTGGAAGTCCTTGGAATTCGTCGGAAGTCTCTGTAAGCCTTTTGGAGGCTCTGGGAGTCTATGGAAGTCTTCGAAAAATTTCTCATAATACGCAATCGATAGTCTTTAGATGTTTTTGGAAATCTTTGAAAGTTTTTAGAAGTCTGTGGAAGTTTTTGGAATTCTTCGGGAGTCTTTGGAAGTCTTTTGGAGGCTCTGGGAGTCTCTGGAAGTCTTCGAAGAGTTCTTCATAATACGCAATTGATAGTCTTCAGAAGTCTTTGGAAGTCTTTGAAAAACCCATCGCCGGTGGTTTTTATGAGCAAGAGCTACTTAGAGTTGAAAATCCCGATATTTATCTGATTGAACGAATATTGAAAACTTGTGGGGATAAAATGTTGGTAAAATGGTTGGGTTTCGAAAACGCCCACAATAGTTGGATAAGGAAATCTGATGTGTAATAAAATATTTTAACAAATGAACATTATTGATCTCTTCAATCGCCACCTTCTATCCCATCTCTCACAGGAAAAATTTGATTTCCGAATATAACAATAGTGTACATCGCACAATTAAAATGAAGCCGAAAGACGTGAACTCGGAGAATGAGAAGCAGCTGTTACAACGCGTTTTCACGACTCGAGAACCTTTGAAAAAAAGTCGACGAAATTTCGACGCGGTGACAAAGTGAGAATAAGCAAATTTAAAAATATATTTGCCAAGGGTTATACTCCAAACTGGACAACGGAAATATTTACAATACATCAAGTGAAAAATACGAACCCTGTGACGTTCAGTCTGAAGGACTATCAAGATGAACCCATCGCCGGTGGTTTTTATGAGCAAGAGCTACTCAGAGTTGAAAATCCCGATATTTATCTGATTGAACGAGTATTGAAAACGCGTGGGAATGAAATGTTTGTAAAATGGTTGGGTTTCGACAATGCCCACAATAGTTGGATAAGGATATCTGAAATAAATTGAATAAAATAAATTTCATTTTTCCGATTAATTTTTTATTTTATCAAATTAAAAATAATCTATATTTATTTCCTCGTCGTCATCGGCGAATCCTGCAACTTGCTCCCTTGGAGCTAAATTAGCGAAAGCGCACGACTCATAACCTGTAACATTTTAATGATATATTCTAATATGCATGTTAAAATCTGTGTGCGTGTGTTTGTGTGTGTGTGTGTGTGTGTGTGTGTGCGTGTGTGTGTGTTCGTAACAGGTAGTCTGTACAGTCATTTTACATAACTCGCCAAGTACTTCGTTCGGATTTTTTTTTTCAATGCGATTTTTTTTTCAATAAAATCTTCCAAACATTAAATTTTTAGATTAAGTCCTTAAGTCCGTTTCAATACGTTTTCGAGCGTTGTTACTTACTTATAAACGGTTAATAAAAATTTAAACAATGAAAATGCTTGATGTACTTAGCAGTTGCCAAGTACATCAAGCATTTTCAGTGACTTAGATTATTTGAATTTATTTAACAACTTTTTGTGTTTGACATCTTTTTCTAAAGGGTTATTTGTCAAATATTTGGGTTTGACATCTTTTTGTAAGCATAAACAAAACGACGCAAGGAAATGTACTTGTCTCAAGTTTTTATACACCATTCATGGTGTTTTTGGTGGGATTTGGTTTCTTTTTGCAAAGCATTATATATGTCGACATATATTTACGATGTAACTTCTATGTAAAAGCTTTGAATGGCGACTACTATGCTCAGGGTAGAATTGAACAATTTTTGACGGCATAAATTGTCTTGCCAAAACATTTCGTACAATTATAGAATGGTTTCATTATTTCACAACTTCAGAAGCCCCAATCTAGCACCTAGCACACGAATTATCATTTGCATTTTTTTTTTTTTATTAGATCGTTAGCAAGTTTAGCGAACTCCAAAATATTATATGCGTACAAAATCCTATCAATGAGGTCTCCCTATTCTTGAAAGTGCTCGCATGATCCATTCAAACATCTTTGAGTTTCGATTCTTGATACAAAGCACCATCGCTGAGTTATAAAAATCATAAGCATTGATTTTCTATAGTCGGTTCATAGTATCGAGCACTATCTTTTTTTTCGCGATGGAATATTAGAGCTTCGTTTGTAAGATATCAATGAAACGCAGACTCAACCCGACCGCGACCCACGTAATTCTACTCATAAAAGCCATCATAGTCAACTGAACAAGGGAAAATTCGACAAATCATTGCACTACAAAAAAAAATCCCATGAAGCGATTTGATCCAGACAAACGCAGTCTATAACCGAATTGGTACAGAAAAATGAAGCATGTTGTCCGTATGCGCAGGTCCTTTGAAATTTGAATTGTCTGTACCGAACCGAGTTGTGAAATTGTAATTAAACTTTGTTTACTTACAAATCACAAATGTAATTTGAAATTAAACTTTTTTCAATGGACTATTACAAATGTGATCTGTAATTGAACATTTTGTAATTAAAAATTAGAAATATAATCTGTAATTAAAATTTTCACTCTTTTCAATTACCCATTACAAATAAAATTTCTAATTACACTTCTTTTAATTTCAAATTACAAATGTAATTTGTAATTAAACTTCTGTGTAACTACAAATTATACATGTAATTTGAAATCGACAAGAATTTAATTACAAATTAAAATTGTAATTGAACAACGTTTAATTATAAATTATGAAAGTAATATATTCAATCAATTATTTGTAATCGATTAGACGAGTACAAATTCGCAATAAACAGATCCTCCGGAATATCGTTCGTCACCCAGAGTTATCATTTATTAATTAATTTTTACGTTTGATTATTTTTATGTTTTGCTCCCGATGGACATGTGGTGGTGCGCTCCGTAGCACCAGATCCCCAGGTCATGGGATCTTTTTTCCTGCCATCCAGGTATCACTTTCGGTAGTTCTTGAGCACAGGTCGACGGGCATCCGTCACCTACCATCCTTGAATGGCCCCGCGCTTCGTAATCTTTGAGCACCAGGTAGTCGGGAAGGCGTTATTTGCCGTCCAGGCTCTGCGCTCCGTTGTTCTTGAGAACCAGGTCGACGGGAATGAGTTTTCCGTCATCCAGGTCTCACGCTTCGTAGTTCTTGAGTTCCAGGTCAACGGGATTGCGTTTTCCACCGTCCAGGTCTACCGCTCGATTGTTCTCGAGTTCCAAGTTGATGGGAATGCGTTTTACGCTGTCCAGGCCTCGCGCTCTGTAGTTCTTAAGTTCCAGGTCAACGGCAAGGCATTACGCATATAAATGGCGCGTAAGACCCGGACGCCAAGCACTATGGTGCGATCAAGCTGGACGCCAAGAAGTAACGCGCGATCAACCTGGATGCTAAAAACTATGACGTGATTGACCTAGACACCAAGAACTATGACGCGATTAACCTAGACATCAAGAACTATGGCGCGATCGACCTGGACGCCAAGAACTATGACGCGATTGACTTGGGCACCAATAACTATGGCTTGGTCAACCTGAACGCCAATAACTACCGCGCGATCAACCTGGACGCCAAGAACTATGACGCGATCGACCTGGACGCCAAAAACTACGATGCGATCGACCTGGACGCGAAGAACTATGGTGCGATCGACCTGGACGCCAAGAACTATGACGCGATCGACCTGGACGCCAAAAACTACGATGCGATCGACCTGGACGCGAAGAACTATGGTGCGATCGACCTGGACGCCAAGAACTATGACACGATCGACCTGGACGCCAAGAACTATGGCGCGATTAATCTTGACATCAAGAACTATTGCGTGATCGACCTGGACCCCTAGAACTATGACGCGATTGACTTAGGCACCAATAACTATGGCTTGGTCAACCTGGACGCCAAGAACTATGACGCGATCGACCTGGACGCCAAGAACTATGGTGCGATCGACCTGGACACGAAGAACAATGGTGCGATCGACCTGAACGCCAAGAACTATGACGCGATCGACCTGAACGCCAAGAACTAATGTGCCATCAACCTGGATTCCAATAACTATGACGCGATTGACCTAGACACCTAAAACTACGACGCGATTGACCTCTAGACACGAAGAAATATGGAGCGATCGACCTGGACGCCAAAAATTTATGACGCGATTAACTTAGACACCAAAAATTATGGTGCGATCAGCCTGGACGAAACTTTTCTTTTTTAACACAGAACCACATTGAATGAAAAAAATATTTATCTAGAAATAAATATTTTTTCAAGATGCGCCGGTATCGCGTCTTTTCGGCCTTTCAGCGTGACACGGGACTGAAGACGGTTAGTGTGGTTATGTTGGTGGTGCGAAAAATTAGTGGAGCGAAAAATTTGCGGAGCGAAAAATTTGCGGAGCGAAAAAATGATGATCGTTGAACGTCGAAAATAAAAAATAAAATGCGATATCTCCCATATGTCAATAGCTACAGCATTCATTTGGGTACCAATCGAAAGAGAAAAAAAAATAAAAAATATTCGTATTAATATCATTGCCGAAGTCTGTATAATTAATTGATAATTAGAAAAATAAGTTTCGTTATATAGATATACTCCCGTGTATAAGCTCGATGTGTGGCGTATAAGAGGCTGTAGTACCTCTCGACATGTCGGTATAGGAGGAAATGTACTTGTCTCGAGGCTCTGCCGCGCCTCTTAATAGCTGAGGACGATGACGATGATGACAATAGCGATGATAATGACAGCGAGCGCCGGTTTAACCCGGACGGTCCAGCTATTGCCCCATCCGGCTGTACTAAATCATCCCGATCTGAAGATTTTTCGTCGGAATCAGCGAGAAGCTTTCGTTTTGCTGAATAGATAAATATATATTTCATTGTGTCAAAATCACGTCGAGGGAGCGGAGGTGGCGACCGCCTCGACGGACCCTGAACAGAATCTACTGCCAAGAGTAGCTTTCCACGTTTGAATTTTTTGGGTTGGCCCTGAAAAGGGCCGGTGGTTTGTTGAGCGGTTAGATCCGCGGCGATGGCCCCCTTGGGCTTAGAGTGGCCAATTCGGTAGGACGATTAGCCTTCGGGGTCGGGACGTATTCCTCCACGGTCGACGGGGGGATGCGCCTCTTGGTACCCGGCTGAATCGTCGTTGTTGGGGCTTGCTCGGCGGCCTCGGCGAGCAGGCTGTAGAGGTCGTCGAACTCCTTTTTCGCGTAGGGGGAGGGAGATGGGCGGTTGGTATTTGGAGGTGGGAAAGAGGGTACGTAGGGGGGAGTGTTGAAGAGAGGAGGGAGTGGAGGAGAAGGATGTACCTGGGGGGTTACTGGGTAGGAGATTTTAGTGAGCTCGAGAGGGCGAATGGAAGGGCAAGATTGAGGGTAGGATTGGAGTTGTAGGCGAGGGTCATGAGGAGGATGGGTGACGACGAGGTTTTCCCCCGGATGGTTTTGGAGAGCTCGTCTCAACCGGCGGTTCTGATACGAACGGCCCTTCTTATTCCAGGTCATGGCGGGAGTGTACGCGTTGTTTTTTGAAATAATAGTCTGCTGACATAATGAGATTGTTGTCCATTTTGATTTTTATTTCAAAAGAAAAAATAATGGGTTTGTTCTTTTTATTTTATCGGCTAAGCAAATTTTAATTTATGAATTTTGGAGAGAAAGAAATTCACAGGTTTCAATATCGCTTTTCAATGAGCGTAAATTAATTTATGGTAAAATTAATTTTTAAAAATAATGCTTAGGGGTCAGGGAGACCCACTTGAGCAGTGTTTCCACTTAAGCAGTGTAGGAGCACTTAAGCAGTGTAGGAGCACTTAAGCAGTGTAGGCGCACTTAAGCAGTGGGAGTTCCTCACCTGATCGGTGTCGAAGGAATGCTGATTTTTGTGGCTAGCGCTCGCTTTTTTATTGCCACCCGGCGTCGCGTCCATGGTCGAGAATCTCTCCGCGCCGCCGCCCTCTCTCGGTCGCTTATGTGTACTGGGCCGAGCTCATGGGGGGGCCACGCCGGCGCGAGAATTCAAATGTCCCGTGTCGCGACGCTCGGGGACTAAGGGGCGGGTTTACATGAGTTCGGGGAATTTTCCCTCTACCGGGCGTTCGTAAATTCCCTATAGGGAATTATATATACGCGTGTGGGCTATCCACCCGGGTATAACCTTAAACTACGATCTGTCATATGAATGTACAGTAATTATAAATATTAATTAATTATCGTAATTAGAACTATAATTTGTGTGACATTTAAATATTAAATTAAAGCCGTGTGTAATTTGTGAGATCGCACGGATCCCGTATATTCCGTATATTCCGAGGGGACGGTCGGTATTAAAATATATGGTACGTATATTTATCTTAAATTCTATTCCTTATTTACTCAAGAATTACCTGTTAATTGCAGTTATTCTTTCTTCTATGGATAATAATAGTATATGTCATATGTGACGAGTAATTTCTGAATCGAGTCATTTAACATATAAGGAACTTTTACCTTATCAAAATATATTCTATTCGTTACTTTATTTTTTATTATTGTTATCTATTTTTTTTTATATTGGCTTTATTGTTTATTATTTTTATCTTTTCCCTCTTTTTGGACATGGGAATGTTTCAACAAGTATATCTTATTAATTCTTTATTTTCTTTCAGGTTTTTCTTTCAGATTGATTTGGCGGCACCGGAATTCGTGATTCTACGTTATAGGCTGCGCACCAAGGATTTTATTTCTTTTCTTATAGGTATGAGATCTTGAATATATATATATATATATCTTCTTTTTTATTATATTATATTATTATTCATTTAAAGAATTGACTTTGGTTTCTTTTTTCACTTCATTTACAGGTTCTACCCATGCGAGGGCTTCCGCCGTCTACGCTGGGCTGCGGTACACCGCTACGCAACCTGGCGAGCACAACTATTCTTTGGTAAGTATTTTTCCCTGTTCTTGGCTCGTTGTTAATTTGTATTTTCTCTTATTTTTGTTGCAGGTAAACTACATCGAGGGAGGTTTTTATTTTAGGAATGCGTGGGCAGATGGGCCTGCGCAAAACAATTGCAGTGGGTACTTTATGTTTTCTAGAGAGAGATTGAGGGAGAATGAGAGAGATTGAGAAAGAATGAGAGAGAATGAGAGAGAAAGGGTGGGAGGGAGAAGAGCGAGGTATGCTGCTAAGCTTTCCAACTACAGCTAGGCATAATGAAGAAAGCGAGAGAGAGATAGAGAGTCAGGTGGTCAAGTAATGTGCTGACAGATGGCTAGGCAGGAGATAGATAATTTCTATTACTTACCATGCTCATCGAGTATCGGTAGTAGCTCGCCTTCCTCGCCCCAGTTGAACATCCTGATTACGCGAACTGCAGTGTTCAGGATGTCAGGATGATCCATTAAGCCGCGATCAAACGCTCGACGAAACGTCCTCCGTCGCGTTGCCGATAAAATAGTCCGTAATTTTCTTAAAATAGCTTGACGAGGCAAGAGTTTGAGCTCGGAAAAACACACTTCACGCCAAATTCGTTGTAATAGAGAGCACTTATTAAATAAAAACACAAACAGCATAAAGACGTCTGAGGATAATGGTACCATTTTCATCGATGTGTGTTCAGCTACGCGAGAAAAATTATACTGAGAAGGTTCTCCCTTGAAAATGACCTGCCTGTCATAAAAGAGAGGAAGAGCGAAGGGCATTTTAGTGCTACGGTAAATATGCTGATAGTTGCACCCAAATTTCGTGAAACGTTGAGAGGTTTTGCCGACTCTTACTGCTCGAAGATTTATGCTTCCATGTACATGTGTTCGCTCGTCACATCGTAGCCCCATGGTACAGTATCAGTAGACTTTGGGGACAGAATTTTTTTGTCATCCTGCCAGCTTAATACTATTTTATTTTGCCTAACCGTCTCTACAATATGTTTTGAGCTACGTATCATGTGCTGGGTCCTAATCAGGGTTTTACAGTGAAATAGACACTCTTTATAGTCATCGAACGTAATGGTTTTTAAAGTCGCTCGTCTGACGCCCTTTGCACGTTTATTTTCAAGCTCATTACCTTGTACTTTATACGAGTATAACTTTGCCCTAAGCCCTATAAACTCGGTCATAATTTTACCATTATTTTCATCTTTCATAAGACCCAACACTTTTTTATTCGCAAGAGGCATTCCATAGGGATTATTTGTCGGGTAATCAGATGTATCAAATTGGTGTATGTCACGTCTCATGGATTCGTAGATATTTGGAGTAGTTACGTGATAGATTAGGCTGTCCGTATCTGTGTACAATAATTTGGCTTGTTCGCCGAATGTAATCTTCATATAGTCATAATGGAAACGGTATAAATAGATTTTAGACAGGTCAAGAATTGAAAATCCAGCATATATCGGTTTGTTGAATTTTACTTTAGCTTTAGTCAATTCTATTATAACCATATCGTCGTCGAATATGGTGCAGCTATGAAAGGTAGCTCGAGCGATGAGAGCTCTTGCACCATATCGCCCATGCCAGCGTGTAACGAGCTTTACTTCACGATGATTACATACATTTTCCATCGTTTTCCCAAACACCGCGTTATTCATTAGTTTGTAAAAGTTTTTCTCGAAATCGTTATTGGACTGCTTTCTCAAATTCGTATTGAGATCAATGTATTTTTTCAACCAAGGGGATTGTTTGAATTTTAGCACCCGATGAATCTTTGCTAATTTTAGACCCAATCTCAAAGACTCCTGTAAGTTACGGTAGTGAATAATGTATTTTTCCTTCGGTAGCAATGTCGTCATCAATTTTAAATTTTTAGATTTCGGGGCTCGATAGTGTTCTGGACATAGCGGCAAGTCTTTGTGAGATTCGTGCAGCTCATTGGGATACTGCAAGTTGACCTCGAGTATATACCCGATCGGCGAATCTTCGGGAATATTTTCAATATTTTCAATAAAATTTTATTGTCGAAATCTCTGAAAACGCCGAACCCCTGACGTTTTTCTTCAAACCTCCAACCCCATGGAACTCTCTACCAGCGAAGTACAAAACGATGAATTCATGGCTGGAACGAAATTTTCATGGAATACGATGGAATTCAGGCGACACGCCGTACGAAGCTGCTGCAACAACAATTCGAGCTATCTTGAAACAAGCCCGAACCATCTACGTGAAGGGATTAGAGAAGAGGACGTGGTTAGCGCAATTCACGGATTCGTCGGCACATATTGTCGATATGGAAACTCTCGATTGTCCATCATTGCAGAAATTATCGAAAATATCAAACAACAGAGGATGTTCTCATCATCCCCATGACTCAAAATATAATTGTGTCAACGCGAACGTGAAATCTTTAAGGAGCTGGTACATTAGGCATTGTGTAAACGCAGGATTTTTGAAATAAATGAAAACATTTTATCGAAAAATATGTGTGTTTTTTATTGAAATAAACCATAGGAAATTGTATTACATATTTGGTTTCACTCCAACTTATACATTTCGCACCACACGTCATCTATAATGTTTTTTTTTTTTTTTACTTTTTCAACCATGCGCACTTATGGATTCAAACACTTTTTTCAGTGCCACCATCGTTCGCGTAGAGTCACGACTCCATAGTAGGCGCGATGGATTGATGGTTTGATGACGTGAGATGCGTTTGAATTCTACGCTGTTATATTTCCCACCGAAGTAGTTCATGTAGAGTTGATTTGTATGCGCAGCGTCAATCATCTCTTTGAATATTTCTTTGTTCTCGTCGAACGCTTTCACGAATCTTGCAGGTAGGAATACGGAGAAATCGTTGGTGATATCCGCCACGATCCTCCTCCCGAATTTCGTTTCGACTATTCTCAGGTCGGAGATCGGATGATCTGTCTGAACGGAGAGTTCAGCCAATTTTTTTGTTGGCAAAAATTCCGCCATTATTCCCACCTTGTTGATACTTGCGAAATCCATTTCGACTTATTGATGTATTTTTTAATCTGTTTGTGATGAATCCCAGATCCTCTCTCCAACGTATAAGATTTTTCACTTCTTCAATATTTTTCAAAAGCAGGTGCAATCGTTCTTTCAGCTCACGTTGCTTGTCTTGCATGTAAACGGTTGCAGTTCAGGCGTGCATCTTGATATTATATAAGCCCTCCAAATTCCCGACCCCCACCAACTCTCAATTCTAGGACCCAATAGGATTTTCCACACTTTCCTCCGCCCACACTTCAGAGCGACACATTTCACAATTCCGTACAGAGGGTGCAGGGCCATCGATATGAGTCATGATGTGGGGCGTATTCCAATGTTCCATACAAGGCAGATATGACATAATTTCGGCGTCTGCACGAAGATTTTCGGGTAAACGATCATAAAACATATGAATTGATCGACTAAAATATTTTAAAATCATAGGCTTCGTTATATTCTTAAGATCACCCCTTGATAATTCCCACGGATATTTGGCTCCGAAAACGCCATCAGAATATCCGTCCATGTTAATAGCAAGAACGCGACTAAGCGTGTCATAGCGGCATTCCATGAAAATCAAAGCCTCATTTTCCGGCGGTTTGTCAAAATATGTAAACACTGTGCAGGCTCAAGCGTGTTCAGACATGCAAGATGGCATCATCCGCTCTCGAAGGTAATGGGAGGGCTCGAAACAGGTCGAGACACGTCGAAGGCGCATACCAGTATAACATTTTCCGTTAAATTTTTTTCTCCGTCAATACAGATTCAATCAGTTTTCCGCATTTTTCAATTCTTAATCTAAATCGCTCACGATCACGTGCAACTTCTTCCCACCGGCCTCGGCGAGCGGCTCTGTACGCATAATCCCATCACATGAATTTGAGCTCGAGTATCGAATCGAACGTGCTTTTCCATATTTTCAATATCCTCTTCGTCCCAATTTCATCGCAGTTTGAAAAAAGATCTGCCGCAGCACCCTACGCTACATCTGCTCACGCACCAGTCAGTGATAGGGAAACGCTTATATAAATTCGGTCAGAATTTATATTGCTAGCACCTGCTAGGGGCATTTCGATGTTTTTCCTTCAGGTGCCGAGGACCGGCCGGATCATAGGCGCCTCTAAGATTTTATGTTTGGCCTTTTCCAGACTGCGGTCTGGTCCTTAGCACACAAACAGAAATGATTTATGACCAACGATAAGGTTGCGACAAACAGACGCACTGGCTCGGGAGGGTAGCGTCGTGTGTGGTTGAAAGGTCTAACGCTCCGGCCCGCTATTTACTTGTTAGAGATAACAATATTCCAATGCCAGCATGAAAGACAAGCTGCACTGCAGCTGTCAGAAATAGCGGCATTCTAATACCACCCTCAAAACTAGCCCCCCCCCTCCCCCTGCAGAGACGCCAGTCTAACTGATAATCAGCAATCAAATGCCGCCATGAAAAATTAGGCGCACCACCGCTGCCAGAGATAGCGGCATTCCAATACCACCCTCAAAGCTAGCCCGCCCCCCCCCCTCCGACCCCCTCCCAATGTCTCGACCCATAAGAGATTAGGTGCCCTCCAGTTGTTAGAGACCCCCCCCCCCCCCCGATCGGCTCCGTGCATTCCGGCTCATCGAGATAGCCCCCCCGGGTTCGTGTCTCGGCTAAGTGGTTCTTGTCTGAGCTAAAAAATGTCGGTAAATGTCGGGGTAGGGATCTTGGGTTAGAACTCTCCTTGTAACACTACTGGAGTATTATTATATCGAAGCAAAAGAGGAGAGATGGAAATGTAAGAGAGGGGATTGTAAAAAGGCAAAGGACGCCGTACATTGGAAAATAAATACAGTACAAGTGGTGAATTATGTACGTACGGTCGAGATTCAGCCATGTACCCCTCTACAGCTCCTTTATTTAGGTTACCGAGATCTTCCAGGGTCATGCTAAAAATAAAAAAATAAACGTTCAAAAATAAATATACTGTCAGTGAAAAATCTTGAAATTATTAATAGCCGATATTAGCCCGAGGATTGGAATCCTCGCCTCAAGTTTCAAAAAATTGAAAGTCGCCAAAAGTTTGGGTTCTGGCGGTAGAGATCCACGCCTCAAGATTAAACGTATAGCCATCGGTCTACGTCTCGAGTCACAATGCAAGACAGAGACCGAAGGCTCTCGGCTGAAACTTGAGACGAGGATTGGAATCCTCGCCAAAAGTTTGGGTTCTGGCGGTAGAGATCCTCCCCTCAAGATTCGACATATAGCCATCGGTCTCCGTCTTCAGTCTTGATGCGAGACGGAGACCGAAGGCTCTACGTATATTTATTTATTTAATAGAAATGAAAAAGAAAAAAGTATGAGTTCTTACACCGACTCCCCTGAGGGTTGCGGGCTCCCAACACCATCTACCCTTGGTCTCCTCTCGTATCCGTTTGTCTCCGGTTCGATCCCCGCTGCCGGAGCTTGTCGCGCACTCGCTAGATTTAAACACCTGGGACAGAAACAGTCGTAGTTCGTACGCCCTGCCTCTGGAGCTACGTCCGAGCCCGTTTGTGCTTTTACCATCTGCTGTGCTACGGCAGCTTCTCGCTGCCGGAGCTCGTCTCGCACACGCTAGATGTCAGCACATTGGGACAGATGTGACAAATTCCAACTCGGTACGCGAATTCGCCGCATGAGGCAGCATCTCCTGATCCCCGGGAGATACAATGCATAACGAGAATTTCAAATAATAGAGATCGTACTCTGAGAGATTCGGAAGAGCATGTCGACTTTGTATATTTGTATATTTGTATATTTGTATATATGTATATATGTATGTGTGCGTGGATAAATAAGTATAAAGTTATTATGGGTATTCGGAATTTCACTATAGATCCTGTCCCCCTTCGGGTTTTTTCCTGGTTTCCCCGAAGGCTAGGGTGAATGCCGGGACAGTGTATATAAGCTGAGAGAGGTCCAGGAAAATAACCGATATTTCCTCATCAGCAAAATTCGAGAAGAGAATTGTCAGTGAGAATGATGGCTCGATAAATCTATGTTTACATTAATGCAAATATTATTTCGTTTTGTATAGAATTAATATTTTACTATATTACTTATAATATTTGAAAAAGGGAGAAAATAGCTGTAGAATAATGCGTCTCAATCAATGTGAAATCTTCCGCTTTTGTCTTGTCCATCTTTATAGCGAACGTTCATTCCTTTTTCAATGGAGCGTCGCCTGTGACGGTTGCAATAATCACACATTTTATGCTTTATAACCATATACTAGTATAGGTTTGTCTGGACTCGGTCTTTCATGGCTTGTTCTTATTTCTTATTTCTTTTCTTTATAATCTTTTCTTGAACCGTCCCTTTTGAGCACATGCCCTCGTAAAAGATTGGAATGAGAAATTTTATCTATTTATTACGGAAAGGTCCGTATTTAAAATTCGAGTAACGACGATATTTTAATGCTTTCAAGACCCAAATCCGAGACTCCCTCAATGGTGAGTCTTTAGTATTGTCTCGAGTTTGGAAAACCCGTACGCGTCATCATTCCCCCACCAGTATCGTTGAATATTTTACCCCAAAAAGGGTCTTATGTACTCATTTCAATAGTCTATTTAATTCAGCCAATCAGAATTTTCAGATAAAACTAAAGTTCCCCCTCTTGAAAATGAGAAGGGTGATGCGACGGCCGAGAACAAGCAGACCTTTTCTACAAAAAGAAAGTTTGGAAGTTTTTTTTGCAGGAGTTGCGAGGAGAACGCCAACTTATGAATACAAAAGATCACTCTCGCCTTGGTGATCTTACTATCGCGATATCCATTCTGAATTCAGTCGTTTGTAAATTATAGAATTGACACATGTGTTTCCGAATATATTGAATATAAATATACATAGTCAGTAAAGTGATTTTCCTTTCAAAACAATTGTTGATTTATTTCTCCCGACATATAACATTATTTTCGAGTTTATCGGAGCAAATACGCGAGGTGGACTTCCGTCCTTTGCGATACGGACCTACGGCCCTGGAGGAGGCAACCCTTGCGAACGTCGTTTGCAAATAACAACTTTGTGTTTTAAATTTGACGCGCTTTCCAGACGAATGTGTTACAGAAATAATTTTTGGTGACAGCGGTGGGATTACTCAAATAGAATACAGTACAAATGAATATGAACAGATGCGAAAAAGTGCGTGTACAGTGTAACGGGTTGCCAAAAGTGTTCTTTACATAAAAAAAAAAAAAAAAAAAAAAAAAAAAAACGATTTTGGAAATGACATTTTAATAGTAATTACTTTCGGACTGATGGTTAATAGTGAAAACAAGTCGCAAGAGCGAACTTTATAAAATTTTGTGCGGAAATAAATTTTTATGCAATCTGATATAAGATTATCGACTCGCGTAGGGACTCCGATTCCGAACTGAGAACTGTGTTGTTGCGTGAAGATAGAACTTTGGTGCGGAAAAATTGAACGACGGAAAATTTTGCGAATTTATTTGAGACAATTTTGCCAAGTAGATTGCATTCGGTTGCGTTTTCGGTGTGATTATTACGAACTTTTTCCTTTTGCTCATGAGTACTGGGCGGATTGAGTAGTTCGGTGAAAGTGGACAAGAGGAGAAAGGGTTATCACGAGAAGACTTATCGTCGAAGGTACGCGAGATTGTAAGGCGTACACATAACGAGACTGACTGTGTGGTGGGAAAGCAGTAGCATCAGGCCGGAACTTCGAGGACGACCTCACGACAGCGGTGTCCGAGACGTTGGAGAACCGGAGAAACCCCTCGAAACAAGAAATACCCACCCAGAACATCGTTTGGTAAGTCGACATGCAAATTTTGTTATCTGGTCTCTCAGAGTGTTTCGAGTTTTGAATTTTTAGCCTGATTAGTTATTAAAATGGAGCAGGGTAAATGGGTGGTCGAAGATGTCATACTTCCGTCTCGGGATAGCATCGAACGCCCAAAAGAGGGGAGCGATAGTGACCCGCGAGATTATAGTTTCGGGTACGTCCATTTGCCGCGAGGCGACAGTTACTCTCCATTAATGACTCGGGGCCCTTTAGGCGTGCAGTTGCCCCGTCAAATTTCTAGCGCCCCGACCGGCGTGCCCAGCACCCCCTCGAGTGAATCCGACCCCTTTCAAACGCGTTACATCAATTTTAAAGCCGCGTTAGAGTTCCTCCCGAGGTCCTATGACGGCGAGAATATTCCGGTAAATAAATTTATTCGCGATTGTTTATTTGCTCACGAATCGATTCACCCTTCAGAAAGACCCTTACTTTTGAAAATGATTCGCTCGCGGTTGTGTGGTCAGGCAGACGCGGGGCTGCTGGACCAAAACATCCTCACTATAGAAGACTTACTGCATAACTTAAAACTATCCTTCTCTTCTACCGAGACCGCCGAGAGTCTCACCACAATGTTGTCGACGGTCGCGCAGAAGACCGGCGAAACGGTGGAGGCTTACGGTGTGCGAACATGTAAAATTTTAAACGAGCTGATGAACGCGATTCAGGAGGAGAAACCCCCCGAGATTGCGTACGGTTTGCTAGAATCGGCACGGGAATCAGCTTTGAGAAATTTTATGCGGGGGTTACATTCCGATCTCGAGATGCGCGTGAGGCTTGGTACGCCGAAAACAATCCAAGATGCAATACGTATTAGTAAAACCGCAGAGTGGGAAGTCGCACATCAGAAAACGTTATCTAGAGCGAGTGATAGCGCCGAACCGTCCGTGCAAGAGAATTTTAGGGGCGTAGAGAAATCGAGAAATTTTTCATACGGGCAACGCACTGTGCCATATCGTGGAAGGGGTATGTCGCGCATACTCCCGTTCAAAATAGGTCAAAGGGGCGGGTGGAGTAATGACGGCCGTGTGTCAAGGGGAAGGAATATTAATGTAGGTCAGGGGAATATATGGGGAGTAAACAGAGGGAGGAGCGATGGTAGTAGACCGCCTAACAGGACCGAAAGACAAGACCAAAGCGGTAGCCCGGGTAGCTGTCACGCGTGCGGTAAAGTTGGGCATTACGCACGTGACTGCATGAAGGGCGCGGGGAACGAGATCACGTGCTACCGTTGCCACAATAAAGGACACTACTCTCGAGATTGCAAAACAGCAAATGACATAAAATTGATTTGTTACAAATGTGGCATCGCTGGACATATGGCGCGTGATTGTCCGAACCCAGCCGACGCGATTGTTTGTAATAATTGCAAAAAGTCAGGGCATCTCGCTGAAAACTGTTGGAATCGCCCCAGCGGAAATACAATAACTGGAAACAATTCGAGCAAGCCTTTAAACGGATAAGGCGCTCGACTTGCGGGCGCAACGTTGAGCCTGAGAACCTAGAAGCGCCCATAAAAGCTCAAGTGTTCCTGGTAAATCCGTCGAGTAAAAAAAATTCTCCCGTGGCAACACTAGATGCCGATGCGTTTGAAGGTCAAACTGCAGAATTTTTAATTGATACAGGCGCGGAATTAAATTTGATTAAAGAAAAAATGGTAAAATCGAAAACTTCCATATTACAGAAAAACACGTGCCATCTGTTTGGAATAGGATCAGGGAGTATAAAGACACTGGGGGAAGTTAAAATCTTTTTACGAAAATCAGAAATTTTATTCCATGTAGTACCGAATACATTACCGATTATTCAGGATGGTCTCCTAGGCATGCCTTTCTTAACAGATCAGAATGTCATACTAGACCTGAAAGAAAGTAAAATGATTACAGACATTGGAATAATTCCTCTCCAAAGGGGAAAGGTAATACGTTTACACGCCCGAACTCGACACCTGATAAATTTACCCGTGAGAAATACCGACGTTAAAGAGGGATATTTACGACGAATTAATGCTGGTCCGGGAGTATTTTTGGGAGAATCCCTGGTCACTCAAATAGACGGATTTGCCAGAGCATTTTGTGTAAATTCTACCACTCGGGAAATAGAGCTGACAATACCACCTGTAGAATTAGAAGAGTTCTCGATTATAGGTCCTAGCGCGCGCACTGCTAGAAAATTTGACAAGACAGAAAATCAAAAAACGAAAAAACCAAGAGAATAGGAACCCTGATAGAAAATTTAGACTTAAAACACTTAAATATCGAGGAGATGGATAGCTTGTTGCAGGATTTAACACAGGGATTATATCAATTTCTCTTACCTGGGGATAAGTTAGGTAGCACCAACGTTACGAAGCATAAAATAACAACGACTGACGATAGACCTGTAAACGAGAAACAACATAGATTACCGGCCATACATAAAGAAGAGATACAAAAACAGACTGCCGATTTGTTGGAAAATGGGAGCATAACGCCCTCGATTTCTCCATACAATTCACCAGTTTGGGTTGTCCCTAAAAAGGAAGACTCGAAGGGGAATAAGCGTTGGCGTATGGTAATAGACTACCGTGCGCTCAATGAGAAAACGGTTGGAGACGCGTATCCTCTGCCAAATATCACTGATATTTTGGACCAATTGGGGGGAGCACAGTACTTTTCAGTACTAGATCTCGCCTCTGGGTTCCATCAGATCGAAGTCGACCCCGTCGACCGACACAAGACCGCATTCTCAACACCGTTCGGGCACTACGAGTTCAATAGAATGCCCTTCGGATTAAAAAACGCACCTGCCACCTTTCAAAGAACTATGGACCGTGTCCTCTCGGGGTTGCAGGGGGTGGAGATGTTCGTTTATATGGACGACATCGTCATTTACGCCCGTAGTTTAAAGGTTCACTCCGAAAAATTGAAAAAATTGTTAGGGAGATTAAAGACCGCTGGCCTTGTCCTCCAGCCCGATAAATGCAAATTCCTTTGTAAAGAGCTAGGTTATCTGGGTCACATTATCTCGAGCGAGGGAGTGAGGCCTGATCCAAAGAAAATCGAGGCTGTCCGTGATTTCCCACAACCTAGGAATCGAAAAAATATAAAACAATTTCTGGGTTTAGCCGGTTATTACCGACGTTTTATACCGGACTTTGCGAAAAAATCGAAGGCTTTGACTATTTTACTCAAAGACGGAACACCCTTTCAGTGGACGGAGCCACAACAACAAGCATTCGGTGAATTAAAAGAAATTCTGTGCACGGCACCATTGCTTCAGTATCCCGACTTTTCACAGACTTTTATTTTAACGACCGATGCCTCCGGGTATGCGCTTGGAGCCGTTCTTAGTCAGGGACCAATAGGTCGGGACCTCCCAGTGGCGTATGCATCACGGACATTGAATGGAGCTGAAATAAATTATTCAACGATAGAGAAGGAACTGTTAGCAATAGTTTTTGCTACGAGACATTTTCGACCATACTTGTACGGACGTAAATTCACGTTAATAACTGACCACCGACCCCTAGTTTGGCTTCATAATGTAAAGGATCCTGTATCTCGATTGGTTCGATGGCGTATAAAATTACAAGATTTTGACTATGAGATCCAGTATAAACCCGGAAAGATAAACCTGAACGCAGACGCCCTCTCACGAAACCCGGTAAAAAGTGATGAGAATCCCGACCCTAACCCTCCTGAAAAAGCTGATCGTCAGATATTGATCTCCGGTGATCACTCATCTGCCGCAGTTTCTGATCCTTACGAAACTTTCCTGTACAGCGAATTTCCCATTGAAGCTGTTTCCTTGAATAGATCCCTGATCTATTCATATCCTAGTGAAAGAGGTGGGGCTCGGCCTTTCGTGGGCACGAAATCGAGCGCAGCGAATGAGAGAGGTGGGGCTCGGCCTTTCGTGGGCACGAAATCGAGCGCAGCGAATGAGAGAAGTGGGGCTCGGCCCTTCGTGGGCATGAAATCGAGCGCAGCGAGTGAGAGAGATGAGGCTCGGCCTTTCGTGGGCACGAAATCGAGCGCAGCGAGTGAGAGAGATGAGGCTCGGCCTTTCGTGGGCACGAAATCGAGCGCAGCGAGTGAGAGAGATGAGGCTCGGCCCTTCGCGGGCACGAAATCGAGCGCGGCGATTGAGAGTAGTGAGACTTGGCACTATGAGAGTGCAGTACGAGTGGAAAATAAGAAAGGGAATAAGAGAGAGCGAGAAGGGAAAGAGATAAAAGAAAAGCATGAAATAACCTGCGCGAAGAAAAGATCCCTGAATCCTGAAGATAAAATCTTGAGAGGAGGCGTCTGCCCTGTAATAAGTCCAGTCATCCGAAATAGCACTGATAAACTGTGGATCCGAGAAGACAACATCATTAACTTCATGTCGACTGACTGTATACTGACCACTGGGATAGGTCGCGATCTGATGGAGGCCCGAATGTTTCGTTTATCTGATCTAAAAAACCAAAAGCCAGAGTTAGGAGAAATTATAGCAACGAAGCAGGGGAAATGGCACGTCTTTCATTTGTTCATAAAAGAGAGCTTTGACGACAGACTTTACGCAAAAGATCTTGAACTCACGATAGAAACATTAAAGGCGGCAATGGAAAAATTAAACATTAAAACGATCAGCGTCGCAAAAACGGGAAACGGGTTTGATAATCTCTCGTGGGAATTGATCGAGAAAATGTTTGTAGCACACTTTGGTAAGGAATCCTACGAAATTACAGTTTGTACAGGTGAAGTTAGAATTCCGCAAGACACCGAAAGACAAAAGATAATTCATGAATGTCACGATTCAACAACAGGCGGTCATAAGGGAGAATTGAAAACCTATGAACGAATAAGGGAACGCTTTTATTGGAGGGGAATGAAAGACGACATCCATACGTATATACAGAGCTGCGAATCATGCCAGAAGAAAAAGTTAGTACGAGTAAAAACAAAACAGCCCATGAAAATCACAGACACGCCTATTAGGAGTTTTGAAAAAATCCAAATGGATATAGTAGGGCCACTGACTGAAACTGATTTGGGGAATAAATATATACTCACGTGGCAGGACTGTTTATCCAAGTACTCAGGCGCAATTCCCCTAATGAATGTCGAAGCCGTAACCATCGCCATAGCATTTGCCGAACATTTTATCAGCATCTTTGGATGTCCGGAGTCGATTCAGACAGATCAAGGCAGCCAATTCCTCAGCGCTATCATGACCAATATTGCCAAAATATTTAAAATAAAACAACTAAAATCAACAGCATTTCACCCACAATCATTAGGAGCTCTGGAACGAAGCCACCATACGTTTGTCGAATACCTTAGACATTACTGCGAGAAATCGAATTGGGACGTTTGGTTACAATTCGCTATGTTTTCTTTCAATACGTCAGTCCACGAGTCAACAGGGTTCACCCCTCACGAAGTAATCTTTGGTAGGAAAGCAAGAATCCCATCTGAGTTTGCCGATGAGAAAATCCCTTTGACATATGTGAGCCTCGTAGATGATTTAATGAATCGTATCTCTGAAACACAATCAATGGCCCATGGACGATTAGAAAACGCGAAAGAACGATGCAAACGTTATTATGATAAGAAATTAAACAGACGAGACTTTGAGGAAGGACAACACGTTTACTTACTCAAGGAACCACGGACCAACAAACTAGACGATCATTATATTGGACCATACATAATAAACAAGATTTTTAACGATTTGAATGTAGAGTTACAAATAGATACGAATAAAACTAAAATCGTTCATATGAACAAGCTCAAACACGCCTTCTTAAGGATAGAAAATTAAAAGGAGGTGAGCCTATAAAATATTCGATGTAGCGTACGACAGTAAAAATAGTAGAGTAATAACGATAGCAACTATAATAATAATAAAGACTAAAATAATTACCTCATATAACGTCATTTGATAAACTCGTACAAGGAGACACTGACTCGTCGACACTTGACACTCGACCAAGTACGGACTCACCGAATTTAGAGGTTAGGGTATCGTAATACAGCACGATATATACGAAGCCAACATTAGTAAAACAGACTCCGATTATACAGAAGCTTAATTGAAGAATTTTTCGTATGATCTCCTTTCTCATTGTATATCAGCGGGGGAGTAATACCGTCTTCGAGAGATCTATGCCAGTTTTGAAAAAGGGTGTTTTATTAAAACACCTTTTTTAATAAGGGGGGAGGTGTGACAAATTCCAACTCGGTACGCGAATTCGCCGCATGAGGCAGCATCTCCTGATCCCCGGGAGATACAATGCATAACGAGAATTTCAAATAATAGAGATCGTACTCTGAGAGATTCGGAAGAGCATGTCGACTTTGTATATTTGTATATTTGTATATTTGTATATATGTATATATGTATGTGTGCGTGGATAAATAAGTATAAAGTTATTATGGGTATTCAGAATTTCACTATAGATCCTGTCCCCCTTCGGGTTTTTTCCTGGTTTCCCCGAAGGCTAGGGTGAATGCCGGGACAGTGTATATAAGCTGAGAGAGGTCCAGGAAAATAACCGATATTTCCTCATCAGCAAAATTCGAGAAGAGAATTGTCAGTGAGAATGATGGCTCGATAAATCTATGTTTACATTAATGCAAATATTATTTCGTTTTGTATAGAATTAATATTTTACTATATTACTTATAATATTTGAAAAAGGGAGAAAATAGCTGTAGAATAATGCGTCTCAATCAATGTGAAATCTTCCGCTTTTGTCTTGTCCATCTTTATAGCGAACGTTCATTCCTTTTTCAATGGAGCGTCGCCTGTGACGGTTGCAATAATCACACATTTTATGCTTTATAACCATATACTAGTATAGGTTTGTCTGGACTCGGTCTTTCATGGCTTGTTCTTATTTCTTATTTCTTTTCTTTATAATCTTTTCTTGAACCGTCCCTTTTGAGCACATGCCCTCGTAAAAGATTGGAATGAGAAATTTTATCTATTTATTACGGAAAGGTCCGTATTTAAAATTCGAGTAACGACGATATTTTAATGCTTTCAAGACCCAAATCCGAGACTCCCTCAATGGTGAGTCTTTAGTATTGTCTCGAGTTTGGAAAACCCGTACGCGTCATCATTCCCCCACCAGTATCGTTGAATATTTTACCCCAAAAAGGGTCTTATGTACTCATTTCAATAGTCTATTTAATTCAGCCAATCAGAATTTTCAGATAAAACTAAAGTTCCCCCTCTTGAAAATGAGAAGGGTGATGCGACGGCCGAGAACAAGCAGACCTTTTCTACAAAAAGAAAGTTTGGAAGTTTTTTTTGCAGGAGTTGCGAGGAGAACGCCAACTTATGAATACAAAAGATCACTCTCGCCTTGGTGATCTTACTATCGCGATATCCATTCTGAATTCAGTCGTTTGTAAATTATAGAATTGACACATGTGTTTCCGAATATATTGAATATAAATATACATAGTCAGTAAAGTGATTTTCCTTTCAAAACAATTGTTGATTTATTTCTCCCGACATATAACATTATTTTCGAGTTTATCGGAGCAAATACGCGAGGTGGACTTCCGTCCTTTGCGATACGGACCTACGGCCCTGGAGGAGGCAACCCTTGCGAACGTCGTTTGCAAATAACAACTTTGTGTTTTAAATTTGACGCGCTTTCCAGACGAATGTGTTACACAGAAGCAGTCGTAGTTCGCACGTCCTGTTTCTGGAGCTACGTCCAAGCCCGTTGTGTTTTCATCAGCCGTGCTACGGCATCGGGAATCGAACCCGAGACATCTTCCCAGCCTTTCGGTCACCACACCAAGGCGCTGGTTTTCTCTGGACCTACTTTTTTAGGTGGATTCCGAACCACCGGGTCACAGAAAAAGCACTTAGAAAATTTTTCCATTGGTGCCGACAGTGGGAATCGAACCCGGCCACATCGCGCGCCACTGCGTGCGAGCCGAGCACGCTACCCACTGCGCTACTGCTCCCCTCGAAAAAGAAAAAAGTAATAAAATAATTTTGCTTACGTAGCGTCTTCGGCATCTGTGTTGATCTCCTCTCTTCTTTTTTTTTTCTTTTCCGACATTCATAATTGCCGCGCGTTTTTGTGTAACCAATTTGTTGTAATGATTGATTACAAGCGTCTGTACTTTATTCCCGTCTTCGGTCTTTGAGCCATTGCCGTTATTCTCATCGATCTCCAATTTTGGTTTTAACAGCGTGTTGGAAAAACAACGAAAATAATAATTCCCGAATGTACGAAAACTTACGAGAAAATTCGAGGTTATGTTTTTTTATTTCTCACTCGCTCTTATAGCCACTCGAAAATTCCAGACCTCGAAGATTCCGGATTGCTACATATTTCTTATCCATGTAAGAATCATTTATAAAACACTAATAAACTAATTTAAAAACAACCTATGAAATCATGAACATCATATTATTTCTTTCACACGCCATATACACGAGTCACAGCTGTCAACTTCTGGGCATTTCCAGCCTCGAAAGATCGATTACTTCGATCGATCTATCGAGAATCTTCTTTACCAACGAACCTTCTCGATTCCCATACGGCGGGTATATAACCAGCGGCGTTCGAACGCTGAGTCAGTCTTCTTCCTTCCGACCAGAGACACAGAACTCAACACGCCTACCTTACCGACCACTACTGTACAAGTAGTCCTATACCTTACCGACTGCTGAGAAAGCAATAGTTCCTTTCCTTTTCTGCTGTAATAAGCAGATTCTCTTTTCTTTAATTTTTTACTTACCGCCTATGCGCTGTGACGGTCGTGTTAAAATTAAGAGTTACTTTGACTGTGATTAAACCCAAAGACCGCGAAAGATTATATATATTTGAGTATTTCCTAACGAGAGTTGTGCATATTAACCCAATTCTTTCAGCGTTTGCTTCTGGAGTGGTTTTTTTTGCGTCCTTGAGATCGTGGACTTTATTCGTGTTGCTGGGCATTTTATCAGAGCTTTTTTCGCCCACAACACATTGATCTCTTTGGACATTCCAGAAGCCCCTAAGAGCCTTACCTCTGGGCTACATAGAGAGGGTTACAGCGCGAGCGGGAGAGACCAGTTCTCTCCCGTCTCTACTAGATTTTGAGAGACCAGTTCTCTCACTTTCTATCAAATTAGTTTTCTCTCTCTCGTGATCTGACGGAACCAGAATAAATTTTCTTTCTTTCAACACAGCGGTTCGGAGAACGAGGAAACGACCCCGAGGGGCGTTTCGGCGTCGCTGTCGACGTCGATGCAGCAGTATTTCGAGTTCCCCATTTCTTTCGCAATCTGTCGAGAGCGTAAAATTCTTTGTTTATTTATTTATATTGTCACGGCCTTTTTGAATCAGCCGGACGATAACCAGGCGCACCTGGGCTTCGTATAGGGGAAAATCGGGGAAATATAATAAATAAAAACGAGGTGAAAATAAAGAAATAAAAAAAATGACAATTTCCAATGTATTCGATAAAAAAAATATAGTATAGTACAGAGGCGAGGATTTGAATCTTCGCCTTAAGAGTCATCGAGCACACGTGACCAACTCAGAATCGAGGGTAGCGCCTCTCGCGGAAATATTTGAAAACACTGCATATCGAAGTTAGCGCCACTTGCGGCAGATATGTCAACCAATGCATTCAGCAAAAAGTTACGGATGTCAATAGGGTGGGATGTAAATGTTACAGTGGTGGCGCATGATTCATGAAGGGCCCCGATCGCCCCCATTGACCCACAAAGCTTATTTTATCTCAGGGCTCACTTTACGCTTACGCCATCACTGCTGCTTCTCTGCTCTTACCGACAACCGTGACTAGCGAACCTAGCGTTAGTAGCCGGAACTGTGAAAAACATAGCATGTACTGTCATATAGCCATAAGCACGGCTTTGACGTCTCCGTGTGTATTTTTCGGATTATCGGTTTGTTTTTCAACGAAATAAGTTAGATTTTTTTTTAAGAAGTGCAATAAAGTGGCAAGCAGCTCCGTCTGGTCCAGTGAAGAGTGGCAGATGTGCATGAAATTCATAATAAAATGAATTCATCAATTGGCAAACGACAGCCGCCTCGAGTTGTCGACAATTTATTGTGCTTCAAAAAAAAAATTTCCACGGAGCGGAGGACCAGACGGGATTTCTTACTAGTCGAACGAATTTATTTTTTATGTTCAATTGTGCGATACTATTATATCTTCGGCGAAACCCGAAAAATACGTTTCTCTACAACTCTTAGTTAGCTTATTGTCCATTTGGCGCCTCGTATGCACTCGCTCGATGACTCTTAAGTGTGTATTCAAGACGGAGCCTTCGGTCTCTGTCTGGAGCCCCGATGCTTGGAATCCTCGCCTCAAGTTTCAGCCGATAGCCTTCGGTTTCCGTCTTGGCTTTTGACGGAAGAGATCCTTGCCTCAAGATTAAACGTATAGCATTCGGTTTCCATTTTGGATTATGGTGGTAGAGATCCTTGCCTCAAGATTCAGCGGATAGCTTACGTTATTCGTCTTGGGTCATCAAATAAATTATTCTCAGGTTTTACTTGCAATTAATTTATTACAGTTAAGGAAATAATCTCAGGTTTAGACTAATGAATTATGAACAAATCGTCGGTCAATGGTCAATCGAAGAGAATCCATTCCTCGCAGACTAGGGGTTTCATACCTTCGAACACCACTGCTCCATCTGGAACAACAAAACGATAGTCAATAAACGTTATGGTATTACCGAGAGGCAAATCGTTTACTAATTAAGATTTTTATCGAACCCTGTTATTGCCAGCTAACAAACGATAGTTTTTGCGGAGAAGATAAACAATAAGCAATGGATTTACCTGCGGCTCGAGACATCTTCAATATCCATCGACGACTATTACTGAAAGTGCTGTACTTTGTAACAGAACTATTATTAATAGTCTTCGTTAGATATGAAGATGTCTCGAGCCGCAGGAAAATCCATTGCTTATTGTTTATCTTCTCCGCAAAAATTATCGTTTGTTAGCTGGCAATAACAAGGTTCGATGGAAATCTTATTTAGTAAGCGATTTTCATCTCGGTAATACCATAATGTTTATTGGCTATCGTCTTCTTGTTCCAGATGGAGCGGCAGTGTTCGAAGGTATGAAACCCTAAGTCTGCGAGGAATGGATTCTCTTCGATTGACCACTAACTAACGATTTGTTCATAATTCATTAGTCCAAACTTGAGATTATTTCTTTTACCGTAATAAATTAATTGCAAGTCAAACCTGAGAATAATTTATTTGATGACCCAAGACTGAGAACGTAAGCTCCGTATTTAATATTTTTTAATTTTAACTCATATATCTAATATTTTTAGGAATCGTCATTTAGACATTTATAGCTAATCGACTAGTCTCCAGGGATAGAACTACCTGTAGTATATGCAATATAGTAATGTAGTATATGTAAGCATAAGATGAACGAGAGAACACGGGAGCTATCCGTACGATATAGGTGGCGGGTATTTTGGAGCCACCTATATTGTGCGGGACTCACGGTTCGTGAGTCGCCATCGAGCCGGCACTCGATTTGTGTGAATAATCAATAAAGCTATATCCCACACGGAACATGACATCCATTAGAGGTCCATACTTGATCCATAGATCTATGGGAGCTCCATATCTATGGTGGATGTCTTATGGACATCCATAGGGCATCCAAATATCCATGGTTTTCATGGACATTGACTGGATGTAATATGGACATCCATAGGGCATCCAAATATCCATGGTTTCTTATGGACATTGACTGGATGTAATATGGATCCCCACAAAATAGAATTCCATATTGGATATATGGAAAATTCCTCTTCAATATATAATTTAAATTTTGCTACGATATATAAGCGCGCGGCCAACTTCGAGAATTGAAATGCATATGATATCTCTGTCGTTGAATAATTCGAATATTGAATGCAAAATAATATGATTTGCGGAGTTTTTTGTTTTATTGGCCTGGATTAATTGTGATAACATAGAGAATTTCATATAACTCTGAAAATTTTGATCAGATTTGTTCATATATAAGAATTTGTTCATCGTTATTATTATATTATCAACAACAGTCATTAAAAAAGATTTTAAAAAATTTTTTGGATTCCTTCTCCCGTGCTGTTTGTGGAAAAAAGTAGCATTATTATTATTATTAAATTAAAACTTATCTAGGCGCACACACATTTTCCCGGATAGTAAATAAAACTGAGCTGAAATAACGCTCTGAACGGTGACGCTTCGAGTTAAGTCGGCTCCAGTCGATTTTCCGAGTGAGACAGTCCGCAGAGCACCGAAGTGAGAAAGAGATAGTCAATGCGTTGCTGGGCAGACGATAGACGTGCTTTGACTCGTCAGACATCTTGAAAATTTTCGGAGTAAAACGCAAAAAAAGAAAGAAATCGAAAAGGATTAAAAAAAAAAAAGAATAAATAAATAAATAAATAAAGACAAAAGTGTTTCGCCCACGGTCTCTGGGGCTAACCTGTACAAAATCCTGAAGAAACTGGGCCAAAGCGCAGGAGGAAGGAGACGCTGTGCTCATAAGGCAACTGGCCAGGTAACGGTTACTCAGCGGGAAGGTTGGCAGCCATTTTGATACGCACAAAGGACTTTATGAGGTACAAGTGAAAAGCCCTTTCTTTTATCCCTGTTATGCTCTGTAACGTGTGGGACTTTCTGCAGTGAGGAAAAAAAAACAGCACAGTAGGAGGCCTACAAAGCTGCCGTGATGACGAGCAAAAGCTCTAAATCGCGAATCAGCGGAGAAATTAGGGATACAGAGATAGAGAAAGAAAATCCATATTTCATGTTAGGAGAGCTTAACGAGGAAGAGGTAAATAAGGTGATTATGGGTACACCCACAACCACATTGACCGATTCTAACCCCCGCAAGAGAAAGAGTGTAATAGGGCGGAATGAATCATTAATAAACATAGACGACGGTACGGACTCAAAGAGGCCAGAATCGAGTAACGACAACCTGAGGGAATTGCTGTCTAAGAGATTTAGGGGCGGACAGGAGGCCCAAAGGCAGGAGAGTGAAAACAGATACACGGCGACAATTAAGGCTCCGTTTGTTATATTAATAACCCAAGTGAACTCTGACCCGAGGCTCGCAGGCCTTCATGCGACCGACAACCAAAACCACGGGACAAACGATGGCGCGGGGGTGGGCAGATTACATCCAGTGATAATTGGAAAAAAACTTCGACACAAAAACACGGGTGTCATAGAAGTAAAACGTAGGGGGAAAAACTTAGGCGAGGTATCATTTCAATCTTTTCAGGAAGCAAATACTCTAGTGGCGGAGCAGAACTCGAGGCTGCCTCCCAATTGGAGAGCTTATATCCCAGATTATAAAGGTCAAGAACCGGCATCGTCAAGGATGTCGAATCGTCCTTAACGGTGGACGAAATACGCGAAGAACTGGAGTGGGTGAGCTCTCCTACGCGAATTTTAAGAATCGAAAGGATATATCGCGTCGACCGCTCGGGTGGAAACCCGAGAGAGCTTGTTCCTACAAGCACCATCAAGATCGTCTTTGAAG
Source organism: Rhorus exstirpatorius (assembly GCA_963564615.1). Classification (NCBI taxonomy): domain Eukaryota; kingdom Metazoa; phylum Arthropoda; class Insecta; order Hymenoptera; family Ichneumonidae; genus Rhorus; species Rhorus exstirpatorius. The sequence continues at coordinate 5,562,640 of OY751319.1, read as the reverse complement.
GTAATGTGCTACCTAAGAAAATCTCTATATTTAAAATGAGAGCGGAGGTAGAGCCTTTCGAACCGAGGACAAAAAGGTGTAATAAATGCCAAAGATTTGGACACCTCGCAAAACAATGTAGGGCCAAAGAAAGATGTAGAATATGTGGAGATCCCCATTCGGATCAGCAGTGCAAAAATAAACCAAAGTGTGTGAACTGCGGAGGAGACCACGCAGCCTCAGATCAGAATTGCGAACTCGCCATAAAACAGAAAATAATCAATAAAATCAAGCGCTCGAGAACGTAGATAGGGCGGAGGCTTTAAACATTATCAGGGTAAATAAACTGAATAATATGTATCGCGCCGAGGCGTGACTCGAAAACGGGAACAGGGACGGGAGAGAGTCAGACGGAGCTAGGGGCGCGGGGGATCTATGGTTCGTTCAGGACCTGCAGACCGCCCGGCCACGAGATGACAGAGACTTTCCCCCACTCAGAAACGCCTCCCGCCAAAGAGTAAATGGGGAAAAAGATAACGACAATAGCACCCGCCCCAGTAACCCGAGGTCGGAGATAATTAAAGCTCGCAAAAGCAAAAGGAAAATCCCTGAAAAGATTCCAATCTCGCATTTCTACCCGACGAATAAGGACACGACGGACACTAACCCCGTTTTGTTTCCAGGTACTACAGGAGGTGATGGAGAGAACCCTCTTCCTAGATCGTTCCCTGTAAAGCAGCCACCATCCTTCTGCACAAATAACATCTCATCACAGAATACGGAAACTAATAACACTTATCCGACTCAAGCAGAATCCCCGACGCAAGGACAGCAGCGACGAAAGCCCGCTGCTTTCACGTCACCCGGGAAGGAGAATGTCAGAGAGAGAGACATAAGCTTTGAAACTTGGTTCCCAGAGGCACACTTATTGAGCGCCTCACAACGATCCATGATAGGAAAAACGCCTGAATCTGAGCGAGCATTAACGGAAATAAATTACCCACCTCAAAATAAACAGGAAGGTGAACACTGACATGCTCGACTCTTAATTCTCGGGCCTCACGTTTGTGCAATAAATACTTTTCGTGATAGTAACCGTAAGTTTCCGTGCTTGTTTTATTTTGCTCAGTATAGGCTCTCCGGTAGGCGAATATAAGCTAAATATTGCTCAGTGGAACTGTCGAGGTCTCCAGGGAAAAAAACACGAAATACCCATTATTTTACAGGACAATGACGTTATCCTCCTTTCCGAAACGTGGCTCAACGAGGAGGTTAATTTCAATTTTCCGTACTGCAATTTGGTTAGAAGAGATAGGGATACGAGCGAAACTGGTGGAGGTGTCGCTATCGCGCTGAAAAAAAAAATATCAGATATAGATCCATTACACTAAAAGCGGCGAAATGGGATATAAGAGAAATAGAAGCGGTGGCAGTAGAGGTGCAGTTGGCAGGCAATAAAAACGTCGTCATTGTCAGCGTATACAGAGCCCCTAATTTCCGTACTAAAAAAGAGACTTGGGATTTCTTTATCTCAGAGCTAGAAGATATAAAAAAGAATAATTTTCTCTTTATCAGGGGAGATCTGAATGCGCAGTCTCCGCTATGGGGCAGTATTAAAGAGAATCCGTCAGGTGAATCTCTCATCCGATCCCTAAATAATTTCAACATGAACATCCTTAATGATGGATCCCCGACGTATTTCACTCCTATATACAGGCGAAATGTCCTAGATCTAACCATCGTAGATGCAAACCTTGCCTCTTTACGTAGTTGGGTCGTCACTGACGACTGTCTGGATTAGAAAGGGAGAATATTGAAACAAAGGCGTTGGATAAATACAGGAAGATGGTTAAAAGTATTGAAGCCGCACTATATAAGAACGGAGCATATAAAAACTCAGAAAAGAACAAGAATGAAGGGAAAACAAATCGGGGGACCAAGACGTGGTGGAACCAGGAATGTGATAAAGCATTAGAAAAAAGGAGGGAGGCCTTCAGGGCATATAAAGCAAAAGGTAATTTAAGAACCTTACAAAACTGGGAATCAGCAGACAAAGAAGCAAAAAAGATCTTTAAAGAACAGAAAAGGGAGGGTTTTAAGAAGTTCGCAGAGAGGCTGAATCCCGATATTCCGATCAAGGAGACATGGGACACAATAAAAACCTTCAGCAATTCGTTTAACCGTAATAAAACCAGTAACGGGGAAACCTAACACGGGGAGGCGGAAAAAGCAGTAGGTAAACTAGTACCCCCATTATGTTTTTACCCGCCAACTATCCCTATTACCTACAATAGGAATAGTGTTAAAGGTATTTGGTACCCTTGTTTGATCAACGAGATAAACTCAATTATCAAGAGATTAAAAACTCGATCCGCGGCAGGTAGGGACCTAATCAATAACGAGACATTGAGAAGTCTGCCTAGTAATATCATAAAATCAATGGTAAGCCTCTTTAATAAGTTCATGTTCAGTAATAAGTTCAGTAATAAGTTCAGTAATAAGTTCAGTAAGTTTAGTAATAAGTTCAGTAATAAGTTCATGTACCAAAGGAATGGCATCAATTCGAGGTATGCATGATACCAAAACCAAAGGGCGGTTTCAGACCTATTTCGCTAGCTTCGAATTTTCTGAAATTGTTCGAAAGAATAGTAAAAACGAGACTAGAATATTTCCTAGAAACCGAGTTCGTCGTTCCAACCAGCCAACACGGCTTCAGAAGGTCGCGATCGGTTTACGACAACATATCTATCATAACTACAGATATACATAATTCGTTCGCTAGGGAGGAGGTAGTGGCCGCGGTGTTTCTCGACATAGAGGGAGCATACGATAATGTCATCCCAAGTATTATGATAGAGAGCCTAAGCGAGCTCCGCTTACCAGTGAATATAATCACCCTCATATCTAGTATTATCAGGCAAAGGAATGCAAACTTCTACGCACAAGGACAATTCATTGAAAACCGCGTATTAATCAAAGGCCTTCCTCAAGGATGCGTCCTAAGCCCCCTCTTGTGTAACATATACATAAGAAAGATTTTAAATCACATAGGACCCCACTGCCACTCTTTGCAATATGCAGACGATATCGTACTATATGCCAGCAACCGAGATATCCAGGAAAGCGTCAAAAAACTTCAAGAGGGTTTAAACGTATTATCACAGTGGTTAAATTGTGGTGATATTAGACGCGAAGCTGAGCTGGAAAGCCTGCGTGAATGGAGTGAGATCCAACGTGCAGCGGAGCACGGCGATTTTAAAATCGTTGGCTCATAAGTCGTGGGGTTCCCACCCCTCCACTATGCTAACCGTATACAAGGGGCTTATCAGAGCTAGAATAGAATTGGCATGCCTTTTCACACGTATGGCCCCTAAAACCGCGATTTTAGCATTAGACAGAGCTCAATATGCGGCGTTACGACTTATACTGGGTTGTTTCCGCTCGACACCCACTAACTTACTTCTGGATCTTTCTGGGGAACAGTCAAACTCTCTCAGAGCAGAAGTACTGGCGTCGAGGTTCATAGCTAAGACTTTCTCACATAAAAAGCACCCACTTATGCCCAAGGTACAATTCCTCAGGGAAAAGATAGAGCGGAGCACAAAAGTCCCGAACCTATGTTAGTCGTTTATCTACCGGACGTAGATCTCCATGTACAACGAGCTAGAGAGACTTTGTTTCAGGTCAGAAATAAATACGTGCTTTGAATACCCGATAAGGCCTCAATTACTAGCGATCACTCCAGACATAAAGATTGAGCTAAAAACCATGGATAAAATGGGTGCAGAGGCCAACGCGTGCTTCGAAAGAGGATTAGAGGACGCCTGGCCGGGGTGGACAAGATTTTATACGGACGGATAAAAAAAGGAGGGAGACTCGTATAACGGCTTGGCATTTTTCTCCCCCACAACCCTAGACGAGGGGATATTCAAAATAGACTCCACAGCTTGCATCTACGAGGCAGAAGTGCAGAAGCCTTAGCCATTATAGAGACACAGAAGCATATTATGAAGAAGATTCAAACCAATGTCACTATATGTTCGGATTCTCTGAGCGTACTAAAAGCCCTAGAATTCTCGGGAATAAATCCCAAAGGACATTTCATTCTAGAGATAAAATCACTCGTTGACAGATTAACTCGTGCAGGTAGGGAGATTGTGTTCGTCTGGTGTCCCGCACACCGAGGTGTAACAGGCAACGAAAGAGCTGACCAGCTGGCTGTAAAGGCGCGATCCTCAGGGAAATTAATAAGTTATAAGGGGCTTTCTAGAAGCGTAGCTAAAATATGGATCGCACGAAAACAGTCGAAAGAAGAAGAACGCTTTAGACTCTCTTTCACACGGAAGGGCCGAGTATACAACGTGCTAAGGGACAGCTACAAACCAAACAAACCGTGGTTTAAAGACATGACCCTGAGCAGAGGACAGATCACGACAATCAACAGGATCAGAGCAGGGCACATAGGCACGAATTCCCATTTACATAGGATAGGATTAGCTGACACCGAGGGTTGCCCATGTGGCCATAATTTGCAGGACCTCAACCACCTATTTTGGGCCTGTCCGGAAACGAGCCTCCGGTCTGAGGAGCTAAGGGAAAAACTATTTAAGCTCGGTCAGAGGCCACCGTACGACATTCGGAGCATCTCCTTCTCTGGGTCTCCGGGGGTGCTTCGAGCAATCACATGGTTCACGGTGCAAATAAAAGATTTTTGCAAGCTAACTTATATTTAAGTCTTTGTGCTCTTTCTCATGCGGGGGCACTTGTAAGCTAGCCTCCTGGGATGAACGATATATAAATGGATACTAATTAAACCACAACGCTTATAAGCATAAGCAAAACAACGTGGAGGAAAAGCTGAAGAGGGGAAAAAAAAGCCTACAGCAGGACAGGGAAAAGAAAGGGCACGGGCAGAGAAGAACGAAAACTCAATAGAGACACAGTATCTAAACTCTCATTTTCTTTTTTATATAATTAAAAAAAAAAAAAAAAAAGTTCAAGTAGAGAAGGCATTTCAACCTTCCACTTGTCCGTTAGCTCAATAAATGCTGAGCATACATCGACCAATGGCCGGCGCGGCGAATGCCAGTGGCCAGGCTGGGCTCACTCCACTCCGTGAGCCCAGCCAAAGTAAATAAGAAGAAGAGAAATAATGCGTTGCTGCCACACAGCCAACAGCGAACAGCCACACTCATTCGGCTTCGATCCTCTGTAACGTACACGTGTAGTGCTTCGAGTGTTTTGTACCATTTTTGTTGAAAAAAAATAAGAAATCCTGTTCAGTGTCTCATATTAGGATCTCATACCCATAGGTATAAATACATTTAACATTTGCCAGAAAAGCATGCCGTATTGATATATTATAAATATTGAGATTTGATTAAATTCTTGGATAATCGTCAAAGATATACATAAGTGTATTTTGCAAAATCTTTTGCGTCAAATGAAAAACAAACGTCGAAAAATACCGTATAGAAATTTCGTTTACTGGTATGCGTTTCAAACGTATTTTTCCGAAGAATACAATTTATATAAAAAGTCTAATTTATCAAAATGCAATAGGTTATCGACGATACGCATGAAGTTGGTACAACCCCGACGCTTCCGCTTATACAATGTTTACATTTTTTTCAAGCTTGTATTCAACGCTCTGTTGACATTGTATCATATTATTCCTTCGACATTATTTCATCATTTTTGACGTGGTAAATAAATTATCTGATCAAATCTAAAAGCCGAGCACAATTAAAATTTTTTAAAATTAATTTATCAACATATTATTTAATTTTTTTAATTAAAAATTTGTCATTTACAAAGAAATACAAAAAATAAAAATAGAATGGATTTCCGCGATACCGACGTGATTGAGAACCTCATATCATACAGAAAATTGAGTGATTAACTAGCATTAATATTCACCGCATACAATTATATATCTGATCTCCTGTAATAAGCAGGAGCTGGAATTGTGTATATACCTATAATTTCGTATGAGTCATTTAAATATAATGCACTAAAATACAAAACCGCACTGCAATAAACTTATACATATAATGAATTATTTACGCAATGAAGCATAGTGGATTTCGACATATAAAGTAATTTATATTCTACGGGGAATTTCACGATAAATCAGACAGTTTTGGAATTTACATTTTTTTTATTTGATTGTAAATTTTTCGACCTTTTTTATCCATTTTAAGAAGCTCCCATGAACTTTTTGAAATTGTTTATCGAGCCGTCTTCGAAATATCGATTTTTCATTAATTTTTTCTTTCAATACCCATAACTTCGCGAAAAATCGAGCAAATTCGATGATTTTTTTGTTGAAAATATGGTGGTTTTTCTATACTTTCTAAAAAAATATTTTCAGAATTATTTAACGCCTCATTTATCTAAATTTTCTAATTTTTGAGATTATTATTATTCAATTATTCATAGGAAATTAACTTTTTGCAGTTTTTTTTAATTCTGAAAAAAATAGGAAGAATCATAAGCCCATTATGAAACTCACATAATATTTGTGGAATTGGCAGTACTTTGAAAATAAAATTGAAACAAAAAAAAATTAAACATTGCATACATTTCCAAAAACACGATCCAATCTCAAAATCACAAATTTTCTCAGGCCTGGTTTTAGAGTTAACGATCAATCCATCAATGTGGTATTTTTCAGGTTCATCTTCCATCTTGTATCCAGAATTAGGTTAGTAAACGAACGGAAACATTTCGACTTCATTTCGTGAGTTACGTTGTTCATCGTTATCAAATATTATTATAATTGTAAGAAATTCTTAAAATGTGTTTCGAAATTGATTCTTTATATAAAAGTTGATGTAAATGAGATACAATATTGATGATTATAAGGGAAGAGATGTTGTTCCGTTCGCGTCCGTTCTAATTCTAATCTGCCTCGTCCTGTCGAGGCGTCGAGGCGTCGAGGCCCCGATGAGTCGTCAGGCCCACACAAGGCCTCTTTGTTCCCGGTATATATAAGGATGTAAACAAGCGTCTCCGCTTCCCCAAACAAATTTCGTGCGAGAGCCGGAATATCGCCTTCAGTTCGGCCGTCCTGATGATCTCGCGTCCTCGCGTAGATGGAAGATCCAAATCTCAATACCCCTTGTACTGCCGGCTTCGACTATCCTGCACTTGTAGATGGATTGGCAGGTGCCAATGTTCCCTGCGCCGCCATACTCCGAGTTACTCTGCGTTCTTTCATGAAACAAAGGACAACATTGAAAAAGTTGCAGTGTTGCCCCTTTTCGCGTCCCCATTAAGCCCGTTGGTTAACAGTGATTAATAAGGATCTTCAGTTATAGGGTTATAATCTGCTCTCAACACTCTTAGACTAAAGTCATGCTGCATCTACTATACACACACCAACAATCAAAGCTGGGCCCCCTTCTATCGCTCAATGCCTATTGAGCGATTCATGCAACGACCATCACTGGTCCAACAACCGTTGATCTTGACTCGACCGTGTAGTCGTCACTACCAAATGTGCCATTACTCTATGTACCACATTGTACCAGTATACTGTTATAGTCTGGATGCGGTTTCAGTGTACTATGCACAACCTATGTGGACTGCCGCTACTTAGCGCACCATCGAGTCCACGATGTAACAGCCCCTCACACAGTTGCTACATAAAGCGTATTTGACGCCAGTCGCCGACAGGTCAATCCGTCATTCCGGAATCAATGACCCCAAACGACTGCACCTACACCACTTCGCCCAGACACAGCGCCGAACGCCCAGTAATACCATCTTGTACCCCGGCTCGATCAAGGCTTCAACGGCTTACCCTCTACGCCTTGCGTAGCAAGCGGGCCTGAAGTCCGCATCCCCTCCTCGTCGCTATCCGAGTCAGTGTCGCTAACTCCCGTATGCCAAAGCTTCAGCTTCTCACCCGGGACCACGGCACAGTATGGCTTTTGCGTGCGTTGAGCACCTTTGACGTCCTCAATGACATATCTGTCACGGTCTAGTACCCTAGTGACTTGATACGGCCCAGCGTACTTCGGCAATAACTTTTTACTTGAGCCATCATTGCTGCCTATTACCCGTCTACTTACTACAATGTCTCCATCGCTAAATTTCTTAGGAGGGGCTCTTCTTTTATTAAAGTTTATTTCCTGTTCTTTCTGATTTCGGCGAATAATTTCTCCAGCCAGCTTTCGAGTCCCTTCTCTGTCGCTATTATAGGAATGCTCTCCAATGCTATTAAGAATTTGTGACTCAACTGCATTACGAGGCCGGTAACCTAACAACAACTCTGAAGGACATTTTCCAGTTGCCTTATTAATCGTATTATTTAATCCCCAAACGACCCTTGATAGTTCCTGATCCCATTTTCTTTCTTCATTCAAGCTAGCCGCTAGTGTGCTAAGAATGGTTCTGTTATAACGCTCGACCTGACCATTTGCTCTTGGAGTAGCTACTGCAGTTGCCACATGTTGGATCCCTCTCTTGCTACAGAACTCTTTAAAACTTTTACTTGTGAACGCACTGCCACGATCGCTGATGATACGTTGAGGAAAACCAAACGTCTCGCCTATCGTGTTGAAAAATCGTTCGACAAACACCGTCTTCGTATTTTTTACTGCTTTTGCAAACACAAACTTAGTAAACGCATCTACGATTACGAGCAAATACGAATTGCTATGGGTACTTTTTATGAATGGCCCCAAGTGGTCTACGTGTACCGTATGCATAGGCATTGGAACCTTCTCCACGGGGTGCAAATGACCTGGCTTTTTCCCAGCCGGTTCTTTATTGTACAAACAGTCTAAACATGCGGCGACGTACCGCTTGACGTAACGCCTCATTGAGCCAAACCAATAGTCTGCCTGTAGTTTCTCTAGCGTCTTTGCTGCCCCAAAGTGACCCATCTCGTCATGGCATAGCCTGACGATCCTTTGCCTTGCCGCACGTGGTACTGCCCACTTGAGACCACTCGGAGTATTTCTGAACACCCGATTCTCTTTCAACGCAAAATCTCGCTTGATTTGATTTTCCTCGGAATCATTCGCTTCTCTATTGAGCACCTCGTGTACGTATTTTAGTCGCGGATCTTGTAATTGAGCGGTCAATAACCAATCCCCCAGTTCGATGTGTAACAACCCTACATCCTCTATCTCCTCACAGTTATCAGCAGATTCAGCCGGGTTGCGACTCAGTGCATCTACGTGTGGCATTTTTGCCCCGGCTCGGTACTCTATAGCACAATCAAATTCCTGCAATTGGATCCACCACCGCGCCACACGTGGCAGTAAATCTCGTTTAATAAAGGTCGCTCGCAGTGCACTACAATCACTAACAATCTTAAACCGAATTCCTAGTAAATAAACTCTGAATCTCTGTAAACTGTTTACCACTGCGAGCGTTTCGAGCTCATAAGAATGGTACCTTTGTTCTTCTTTGCTAGTTTGGCGGCTGAAGTACGCGATCGGCTTCAAATTTCCTTCGACTTGTCGCTGTAACAAAATCCCACCAAAGCCTAGCTGGCTTGCGTCTGTATGTAACTCAGTCTCGGCACCCTGCTTGTATATAGCTAGAATAGGTCTAGATATCAACATTTGTTTGAGTGCATCGAAGGCATGCTGTTGCTCTTCGCCCCAACGCCAAGCTACAGCTTTCTTTGTCAACTGTGTTAGAGGCCTGGCTATCGTGGCAAAGTCACGGATGAATTTCCGAAAATAACTAGCTAGACCGATGAATTGCCTCACGTTGTGTACGTTTGAAGGCACTTGAAATTTCTCAACCGCCTCGATTTTATGGTCACCCGGCCGTATCCCTTGCTGAGAAACCTCATACCCGAGATAGTCAACCTTTTTCTCGAGAAATGCACATTTGCTGAGCTTCAACGTTAGTCCTGCGTCCCGTAACGCCTGTAATACTAACTCCAAGGCTAATAAGCCAGACGCAATATCCTTCGAAGGGATCAGAATATCGTCCATGTACGCCAGGACAGAAATCTGACCCTTGAGAGGGTTTATGATTCTGTTCATCATACGTTGAAAAACCGCTGGTGCATTCGCGAGACCAAAAGGCATTCGAAGAAATTCGTACTGGCCGTCTGGCGTAACAAAAGACGTTTTCTCTATTGACCCTTCTGCGACCGGTATTTGATAATACCCTGAAGCTAAGTCTAAACTCGTAAAACACGCACTCCCCTGAAGGCTATTTAATTGATCTTCGATTAGCGGTAACGGATATCTGTCCCTCTTCGTAACAGCATTCAGAGCACGATAGTCCACGCACATTCTGGTTTCTCCATTCTTTTTCCGTACTAATAGAATGGGACTCGAGAACGGAGAATTCGAATCGCGAATAATTTTGCTTTCTTTTAATTCATCTATAATCTTACGGACTTTTTCGCGCTCCGAATACGATAGTCGATAAGGGCGATAAGTTACTACCGAGTTACTCGTTAGTTCAATACGGATCTCCGAGGCTTGTGTTGCTCCTAGTTCAGAGATGTTGAACGCAAAACAATCACGATAAGAATCAAGGAGTCTGAATAACCATTTCTTTGTTTCTTCTGTAATGCCAGGGTCTACTTTGATTTGCTCTCTCGGAACACCACCCATCTCCATTTTATTGACCCTACACATTAGTCGACTTTTATTTCCAACGTGGGACTCTTCCCTAGCAAGCTCGGCCCTGGCAACGATTTTCTCTTTGCAAATTCTTAACGACTGATCTGACAAGTTTAGTACTGGCAATAATCCCGTTTTTGCATTAATTACACATCTCGGAACGCAATGCTCTCTACCCTCCTCGCCTCGTACGCTAAGCTCTATGTATAAGTCACCAGAATAATCATTTTTGACCACTACCTTGACATCTGCTCCATGACGTGGCGGAATCACGGTCTCCTCCACAGTCCACAGAGTCAGCTTCTGCGGTGGCAGTCGCTCCATTTCTGGCAAGGTCGCCAGAGATTTGTCGAATACTCGCAGATGACCATCCCTCTGCACCGTCGTGACACCTGGCAGACCCAAGAAGGGTTGTCCCACGATGAGCGATACATCCTGAGTCTCGTTTGGAACGACAAGCACGTCAACCGGCCCCTCAGCTAGGTCGATCTTCATTACTCCCGTGGTAACACCGTACGGGCGGACCTCACCACCGCCGTATCCTCGAAGAACAACGTCGGTTGGTTTTAAGTCCAGACGCATTTTGTCTGAATCGTCCTTTCTCAGAGTGACACATTCACTCCCTCCATCGATATAAGCCCGTAGAGGAGTGCCGTTGAGGATCGCTTCGTGAAATCGCGCATCTACAGTCGTCCGTCCAGTGCCGATACTCCGGACCTTTTTCACCGAGTCATCCTTCATTTTCGAGCATTCTCTAGATAAGTGTCCCGGTTCGTTACAACGATAACACCGTAGCGTTGTCAATTTCTTCGGAGGATTTCCCGACTCTTCGTTCGGTTTTCGCTTCTCCTGTGGGCTTTGTCGCGGGACCCACTTAGACTTTCCATCCGCATGTTGTCGTATACGGTCATTGTCCTTTTTATAACCGTCTTTGTCACTGGGCGTCTCCGTCGTAGTATCCGTCTTGCTCAAAAAGACCCGTAGCTCCTCGGGTGTCTGGAAATCATTTCGCTTAATTGTCATCTTCAATGAATAGTTAGAGAGTCCATGAGCGATGCAAGCTGCAGCGTCCTTCCCTTTAATGCCGCATGCGTTTACGAGGGCAGCTTTCTCGAAAAAGTACTTCATCATGTTTTCGTTTTTGGCTTTCACCCGTGCTAACATCGTAGCAAGCTTCTCTGGCAATTCTGTATGATCGGTAAATGCTGCGAGTAGCTTCCCCTTCCACTCTGTCCAGTCGAAGTCAATCGTTGTTAATCCATCGTACCAACTTTTAGCCACGCCTCGCAAATTTTCCAGCGCAAAACTACTGACGGTAGTATCATCCCAGCCGTGAATCTTCCTTAGCTCTTCCACTTTTTGAATCCACACTTCGATCGACTGGTTTTTCTGGCTCGGATCGAAGGATGGAATCGACTTCTTGCCGTCAAAGCTTTTTCGTGGCCCCTGATTTTCTACGGAGACGGCCACGGTCTCAATCAATTTCAAAAATGCTCCTTGCCAGTCCGAAGTGCCACTGGTGCTGGGAGTATGCTGATCACTCGGTGAGTGATGTCTACCGCGAGACCTCCTGCGAGAGCGTTCACGTTTCCTGCCTGACGACCCTACCCGATCATCAGAACGTCTCTCGCGCGAACGCCCCATCTTGTCTTGCAAAAACAGTAGCACTTCACAACACCGCTTAATTTAACAAGTAGTTCACAAGGAGTTCACACACTTTAATTTCTCACTATAACGTACACGTCACAATTAACGACTATCGCGATAAACTGAATTCTAATCCCACTTCTGAGCTGTAAGAAATTCTTAAAATGTGTTTCGAAATTGATTCTTTATATAAAAGTTGATGTAAATGAGATACAATATTGATGATTATAAGGGAAGAGATGTTGTTCCGTTCGCGTCCGTTCTAATTCTAATCTGCCTCGTCCTGTCGAGGCGTCGAGGCGTCGAGGCCCCGATGAGTCGTCAGGCCCACACAAGGCCTCTTTGTTCCCGGTATATATAAGGATGTAAACAAGCGTCTCCGCTTCCCCAAACAAATTTCGTGCGAGAGCCGGAATATCGCCTTCATAATATATTGTAACGGGACAAACCAAGGTCCCCCATAGTCACAAATGAAACAAAAAATTCTCGATCACACGGACTTTCGTATCTCACGTAATAATGATAATAAATAAGGCTCCTCGGAATTGAAATTCCCCGAAGTCCCAAAATAAAACTTAATCCTTCCAAGAAGCCCATGACGTAGCCATAGTACCGTGTGCAAAAGCTCTACAAGCTTGGCAAAATTGCCCTACTATAAAACCTTCGACCAATCAAATCACGGCGCCGGTTGTTCATGGAAAAGTATTTAAGATCCTGACGAGCAAGCCGCGTCCTCATTTTGATCAACGTTATCGGTGAGCATTATTCGCGTCAAGCGATTTCTTTACATTCTTTCTCTACGATGTAATCTCGTCAACTTTCGATATCCACTTCGTTTAATCACTCTCCAAGATTCTCAACGAATTCGTATTACATCGTACATCAAGGACTACGAATCGAACGACATCCGGCAACTTCAACTACCTCGAATAGTCCTTTTCAAGACTCTTCGTGATCATCGTTGATTCGTCCTTTTTGGGGCGAATCTATTATAACGTACTTGCTTGTCTTTCTCAAGACAAAGCAAATCACAACTCTCGTTCATTCTTATTCAATAAAAGATTTCAGGTGATAGGGAGCCTGGTTTGCTTGAAGCCCCCGCACTGCGTCAGGAAATTGGATAACTAACCAGGTGAACGTCTCAGAAAAATAAACCTCGAGGTAAGGAACCGGATTCCTTGGAAAAACCCTCAGCACTGTGGCTGAGGGCGGGAACAAGGAAGAAGGCGCATTGCTGAGAAAACCCTCCACAAGTGATAAGCTTCACTCATCCTCGTGTTATATTCACATCAATTCTTGAATCTTTCCGAACATCTGTCTGTATCTAGTGTAAACGCATTGAGAATCTTTAGAAACATTTAAATTTGGGCGAGTGGCCTTCTACTCCCAGGACGCTGGTGAAAACGTTTAAATTTCAGTCAGCCGACAATAAGACATCATTTTTCGAATTATAACGAAAAATTGATTTTGTGTTTCCAATCGCTTCCCGATTGGAAGCACCATGAAACTTGCGGAACCACACACACACGCGCATACACACACAAACACCAACGAACATTCACAGGGGCAACCAGGCATAACAATAGAGAGACGTCGCGTCTCAAAGCACACCAAGTCTCGATACATCGCGTACAGTCTCGCGCCACATAACTAGTGAATTGAGACTATAACGACTAACGTACGAACGAGGACAATACGACGATTCGAGTCAGACATACGAACGCAGACTGTTTCCTTAACATCTTAGATTTATTTATTGCAGTCCAAATTAATCACACCTATTTATCAGCCTCTCAACTCCTTATTGCCCAGTTGCCGCTGGACTTAACTTTTGCTTGCCCTAAAGGAAAGGAGATTTTGCTTCTCAAGGTTCTCCTCTCCTTTAAGTGGCCCACTTTTTACACGCCTATGATGAAGGGTCACGTTATCCCCAGGTCATCCATGGCCAATGGGAAATAACTATAATAACCAATCTGAGGCATTCTCGAACAACCAATAAAAATCATCATATCAATTCGGCAAACCTCTCTCCTACACTATACGTCACTGAGCTCGGGCCCGTATCGAACCTTCTGTTTGCCCGGACGAAACAACGGGATGACAGACGAACACACAAAACAAAACAACAAATAAAATAAATCAGATTAAAATCGTGAATTCCTTCGAAATAAAATCGAGGAATTTCACGAAACGTTTCAATATATTATCACCATATGTCAAACATGCTGAAACGAAAACAGTTTTCCGAGTTATCAGAACGGCATAAGCTTCGCTTGGTTCAGAATGAATTAGATAGTATTAAATTTCTCTCACCGCAGACAGATTCGGTAAGGGATCATGACTCAGACTTGGAGCATGTTTCAGCAGCTGATAACGATGATAGTCCTGAAGCATTTGTTTCACACAATGAATCGAGTAACTCAATTTTTTCACTAGATGAGTCAGTAAATGATGTTGACCATCAAATGCCTGTACCAGATCAGAGATTAGATCCAATAAACGAAAATAGCTCAACAGATACTGATACTGAAGAGGGTGATTTCAAAACGTTACTAGCAGATTGGGCTGTGAAGTCTCAAGTATCACATGCAGCAATAACGTCGCTACTGAAAGTGTTAAAAACACATCCATGTCACTCTCGCTTACCGGAACATGCTAAAAGTCTGCTGTCTACACCCCGAACATCAATTATTCATGATATGATGCCAGGTCAATATTGCCATTTTGCAATTGAAAGAGGAATTCGGCAATTCTTGACAAATAACCAAAATATAAATGAAACTCTTTTAAAAATTCAAATCGGGATAGACGGTCTACCTATATCACAATCCAGTTCGGATCAATTATGGCCAATTCTCGGACGTGTTATACCTAATGGAAAAATATTCGTGATAGGCTGTTATTTTGGAAAAAGTAAACCAGCAAATGCTAATGACTTTCTCGAGAAATTCGTTGCTGATGCAAAAACCCTAATCACTTCAGGTATAGATTACGATAACACTACATTTTCTGTTTCAATTAACTCAATCATTTGCGATGCACCAGCAAAGTTATTCATCACATTCACAAAAGGTCACGCAGGTTACTTCAGTTGTTCTAAATGCGTAACAGAAGGAGAATTCATAAGAAATCGATTGTGCTTCCCAGACATTAATTGCCAAGAAAGAACAGACGAAAGTTTCCGAAATCATGACCAGGAAGAACATTATTGTGGTCGCAGTATTTAATTACAACTAATAAATTTGGGGTTGGTGTCGAAAATTTCTCTACATTATATGCATTGGATTTGCATCGGTTCTACGAAGAAATTATTAAAAATGTGGATGATGGGTCCGTTAGACGTTAGGTTTTTGTCGACACAAAGAGTAAATAGAATTTCTCAATCACTTCTCGATCTTCGTAAATATATACCTGTAGAATTTTCAAAAAGGCCACGAGAGCTTGAGTCAATCAGTCAGTGGAAGGCTACCGAGTTAAGACAATTTCTCTTGTACACAGGACCTTTCATCTTGCAAGCTGAGTTGAAAAAAAGTGTATTTATTAATTTTCTGTCACTTCATATTGCTATTCGCTTACTTTGCTCTAAAACTTTGGTGCACTCTGCGAACGCCAATTCATTATTACGATACTTTGTTGAAACATTCAAAATAATTTATGGAGAAGAGTTTGTTTCACATAACATTCGTGGTCTTATCCATATTGCAAAAGATTGTCAAGAGTTCGGCTCACATGATTGTTTTAGTGCATTTCCATTTGACAATTTTATGAAAGCTTTGAAGAAGCTAGTCAGAAAATCTGAAAGGTCTTTGCAGCAAATTAGGAATCGGTACGGTGAATTAATTTGATACAAAATCAAGATGTTGGCAAAGGCAAAATGGATATGCAATTGAAAGGTAAACATACTCAGGGACCTCTCGCTAATGGAAGTAATAATCCTCAATTTTATAAAATAATCCTAAAAAATTTCACTATTACGACCAAGGTACCAGATAATTGTTGTTCTGTTCATGGTGATATAGTATGTGTCGAAAATATAGCAACATCGCTTAACGATGATCTTTTAATTGTCGGACGTAAATTTCTGTATACTGATACTATTTATGATGTGCCATGTAGTTCATCGCTTCTCGGCACATTTAAGACTTTTGGTGGGCTCTCTGCCCTGCAAACCTGGCCAATCGAAAGCATCGATCATAAATTAATGAAGTTTCCTTGGGAAAATGACACTTTTATAGTTATTCCCATTTTACATAGCGACAAATATTAGCAATCATTTCAATCCAACGCGCACTCAAGGGGGGGGGGGGGTGTTCACGGCCAAATATCTATGAAAAGGATTGGTCACAGATAGTTGTCGATTTTGTATGCATGTGGTTTATTGGACTTCGAATAACATACTGTATAGTCCAGTGCGAAAAAAATAATTTTAATGAGTTCAATTGGTGAAATGTGGCAAAAATTAAAAAAAAAAATTATATTGAAAATCTGGCATGATTATTTTTTTTGAAATAGTAAACTGATTATGCATATCAATTTTTAACCAAAAATATTGAAAACCATGTGAGAAGTTCCATTTCAGAGTCTCAGTACAATTTTATGGCAAACTGTCTAACGACGAGCTGACTGAAACCGAACAGTCAACTACTTATTCCCTCGTTGAACTCGAGGATGGCCTCGAAGTTATACCTAATCTATGGATAACAGGCGATACTTGCAGATATCCGAACTGGAACTGCAGTCAAAATATTAAAAAAGCTGCAATGAATGATGTACTCCCTGAAAAACATTGGACGTCTTGGGTGATCGTGAGAATTTTTGGTACTTATGGCGAGTACTTCTTTGGTTTTGTTTATGTATCAGCTTCACATAGTATTCCTCAAATTCTTTTTAAAGTTCGGCTCTAATTGCAAATTCGTTTAATAAAGCCAATGAAAAAGCTAAAATGGCAGAAAATCAGTCTGATTTAAATACTGATCATGACGAAAAGTCCAGCAGAAAACAGAGAGCGAAACGAAAAATTTGATCTACATCCGAAAGCGAAGACGATGATATACGTTTTTCGAAGTTTCCAGTACCCCCAGTTGAAAAAAAAGTCAGTATAAAAGATTCCAAATATACTGTCTCTTTCGTATGTTTTCTAGAAATCGTTGATTGTCTGGCTCTGAATTCGGAAAAACCCAAATATTCACTCACCTAATTTGTTGATATCATTTTCTATATTGTATACGCCTTTTTGTAGAGCACGCGTCAGTAGATATATAGGGACAGTTCTGGGTAGAGATGTGTTAGTGTCACACATACACGGTCTGTTTTACCGGCGGGGGGTATACACAGACACACACACGCATACTCAATGGTAAGAGGGATTCCTACCTTACTACTCGAGTTCTGCCAGTTCCTACTTCACCGACTACTTCTTTACCACGCATAACCAATCTGTTTTACCGACTTACCAACATTTTGATCGGTAATGTGATCTGTTTAACCGGCATATCAGGGATATCTGCAATGTCAGCGGTCGGTACAGTAGATTACCAACATTTTCTCAGGTAACCGCCAGCCGGTACCACGTAAAACAGTGGATTTGTAACATTTTTATCGGATTACCCACAGTCGGTACTGCAGGGTAGTCCTCCAACCAACATGGCGACTTCATACACCGAATCAGCGGTCGGTGCAGTAAATAAATTATATATGTTCAGTCGCTAAAAACCCGGCCCACAGAGTCAGCGGTCGTTGAAGTAACAACTTCCTTGGATTACCTACAGTCGGTACTACAGAACAGTCCTTCAGGCAACATGGTAACTTATACCACTCGCCGATATCACAGAGTCAGCGGTCGGCAGAGTAATAACTTCCTTGGATTACCTACAGTCGGTACTACAGAACAGCGATATAATCGGTAATTATGTCCAAGCCTACATGCTTCGGACAGGAGCCGCCTCCGTACCATATGGGCGTAAGTGCGTTCATTTTTTTTTTTTTTTTTTTTTTTTTTAGATATAAAACTGTACCGTATTATATCTCAAACGTTTACACGCTTACTCGTCAGAATGTCATGCTAAGAAATGCCCATACATTTTAATTTTTAATTTTTATTTTATAATGCGATATTTTAAAAACGTACAAAAAGTTACATACCTATATTTATAATAATGGCAATAATTACAACGATAATAATTAAAGTGATAATAATAATAATGTTACTAATAATAATGTAGATGTGTCTGAAAAAAAGAAAGAAAATACGGGTGTTTATTTATTTATATATTTCTTATGATTATTATTATTATTAATTTTTTTTTTACGCACTATTCCTCGCAAAAGCCCTCGTCTTCTGACTCCTCAGCCGACCATTGTTCCATTATTTCAATGGCTGCATCCACTACAGCCTCGTCCCCCTCCTCAACTTGATGAGGGTTGAGCCTCGCACTCAAAGAAGTGGGCATGATATAAGCCTCATTGCTTGGGTGGAGGGAGGCATCCCCTACCCTCTTAAACCACCAATAATAATATTGGTAGTTTACAATAAGGATAGTCGGTGTATTGTTAATCACCACTATCGCCCCTTCCGCCTCACCCTCGTCATGAGCCGCTACAGCGTCCATCTCCGGCTGTATTTATGCGATAATTGCATTTACAATTGCGTCACCTAACTCCCCCCATTCGTTTGGTGTCGCCCATTGGTATACCGTTGCTGTAAACAGAAATAATAAAATGAGGCTGGACAAATAATTTAAAAATAAATTCTACCGCAATAAATAAGAAATAGTTCTTACCGAAATTGTTCATTTCCATTTTTTCGATGAGTTTTCTTCCACAAGTTGTCATAGAATGAAGCATGAAAAACGTGAAGAAAATTGCCACCGAAAAGAACTGCAACTTTTCTACCCCGTCCCCCGAAAGGAAAAAAGATGATACTTTGAGAATAGACACGTGAAAAAGTCCCTACTTCGATATATATTGTGACGTGACATTTTGTCTCGCCACCCGCACGGAGTGGTGTCGACCATGGGGTCGGGTTTACGACCCTACGACGACGCTCTTCGATAGACCACCCGGGGAATTTCGACTCATTTTAGGATAAGTTTTGTGTTGTTTTTTTAGTTTACTACCTGCATTGTAGCGTGGCGAATAATTCATTGGGCAAAATGCTCGTTAAAGGAATGGAAAGAATTTAATTTTATAGTTTGGAGTAAGACCAGCAGTTATGTCTGCCATATAAAGTGTGAAATTCCGTGTCCCGCTCTCGAGCTCACTCGCCGGGGAGGAGTAACTTGGGACTCGCGAGTGGCGGTGACGTGTCGCGGGGGCATCTCGCTCGTGGCCGAGCCGTGCATCGTTGGCCCAAGAGGGTTCGAGCGATACTTTGCTCATTACGCAGGCGAATATTCGCCATCATTATTCGTGGGAGATAGGGATGCCAACGGAGACATTGGGAATTGGACCAATATACAGCGCCACCCGCTCCGATTGACTACGCAACCTTGGTGTTGCACCCTCCCCTACTGCCTCCTCAGTCGTCGTGGACCGTGAGATTCGGCGCCTCATTTAAGGGTATCTTTGGGAAGGAGCCGGCAACGCGGTGCTGTTTTGCCTGGTGGCGTTTATCGTGGGCCCACCGCCTAATCAAGGGACGCTTTGATTACGCGAGGGAGGTCTCCCCCGTTGCTGGTAATCGTCCACGGGATCCCAGGAGGAGGGCGATTGAGGGGCAGCATATCATAGCTGCGAGTAGAGGCTCGCACACGGTTTCGGTCGCGGGAGGGGTGGTCCCTTCATCACCGTCACACGTCACTCAACGAAGAAAGCGAGAAAATTAAGGAAAGTAGGGAGATGAGACACCGGCGGGGCGATGCGAGAGAGTGAGGCGCGCAAATCGAGGAGAGAGTGGGCCACCGAGGTAAGTCGATCGATTATTGAGGATCATTAGATCAGTTGTAATTTTTCGGGAGTCGAGCGAGGAGCGGGAAGTAGTGGTGCGTGCTCAAGTACCGGACAACAGAGGAACTCGGTGAGCCCAACTCTCCTCACGCTTAGTTCTGCATTAATATTCAGAATTCTTTTCTCGTCTTGTCCATCATGTGTTAATTTTGAAGAGTAGCGACCACGGTCAATAGCGATAGTCTCGCGATCGTGGTCGTGAATAATTGTTTTTTTGAGTATTTAATTGAGTTTGAGTAATTGAGACTGACGAATTGGACTAGGAGAATGGGCGAGAAGAGAATTCCTCCGAACTGGTCTGAACAATTAAGTGTCGAATTTATTGAATCTTTTGCCTATCGTATTTTTGCCCAATAAATTAGGCTCTTTCGGTAATTAAGTTTGCGCGTCACCATTCAGTAATTTTAATTAGACTTCGCACATTTACTTGAATTAATTAAAATCATCGGTGAAATATTATTTCGTATGTTGAGCATTTCTTTCTATCAAGTTGCGGGCTCAAGGCCTCGCGCTCGAGACAATGGTACGCTCTCGCGTGCCGCGCTTGTTTATCTTTTCTCTCTCTCGCGGCGTATACTCGCCGAGCGCGGAGAGCCAGAGTCTCGTGCAAAGCCGTCGAATTATTTTGCGCTATTTCATTCGTATAATTTATCGTATTTTTCGTGTACCGGGTAAGCCATAAGTAATCATCTTTTCCGTATTTCCGATGCCTATTTCAACTCTTATAGAATTCCGTCTGCGTACTATACTACCTCGGTTAGTTATTACTACCTCGGTTAATTATTACTACCTCGGTTAATTATTACTACCTCGGTAAATTCACGAAAATATTCAATTGATATCTCAGTCATTTGTTCGCAATAGTCTTACTATCTGTACCTCGGTCATTTCTTCGCAATAGTCTTACTACCTTTACCTCGGTCATTTAATCGCCATAATTTTACTATCTCTATCTCGGTCATTTATTCGTTACAGCGCAATTATACTACCTCGGTTAGTTATTACTACCTCGGTTAATTATTACTACCTCGGTAAATTCACGAAAATACTCAATTAATATCTCAGTCATTCATTCGCAATAGTCTTACTATCTGTACCTCGGTCATTTCTTCGCAATAGTCTTACTACCTTTACCTCGGTCATGTATTCACAATAGTCTTACTACCTTTACCTCGGTCATTTAGTCGCAATAATTTTACTATCTTTATTTCGTTCATTTATTCGTTACAGCGCAATCATGTTACCTCGGTTAATGATTACTACCTCGGTACATTTTCGTTTAGCATTATTGTCTACCCGTGTCGTTACTATAGCATATTTTGTCTTATCGAAATGAGTAATTAGAGAAGGATCTGGCAAATGTATTGGATACCATCCGAAGAAGTATTGTGAACCTGAAATTGACGCATTATCTCGAATAAATCCTCGAAGGAGGTATTAATATTGAGTTTCGAGTTATTGTCACTCTACTTTGACCCTGCCCCTCTACCTTTTCGTCCCTCAGGTGAGCTGAGCTAGTCGAGTTGCCCTCGATCTCGCCTCACCCGTTCGTTCGTGCCCTACGCAATTCCGGGATTCTTATCGAAGCAAATAAATAAAAGTCGGTCCACAACCGGCGGTACTTTGTACCTGGCGCCCAACGCTTTGACTCGAACTTTCCCTTTGCTTGTGGTCAATTCTTTAGTCTTTTTGTCCGGCACGAAAGGTACGGGTGATATGCCCGATCAGGAAGTATGGTAGGAAAAATCCCGTCACAATATATATATATGGTGTAACGATATCGCAAAGCCCCCTTCCCAATTTTTTTAATACGCTACGACGATCAAGTCGAGCGTGCCGAGGAGACGCATCGCGCGTCGTGAGAATCCGGCTTCATAGTGGAGAGGGACCGAGTCGAGCGCACCAAGGAGATGCGGCGCGCGTCATGAGGATCCGCCTTAACAGCGGAAAGGGGAGAGGCGCAGAGGATTCTGGGACACGGCCCAGGACGGGTATAAAAGGAGGGATTTCGGCTACTGGAACTTACTTCGCTCCGAGACCGGATTAGAGAACGGAGCTCTCACCAGCCGTCTCTATTTTCTCTTGGAAAGACCCACGAAGTCAGAAGACACTGTTACTCTGCCCGACGACAGAACGCCATTATTAACAAAATCATTCAAGTCATTTAAAATTATATAGAATCAGTAAAAGCATTAATTCATGGTGAATAAAACAAATAGAAGCAAGACTTTCCTAATCTAATTCCGAGTATTAGCGACGGATTTCCTTGGGATGACCTCGGATTTCCCGCAGCTAGGCTCTACCTAAATCGTCCGCTTTATTTCCGAGTACTAGCGACGGATTTCCTTGGGATGACCTCGGATTTCCCGCAGCTAGGCTCTACCTAAATCGTCCGCTTTATTTCCGAGTACTAGCGACGGATTTCCTTGAGATGACCTCGGATTTCCCACAGCTAGGCTCTACCTAAATCGTCCGCTTTATTTCCGAGTACTAGCGACGGATTTCCTTGGGATGACCTCGGATTTCCCGCAGCTAGGCTCTACCTAAATCGTCCGCTTTATTTCCGAGTTGCAACGACGGATTTCCTTGGGATGACCTCGGATTTCCCGCAGTTGGACTCTTCATTCCAAAATTAAAATCAATCTCATCTAACCTCAGGGAAAGTTAAATACGAAGCACCATAAGTAATAAAAAAAAAAGAATATTGTGAATAGATAATAAGTAAAGACAAGACCGTAAAAGAATAAACAAAGGAAAATAGAAGATTACAACGTATTCAAGTCTCTTTTCACCTGCTCCGTATATCAACGAAGCGCGAATTCACGCGTAGTGTGAAATTATGTCATAAGGACTAAAGCGTACCGTTACAATGGGTAGCACAGAAGCGAATGACATTCATCCGCCATGTTCATCAATGTTTTTATCACCGAAAAAAGTCTTTACCCGCAGTTTCCAACTCGTAACGCATTCCCCGTCTGGTGTAGTTTTTATTGCCCTGCGGGAGGAGTAAGTGAAAGCTGGTGATGAAAGTGCATCTGTAAAGATCACTATCACACCTAGAGATCTCGCGCGCAAAAGGCTAGCGCAAAAGCGGGTGACATTCATCCGCAATGTTCGCCAGTGTTTCTATCTCCCGAAAGAAAAAGATGATACCTCAAGAAAAGACATACGGTACCATATCAAAAAGTCTTTACCTGTAGTTTCGAATCCTTAATGGATTTCTCGTCTGGTGTAGTTTTTATTGCCCTGCGGGGGAGTAAGTGCAACCTGTCGACAGTTGTAGAGCTAGGCCGGTTCCTTACCATGCCGCCATCTTGTTATTCATGCCGCCATTTTCTGCGGTTCGTGTCCGGACTAACTGCAGATTCCTGCGCCCCTGCCCCCTGGTTTCCAACGGCCGGTAAGGTAGATATCGGTAGGATAAGATTCTTAAATATCTGCAACCGGTAAGGTAGATATCTGTGGGATAAGATCCCTACATATCTGCAGACTCCTGCGTCATAATGCAGGTTTCCTACGATCGGTAAGGTAGGTACTCGATAACTCCGTGGAAGATTCCGACGTATCCAACCCAGGGTTACCCGCGCTCGGCATGCTAGATTCCCCCGCTTACCCGTAGCAGATTTTTGCTACCCCCACCCGCGGAGTCTCATGACGCCCGATATTGGGAAACTGGATAAAATCTTAAAAATCCATCAAACATCAATGTTTGGATGGTTCTGCACATCGCCGAGAGATGGCGCTGATATTCAACGGCTAAAAGGCGGTAAATTTGAATCCCAGACAAAATAATCGATAATTTTAGCTTTTAAATATTAGCGCCATCTTCCGCGGGATATAATCCCTGCGTATCCAACCCGACCATCGGTAAGGTAGAGACAAAATAATTGATATTTAAAAAAATCGATAATTTTAGCTTTTAAATATTAGAGCCATCTTCCGCGGGATATGATCCCTGCGTATCCAACCCAACCATCGGTAAGGTAGATTCCTGAGGTGAGAATCCATCCAACATCGATGCTTGGATGGTTCTGCATATCACCAAGAGATGGCTCTGGTATTCAAAAGTCGATAGGCGATACATTTAAATGATACAGAAATGAGAAGTTTCCTGGAAAAAATAATTAATATTTAAAAAAAAATCGAATTTTTAACCTTTGAATATCAGCGGGAAATTTGAATTGGGATATGGTATGAATGTGTGATCATATTGATAGAAACGAACTCCATGAACTCGGTATGAGATAAAATCGTTTTTATTTGAAGTTGCGTATACATTCTTTACACTCTTATTTCATTAGGGTAAGTGATTCGTTTCGGAAAGTGTTTTAGGCATCGTAGACACTCGGTAACTTCAAGGTCTTGAGGTGTCTCACGCGCGTCTTCTTACATCCCCACTCACGGGATTGTAGTCCACCATTCGATCGTGTAAGATCCTGCAGTAGGTCAGACTAGAGTTAATTTCCCTGCTCGAACTACGGCCTACTGCCAGTAGGCCGTAGTTCCAGCAGGGAAATTGACTCTAGTCTCTAATCTCCAGTTCCAGGCGAACATCGACTGGAGCTAGTTTAAGCGCGTCGTTCTGTTTCGAGCAATCGATCACGATAATCGGAGCATGTGTGAGAAAGTCTTTCTTCGTCAGCAGGGGTTCCGAGTTCCTGCCATAATACACATTCTGGAAGTTGTTATACATCGCGTACAAGAGCTCATACTGATTTTGTGTCAGATCGAGATTCAGACTGCTGTACGGATAGCATTGTGAGTTGAGAAACAGTTTCACGCTGGTGATGTTGCAGTGATCGAAGCGGCTAGCGTTTACATTTTTTACTCCTCTTCGATTGGTCTGGAAGGCCAAAATGATGAAACGCGGTTTCTCAAGCTGATTGGACGTTTTTACAGTCCAAATGTGTTTTGTTGTGCTGGGGAGAGTGGGATACTCATACAACTCCCAGCATCGAAACGGCATCACGATGTCCTTATCAATATGGCTGAGCAGGCGTATCTTGCGCTTGGCCGTTAGCGTCACGTAGGGCATCATCCCCTCGATTCTGGCTAGTTCAATCTTGAAATCTTCGTAGGATCCATCTTCCAGAGCTGTTTGCACAACTGCGTTCAAATGGTTTCTCGATCTCGTGAGAATCAGCTCATGCTTTGTATTAATAACGATTTTTCGATAGTCCTCTAATAATTGCGAGGGGTATGGATACATCGAAGTACCCGCTATCATCGGTCAGTTGGTTGGTCTCTTCGACATTCAGCCAGCCTGCGTTTTCAATTGTCGCACTCTGACCCGGACTCAACGACGCATACCCCTTCATCAGACACGTCAATCCAACATTCTTGTTTTGATCGATCTCTATAGCATTGATCTCATAACAAATCTCCTCGAAAAGATGTAAAATAGCGTTGTTCACGAGCTTCGTTAATGTAACGTTCCCCCCGTTTGCTTTAACCAATTTCCCGCACACATGTAGTGAGCTTCGTGAGGGTAAGAGGCACAGGTCCTGATGCTGAATGGATATACGTATCTTATCACTGTTATTGTACGCTGACGCGGTGTATGGTTAATGCGAATGAATCTCGTAATGCGTTACGGATTCGTCGAAGACGACCGGAGACTGTACGTGCAGAGCGTCTTCCATAGCAACAAAATAGTACACACGTTACTTCCTTCCAACTTGGAGTCCGAGACTTCGCAGGAACTGAATGTTGCGACGTGTTATCGTCTTCGGCACTCGTTGTCGACTGATCGGTAGATGACATGCTGGTTATCTTTTATATTCTTGTCCGATCTTCTTCTCAAAGACGATACCCATTATTTTGTTTCCTTGATATGCAGCCTGATTGTAATCGTTTCACCTCGAAAATTCACCAGCTCACCATCCTGGTCGACTATGCGTACTTGCACGTGATCAACGACCTTGGCGACGATCGGGAGGTAAATGACTTGTGACGGGACTTCGATGATCTTATATCCTGACGGTACAGCCGGAAAGAATTCGTGGATCATGTGAACCTTGCGCCCGTTGATGTACGCTCCTGAAGTGATATTACACTCGACTTGCAGTACGTTGACCTTGAGAATACATACAGGCAATTCTGAGCTGTGAGTTGTGTTACGCGATAGCTCACGCTGAGCGAAACCGAGGAGATGAGCGATGGAGTCTTTCGGTCGAAAATCAACGACGTGAGTGCACTTCAGCGTACTACGCAGCGTATTCTTGTTGGGCTTGAGACTGATAGAAATACCTTTTGGCTCAAGCACCTCCCGCAAATATACGTCAATGTCTTCAATCTCATAACTTCCAGTCGGTAGCACAATCACTTCATCACCCACGTAAAACTTGTTTTTACCCGTATCGATATTGGGAATAGAGTTGAATGATAGAAAATCCACCAGTCCGAGAACGTAGTTCTTGCTGGGTGAAAGCTCGATGGAGGGGAAGTATTGTGCTTCGAGTACTGAGGATGTGTCGGACAGGCTGAGAGTCAATGAATCTCCCATGACAGATCGTGCTCGACTCGTTTAACATACACACACTACAAGCTCTTATATAAGAATTTCAGGCAAAGATGTCCGCACTCGTACGTGTTGTAATCCTGATATTTCGCGTGATTGTACTTGATGTTTTTGACTCAGAGGTATTCTATCAGATCCCGAGGTGATTGAAGATCTCCATAACTGTCGAAGTACACGACGTCGTTGGCACTTTTTCGATAGGCCACCCAGTGTGTCCCCGCTCCATCAGCATTATCGAGATTAATAATGGCTGATTCGCAGTAATGAGGTCCTCCCGTAGGTAAAGCGTTTCTCATGAATACACCGCGAAAATGTGGAATTTCTCTAACATACTTGCGTAGATCAACATCCGTTAGTGCCCGAGCTGGCAATCGGACTTTTTTTTTTGCTTGTTTTGTAGATGTAAGCCGAACCCTTTCTTGTACGGCTTCAGGTAGAGACCTTTACCAAGTGCGATAGCTTCAATGGTTCTATTGTGTCACTGACTCTCCCCCAACTGATGCTTGGCGGCGCTTGCATCATTTACTGCTTTCACTATACCCGCAGCGCCACCTGCCAGCGCCCCCGTCACGCTCAGTCCAGCAAACATGGGGATGAGGAACGGTAAGAATCCACCGACTTTATTAGGAACTGATAGTACGCGCGGCATGCGCACGTTGCTCCGTCCACCGGCTCTCTTCACAACGTCACGAGCCTTACTCAGCGCTGAGCGAATAATCTCACGCGAGTTGCTTCCGGTTGACTTCGAGGCAGCCCTCACTATCCTTGAGAGCGTGATCGTAGGCTTCTTCTTCTTTTTCGTACCCATGCCGAGTTTGGATTTTAGCTTCATGGTGTTTGCTATTGCGTAAGCTGCAACCTTCTCACTCACATGGGCGTCCCTTGTCAAGACACGTTGCAAGGCTTTCTCAGCTAACACTTGACCAGCCTTGTTGCGCGCTTCAACGCTGTCGCGATTCTGTGAGTAGGCGATATCGTGCTCCTTGCAGGCTGCGTCGAGAGGAGTTACACCGGGGTTGCCGCGAGCGACGCGTTTCGCTAGTTTTGTGCCTGGTCCACAGTACTGATAGCCCGGTATATGAAGCTCGACAGGCAGCTTGTTGATGAGACTGTTCAGGAGACCTCTGCCCATAACGCTGGTCAGTCGACGAATGGAGCTGCTGGGTATATAAGAGCTCCTATTTATACTCTAGAGTTCAGTACGTTATGGACTTCCGAGAGCAGTCACGCAAGCTGCCAGTGGCGAATTTCGATACTCTCGGCGAGCAGCGTCAAAGAGGTTGCAAACGGCATGGTGACTTACTGCCAGACAGTATTCGAGCAGTCTTTTGCGGTTCGTCGAATTGTGGCAAGACTAACGCACTGCTCTATCTCATCACACATCCCAATGGACTACGTTTCGAAACGTTGTAACGGGACGGAACTAGGGATCCGCTGTTACAATAAAAAAAAAAAAAAAGAAAAAAAGAAAAATAAAAAAAAATCACATACACTCAATTACGCGTACCTTATGTCACGCGTAATAATCATAATAACAACACCAGGCTTCTCGATATCGACATTCCACGAATTCCCAAAATAGAACGTAATCCTTCCGAGAATCCTATATCGTCGCGACCCTAACGTGGACAAAAGCTCTAGAAGCTTGGCAAAATTTCCCTACTCCAAAACCTTCGACCAATCAAATCACGGCGCCGGTTTTTCATGGAAAAGTATTTAAGATCCTGACGAGCAAGCCTCGTCCTCATTTTGATCAACGTTATCGGTGAGCATTATTCGCGTCAAGCGATTTCTTGACATTCTTTCTCTACGACGTAATTTCGTCCACTTTCAATATCCACTTCGAGTCAACACTCTTCGAGATTCTCAACGCATTCGTATCACATCGTGCCTCAAGGACTACGAACCGAACGACATCTGGCTAATTCATTTATCTCGAACAGTCTTTTTTAAGACTCATCGAGATCATCGTTGATTCGTCCTTTTTAGGGCGAATCTATTATAACGTACTTGCTTGTCTTTCTAAAGACTAAGCAAATCACAACTCTCGTTCATTCCTATTCAATAAAAGATTTCAGGTGATAGGGAGCCTGGTTTGCTTGAAGCCCCCGCACTGCGTCGGGAAGTTGTATAGTGAATCAGGTGATCGTCTCAGAATAATAACCTCGAGGTAGGGAACCGGATTCCTTGGAAAAACCCTCAGCACTGTGGCTGAGGGCGGGAACAAGGAAGAAGGCGCTTTGCTGAGAAAACCCTCCACGAGTGATAAGCTTCACTTATCCTCGTGTTAAATTATCATCATTTTTGAATCTTTCCGACCATCTGTCTATATCACGAGTAAATGCATTGAGAATTGGTAGAATCATTTAAATTTGGGCGAGTGGCCTTCCACTCCCAGGACGCTGGTTAAACGCATCAATTTCAGTCAGCCGACAAAGAGATATCAATTTTCGAAATAGAACGGAAAATTGATTTTTGTGTTTCCAAATCGCTTCCCGATTGGAAACACCGTGAAACTTGAGAAAACACACACACACACACACACACACACACACACACGCATACACGCTCAAACACCAACGAACATTCACACGGGCAACCAGGCACAACAATAGAGAGACGTCGCGTCTCAAAGCACACCGAGTTTCGAAACATTCCGTATAGTCTCGCGCCACATAACTCGCGAATCGAGACCACAAGGACTGACGGACGAACGAGGACAATACGACGATTCGATTCAGACATACGAACGCAGACTGTTCCTTAACATCTTAGATTCATTTTATGTTGCAGTCCCAATTAATCACACCTATTCATCACCCGTTCAATTCCTTATTGCCCAGTTGCCGCTGGATTTAACTTTTGCGTGCCCCAAAGGAGACCTTGCTTCTCAAGGTTCTCCTCTCATTTAAGTGGCCCACTTTTTACATGCCTATGATGACGGGTCACGTTATCCCCAGGTCGTACATGACCAATGGGAAATACCGATAACAACCAATCTGAGGCAATCTCGAAAAACCAGTAAAATTTATCACATCGATTCGGCAAACCTCTCTCCTACATAAAACGTCACTGACCTCGGGCCCGTGTCGAACCTTCTGTTCGCCCGGACGAAACGACGGGACGACAGACGAACACACAAAAAATCATAACATTACCTAAATCAGATTAAAAATCGTGAATTCCTTCAATAGTAAAATTAAAGAATTTCACGAAACGTTTCAGTCTATGTATACTCCAAGTCTCTGAATCAACCAAAGTACAAATTTTTCGAGAAATTGATCAGCCCCGTGCAGGGTGTCGAATACCTTGCCTTCAGCGAACACGATCGAGTTGTCTCACCCGAGGATGCTCATCCCAACTCAATGATCATATTTGACGATATAGCCTGCGAGAAGCAAGACAACGTTAAAGCCTTCTACTGTATGGGCAGGCATAAAAGCGTTAATTGCTTCTACCTGTGCCAGTCGTATGCTCAGATTCCGAAACATCTGGTGCGCGATAACGTTAACCTGCCAGCGATATTTTGACAAGACGATGTGAATCTCAAGCATATCTATGACGATCATGTGAATATGGATATGACATACTCGCAGTTCAGAGGTTTGTGCTCAACATGTTGAAACGATGACGATCACGGCTTTCTCGTGATCGATAAGGATCGTAGATGACTCGATAGCGGTAGATGCAGGAAGGGTTTCGACTGCTTTGCTATAAGTATAGCGAACACACCTCGAGACACTGCCAGTACGTGATGGATAACCGAAGCGATAGCACGATGACTGAGTTCCGTCGAGAAAAAAATACTTTCTGTCAGATGGAAAAGCTGCGGGATGCGATGAAACGCAAATATGTGCTTCTCAGAACGAACAAGCAAAGTATGGAAAAAGCACTTAATGAAAATTTCAAGCCGATCATTAACCCGCTGGAACGACTCGTCAGCGCTACCGACACAAACGTGCGTGAAATCAAGGATAAAATTAAGAACTTAAATCCAAAGGAGGAGAAGGAGGAGGAGGAGGTTAACAGTCAAGAGTTGGAAGGTTCATTTAAAACTGCATACGATGATGATGATGATGATGAGGAGGAGGAGGAGGAGGGGAATATATACTCTACGGTTGACAAGTATCTGCGCTTACTCAGCAAAAATCGGAAAAAGTATCTCGATACGACTTACGGAGTTCGCAAGCTGCTCGATGGTACATCGATGATTGGTGATTCACCGATAAGTTTTGATAAAGAGTACGTAAATGTTGGTGATAGCAAATATCTAGCCAATATCGGCCTGCTCGAACTGCTCTTCAGAAAACAACCCGATGCGGATCTTATAAGTACCGAAGATCAGAATAATTATGGAAGAATTATACAAATGACGAATTCACACAAGAAAGAAAGTCCAGACAAGACCGTTCACAGACAAAACACCATCAAGTTCAAAAACTATACAGCACCATTGATTGGTGCTTCGCCAGCTCGAAAGAGCGGTAAAGCATTGTCTCGATACAAAATTGCTAGGAGAGATACACGAATGGATTACGTGTACTGGGACGATCCTAACGAGCTGATTGATCGAATACGTCTGCTGCTCGCTTCACGATCAGCTGGAAATCCAAGTCACATCAACGAGATTCTCTCGATCATTGAAGAGTTGCGCGAGGCTGGAATTGTTCAATAATAATGGGGATGCGAGTGGGAGGAGGCTCACAAGGAAGGTATCCCAGTTCGATCTCTCCGATTTTGATCTAACTCATATATGTTGTAGTACATTGAAAACTAAGCGGCACGTATTTTTTTTTATCTGCCATTAAACACTGTTGGGAAAATATCATGTTACACGCTCGCGCTCAAATCACCCACGGCAGCACCTCTCGGTCAGTGCTCCTCGCGCGCTCTCTCTCGGGATTTTCCGGCGACTCGATCGATGAGAAGCCGGCTTTTGATCAATCTTCGCTCAACCACCGTGGCTAATGAGCACGTGTTTTTGATCAATTCAGCAATCCGGAAATTCTCTTAATATAAATTGACAATCGGCTCTTTCTCAGGGAAATTCGGGTTCTCAAATTATTCTTGTCGGGGAATTTCTATATATTTCGGGTACAACTCTCGCGGCGCGGTGTAACTCGATACAGGGGAATTAATCTCGGACTCCTCGTGGCGTCACAGTCGCCATCTCACATTCTCGACAGTCTCGCTCTCGAGCCACGTGCTTGAATTTTTTCGGCGTTCTCATCGATATTAAGGTCCATCTCTGTACACGACTTAGATCAAATAAACTCAGTATTAACTCGAACCGTCACCCAAGGGTGACGAAATTATCCAAACGAACTCTGTCATTTTTCTCTCGGCGTTCCTCACCCCGATCCCCCCTCAACCAGATATCTCTCCGGTAATTTTAACAAACACTTTAAGGGGGAGAAACCACCCTCCAAAGTAAGGCATGTCAAGGGGCCATTTGGCAGTTTCACCCACAAGGACATAATATTTTTTAACCAATCCAACTGCAAAAGTTTTCTCATAATGAGAAACAAAAAATGTAATTTTCTCGATTAAAAAAAAAAAATAAGGGGGTGAGCCATCCCTAAATATTAACATTAATGCCAATAATGGGCAAATTCAAGTAAAAAAATCTAAAAAAAATATATATTACGTATGAACACAAAATAAAATTGACGTGTTTTTGGATTTTCCCGAAAAAAAAAAAATTGTCCGGGGTAACTACCCCTGAATGCTGTTTATCTTGCGTGTATGCGAAAAATCGTCAAATTCAAGTTTAAAAATCTGAAAAAATGTATATTGCGTATAAACACGAAATAATATTGCCTTGTTTTTGGATCTTCCCGAAAAAAAATATTGGCCGGGGTAACTACCCCTGAACGCTGTTTATCTTGCGTGTATGCGAAAAATGGTCTAATTCAAGTCGAAAAATTTGAAAAAATGTATATTGCGTATGACCACGAAATAATATTAACTTGTTTTGGATCTTCCCGAAAAAAAATATTGGCCGGGGTAACTACCCCTGAACGCTGTTTATCTTGCGTGTATGCGAAAAATGGTCTAATTCAAGTCTAAAAATTTGAAAAAATGTATATTGCGTATGACCACGAAATAATATTAACTTGTTTTGGATCTTCCCGAAAAAAAATATTGGCCGGGGTAACTACCCCTGAACGCTGTTTATCTTGCGTGTATGCGAAAAATGGTCTAATTCGAGTCTAAAAATCTCAAAAAATGTATATTGCGTATGAACACGAAATAATAATGACCTGCTTTGGATCTTCCCGAAAAAAAAATATTGGCTGGGGCAACTACCCCTGATGAACAAAATTCATTCGGGCGGTTTTTACTCTACGTACACGTTTCAAAGGTGTTCGTGAGGAATTTAATTTGATACAAAATACTGAATCTGCAAGGCAGACGTATCACACATATATTTTGTAATATGTAAACTAACAACACAGTTTTATAGGGTATTTTCGACAAATGTTCAAGTTAATGTTATAAAAAATTAAAATAATAAATTCGAGTTTTCGAAGGTTTTAGAGTAGTATATCATTTTCAGAGTAACTTATCGTAGCATAATATAATACTGTCTTATCAGTTATCAGCAGCCTCTAATCAACGCCAGCATTCACAGGTACGATAACTTATTTGTTTCTAGGGGAAGGGAGGGCAAGATGGAAGGTGGGGGTAAGACGGAAACTACCCACACCACCAAAATACAAATCGCTCCAACACACATCACTATGCACACAAATACATGCCGTCGTCTTGAATTCACACACGAAGCTCCCAATCAGTTCGGATCACGCCAGCCAGTGAAGAGCATATTTCTTGTGTTTATTTGTCATATTCTCCGCTTTACCCGCGCCTTCCATCTTACCGTCCCTTCCCCTACAAGTGTGGAAATATTAACTGTATATTGTTTGTTTCGATAAAGTACCTCATGTTTTTAGTTTTATTTGTGAGTTCTGCGCAGTGGTATACAGTTAGAGATTTCGTGAGTTTTTCATGAATTCAAAGTTTCTATAAGGTTTTCTCGTATAGAAATGAGTTGGTTGAAGAGACGAATTGAAATAATATTTCTTGTTCACTATTATTAATGGAAAATCAAGTTCCGATCGTATTATTATTATATTATACTTTTTTGACATATACATTATTTTTCTTATCTTTAACAAGTAAACAAAAATGTTTCTCGGTTAATTATAAATTAAGATTTAGAAAGTGTGGGATATAAATGTAATTTTTCTGATGAAGTGTGAATTTGTGTTTAATAAATAAAACAACATGATGGCCAACTTATTATAAAATTAATTGCATTATAAATGTTGAATAACAGTATCAAGATTCTAACGCGTGAAAATAAATTTAATTTTTATTGTCTCTTGTCTGCCCTTGTCGCTTTTTCCAACTCCCTTACGTATCAACATTTATAAAGAAAAGGGATATTATCATAGTAATTACAACAATTTTTTTCAGCAATACTGAAGATGAAAGTAAATCCTATAAATGTTATCAATTTTTTACTTGGCGTATTCCAACCGCTAAATATAAAAGGGACTCCGATAAATGGAAGGGAAATTGAATTAAAAAGGTACATCGAAGCTATTTTATTGGCCGCGATGAATGAATTTAATGGCGTTGAAATGACGATTGAGGAATCCTTAGATTTTCACGAACAATATAAATATATTAACGCCCAAATAATAGAAGATGACATTATGCATACTTTACCTGTCCAGCCTGTGCCACCTACAAATAAGTGTATGGAAGACGAAAAAGATGTGTCGTATGATTATAAATCAAGAGCCGTAGATTTCTGGCGAAGCGGAAAGTAGATATACAAGGCCGGTTCTGGACTAAATGTGGGCGAGGGGGTGAAGGGGCGAGAGGGGAAGCCGAGAGGAGGGAAGCCGAGGGGGAAGCTGAGGGGGCATCCTTCTCGAATAATATATACATTGTAACAATAATATATACATTGTAACAATAATACAATATAATACATTGTAAACAATAATACATTATAATACATTGTAAACAACATTTAATGCAACATATATACAATATATTCGGATAATATACATAATGATTGTGAGAGAGAGAGATAGTTGAGTGACGTCATCCTTCTAGAAGCATCGAATAATAATAATAATACTAATAATAATCTACGCAGTTACGATGACGTCATCCTTGTAGAAGGGCCGAGGGGGCGCCGAGGGGGCATCCTTCTAGAAGATTCGAGAAAGATGACGTCATCCTTCTCGAATATTCTAGAAGCTTCGAGAAAGATGACGTCATCCTTCTCGAATATTCAGGAGCATTCGATCTCGAATACAAATGGTGGGGGTATGTTCTATGAAAGCCGATTATTTCCATCATAACTAAACAGTTTACTCGGAACACTCGCGTATCGCAGATATCTTTACAAAAAACCGTTACAATGGAAATAATTTTGGACGTACAAGGTTTCAAGAAACCCATCAATGAGTTTATCGTGAAGGAGCTGGCAGCAGCTAAAATTCATCCAAATAAAGAGGGTTATGAGGAGATTGGGTGTTTACTCATTAAACCACCTTGTAAATGGGATGAGTTGCCAGCCAAATATAAATGCATGAACTTGTGGTGTGAACGGAATTATCACGGTATTCCGTGGAACGTTGGAGATATTCCTTAGCCTAAATTAAAAGACGTATTCGACATCATTTTGAGGGATGTAAGTTTGATTTACGTAAAAGGCCTTGAAAAAAACAGTGGATCGAGGATATCATAGGATACTGGGAACCAATTGTGAACATGGAAGATTTGGGGTGTCCCGCATTGCAAGAATTGAGAGTATCAACATGCTGGCATCACAAATATCATAATGGTGAGACAAAACCTCTTTTTGACGATATAAAGGTTTCACCCGGCGCGGCTTGGGTCAAGAGCTGCCGGGGCTCAAGGGGTTAGACGAAATTATTTTGATACTAAGAACAACGTTTTGGGCGCCAGTCGATTTTACGTTCGACAACGATGATAGATTAATAGAAATTCCGTATGCGGCTGATGAAACTCAAAGTCAGAGGGGATTCGGCTTTGGTGACCCTCAAAAGTTAAGAGAGAGAGAACAGCAACGAGCGAATATAAGTCACTTACCGAATTCTCGTTGACTGGCTCTCCTACTCGTACTAATCAAATAGACGATTAATGATCGACGAAATTGACGAAATAATTAGCGACAACACAAAGCGCTATATAATTACTCGAAATCGGTTAATATATTTTAATACAAAATTGTCGAAGTTCACGGCCCGGCGACGCCTTACAAAGAGACCAATATCGACGTGTGACCCGCTCAGTGGTCACGGAGAGAGTGTCTCCTTATAATCAATTTTCGTTGCGCTGGGCCTTACAAATTTAGTCAAATTTGCGCCGCGCGATACAGGTGGGGGCTGACCCTCTAATTTTCTATCGTCGATATAGGACTAGCCTAACTGACGTTGGGCGGTGATTTTAAATATTGTCACACCCTCCCCCTTCGAACCTCAACGTCAGGTAGGACTGAAAAGTAAGTGGATTAACAACATAATAATATATCGGGTGACTTATAATATGCTCGTGCAATGGTTATATAAATACTTCTCAAGTTTTAGACTTGACAAAACTGAAAGGAAAATTTGAGTAAACAAAATAAAATTCTCTCTCTCTTAACTTTCAATTTAACGTAACGTGGCTAATATATAATACATAATGGTAAAATCGCACATTAGACATCGTAGTGACAAATAACACGAAGATGTGATCCCTGGGTTGTCAAAATCGCATGTTGTTCTTCTTTATCTTCAACGACATGAGGACGTCGACTTCTTCGCCTTCATTGGGATGAGAATGTTGACTTCTTCACCATCGTTGAGCTCGAGACGTTCTTTCGTGACTTCGTCAAGTAACTTCTTGACACGAGATGTTGTGAGTGCCTTGACAGCTGGTTGACGTTTTCCTTGGACAATTTTCGGCCGACTGGACGTTGGATTTGGCTTAGATTGATCGCGCCTCAGATTGATCGATTTAGGTTGATCGGCTTAGATCGATCGGCTTAGATTGATCGGTTGCGCCTCCTTAAGGCGGTTTCTCTGGTCAGAAGAACGCGTATCCTGTTGGGATAATCTTAGGGTCGTTGAACTCCGCTTAAACTTGGCGAATCAGTTTCTTTTTTTTCGTCGTGAAGACAGCGATTGTCGTCGGAAGTCATCAAGCGGACCAGCTAGCGTAGTTTAAACGCGGATGATCGCTGGGTCTCTCAGAATGGATGTTGCGATCCGGGCATTCGGGGTTGAATAGCCTCAGACGTTCGACGCGACCCGGATAAATATACCGGCTTTTTTTTTTTTTTTTTTTTTTGACAAAATCTTCAGCTCCGCAGGAGTGGCAGGAGCCTGGTCGATATGGAAGGTCGCACACCTTAGCTGTTGGCCAATCATACAACGAACATTGGTCGACATTGTAGTCATCGTTAGACGATGTTTCCTCTTCTGGAACTTCACCAGTAATCGAAGAGCGGGGTTTCAACTCCTCCGTTTGTTGGTTCAGGAGTGAAACTTCAACTTGAGGTTAAATTTTTCGCTTCTCCAACTCGTCCCAGCTGTTCAAGGACTCTGGGTTCGATGACGTTGACGACGGGTTGCTCATCTCGTTGACTTGTTCTTTTCGCTGTAGGTTGTGGTGATGGATTCTGACGACGTAGACTTCGGCGTGGAATTTTCAAATCAGTGACATAATATTTACCAATACATTTTCCTGACTTGTCTGCCAATTCTACAATTAACGGGCTAATTAATCGGTGAACAAACGCGAGCCCTAGATACTTATGAGCTAGTTTCGACGAATAACCTTCAGATTTTTTACTCAGTTTATTATTCGGATAAAATACCTCGAGTCCTTCTTTTATTTCGACATTTATTTCACGATTATTGTTAATTCGTGCTAGTTTTTTATTCGAATACTCCTTTAATTTTTGCTCAACCTTGTGTCTGAATTCGTCGATTTGGTTAATTCTTTTTACCCACTCTTTGACCGTATCGTCGTCGTTTAGCGATTGTTCGTTAGGTTTCCTGACATATTTCGCGTGAGCTTCTCTACCGTGATTCAAGAAAAATGGCGAGACTCGACTGCCAGCGTGTGGAACCGTATTATACGCGAATTGTATTTTTGGCAAGTTAACATCCCACTCGTTATGTTTGTCTGTAATAAATGACGAGATGATCGGTTTAATAGTACGATTTGAACTCTCAACGGGATTTCCCTGTGGGTGTTGAATTGGGGTTGTCTCGTGTTTGACACCTCTAGCCTCTAAAAGAGCTCGAACGTCTTGATTAATGTACTCGGTTCCATTATCAGTAATGATATTTTGTGGAACCCCCCCAACGATCGAAAACTGCTTCTAACACCGTGACAATAGTTCTGCCGTAACGATTACGCACTGGGAAAATCTCGATATATTTTGTAAATAGGTCTTGTACGACGACAGCACAAGTGTTTCCTCGTTTTGTACACGTTTGCGTGACTATTGTGTCGATTGACAAATAACTCCAAGGGGTTAACAACGTTCTCGTCAACAACGGACCTTTAATTGGATGTTGGTTGAATTTAACTCGGATGCACGTGTCACATTCTGCGACATATTTTTTTATATCACGTGTCATTCCTGGCCAGTAATAATTTTGACGGATCCGATCGAGAGTTTTATCTTGCCCTAGGTGACCTGCCTCGAGCGCATCATGACTTTCCGCGAGAATTTTCAAGATATCTTCGGACTTAACTACTTCTTTCCATGGGTTTTCATCGTCAATTAATGCTTTTTCGTAATCTGGCCGGTGATAGTACAGTTTGTTATTGTCAATTTTCCACTCGGGGAAACGCTCGGGGTATTTTACTACTAGTTTGAACTTTGTTTCGTACCAATTTTCGGTGCAGATCGAATTGCACTTTGGACGGTTCTGAATAGTTTCATTGACGACTTCTTTCCATCCCTCAGGGTCGACGTCAAGGTCAAACATTCTCGACAACGCGTCGGGCGCTTCGTTAGTAGTACCGCGACGGTGTTCTACTGTTATATCGTGTTGATACAGATAGATAGCCCACCTCGCTAGGCGACCAGTGGGGTTCTTCAAGCTATGGAGCCACAGAAGAGCTTGGTGGTCGGTTACGATCTTGAAGGGCATTCCCTCAAGATAACATCGCAATTTTTCTACGGACCAAACTACCGCGAGGCACTCTTTTTCGGTGGTAGTATAATGAACTTCCGCGCCACGTAACGGCCGACTTAAAATCTCAATCAGGTTTTCTCGGTCGTTGTCTTTGTCATATTGTACTAGAATCGCTCCTAAACCAAAATCGCTAGCGTCAGTGTATAAGATGAATGGTTGCCCTGGTATTGGGACAAATAACCGTGGAGCCGATGCAAGAGCCCGTTTGACCTCTTCAAAAGACTTTTGCTCTACTTCTGTCCACTTCCATTCTACCCTCGGGCTCGTTAATTTGTTAAGTGGACCCTGGACTTTCGCGATGTTCTTTAGGTGTCTATGGTACCAATTGACAAGGCCGTTAAATTGACGTAACTGAGTGCGATCTCTAGGAACCGGAAAATCTAGAATTGGTTGAATCTTCTCGGGATTCGGTCTCATCCCGAGTTCGTCAACAACATATCCCAAGAATTTAACCTCTTTGCATGCGAAGCTACTTTTCTCTCGATTGACTATTAATTTCGCTTCGCGAAAAACCTCAAAAACGAGAGATAGAATTTGCAGATGTTCGTCCAAGTCTTCGCTCACTATTACCCAATCGTCTAGATACGTGAAAACTTTGTCAACCCAAGCGTTTGGCAACCCGCGCTCGTGAATTAACTCTTTCATTCGCGTCTTGAGTTTGTCCATCAACCTCTGGAAAGTTGACGGTGCACCTGTCAGACCGTATGGCATTCTGTACCATTCAAATAAGCCCTTTCCTTCAACTACGAACGCGGTATATTTCCTACTATTTTCTTCCATCGGTATTTGATGAAACGCCTCGCTCATGTCGATAGTTGATATTAATTTTGCCTGATGTAATTGAGACAATATTGAGCGCATTTTATGCAATGGATACGCGGGCTTTTTTGTTTGTCGATTCAACGGTTTGTAATTGATACAGAATCTAAGACCTCCATTGGCTTTCGGAGCAACGACCGGTGAGCACGCCCATTCGCTGTTACTCGGGGTAATATAATTTTTTGACAAAAGTCTATTGACTTCTTCGTCAATGTATTTACGTACGACTTCACTCCGGCGGAACGCTTTTTGTCTACACGGGGTCGTATCGTCTAGTTCTATCGTGTGTTCAATTAAGTCGGTTAATCCAGTTGATTCTTTATCAAATTTCACGAACTGCTCGTCTAGGAAATCTCTCAGGGTTTGCGTTTCAGTGAGTGTTAAAGAACGGATTTGAGAAGGAATAACCGTAGTTTGTGACAACGGACATTTGAATTGACTGCCGGCTAAAGTCCATGTGCGATCGAAAGGATCAATGAGAACTTTGAATGTTAACCAGAAATCCATTCCCAAGATCAAATCATTGGATAAATTCGGCAAGACACTAAACCATTGCGGTCCATAAACCTCACCAACGTCGATTATAAACCCTGTGCCTCCGCGTGTTTTGACAATTGTTTTATCCGCGATTTTTATTCCTTTTTTCGACGATAAATCGGGCTCTAGATCCTTGAGTAGATATTTTTTTAACTCGCTCATACGCGCTCGCGCTCAAATAAGATCGATCGCTCCCGCTGTCAATTATACCCTTGATTTTCTCGCCAAAAATTGAAATCTCGATAGGAATCTGTGTCGCTTGTCTTGGTTCTTTCAATCGGCTTTCGCCTCGGTAAACGCGTCTCTGTGCTAAACGACAAATCACGTGAGGTGGTAACGTACGCGGTCGCCACGTTTTCCACGGAGTCTTTACTGAATCTGAATCTTCATTCGCGTGTTCGGTATTTTCGGCAACACTTTCGTCGTTAGTTGCCGCCGTTCTTAGATAAGCGCAAGTTTCTTTCACGTCCGCGAACTGAGTTTCACACATTTGGTCAATTTCTACGTCTGACATTTCGCTGTCAGTCAGTTTGACGACATTTAGCGTAAATCGTGAGTCTGTCTGGTCAAGGTCTTTTGACTGTGAAATATTAACGGAATTCTCTTGAACTTTATTTGTCTGTTTCAATCGATTATTGTCAATCTCGCTTTTGCCCTTCGATTCAGCGACCCGAGGTGACATCACTGAGGGCTTTTGGAGTTTCCCTGATTCTTTTCGCATGATCTAGTCTGATGCCCTATTTCGCGACAAAGGTGGCAAACGAGTTGGCGCTCGTTTCTACAATACCGCGGGGTGTGTCCCGATTCGCCGCAATTGTAACAGAAGAATTTACTGGTATCGATTACTTTGTCTTTTTTACTCGTTGAACTCGCGGAATTTTCGTTATAATTCTTCAGGTTCTTTTCTAGTCGTTGTCTTACTAACGGCGCGGAGGGTTTCTTGAGTCTGTCAGACTGGGCCGCTCTTAGGTCCAGAGCGTCTTCGTCGCTCGCTTCATCCCCGCCGTGTTCAGGTTCATCGACCTCGCAATCG
This sequence comes from Rhorus exstirpatorius, assembly GCA_963564615.1. Lineage (NCBI taxonomy): Eukaryota > Metazoa > Arthropoda > Insecta > Hymenoptera > Ichneumonidae > Rhorus > Rhorus exstirpatorius. The sequence continues at coordinate 5,521,315 of OY751319.1, read as the reverse complement.
GAGTTTTCTTGCACGCAATTTAATTCGGAACTTTTCCCGCTTCTGAACCGAGATTTTCCTGTCACGGCGTTGCATTGTTTGAAAATGTAATTGCGTCGGTTCATGTAGTGCAATAGCTCAGTATAGTCGCGTAATTCGACATTTAGAATGTCAAAAGCTAGACGCGGGTTAAACTTTGTCACGATTTGTTGAAGTTGGTGTTGGAAAGGAGGAGGTTTTTCCATCTGCTCGAAAATGAGGCGCGCGCGATTTGTAAATTCCGCGAACGTTTCACTTTTCTCAATTTTCAAGTCACGAACTTCATACAGGAGATCTGTATCAGTCTTTTTAACCACCCATTCGTAACGGAATGCCCTGACAAAATCTTTCCACGAACGCCACGACTTTTTGTTAACCAAATACCATGCTCGGTATGTGCCTTCGAAGACTTTTGACAAACATGGTACGAAATGATCTTTGTTTATCCCGCTCATCGACAGAAGGTCTTTTAAGAGAAGTAAGAATTGCTCCGGATCCTTTTCTGTCCTCGGGAATGATATTTTCCACGAGTTGACCATTTGACCGATTTTGAGTGAGTAAGATTGAAACATAGAATCGTCATTCCTATCGTCTCTAGTGTTTTGTCTTTCGTCACCGTCGCGTCTTGTCCGACGTGGTCGGCGCGCGTTATTTTGAAAATAATGTTCGCGTTCGTCATCGCTAGAGTCGCTGAGTCTCGACGAGAGGTTTCCCCTGTTCTGTGTCGATGAACGATCGCGTCCGGCAGAATACCTTGTTGACGAAATAATGTTAGCTGACGCTTGACTGGGTGCGCGACTTATGCTACGCGAGCGTTCTCGGTTCAAGCGCTGGTTCATTTGGGGATTGTCATCGTAATTATCGAGATTATTTGCCGGCTGTCTCATCCGGGCATACTCTTCTTCTGTCACAAAAATCTGTTCCCTGTGTATATCACCGTTGGGCATAGGCGTCGACAACATAACCCGAAATAATGAGGGGAGCTCTGGCATTGCCGCTCGATTTTCCTCTTGACGCTCGGTTCCGCGAGGGGTTTCGTGATTTACGCGTTGGTTAGTATTATTTCGAAAATGCACGTGTCTCGAGAGGTCGTTTTGACTTTGGTTTATTTCCCCGTTGTTGTCTTTATCTAATACCTCGATTAAATCGGCCTCTTCCATTTGCCGAAGCGCGTTACGACGATTTTGTTCCCGATGTTTCGCGATAATATCAGCTGACTCATCTAACGGTCTTTCATTGTTAGTGCGTTCGTAAGAAGAATTACGAGACGAGGACCCTCCCCCTTCAGAGCGGAAGTTATCGAAGCGCACAGTGAGAACGCTAACCATATTTTGTATTGATTCCATTTGCTGCGATAACTGGCGCGATAAATCTCCTGGTGGATGCGCGATTTGTACGTTTGTCTCTATCGAAGGTGGTGTAAGACGCGTTCCTCGACCTCTACCTCTACCTCTGGACAGGGGACTGTTCCTCGATTCCCTGCTTGAATTTATATTTTCCGGTATAAAATTATTGTCCGGGTTGTCGTCTTCAACTTGACTTGTTGTGTTAGACGGTCTATTCGGTGGACTACGTTGTATCATTTTGACGATTTTAATTTAAACTCCTGAGCAAAAACTAAAGATTTACCGAGAAATTCGTACAACGGATAAGTAACGGGACAATTCGAGTGATAACGAGAATTCCCGGAAGTATATTATCCGTTTGACAAAATACAATAATAATAATGAAAATATAATAATTTCTATTCAGAATTTTCTTTTCCTTTTCAAGCCATTTCGTCAACTGAGGTTATCCGTTTGTTAAATAATTTTAATAAATAACGAAGATCAAATAAATTAAATACGACACGATACATTTTTCAGTGAAAAGACAAGACTTGTTCACTGATAATTGTTTGAATTAATCAATTGAATTTAGATAGCACAAAAAATCAATGACGTGACGAAGCAAGATTCAATCACGTATTGTTAGAATTCAATTTTGAGAATAATTCGAACCCGGTTCGATTTTATTTTCAGTTTCAACACAAATTTCGTCTTGACAACACGAAACAAGATTCGATAATTACCCAGACTACAAATTATTCGAATTTTGTATCGGGGATACGAAGCAAGATTCAATATACACCGATAATTATCAAAATTACAAATCACTAATTTTGCGTCGACGATACGAAGCAAGATTCAATATACGTCGACGGGTTTACACAATTTTGATCTAACGCATTGCATTACCAATCGATAAATAACATGAAATTCGAATTGATTTGACACAATGTATCACCAATCAACGATAAATACGCAAAATTCGAATTGATTTGACACAGTGTATCACCAATCAACGATAATTAACACAAAACAATTACAACATTTGACTCTCTCCCGGGCACGTGAATCGATCGCTAAATTTTATCGACGGGACATAGCAAGATATAATCCTCGTCGACATCACTAAATTCAGATTTTATCTCATTTTATTTTCAACGGAACATAGCCGGATATAATTCCACTGATTTTATATAATTCTAGAAGTTACTTAAATTGACAATTCAATTGTCTTTTAATTTCTTTAATTAAAAAATATCGATTAATTTTGCCGCAAAATTTTATTTCGATTTACGTGACAATTTAATTTGAATATATTCCTTATATTGGCTTTATTTCGTGGAATTGGCAGACGCGCGTTACAAAATATTACAAGCATGAGAATGAGAAATGATATGAAGATGAAATTTATAGAAGATAGAGCGAGATAGATGTATAGCCGATGCTCGAGTCAATTTGTTTACCTCGCGCGTAAACAGAGGCGCTTGGTCGAGTATTACTCATTACTCCTACGAAATCTTCGGTTCGACAGAATTTTATTTTGCTTGAATTATATTATTCTCAATTTTCGATTCTCGTCAAATATAATGTTTTAAACAATTCTCACTTAATTTTGTCACAAGAAAAAAAATGTTTACATAATGTTAATACAAAAATTTTCCCAAAGTTGCCCCACGTTGGGCGCCAATTGAGACAAAACCTCTTTTTGACGATATAAAGATTTCACCCGGCGCGGCTTGGGTCAAGAGCTGCCGGGGCTCAAGGGGTTAGACGAAATTATTTTGATACTAAGAACAACGTTTTGGGCGCCAGTCGATTTTACGTTCGACAACGATGATAGATTAATAGAAATTCCGTATGCGGCTGATGAAACTCAAAGTCAGAGGGGATTCGGCTTTGGTGACCCTCAAAAGTTAAGAGAGAGAGAACAGCAACGAGCGAATATAAGTCACTTACCGAATTCTCGTTGACTGGCTCTCCTACTCGTACTAATCAAATAGACGATTAATGATCGACGAAATTGACGAAATAATTAGCGACAACACAAAGCGCTGTATAATTACTCGAAATCGGTTAATATATTTTAATACAAAATTGTCGAAGTTCACGGCCCGGTGACGCCTTACAAAGAGACCAATATCGACGTGTGACCCGCTCAGTGGTCATGGAGAGAGTGTCTCCTTATAATCAATTTTCGTTGCGCTGGGCCTTACAAATTTAGTCAAATTTGCGCCGCGCGATACAGGTGGGGGCTGACCCTCTAATTTTCTATCGTCGATATAGGACCAGCCTAACTGACGTTGGGCGGTGATTTTAAATATTGTCACAATGGGGTGCGCCGATATAACTGCGCCTTCGAAAATGTCCTAAGGTTGAGGAAATGCTATTTGGAGTATGGGACTCCATCATTTTCAAGATCGGTGAAATTATTTTCTAAATTGGGAAATTTGCGAGGAATGAGGACTGAAGACATTGCTCATCTCTCGAAAGAGTTTATTCTCAGTTGGGCATGTAACGATATCGATGATGTATGGGATAGACTACCCAGAGAAATGAAAATGGATGAAGCTATTATGAAGTATCGTCGATGTGAAAAACACCATCAGGCAATAAGCGAAGATGATTTTGATGGACCCATACCACTAATAAAAAATTGTTCCACGTGTAGACATGCTATGTATAAAAAAATAAAAAAATAAACGCATTTCAAGTCCAATCAAAAAATGATGGGGCGTAATAAAAAATTTTTTAATAACGATCTCGAAACGGAGGGTGGGGGAAAAAAGCTATATAAAGGTAGACTTCTCCAACCAGCCAGTCAGTCATCATGGATGAATTATCGCCGAACGAAGAGCAGCATTTGCTTTCAATTCCACCATACGCCAGCAGTTACGATGAAGTTGTCGAGAAACATTTCGGGGACGTTCGACCGAAAAATATTCAAGATTTCATCTATGACTTATTTGACTTCGAAAAAAATGTCAAAACTTTGAAGTGTGATAAAAAATGTAATATCGAAGATCGAATATCGTGTTCCGAGTGCAACGTCATGCGTGATTCAATCGATGTTATTGATAAACACGTTAAAGATTTATATCACTTTGTCGGCTATTTGAGCATGAAATTGTTTCAACTTAAACGTGAAATACAGGCGAATGAGTATGTATTTTTCGAGGATGAACCTGTTAACCTTGTAATAAATCATACTCAAAATCTATACGATCTTGTGAAAAAAATTAAAGAATTTGTGATGATTTGTAAGGAAAGGATTAATGGAAAGAAATAAAATACTCTCGAAAATATACCATGTTTTTTTTTTATTTTTAAAAACCAATACATCATAGTTTTAAGCAAAAAAATTATACTAATTTCTTAACATTACCACTAATTGGATTGTATTCAACGATTCGATCATGCAAAATCAAACAATATGCTGATGTTTGAGGTGGGAAAGAATTCGCTGACTCGAATTCCAAGCGAATATCGACTGGCCCCGATTTCAAAAATTCGTTTTATTTCGAACAATCGATAACAATTAATGGTGCGTATTGGAGGAAATCGGCTTTGCTCAACAATGATTCAGATTCTTTACCGTAATACGACGCTTGGAAGTTTGCATACATATCATACAGAAGAGCGTATTGGTTACGAGGAATATCAAGATTCAAGTTTGCATAAGGATAACACTGAGAGTTCAAAAACAGCTTAATATCGCGAATGTTGCAGTGATCAAAGTGACTCGCATTCGTATTTGCATTATTTTTCCTCGCAGTTTGAAATCCCACTATTACGTATCGAGGTTTTTCGAGTTGCGTCGATGTTTTAACGACCCACACGTGTTTCGAGGTAGCCGGTAGTAGTGGATACTCGTACGATTCCCACGTACGGAAACTCATGGCAATCGATGGATCCTTGGCAATGAAGCTGAGCAGCTGGATTTTTCGCTGATCGGAAACTTTGATGTACGGCACCATCCATTCGATTTTATTCAATGAAATCTTGAATTGTTCAGCAGCAGCCTGACCTTCGGGAGGTGTTTGTACAATGGCGTTCGTATCATTATTCGATCTTGTCAGGATTAACTCGTGTTTGGCATTAACGATAATTCGATTGTAATCTTCAGCGAATCCGAGTATTAGATTTAGTGGTATAGAAAGATCAAAGTATCCATTCTCATCCGTCAACGTAGCCTCATTATCATCGTTGAGCCAACCAGCATTTTCCATCAGAGTCATTTGTCCAGGGCTCTGGGATACATAATTCTTCATGAGAGTCGTGAGGCCTACATTTTTGCTTCGATCGATCTCAATGGCATTTAGCTCATATCGTATTTCTTCAAACAAATGGCAGATAGCATTATTGATTAGCTTCGTATTTTGAACTGCAGTTCCATTAATCTTCGTTAGTCGACCATGTACGTGCAATGAGCTTCTGTTGGGTAGCAAACACAAGTCCTGATGTTGAACGGTAATTCGGATTTCATCGTTGTTATTGAAGGTTGCCGATGCAAACGGTTGATGCGCATGAATCTCATAGTGCGCGATAGACTCATCGAAGATAATTGGTTTTTGTATCGTCAAGATCTCCTCCATGGTACGATGCAAGCAATACAGCAGAAGCGAATTTTTATTGTACACTTTTTCTTCCTGCTCGGGGTTTGATTTTCAATGTCAGAGTCTTCAAAAACTGAATGTTTCGACGTATTAGCTCCTTGAGGGGTGCTCGACAACTTATTGTTTCTCGGCATCTTTATTCAGTCTTATAGCTTCGTCCAACTTTCGTGTCAAACACAATACCCATTATGCTGATTTAACATGTAATCGTACGGTTATGATTTCCCCACGAAAATTTACCAACTGTCCGTCTTGATCCACAAGTTTGAGCTGAAGATGATCTATTGACTGTGTGGCGATCGGAAGGTAAATGATGTGTGAGGGTACTTCAACGATCTTATATCCTGGTGGAACGACTGGGAAAAATTCATGGATGGTGTGGACTCTTTGCTCGTTGATATAAGCACCCGTGGTAATGTTGCACTTGACTCGCAGAGAGTTGATCTTGAGAATGGCTACTGGCAGCTCGGATTCATGAATTATATTAGCTGCTAATACACGTGGTGTGAATTCCAATAGACGACCGATGGAATCGTCAGGTATAAAATTGATCTCTCGATTGCACTTGATCTCGCTGCACAGAGTATTGTTGTTCGGTCTCAGATCGATGGAGATATTCTTGCTGGAGAGTACGCTCTGTAAGTATCGCTCGATATCCTCGATTTCATAGCTTACAGTAGGTACGGTTACTGTTTCCTCTCCCACATGAAACTTATTATTTGCCACATGAATGTTTGGTATTGAGTTGAATGTCAGCAATTCAACAAGTCCGAGAGTATAATTTTTGAATGGCGATAGTTCGATCGATGGAAAATAGTAAGCTTCCAGTATGGAGCTCGTTCCCGAAAGCGTCAATGTGAAAGAATCACTCATGGTGGTTAACGTTCAACTGATGCTTCCTAGGACATGAGTATCCACTTTATAGATAACCACTCAAAAATTTTAGACACAAATGTCCGCACACAACAGTGTCATAGTTCTGGTATCTTTCATGATTATATTTGATAATGCTACCAACACCGAAATAGTTTATCAGATCTTGAGGTGGCTGAAGATTACCGAAGCTGTCAAAGTAAATGACTTCATCATTGATTTTTTTGTACGCAGCCCAATGTGTACCAGGACCATCCTTATCATCGAGATTCACAATAGCCGATTCATATTTTCGAGGTCCATTCTCGGGTAATTCGTTTCTCATGTAAACTCCACGGAAATATGGAATTTTCATAGCTCCGGCGTACTTTATCAAATCAGCATCGGTGAGAGCTCGGTGCGGTAGTCTTACGCGTTTTTTGCCGAGTAGGGTTTTAAGTGCAAACCCATACCCCTCCTGTGGGGTTGCAGGTAAAGTCCTTTACCCAACGCGATAGCTTCGATCGTCTCATTATGACGTTTACTTTCCTCCAATTGTCTTTTAGCGGCGCTAGCATCGTTTATGGCTTTTGCTATACCCGCTGCACCACCAGCTAGAGCTCCAGTGGCACTCAGTCCAGCAAAAATGGGTATGAGAAATGGTAGAAAACCACCAATTTTCGTGGGTACAGGCAGAATACGTGGTGATTTAACTTTTCTCCTTCCACCTGCCTTCTTCACGGCGTCACGTGCGCCTTTGAGAGCCGATTTTATAGTATTCACACTGCCCATTGATGCTTTAGCTGCATTGACTACCTGCCTCAGCGTCATCTTCCTCGTGTTATTCTATCTCTGTGCTCTCTTCACACCCATACCGAGCTTGGTTTTGACTTTCATTGTGTTTGCGACACCCCAAGCTGCTGCTTTTTCTCCAATACCCGCCCCTTTTGCAAAAACTCTTTGCCAGGCTTTTTTCGCAAGCACTTGATCTGCCTCGTGTCGTGCCGAAAGGTTTTCACGATTTTTCGAGTATGCGATATCGTATTCTTTGCAAGCAGCGTCCAGAGGATTAATACCAGGATCACCTCGAGCAAGTCTCTCTGTTAATTTCGTACCGGAACCGCAGTACTGATATCCCGGTATATGTAACTCAAAAGGGAGCTTATTGATCAAATTATTGACAAATCCTTTTCCACGTTTTTTCGTACGCTCCCGAATGATCATCACCATAGCACGAAATGTTTTTGACTAAGCAGTTACAGGTTACGAATGCCCTATTTATACTTTTTTCACTCTACATTTTTAATACTTTTTCCGCTTGTCACCAACAGCGCCGTATCATCCTGAATCAACTTCACCCGTACATCTTTGACTTTCTCGAATCTTCTCAGCTTTCAGTTCGTCATTGGTGGAAGGAGGAGGAAACTGACTATGTTGTTCTTGCGCGAAATTCTTCAAACTGTCAGTTATGGGATTTTTTGAATCGTATCGTTTACTCATTTTTTTTTTCATATGTTCATCGGAAGAGAGAACATTCGTTACTGAGACACTGATCTTTATAAGCACCCTACTTATACCTATTTCCATCAGTCATTATCAAGATAAAGTTTAAGACACAACCTGCGAAATTGTCTGTCATGAATTTTGATGAACTTGCACAGCGAGAAGCGAAGAAGCGACGCCATGGACCTCTGCTGCCAAACAGTGTGCGTGCTGTGATTTGTGGACCGTCAAATTGTGGCAAAACGCAAACGCTCTTTTTACCCTCATAACCCACCCTAACGGGTTGAGATTTGAAAATGTTTATGTATACTCTAAATCGTTGAATCAACCAAAGTACAAACCTCTCAAGCGTTTACTCGGAACTGTAAAAGGAGTGGGATATTTTCCTTTTGACGATCATGAGCAAGTAATCAAGCCCAAAGATGCTCGACCAAATTCAATCATGATTTTCTACGATGTAGCCTGTGAGAAGCAGGATAATATGAGAGCTTTCTTTTGCATGGGTCGACACCGCGATGTTGACTCGTTCTATCTCTGTCAAACGTACGCTCGTATCCCAAAACACCTAGTTCGTGACAATACTAATTTGCTGGTACTTTTTCTTCAAGATGAAATGAATTTACGGCATATCTATGATGATCATGTGAACACCGACATGTCGTATACACAGTTTAAAGATTTGTGTTCAGCATGCTGGAACGATAGAAAATATTCTTTCGTACTGATTGATAAAGATGGAGACATGAATGATGGTCGATATCGCCGAGGATTTGATTGCTTTATAAATATAAGCGCATCAGAGAAATAAGAACAGTCAACGTTCCAACGGAAAGGCATCAACATGCGGAGCGCAACATTCAACAAGAAAAAAGACGTTTTACGAAACTCACAACCGCGAGTGATTCGACGAAAGCATAAACTTATAAAATCGGGTGGAGAGACCTTTATAAATATATATTTATAAATATAAGCGCATCAGAGAAATAAGAGCAGTCAACGTTCCAACGGAAAGGCATCAACATGCGGAGCACAACATTCAACAAGGAAAAAGACGTTTTACGCAAAATCACAACCGCGAGCGATTCGACGAAAGCATAAACTTATAAAATCGGGTAGAGAGACCACGGAACGGGTCATGGATAAAGTTTTCAGACCCGTGGTGACTCCTCTTCAGAAAATTGTCGATCAATCGAAAACACTGGAGAATATTAAGAAAAAACTGAAAAAGGAAGAACCTGCCTTGAAGATAGAAAGGGATCTTGATAGCTCTTTTAGAACTGCGTATATGATTATGATGATGATGATGATTACCAACAAGTATCAGATTCATCATACGAGAAGGATTCTTCTGTTGTGCATAAAACATCCAACAAAGAAGATTATCGACAAGTACCAGATGCGACATTCGAGAAGGATTCGTCTGTTATACATGAAACACCCAGTGAATCACTTGTCCAGCAGTATCTGCATATGTTTGAAACAACTGAAGGAAAAGAGCTTGATACCGTATACGGTGTTCGCAAACTCACTGGTGGTGTTTTGAAGATTGGTGATTCGCCGATGAATTTTGATGACAAGCGCATGTCAGTGCAGAACAATACTTACGATCTCTCCCCCGGTTTGCTCGAATTGATATTCAAAAAGTCACCAAACAGAGAGATCATAACTGCAACAGATATGGATAATTATGGTGCAATTATCACAAGCACGAATGCGTATCACAAATACTATAAGCCGAACAAACCCATTCGCACAGATAACGATAAATTCAAAAATATTATTGCAAAGCTGGTTAATTCTCCGATGAAATCAGCAAGGAGGACACCGAAGATGCGGTCACAGCCATCAGGAAAGGGTTTACCGCTGTATATGATTGCTAGGAAGAATAATAAAATGGACTACGTTTATTGAGATGATCCAAATGAATTGGTGGATAGACTAAGATTGCTTATGGCATCACAGGCAGCCGGCAACATGAATTATAACAATGGAATAATCTCCATCATTGAGGAATTGTGTGAAGCTGGAATTATTTATTAGACGGTGCGTGGACTACACGGATTCATTTGAGCCATGAGCGTCGACGTGTTTGGACGACAGTTATCGAGAAAAGGTAGTCTCTCAGGCAGCCGCGGTCCTCCTGGAGATGGATCCAAAATTACTACCGATGGTCAATATGATATGAACAATAAAAGATTGTGTAATCTTGCTGATCCTGTAAATGCAAATGATGCAGTCACTGTTGGAGTCATGAAAAATGTTGTACAGCAAGAAGTTCATCTCGTATATGAAATTACGTCTTCTTTGCGAAATAATATTGACGATGTTGATATAATGATTCGAGGTCTTCAGTCCGAATTTGGCAATAATTAAAAAAAATGAACGAATCAATTATGAGAACCTACAAGATCTCATGAAGCACAACTCTGAGCTCATTAGCGATCTGGAAAACAGACTGAGAACATTGGAGCATAAGGACAATTAAAACTGGCAGACGAGAAAAAATGAATGAGCGGAAGATAGCTGTAGTGGAGGAGCTCCACAGACCTGCGAGAAGAAATTATCCCCGTCGTCACGTGAATATTCGTGGATTGGATGAAACCTGGCAGGCTGATCTTGTGGACATGTCAGCATACTCACGATACAACAATGGCTACAAATTCTTACTGACGATTATCGATGTATTTTCCAAATTTGCTTGGGCTGTACCGATACAGAGTAAGAACGGCAAAGATGTAACGAACGCTATGAAATCTGTACTTGCGAAAGGCCGTATACCAAAAAAATTGCATGTTGATCGTGGCAAAGAATTTTATAATAGCGGCTTCAACAATCTATTGCAACGTTACCACATTGAACTATATTCCACGTTTAGTAATATGAAAGCATCGATATGTGAACGTTTTAATCGTACATTAAAAAATAAAATGTGGAAGAAATTCAGTCTACGAGGCACGTATAAATGGAAGGATATTTTATCTGATTTAATATCAGACTACATTAATAGCAAACATTATACAATTAAAATGAAACCAAAAGATGTTACCGCTAAGAATGAGAAAACGATCCTGCGCAATATTTATGGAAATTTTAAAGTCAATCGTACGCTGAAAATAAAATTCAAAGTCGGTGATAAAGTTCGAATCAACAAGTACATATAAACTTGGAGACTATCGGGATCAACCGATCGAAGGTGGTTTCTATGAGGAAGAAATCACCAAAGTCAAATATCTGGATATTTATTTTGTAGAGAAAATCATACGAAAACGTGGAAATAAATTGCTTGTAAAGTGGTTAGGTTCCTATAATTCGCACAATAGTTGGATCGACGAAAAGGATATGTAAAGGATATGTAAAGGTTTTTTAAATAAAGAGGAAAAAATGTACACAATGGACTTTTTATTTTTTATAACCATATGGTACGGTATCCGTCGTATTAGGTAACAGTATCCTCTTATCATCCAACCAACTTAATGCTAATTTTTTTGTTTTATCGTGTGTACTTCATGTTTCTTACTCCGAATTAAGTATTGATATTTCACCAAGTCTTGTTGCTCAAACAAACAATTCTTATAATCTTGAAATTCGATAGTTTTCAATGTGGATCCCTTGATACCTTTGGCTTTTTTCTTTGCCTTGTCATCATCATAAACTTTAAACGCGTACAATTTTGCTCGGAGTCCTATGAACTCCTCCATAATTTTACCATTCATCTCACCTTTCATTAAACCTAGAACTTTCTTATTAGCTTGTGGAATTCCATATATGTTATTAATCGGGTAGTCGGAAGTATCAAATCGATGTAAGTCTTGCTTGATATATTCATAAATGTCAGGTACGGTAAAATGGTACAAGAGGCTGTCGGTGTCGGTATACATCAACTTCGCTCGATCGCCAAATGTTCGTTTTATGTCATTATAATGAAAGTCGTAAATGAAAATTTTCGACAAATCGAGTATGGAAAATCCTACGTATGTGGGTTTGTTAAAATGTACTTTGACGCGATTCAGTTCAATAATTACCATGTCATCATCGAAAACGGTGCAGCTATGAAAGTTTGGTTTTGCAATGAGAGCCTTTGCACCGTATCGACCTTCCCACTTTGTCACGAGCTTAACATCTTTCTGTTTTCTTACATTTTCCATTGTTTTCCCGAGTACGGCATTGTTCATTAATTTAAAAAAGTTTTTTTCGAATTCGTTGTTCGATTTTTTTCGCAATTCGGTGTTCAGATCGATATATTTTTTTAACCATGGAGCTTGATGAAATTTCAAAATTCTGTGAATTTTTATCAGGTTCATACCCAGATTTAAACATTGTTTCAGATTTCCGTAATGAATAATGTATCTGTTTTTCGGCAGTAATGTCGTCATTAATTTTGATTGCTTGCTGTGAGGTGGTACGTAGTGCTCGGGACAAAGGGGGAGATCTTTATGTAGCTCAAAAAGTTCCTTGGGATATTCCAAGTCCACCTCCAGGATATATCCCACAGGAGAATCGTCCGGAACATTCGGCACATTTATCGGCTCAGACTCCCACTCAAAAGATCCAACTGGTAGATATTGGCTCATAGCCGCACCGTACAAATTGTTAACGTCATAGTACATTAAGTACGATTCCTCTTTGCTTCGATCATAATCTGCACCCATGTATCTGTTGTTTGCATGAGCATGTCTGTTTGAGGACTGTGAAACACCACCTCAAATGCCTTTCTCGACAAACAAGAGCATTTCGGGATCGGTGAGGAGCTCAAGCTGTACACCAGTGCATTTGAGCATCGCGTCAAAAGCAAGTCCCGGAGCTGTGAAATAATGCAGAGGATCCAAATCGTATGTCGAAGAGCAGTTGCGTCGAAAATTCTCATATATATCCGCCAATAGTAGAACATCGGTTTTCAAATACAAATCAGAATATTGACCCAATGAGGTTATGTTGAATTTTTCCCAAACTTTCATTGCGTGTTCGTAGTCTTGTTCTGAAATATTTTCACCCATCAATTTTGAATAAAAATTTTCTTTCGATGGCAACTGCTCTTCGTCGAGTTTGTCCCACGAGTCCACGTACTCGTAAGGGAAAACTCCCTTTCTCGTGAGCAACTGGAATTCCTCCGCACTACTGCAGTACTTGCGTGTGATTGATTTATCATTATCGTTCAAGTAAGACGCGAGTTTCTCGAGACTGCTCGCCATGAAGCGGAAAGAATCGATAAAGCGTAAATTGACATTTGTACCTTCGACGTACTTTGTGAATGAAATGTATTTTTCTTTGTTAACGGCAAGTAGTTTTACCGTACCATCAAATTGTGTAGCCAACTCTTTAATTAAGAAATGTGAGTCGTAGCCCGAAAGATTGTGAAAAACTATCGGGATACTGTGAGATTTCGTATAATTCAAATTGCATCCTTGATGTGCGGGGCCACGATACTTGCCTGTGAAATGGCAGTGATCGCGGATCTTTACGTCAGTCGAAATAAAAGGTTTTTCACATATATGGCATTTCGTGGCATTATAATATTCTTTTTTCTCATCGGGAGTGAGTGGTTTCATCGATACAATTTTTATTATTTAAATGAGAATCGATCGTTTGAGCAATTTCGCGTAATTGTTTGATAAACCAGTCGATACAATCGGGCCCCCGTTTCAGTTCGAATTTTGATTGAGAATCGTCGAAGGCACATTTCAAGTAATATGCGGCACTGTATGGAATATGCTTTTGGCAATCATTTCCCGTTGGTTCGAGAAGGCATTCGAGGTCGGCGTACACAACGAATGGTACATCTTCTTTGTATCGATAATTTTTGAAATTCAAAATTTTGTTTTGTTCAGTCGGCAAAATCATTTTAGTTTTGTTTATGCTCATGCAATCTTGTTTGTGATTTTCAAAAGAAGTTTGAATTTTGAAATGGTTCAAGCAATTATCACAAAACAGTGTTTGTTTGTCATATTTTGTTACTTGAGCACTCAGCAAACGTGACAGATTACGGATCTAAGCAAAATGGTAAACTGGTTGGAAATTGTCTTCCCCATCTACGTCCATACCGATATTCCCCTCCACCATGAGGAGATGTACAGTGGGCTTATCTGACTTGATTTTACTCATGTATAACGGTACTATTTCATTTTTTCTACCACACTTGTCCATACCGTACACATTAATCGTTAAATTGTTCATTTTCTCAAATTTATAAATATCTTTTAAGGCGATCGGGAAATTGATACCGTTATATTTCAGCACTTGCTTGTAGCTGGGATACGAGCTAAGTCGATTAGCATGTGTTGTAACTGGATGCAGTGCTGCTACGACCGACCACAGAAAACAGAATTGGTCATTGTTTTCCACATTTACCACAGCCTTTATGTTTTGTATTTCTCGAGGCAACTCGACGAATGTAGATAGACCTCCGCGTAGTGGTACGAAGTGGTTCATGTTAACTGTCAAGTTGACAATTTCGCACAATGACCAGCCCGAATCACGTTCTTGAAATTCTCCCACTTTTTCCAACAACGGTCCGTTACGTTCTCATCGAACCAAGTCTTAATGTCCGTTGCTGCGAGAATCGCTTCGTTTCTCGTGTTGAAGTATTTAGTTTCTTCGATCACTTCTCCGTTTTTCATCGTGGAAAATTTACACGCCAGCACAACATTCGCTTTCAAATTTCCATCCTTTTTTAGCACATTTGCGAGTCGCTTTGCAGTTGTGACTTTAGCATCGTACAAGAATGATCGTAGATCCTTGTGGATGAGATTCACCACTGCACCAGTTCGAATACGATTTTCAAAAGCAGACTCCAAATGCACCCAACGAACGCGATCGGATGTGTTCTTTCGCACACCAATGTTTCCACCTGCTCGTTGATGAACCTTGAATTTTTCACTCAGGGATTTGAGCAGGGAAATCGTTGTTTGAATTCTTGTTTTTTCACCGGGAGATAAGTTCGGTGTTTTCAATATTTTGTTTAATAATTTAATATTCCGAATACCAAATTTGTTCCATTTTTCAATTTGTTCACTCGATGCACTTCTCAAAGATTTATAAGCATCTTCCATGATGCCTATAAGCTTCAAACACTGTTCTGATTCCATTTTGTATACTGATGTTCAATTGTTCGCAGTTGGATATTCAATGGTAAAGTCACACCATTGGTGGCCTTTATATACAGGGCGAGAGAGAGATGGAAATAATTGGATGACGTCATCCTTCTAGAAGCTTCGAATAATATATACATTGTTACAATAATATATACAATATATTCGGATAATATACAGGATGATTGTGACAGATAGATAGTTGGGTGACGTCATCCTTCTGGAAGCTTCGAAAAAATCTACGCAGTTACGATGACGTCATCCTTCTGGAAGCTTCGTTAATATTTAAAATAAAGGGGGAGGGGGTAGATGGGTATAAAAAGGACGAGCTGTTGCAAATGCTCCATCAGTTGAAGCGATCCACAAATTCGAGATCGAAAGAAGCATCAAGAACTCAAAGTACGAATCGAATTATTCGTTAAAGATATCCAGGAAGTAAAAAGACTTATTCTCTTCAAAAGTGATATCAACCATCTCACTAGAAGATTATCCCAGTTAAATTTTCAACAACAACAATATGGATTTCTCGAAAATCAACGAAATTAGTCGCATGGAAAATTTCCTTCCAACGAAAAAATTTTCGGAGCTCGAACCTGGAAAAACCTACAAAGTGACTGCGATGAGAATGATTAAAACCATGTACGGTCTTCAAGTCACCATGGAACTTTACCATCAAGAATCACGAAAATATTGCAAGAAAATGAACAGCAATTTAAACAGATGCAGTAAGCTTCTAAAGACAATCATCTTTATCTACATTATATCAAAAGACAGTACAATCAGTGTGAATTTTCTTATGTGTAGCCATGATTTTTTTTCATCATTCAATAAATGTATCAAAATACTTTGAAAAATAAATCCAAAGAAAAATATAATGCTTTTGAATTTGTTGTGCCCGCAAATTTCGTCACGTGGGGATGAAATCGTCGAGGACGGGTTTGTGGGTGATTGTCAAGGTTGAGTAAATCTCCAACTCGAGTATTACAAAAATACGGTCTAGTTTATTCGATGATGATAAAGTATTGGTTACAATGTTCTTGATTATTTTGCCTTGAGACCGACTGACTGCAATTTGACCATAGCTTCCGCTAAGGATAGCTCGCTTTATTGAACAGCCCTGTTGCCGACCAAAGTCTGCCTTTTTATATTATTCCTGTAATGACTTTTCGTTCAATTTTCTGGAGAGGTGGAATCACACGAACCTCGCTTGACGACGTGTGTCTCAAAGTCACCTTTAAACTGCTGACTTTGCACACTTGCAAAGTCACCTTCAAACTGCTGTGTTTGCACAATCAATGGCTAAGTTGAATATAATTCTACGTGATGAAATCGCGGTACAACACCCCTCCCCCCTTAGGAAGACGAAATTACCAATTTCGGCGTCAATTTGAATATAACCTTAAATGATGAAATCTGGGGCACAACAAATTTGTATTTTTAAAAACCTTTACCTCAACTCGGGTAGCTACATATGAATTTTGTTTGCTTCAAATTATAGGAGCCTTCAGTAGCGCAACGGGTAGCGGCCTGATTCGCGTGGTCGATGGATCGAGACCCGTTCAAATGATTTTTTTTTTTTTAATATTAATTTTTTTCTTCTGTATTTTTTAATCATCCATTTTATTAACTTTTACATTCAAATTTCTCGACAGAACTGTTTTTTTTTCTCTGTATTTTTAATCTATTTTATTTCTTTATTTCTTTATTTACTTACAGATTTCCCGATAGAACTAACGTTTTTTCAATTTATCAGTACAACTAATGCTAATTAGGGAATAAAAAAAATTCTATTGAACAATTTAAAAAATTTTTTTTTTATTTTTATTTTTTATTTATTAATATTAGTACAAATACAATTTTGTGTGTGTGTGTGTGTGTGTGTGTGTGTGTGTGCATTTTGTCGAAGTCAATTTTTTTTTTTGTTTTTTTTTAATATTATAGGAATATAAGCATAGTGTTGATAAAGAAGACGGTTACGTGAATGGTGAAGAAGACGCAGATACTGATGATGATGCTGATACCGATGATCATGACGATGATTATGAGGAGCACCGACTTTATGAAGCTAAAAAGAAACATTTAAAAAAAATAATAAAATTAGAAAAATGTATGATGAAAAAAAGAAACATTAAAAAATAGAAATTAGAAAAAAATGAATGATGAAGAAAAAAATTTCAAATTAGAAAAATGATGGAAAAAAATTTAATTGGAAACAAGGAATGATTAAAAAATTAAAAAATTTCAATTAGAAAAAGGAATGATCAAAAAAAAATTGAAAATTAAAAAAAAATTGTGTTTAGAAAAATGAATGATGAAAAAATTAAAATTAGGAACATGAAAAAAAAAAAAATGATCAAAAAAAGAATTAAAAAATGATATTGAAATTGGAAAAATACAATAAAAAATAAAATGATATTGAAATTAGAAAAATTAGTTACAAATTGAGAGCTTACCCTTCTACTCATCCTCTGGCATAAACCACTCATCTGGTATAAACTACCACTGCCCGTATTGGCATCGGTAAAGGTTCGTGCGGAGCCCCACGATTGATACATGGACCTCTTTATCCTCGCGATATAAAAGGCTTGCTCCTTTAAGGAGCGTCTTGAGAATGTTGAGGCTGATATTCTCCACCCAAAAACGTGGGATGTGAACAACATCCCTCGTTTGTGTTGCCGCGTCTACCATTTTTTTTTAAATTTTATTTATTCACTTATTTGATTTTTATTTTTTTTTATCACTCGTGTATTTATAAAAACAAATCACTCAATGCTCGTATATGTAAAATAATACAATAATATGATTATGCAAAATGATGAGCACTCAAGCTACGCAGACAAACTGGGGTGCTGGCCCAGTGGGCCCGCTTTTATAAGGTGCTGTGTGCATATACACTGCGTAGTTATCGAACTTTCCAGTAGAAGATGTTTAAAGGAGTTACAGTGTATATACACTGTAGGTCATCCAAACTTCCAGTAAAAGACGGTTAAAGGAGTTACAATGTATTGTGACGTGACATTTTGCCTCGCCACCCGCACGGAGTAGTGTCGACCATGGGGTCGGGTTTACGACCCTACGACGACGCTCTTCGATAGACCACTCGGGGAATTTCGACTCATTTTAGGATAAGTTTTGTGTTGTTTTTTTAGTTTAGTACCTGCATCAAAGCGTGGCGAATAATTAATTGGGCAAAATGTTCGTTAAAGTAATAGAGGGAATTTAATTTTTAGTTTGGAGTAAGACCAGCAGGTATTTCGGCCATATAAAGAGTGAAATTCCGTGTCCCGCTCTCGAGCTCACTCGCCGGTGAGGAATAACTTGGGACTCGCGAGTGGCGGTGACGTGTCGCGGGGGCGTCTCGCTCGTGGCCGAGCCGTGCATCGTTGGCCCAGGAGGGTTCGAGCGATACTTTGCTCATTACGCAGGCGAATATTCGCCATCATTATTCGTGGGAGATAGGGATGCCAACGGAGACATTGGGAATTGAACCAATATACAGCGTCACCCGCTCCGGTTGACTACGCAACTTTGGTGTTGCACCCTCCCCTACTGCCTCCTCAGTCGTCGTGGACCGTGAGATTCGGCGCCTCATTTAAGGGGATCTTTGGGACGGAGCCAGCAACGCGGTGCTGTTTTGCCTGGTGGCGTTTATTGTGGGCCCACCGCCTAATCAAGGGACGCTTTGATTACGCGAGGGAGGTCTCCCCCGTTGCTGGTAATCATCCACGGGATCCCAGGAGGAGGGCGATTGAGGGGCAGCATATCATAGCTGCGAGTAGAGGCTCGCACACGGTTTCGGTCGCGGGAGGGGTGGTCCCTTCGTCGAAGTCACACGTCACTCAACGAAGAAAGCGAGAAAATTAAGGAAAGTAGGGAGATGAGACACCGGCGGGGCGATGCGAGAGAGTGGGGCGCGCGAATCGAGGAGAGAGTGGGCCACCGAGGTAAGTCGATCGATTATTGAGGATCATTAGATGAGTGGTAATTTTTCCGGAGTCGAACGAGGAGCAAGAAGTAGTGGTGCGTGCTCAAGTACCGGACAACAGAGGAACTCGGTGAGCCCAACTCTCCTCACGCTTATTTCTGCCTGAATATTCGGAATTATTTTCTCGTCTTGTCCATCATGTGTTAATTTTGAAGAGTAGCGACCACGGTCAATAGCGATAGTCTCGCGATCGTGGTCGTGAATAATTGTTTTTTTGAGTATTTAATTGAGTTGGAGTAATTGTGAATGACGAATTGGACTAGGAGAATGGGCGAGAAGAGAATTCCTCCGAACTGGTCGGAACGATTAAATGTCGAATTTATTGAATCTTTTGCCAATCGTAATTTTGCCCAATAAATTATGCCCTTTCGGTGATTAAGTTTGCGCGTCACTATTCAGTATTTTTAATTAGACTTCGCGTATTTACCTGAATTAATTAATATCATCGGTGAAATATTATTTCGTATGTTGAGCATTTCTTTCTATCAAGTTGCGGGCTCAAGGCCTCGCGCTCGAGACAATGGTACGCTCTCGCGTGCCGCGCTTGTTTATCTTTTCTATCTCTCGCGGCATATACTCGCCAAGCGCGGAGAGCCAGAGTCTCGTGCAAATCCGTCGAATTATTGTGCGTTATTTCGTTCGTATAATTTATCATATTTTTCGTGTACCGGGTAGGCCATAAGTAATCATCTTTTCCGTATTTCCGATGCCTATTTCGACTCTTATAGAATTCCGTCTGCGTACTAAGGGTGAATATTTTATCTTGAGACATCAAGATATCTCAAGAAATACGCATCGTACAAAAAAATGTTTTAAACCAAAACTTTTTGATAATGAGGGCGAAAATTGATTCCGTAAGAATCAACCCCCCACCCGTACCCCCGGGGGCGGGAGGGGTGGTAACTTCGAAATTTCCAATGAGAACCCCTACTTTTCATTACAGATTCAAATTCTTCATGAAAAAATACGTAACTTTTATTGGAAACATTTTTTTCGAATCGTGACAGATGGCGCTGTAAATGCAAAAAATCAAATTTTCGATTATTTCAAGAAATGCGCCTTGAATCGAACATAAGGCGGTACTATGTTGCAAGATTTCCAGGAAAAAGCCCCCCCCCCCTCCCCACGGTGGGGTTGTAAAGTTAAGAACTTCAATTTCAGTCTTCGATCGCAAGCTCCTCATTGCAACAATATGGATGGAAAGATACAATGGAATAACTACTCTTAGCGCTACCCGGGAACAACGACGTGGACGTGGTAGTTTTCTATTCCCTTCGGGGTGCTTTTTTTTGGTGAGTCCCCTCGCCTCTCACCATCGGGGTGCTTTTTTTTGGTGAGTCCCCTCGCCTCTCACCATCGGGGTGCTTTTTTTGGTGAGTCCCCTCAGTTACGGGAGCTATAATAATGAGATTGCGAGAACACGTCATTTTTCCCGGGTAGCGCTAAGAGTAATTATTCCATTGTATCTTTCCGTCCTTATTGTTGCAATGAGGAGCTCATTATTATAGCTCTCGTAACTGTTTATTGAAAGCTTGTTTGTTTTTTTTTCTTTCTTCGAGTGCAAATGCTCTGACTGCTCTGAGCAAGATTTTCGTAAATGTGAAACGGAATATTATTCTTTTGTAACGTTTACACGTAGAGCTATTCTCTGACGACGCGTCTTTTACGAATCGCGGTACGGTCAATCGACACAACATGCATTATTGGAGTGTCGAAAACCCACACTGGTTACGCCAAGTAGAGCATCAGCGTCCTTGGTCCATCAACGTTTGGTGTGGAATAATTGACGACAAACTTATTGGTCCATATGTTATTGATGGTCATTTGAACGGTAACAAATATCGTGATTTTGTAGAAAATGAATTGCCAATACTGCTTGACGATCTTAACTTAGAAGTGCGACAGAACATGTGGTACCAGCATGACGGTTGTCCAGCGCATTATTCGGCAGTCACTCGAGAAGTACTGGATCGCCAATTCAATGGTCGCTGGATTGGTAGAGGCGGTCCGGTGAATTGGCCTGCCAGGTCGCCTGACCTCACGTCGCCGGATTTTTGCTTATGGGGTCTTTTAAAAAGTCGAGTCTATGAAGAAGTCTCAACGACTCGTGAAAACATGATTGAGCGAATCAGGAATGCTTGTGCACAAATAACACCGGAGACACTTCGCAGTTGTGTACGAGAATTCGAAGTGCGGATCAATAAGTGCATCGAAGTGGGAGGTCACCATTTTGAGCACTTGTTATCAAATATCAATCGAAACCGAACAACCCGATGGTGAGAGGCGAGGGGACCCACCAAAAAAGCACCCCGATGGTGAGAGGCGAGGGGACTCACAAAAAAAAAGCACCCCGATGGTGAGAGGCGAGGGGACTCACCAAAAAAAGCACCCCGATGGTGAGAGGCGAGGGGACTCACCAAAAAAAGCACCCCGATGGTGAGAGGCGAGGGGACTCACCAAAAACAAAGCACCCCGATGGTGAGAGGCGAGGGGACTCACCAAAAAAAGCACCCCGAAGGGAATAGAAAACTACCACGTCCACGTCGTTGTTCCCGGGTAGCGCTAAGAGTAGTTATTCCATTGTATCTTTCCATCCATATTGTTGCAATGAGGAGCTTGCGATCGACGACTGAAATTGAAGTTCTTAACTTTACAACCCCACCGTGGGGAGGGGGGGGGGGGGGCTTTTTCCTGGAAATCTTGCAACATAGTACCGCCTTATGTTCGATTCAAGGCGCATTTCTTGAAATAATCGAAAATTTGATTTTTTGCATTTACAGCGCCATCTGTCACGATTCGAAAAAAATGTTTCCAATAAAAGTTACGTATTTTTTCATGAAGAATTTGAATCTGCAATGAAAAGTAGGGGTTCTCATTGGAAATTTCGAAGTTACCACCCCTCCCGCCCCCGAGGGTGGGGGTAGGGGGTTGATTCTTACGGAATCAATTTTTGCCCTCATTATCAAAAAGTTTTTGTTTGAAACATTTTTTTGTACGATGCGTATTTCTTGAGATATCTTGATGTCTCAAGATAAAATATTCACCCATATGTTAGGGTGGTTCAAAATAACCCGACCCCCGAATATTTTTCGGGAAACCCTCTTAAAAGCTTCAGGATGATGGAAAAAGATATTTCCCACTGGCTGGGCGAAAATGAATAAGATTTAGAGGTCGCGCAAACGCGTTTTCTGCCTAAATTGGTCATTTCTTTCGTTTTTGCGTTTTTATTTAGAAAAAAAAGGTTTCAATTGGAAACAGTTCGAATCAAGGGCTGCCGATTTTTTTCACAATCAAATACATTATAGAGACATGGGAAAAAATTCCAAAACCGTTACCGAACCCATCGATGATGAGATAAAAAATCTTTCGCGTCATTTTTTTGTTAAAATCACTTTATTTTTGAAAAATTCCAGCCGGCATGATTTTCACGAGATTCAACTTGTGCCAGTCTAGATTTTTTCATCAAGTGCTATAGTTTCATACAAAAAATCAGGAAACAATAGGATACTCGATTCGCGAATTCATACGACCTCAAACTCATCCACCTTTTTATTTCCGAAAATCATAAAAATCCGCATTTAAAGTTAATTTTTCTTGATCATTCATTTAATAACATTCTTTACAGTCACCACAGGTTGATTGCCAAACGCAGAGTCCATGTACCGACAAAGTACAATCCAGAGACAGGGATAAAAGAGGCAAGATGTATGTTGGTGTAGGTAAATGTAACTGTCAATTCAAGGATGAAACAAACTGAACGTGATTATTCAGAAAGTATAGTATTTTATAGTTAAGAAGAATATGAATATATTACACAATATATTATATCATAAATGCTTCATGCTTTCAGTGAGGAATTTATTGCCTTCTTTGTCGAAGTGGTAATCGGTTTGCGATGACGATGTATGACCTGAAGCAAATATTGCTTTTGTTCCTCATTGCCCGTATGCAAGGAGTTGTATTCTTCCATCAGTGCAGCTCCTCGTTCAGCAACATCGTTGACAATACTCAATCCCTGACAAACTCTTTTTGCATCCAAAAAAGTCGAATTTAACTCCCCATAGTAATTGATCCATTACTATGGGGAGTTGATTCCACTTTTTTGGATGCAAAAGGAATTTGCCACGGATTGAGAGTTGTCAACGATGTTGCTGAACAAGGCGTTGCACTGATGCAAGAATACAATTCCTTACATACAGACGACGAGGAACAAAAGCAATATTTGCTTCAGGTCATACATCGTCATCGCAAACTGATTACCACGTTGACAAAGAAGGCAACAAATTCCTCACTGGGAACATACAATGAAACATGAAATATTTATGATATATATTGTGTAATATATTCATGTTCTTCGTAACTATATAATACTATATTTGCTGAAGAATCACGTTCAGTTTGTTTCATCCGTGAATTGACAGTTAAATTTACCTATAACTGAATACATTTTGCCTCTTTTATCCCTGTCTCTGGATTGTACTTTTTCGGTACATGGACTCTGCGTTTGGCAATCAAGCTGTGGTGACTGTAAAGAATGTTATTAAATGAATGATCAAGAAAAATTAACTTTAAATGCGGATTTTTATGATTTTCGAAGATAAAAAGGTGGATGAGTTTGAGGTCGTATGAATTCGCGAACCAAGTATCCTATTGTTTCCTGATTTTTTGTATGAAACTATAGCACTTGATGAAAAAATCTAGACTGGCACGAGTTGAATCTCGTGAAAATCATGCCGGCTGGAATTTTTCGAAAATAAAGTGATTTTAACAAAAAAATGACGCGAAAGATTTTTTATCTCATCATCGATGGTTTCGGTAACGGTTTTGGAATTTTTTCCCATGTCTCTATAGTGTATTTGATTGTGAAAAAAATCGGCAGCCCTTGGTTCAAACTGTTTCCAATTAAAACCTTTTTTTTCTAAATAAAAACGCAAAAACGAAAAAAATGACAAATTTAGGCAGAAAACGCGTTTGCGCGACCTCTAAATCTCATTCATTTTCGCCCAGCCAATGAGAAATATCTTTTTTCATCAGCCTGAAGCTTTTCAGAGGGTTTCCCGAAAAAAATTCAGGGGTCGGGTTATTTTGAACCACCCTAATATATGTATAGAAGAAAGAAGAAAACAGGAACGTGGATATTATCGAGAGGAAGGGAGAATAGCGGGAACCACCAATCATCGAGGGCGGATTCGGCTACCTTCACACATTCATTATCAAAAAAAATATGTGTTTGTACATAAGCAACGTGAAAGAGATGTATGGAGTTTATAAGAGAAGCCAGACGAAACCTGAAGAATCACTCTTTCCACCGAGCATTCGATTACGGATCAAAAATCATCAAATCTGATAAGCGGAATACCTGTGCCGACGACAACAACGAAAGGAATTAATTACTGAAATCACCGTTGGTTGCAAGAGTGCAGCACCTTACGGTCGCTAATTATCTACCTGCTCGTTTTATGCACCAACCACCTATATACAGGAGCAACTTAAATAAATCAACGCATGCAAATACACTTCAATAAGTCGGATAAGAAGGCGGAAATGACAAACAAATTTATTTAAAAATAAATTCAAGCATGAACACTGAATTATGGGTCAAGTCAATACAAATTTAGAAAAGAAAAAGCGACACTATAGTGAAGTAAGAAAAGTTATTTTGAAATAAATTTACAGCAATACAAAAAATTAAAAGTTATTAAATTTTATCAAATTTTTGAAATTATCATATTACATTCTTTTTCTAGAATGCCTAGAGAATAAATCAGTATTAAAATTAATCATAACCAAGATCTTTTGAGTAAATTTGGTTATTTTGGAACTAAAAATAATGTAAATCAGGAAATAATCATCGTAGAACATTCATTCAAAAACGTAAAAAAAGGAAATCTTTAGCTGAAACACAATTAGTTAAAACTTTATTAATAAAGTATAAAATAAGTAATTAAACGAACGTTAAACAATAAAATTAAATTGGCGACACCGCAAGTAGGGAGAACAGTCGCAAGGAAAGAGTAATTAGCATAAGAGAGAGAATGTATTTTGATTGGACGAAAGAAAAATTTTATTATCGAAGGCAAGATTATTTAAGGGCATGCGAGCCAAATGCGAACACAGAAGGTCGACAAAAGTTCGGAGTAAAGAATCAGCGAAAGTACTGTCAAAATTATAAACACTCTATTATACTGAATTGCTGAAATAAAATTAAATAAAAGAAAAAATAAATTAAAATCAACTCTAATTATTTATCGTGAACCATCGACCTCGGAATTTTCTTGGACTTCCTACGTTCTTTCGGAAAGAGCTTCAAGGATCCAGGATTATTCAAATTTAAATTTTGAAATCAACTCAACCAAAGTAAGTACTTCTTATTTGTTTTTGTGAATTACCAACGTATCGACGGGCTATATAATTTTTGGGGTATTTCATCATAAACAGTGTTTTTTTTTTTAAATGAAAGTAAAAAGAAATCGTCAGTGTCAACGAAAAATAAAAACTTAAATTTATT
Organism: Rhorus exstirpatorius; assembly: GCA_963564615.1. NCBI lineage: Eukaryota > Metazoa > Arthropoda > Insecta > Hymenoptera > Ichneumonidae > Rhorus > Rhorus exstirpatorius. The sequence goes on along the minus strand of OY751319.1, from coordinate 5,495,423 downwards.
TGGAATATGGTAATTTGCGCTCTTCGCCCTTTCCCGAGTATTTTTCTTAAAGATTAGACTCAAAACAGCGCACTAACTCGATTTAAACTTTTACTTCCAAATTACGTGTAAAGGAAGAGAATCTCTTCCTGACCGAGATAGAGTAAAATGTCAATCGGGACGTAACACGGGTCTAAATGAAAAAAAAAACATCGATCCTACGGGAACAAACAATAACCACCAAAGTTGTAGCAAATTCGATTCCTAACAAGCTTGTGCATGATCGTTTATGCGAAAAAATCAATAATAAATGAGATAAGGTTTGGGTTCAATGACCTTGAAGATATCTGCATCTGTTCATTCGAGCGATGATCATACAAGAACTTTTTTGTCCCTTTTCCGATTCTCTAAAATCAGAATTTTTTTACTTCTTTTTAAACCGCATATGAAGGGCGTTTCGGTTCAGTTTCAGCCTTTGGATGATGTGAACCCAATCGCGCTTTGCGGTCTAAAAAAAATTATTTTAGAGAATCGAAAAAGGGACAAACAATTTCGTGTACAGTCATCTCTCGGATGAACGGATGAGGCGAGGGCGTGTGTCAAAGACTGAAACTGAACCCAAACGCGCTTTACATGTCGTTTGGAAAAGAAGTTAAAAAATCCGATTTTAGACAATCGAAAAAGGAACAAAAAGGTTCGTGTGTAGTTATCTCGCAGAGCCATAGTTTGAAAACAACAAATTGCCAAACTTCAAATCTGCAGATATGCAGGTATCTTTAGGGTAATTTATGTTCACCCCCATCTCTTTTCAAGTCTAAATAAAAAAATATCGATCCTAGCGAAAAAACAATATTGATCAAAGTTGTAGCAAATTTAATTAGCAAAAATTTCAGTTATTATCGTAAATACAAAAAAAAATCAATAATAACCGAGATAATACAATATTCAAGTAGGTCCACCCCCATGTCTTGTCGGGTCTAAATAAAAAAATATTTATCCTAGGGAAACAACATTGGTACTAAAATTGTAGCAAATTTAATGTTGGCAATTGATTACCTGGAGGCATAGTTTGGAAACTGCACATGACTAAAATTAATTTTTTTAAATGCAAAAACTATTGAGCCTGAAAAAATTTCTGTTACTAGAGAATAAAAAAGGGAACAAAAAAGTCCTCACAGACTAAACTCTCAGATCGATAAAAATTATTCCGGAAAATCCGGTTTTTAGATCACTAGGGTCCACCACGCGCGCTTATGCGCGCGAACCGTTTTCTGATAGCGCTGCAGCGCTCTAATCTAGTTTCGATCGACTAATCAACTGTCAAACTAATGGGCTGTCAAACTGACAGTTGTGACAAACTGACAACTGACAAACTGAACTTGATCACGATTCCTTGTCCGCTAACCGACCAATCACAAGACGAATAAAACGACAACAATGGATTCGATTATTTCGATATCTTCGATAAAATCTCGTCACCCATGAACTTTTTACCAGTTTGATTGGAAAAGGAACAAAAAAAATCCCTAGGAATTATTCTCCGAGAAATGACCAAAGCTTGGTTTTTCACAGACGCAGATATCTTGAGGGTAATTACAATTTAACGTTATCTTGAATCAGAATGATGCAAGTACCTCGACTGCAAAAACATTTCATATTCCTACTGCACATTCATGTAGCCAATCGATCACCTATAGGTAAGTGAAATGTAACAATGAACATTTTGTTATTGATGCATTGAATATATATGTTTCAATTCGTGTCAATCCAAGTTCTCTGCAATCTATCGCAACATAAATTTATTTATCTAGGGGAGAGTCGGGTAAAATGGGGACGTTAGTGGGAGAATCGATATAATTTGGCTATTTCGATGAGTGGGATACCGTCCACTCGTGTACATCATCTGTGGACCTTCATCTGGCTACCACCCATAGGATAATTTCGAATGTTATACCATTGGACCAAAAAAAATTATTCTATAGTTGAATGCAGAAATCCCCATTTTGCCCGAACATGCGGGTAAGATGGGGACCATAGGAAAATGATCAGAACAGCGATGTATTTAGAGTTAGAATATTAAAATTTATTGCACAAACGAAAGTTGAACTGAAAGTCAAATGAATGTTACAAAAAATAGTTATTATTTATCACAATAGTCACAAACATAGTCAGCGCTAGCGTCGTCGAAACCAGAACACGCTTCATGAGCCCACATCGCACAACCCGTGCACTTAATCCAACCTTCTTTAGGTTGTGAATCTGAGAAAAGTTCATTGCAAAAAATGCAAGCTGCAGGATCATCATTTTTTTTGCCGTCATCAGTGCCAGAATCATTTATATCTGTAATTTTTCCCTTCTTCTTCTCTGTCTTCTTTTTTCTCACACTTGTCTTCTTTTTATTATTCTTAACGCTGAGTGACACTAACTTCCTTTTGGCGGGTGTTTTTGGTTTCATATTCGCAACCAACTCATTTTTATAAGGGGAGTCGGTAATGATTGCTGCTTTACCGCGTCTTTTATCAGGTTTTTCAGTTTCTGGCCTTTCAGCACACGGAATGGGAAAAGCATCTGTTGGACTAATCTGAAAGGCTGACGATACAGGAGGTATAGTTTCTTCAACCCTTAGTGTCTGCAGCTTAGGTCCAGATTGATTCGATTGCGCGCGTGGAAGTGCTGATGAGGTTCCAGGATGATCTGGATTTACTTGCGTGAGTGGGGGTTGCGAAGTTTCCCGTTGATTTTGATGTACTTGCACGTTTGAAGGCCCAGAAGTGGGGACATCCACATTTTGCGCTTGTGGTCTGTCAGTTGTCTCCGATGGTTTGAACATCCAATCTGAATACACAGAAGGGTCAGGTGGAAATATTCCTGTCTTCCGAAAACCATTAATAGCAGTTTCATATGTTGCCGCTCTCATGAACGCTATGCCAAAGAGTTTCGCGACTTGGTAAATCGTGATCGGTCGACCAGGGTGAGTAGTAAGCCACCCCTTGGCCTGTACGGTATAGTATTGACTAACTGGAGCCATGAAAGAGACGTCAAGTGGTTGCATCCGATGTGTACAGTGGGGTGGAAAACACAATATGGTCACGTAGTTAGCTCGTGCCATGTCAATGAGTTCAATACTCTTAGTATGAGTCGTGTGTCCGTCCAGAAGAAGTAAAACTGGCTTTTCTTTTGTTGGTTTTGCAAATTCGATGAAGCGTTCGAACCATCTTGTGAAAATTTCCTTCTGCATCCAACCACTGGGATGGTATTCAGCGAAACTTCCTGGTGGCGCCTCATCTAGTAACTCTGGCCTTGCTCTTTGACGAGGAAAAATAAACATTAGAGGCATGTAGGATCCCGCAGCACTCATGCATATTTCAACTGTCACTAACGTGCCCCTTTCTGCAGACGTGAGGACTCCTACTTGACGCTTTCCTTTTAAGGCGAGAATTTTAGACTGTTTTTTGGGCACAGTTGTGATCCCTGTTTCGTCCACATTGTAGATACGTTCAGGAGGAAAGTTATGTTCTTCATACAACCGAGACAAAAGATCAAAGAACTTGCTTACCGCAGTTTTGTTAAAACCTATCGCGCGAGCAAGAGAGGTAGCTTCCGGGGAACGTAGTGTTATGTTACGGTTCCTGCGAAGAAAGCCGTACAACCAGTCTTTCCCTGCCATCTTTTTCTCTTTATTGAAATCATTTGGGATATTGTTCTTCTCGGCTAGTTCATAAGCTAGCTGGCGGCACTCGACAAGTGTTAATCCGAAAAATCGGCTTTCCATTTCAAGAATAAATGAAACAAGCTCTTTTTCTTGATCGTCGGAAAATACCGGTTTATGGCGGCCAAGCCCTTTGGCACTGGCTTCTTCAATAGAAACACCGCTCTTAGCTTTTTTTACTCGGCGTTCTAATGTACTCTGAGGTACTTCAAAGGTTGTAGATGCTCGAGGACATCCCATTCGTTTATTCAAAACCTCATCAACCGCTTTTTGCATATCATCTTCAGACCAGGATTGCCGGTTCGACTTTCTTTTGTAATTACTAGGCATCTGAAATCAATAAATAATCCATCTTGGTTCAGTAACCTGACTTTGTTCGTTCGCAGCATTGACAGCGCGAAAATATACGCGGGCGGGTAAAATGGGGATGTCCCCGTTTTACCCGACACCAAAGCTCCCCATTTTGCCCGATCGTGTAATTTTTTTTAAAAATATGGCTCCACCATGCTACGGTGAAGTGAACAAACGGATCCAAGTGTTAATACGTACCTTATAGTCTATACCATTAGAAAAATACAAACATTAAAAGGTATACTGCCTCTTCTTCATAATATAGGCACTCACACCACTCTGAATCCTTACACGCAGAGCTGACCAATACCGATAACGGTTGCCAACGTACGTATCCGGCGTTTGTTTTTTTCTGTTGCCGCTGCAAACGAGATGTTCGGGTTCCTGAACAAGCCTGTAGAGTCGTTCGATAGATGGCACTACTCTATTAGTCAAAAACAGCACATCCCCGTTCTACCCGACATCCCCGTTTTACCCGACTCTCCCCTACAAATAAGCACATTTTCTATCTGGGTGAAAGGTAAGAAAAAGTATAGAAAGATTAGAAACAATGCACTGGTGTGCACAATGCGATATCATAATGGACAGCGAATAGTCCTTTATCAGATTTCTGTGGAATCACAATTTGCTTTAAATTTTAGTATCCCAGCGTATATTTACTTCCATTGCTTCTAACCGCTGGAAACGCTGTATATAAGCTATACGACATAAGACTTACACTCTGTCTCAGTCTCCCTCTCCAAAAGAATATCTTTCGTCTCTTTTGCGTCACGGAATCTGGCGATTTTTCGTGACACGACCTTGAAATTTTACTCTCAACGCGTCTAAAGAAGTTTCACTTCAAAATCCACCGGACAAGAGAATGAAGGAATAGAAGAAGAGAGAGAGAGAGAGAGAGAGAGAGAATGATGCGTGAGCCGTGTGAGTGCGAGTGAGAGCGAGCGAGTCAACGCAGAGAGGGGGTAGAATCGCGTGCTTCGTCATCAGCAGTATAGCAGAGTATACGTGTGTTAGTACGGATAGAATTGTAGCACACATGCGCGCCGTTCTATTCGTAGCGGTTGCCCGTGTGAGCCCACAGCTGGCACAGCTCTGTGTGGCTGTGAGTTCATACTGTGTCGTCGTTCGTCGTGCTTCGTGTCAAATTTTGTGCTAATTCGTGTGCGAATATTTTGTTATCTTTATATTATTGTTATTTTTTGGTGCTGCTTTGTTTATGATGATAAACACGTTCGATCAACGATGCTCTTTTAGCATCGTTTGACGAGTCCGAAGATTCATTTCGAAGGTGCTCAACCGAGAATCTAGTATTCTCGGCCGAGAACTCGTTGATTCGAAAACGTCGGGTCTCATCGAATTTTCGATCGCGTATACAGACGGTAGACTCTCCAAGAGAGAGCGAGAGAGAGAGAGAGAAAAAAAGTAATTTTCGCCGAGATTGCACGTTCTCGGTGATGAAAAACACGCTGAATCGACGATGCTCTTTTAGCACCGTTCGACGAGTGCGATGATTTTTTTCGACGGTGCACGACCGGGAATCTAGTATTCTCGGCCGAGAACTCGTCGATTCGAATACGTCGGGTCTCATCGATTTTTCGATCGCGTATACGGACAGTTAACTCTCCAAGAGAGAGAGAGAGAGAAAGAGAGAGAGAGAGAGAGAGAGAGAGAAGGAGTTATTTTCGCCGAGATTGCACATTCTCGGTGATGACAAACACGCTGAATCGACGATGCTCATTTAGCATCGTTCGACGAGTCCGAAGATTCATTTCGAAGGTGCTCAACCGAGAATCTAGTATTCTCGGCCGAGAACTCGTCGATTCGAATACGTCGGGTCTCATCGAATTTTCGATCGCGTATACAGACAGTAGACTGTCCAAGAGAGAGCGAGAGAGAGAGAGAGAGAAAAAAAGTAATTTTCGCTGAGATTGCACGTTCTCGGTGATGACAATCACGCTGAATCGACGATGCTCTTTTAGCACCGTTCGAAGAGTGCGATGATTTTTTTCGACGATGCACGACCGGGAATGTAGTACTCTCGGCCGAGAACTCGTCGATTCGAATACGTCGGGTCTCATCGATTTTTCGATCGCGTATACGGACAGTTGACTCTCCAAGAGAGAGAGAGAGAGAGAGAGAGAGAGAGAGAGAGAGAGAGAAAGAGTTATTTTCGCCGAGATTGCACGTTCTCGGTGATGACAAACACGCTGAATCGACGATGCTCTTTTAGCATCGTTCGACGAGTCCGAAGATTCATTTCGAAGGTGCTCAACCGAGAATCTAGTATTCTCGGCCGAGAACTCGTCGATTCGAATACGTCGGGTCTCATGCAATTCTTAGATATGCAAATCTTAGATACAGGCAACAATAAATAAATATAATCTTTGCAAAAAAGAATAATTAGTAGTCAAATTGACCAGATTAAAAAAGAGAGAATATTATGTATTACTTACAAACGTTGAAAATCACTCTTCATACTCGTGATCACTCGTGGTTCGATGATCTGACCGAACGGTGGTCGAGACTAGAAATAATTAGTTCGATTGTTCGGAACCTAAAGGGAGGCACTGATCGTACCAGGGCCGTGATATTATTGTGCATAGACCCAAATTATCGTACATTCCCAAAAATATTAATTATTAATAAATAAGTTACTACACATGATGTACAAGCTAGTTTTGTACATTTTACTCATTTTATTTTTTTTCCTTTCATAAAATAATCACGAATAATTACAAATAATCGCGAATAATTAAGACCGGTCACGATTATTTTTCGTAAATTTACCGTTACAATAAAATGTCACCGGTCATTTACGCATCATAAATTAATGTTTCCGGATGCAAGTTATTAGACTATGTCGATACGAATTGCATATACTTCCATATTAGAACATAGAATTGCGGTCTTTCAATTTCCAGTGTCACAGTATCATTGTGATAATTTTTAGCATTATAAAAGAATATTATGCTATTATACACAAGAGCATGCATTTTTTTCTATCCTGTTGAATTGTCACGAATGAAAATGGAACAGTTATTTTAAACAATAAACAATGAGATTGTATAAGTTAAAAGAAAGAATTAAGTACGAAAAGTACGCAATAAGAGTGATTTTCCGTTATGAGATCGAATCGCACTACTGTACGTATATTATTTAAAATACCGTTTGCATATTTTGAGGACCGGGGACCCTGAAATATACATTACGTTTAATATAAATTACATTACGTTTGACATCAACAGTGCACATGCAATTCATTTTTGTCTTTTTTTCTTTGCTTGCCTTTTTTCAACGCTTTCGATTCTGCTCTATCGATACGAGATATAAATACTGAGTACCTCAAGTACTATATATACTCTCGCTATTAAGAAATAATGGTGAAAGTCAACCATATATCCGTAAATGCGAATACCTCATCTAATCTTTATGTTCAAACATCATCAACATCGCAAAGATAATGCTTTTTCACGTAGAAAAGTGGCAATGAGAATTCCGATCACATAGGGTTGTTAAGACTGCAATATGTGTAGGAACCAACGTTAACAGAATTTAACGAAATTACCTCGAGTCGAATACTTCGAGGTCTTCCTAGATACCTATCTAGAGACTCGGTAGAGTCTTTCGGGACAATAAGTACATGTATACATGTATACTGCAAATAACAGAAAATTGGCATAAGAATATAGATTTCTGAATGAATTTTTATAATATAATTCAACATTGCTCTATCCATTGCACCCCGAATTATCTGATTTGGGCCACGTTTTATGGCATTTCGATAATTTTGCACAATTATAAAATCTCACCTCACATACACACTCATAAATTCAATGTAGGTATACGCACGCCCGCTAATACATGCAAAGGAGGCGTATGCCCTGAGGTGCGTTCATACCACGTATCTCGTGCAATACGAGCGCCGTGGCGTCTGTTTGAGCCGGTTAAACAAACAAAGCTATTAGGTCTGTTCGTTTTATGTAAAAAAATGATCCGTAATCCGTGGCATTCGATTATCGCATCTTTTTATGCAAAATGCGATTTTTTGTGGTAAGATTTGACACCTGGGCTTATTACCGTTGAGGATTATGCGTGGATAGAATACACTGCGCAAATTGGATACGGATCAAGTGATTATCGCCAATGAACCTACATGATGCAATGAACCTACATGACATCCCATGTTTAACCTCGAAATCTTTTTAAAAATTCCCGTCACTTTTCGGCTAAATAAATGCTTTCGAACAATAAATTATTACTCAAAATATCAAGATATCGCATGAAAAATTTTTTATTTATAAATTATTGTCCGTATTTCAGAAGATATGAAATTGAAAGTCGCGTCGCTTGTGTTTACACGACATAAATGAAACGATTATTCATATTCTGCGTGTGCTGAAAATCTCATGCCCTCGCACCAAATATCGACTATGTCTTCTCGATCTTTATTTGTGATTTATTTCTTGTTATAAAGCAGCTTATTTTTAATTATTAAAAAGTGACAAATTCGCATCATAGAAAATCGCTCTGTATCAATCTCCGATCACTCGTGCAATAAACATTTGTCAGTGTTACGTCCTGGGTGAGAACGATAGGGTATATATAGAAATAAGGGTGCCTCTTGTTGGGACCGGAATGCGCCGGTCGGGGATAGAGGCAAGAGTGCGGTGATCGTGTGACGCTACTTACGTGAAACGTAGATTTTTCTTGCTTCCTTTGGTAAAACGTGGTGTTTTACCGTGGTTTTTGTTAGGTGATTTTTGTTTGGGCGTAGCGGGTGTTTAGTTGATGAAGACGACGTTGTCGGTTGAGGTGTCGCTCGAATTGTTGTTGCTGTGCTCGTACATTAAACAATTCTTCCCTGGAGCGAGTCGTTATTATTTTCGTATTTACCGCCTCGGCGTTTGCTCGTAAAAGTCTGAATGAAAAAAGTTATCCTTCGACTGTGTCCTATTTTCGGGTGGGACTCCCACACGATAGGGTTGAAACCTCCACCACAGTGCGTGCGTCTAGCGCACGGAGTTGTGGTTGGCTGGTTAGAGTACAGAGCGTGCGTCTGGCGCACGGGGCTGTACCCGGAAAGAGGAATAAGTAACTACGTGAGCATGTGCATCTAGCGCACTATGCTGTAGTTAGAGAGAGTGAGAAAAGTAACTACTCAGGCACGTGCATCTAGCGCACAGTGCTGTAGTTAGAGAGAGAGTTAGAAAAGTAACTACGTGAGCATGTGCATCTAGCGCATTATGCTGTAGTTAGAGAGAGTTAGAAAAGTAACTACGTGAGCATGTGCATCTAGCGCACTATGCTGTAGTTAGAGAGAGTTAGAAAAGTAACTACGTGAGCATGTGCATCTAGCGCACTATGCTGTAGTTAGAGAGAGAGTTAGAAAAGTAACTACGTGAGCATGTGCATCTAGCGCACTATGCTGTAGTTAGAGAGTAGTAACTACGTAAGCGCGTGCATCTAGCGCACAGCACTGTAGTTAAAGAGTATGAGAGGAAACTACTAGAGAACGTGCATCTGGCGCACAGAACTGTAGTTGGGAAGAGGCGTTGGGAACACGTGAGTTTTGGTGGGTGTCCCAATCGAAACTGAACAACTTGAAGTATGTTCGTACGTTTTATCAATTACTTTCCCGTATTTACCAGCCGAATCTATCCTCGTTGGATGAGCGGATGTAGGCGTAGCGGGTTATTTAAATGAGCTTGTCGAATCACTTTTTAATTTCGACAAGTAAATTTTGGCGTTTATTAAAAAAGTCCTTGACCAACCCCGTTGGGGAAATCGGACAAGAAGAGTAGTAGAGCTATGCCGATTCCCCACCATGCCGCCATCTTGTTATTCATGCCACCATTTTCTGCGGGTTCGTGTCCGGACTAACTGCAGATTCCTGCGCCCCGGCCCCCGGTTTCCAACGGCCGGTAAGGTAGATATCTGTGGATAAGATCCCTACATATCTGTAGCCGGTAAGGTAGATATCTGCGGGATAAGATCCCTACATATCTGCAGACTCCTGCGTCATAATGCAGGTTCCCCACGGTCGGTAATGTAGATACTCGATAACTTCGTGGAAGATTCCGACGTATCCAACCCAGGGTTACCCGCGCTCGGTATGCTAGATTCCCCCGCTTACCCGTCGCAGATTATTGCTACCCCCACCCGTGGGGTCTCATGACGCCCGATATTGGGAAACCGGACAAAATCTTAAAAAGTCATCTCACGTCAATGTTTGGATGGTTTTGCACGTCGCCGACAGATGGCGCTGATATTCAAAGGCTAAAAGGCGGTAAATTTGAATCCCGGACAAAATAATCAATAAGTTTAGCTTTTGAATATCAGCGTCATCTTCCGCGGGAGTCCCTACGTATTCAGCCTGACCATCGGTAAGATAGATTCCTGAGGTTCGTGTCCGGACTAAGCGATGTTCGGATGGTTCTACACGTCGCCGAGAGATGGCGCTGATATTCAAAGTCTAAAAGGCGGTAAATTTGAATCCCGGACAAAATAATAGATATTTGAAAAAATCGATAATTTTAGCCTATAATATCAGATAATATCAGCGCCATCTTCCGTGGGATATTACCCCTGCAGATCCAACCTGGTCATCGGTAAGGTAGATTCCTGAGGTTCGTGTCCGGACTAAACGATGTTTGAATGGTTCTGGACGTCACCGAGAGATGGTGTTGAAATTCAAAGGCTAAGGGGTGGTAAATTTGAATCCTGGACAAAATAATCGGTATTTCATAAAATCAATAATTTTAGCCTTTGAATATCAGCACCATCTTCTGCGAGGATATGAGCTCTGCGTGTCCAGCCCAACCATCGGTAAGGTGGATTCCTGAGGTTCGTGTCCGGACTAAGCGATATTTGGATGGTTCTGCATATCACCAAGAGATGTCTCTGATATTCAAAGGTCGAAAAGCGATACATTTAAATGATACAGAAATGAGAAGTTTCCTGGAAAAAATAATTAATATTTCAAAAAAATTCGAAATTTTAACCTTTGAATATCAGCGGGAAATTTGAATTGGGATATGGTATAAATGTGTGATCATATTGATAGAAACGAACTCCATGAACTCGGTATGATATAAAATCGTTTTTTATTTGAAGTTGCATATACATTCTTTACACTCTCATTTCATTGTGGTAAGTGATTCGTTTCGGAAAGTGTTTTAGACATCGTAGACACTCGGTAACTTCAAGGTCTTGGGTGTCTCACGCGCGTCTTCTTACATCCCCACTCACGGGATTGTAGTCCACCATTCGATCGTGTAAGATCATGCAGTAGGCCGTAGTTCCAGCAGGGAAATTGACTCTAGTCTCCAGTTCCAGGCGAACATCGACTGGAGCTAGTTTAAGCGCGTCGTTCTGTTTCGAGCAATCGATCACGATTATCGGAGCATGTGTGAGAAAGTCTTTCTTCGTCAGCAGGGGTTCCGAGTTCCTGTCATAATACACATTCTGGAAGTTGGTATACATCTCGTACAAGAGCGCATACTGATTTCGTGTCAGATCGAGATTCAGACTGCTGTACGGATAGCATTGTGAGTTGAGAAACAGTTTCACGCTGGTGATGTTGCAGTGATCGAAGCGGCTAGCGTTTACATTTTTTACTCCTCTTCGATTGGTCTGGAAGGCCAAAATGATGAAACGTGGTTTCTCAAGCTGATTGGACGTTTTTACAGTCCAAATGTGTTTTGTTGTGCTGGGGAGAGTGGGATACTCATACAACTCCCAGCATCGAAACGGCATCACGATATCCTTATCAATATGGCTGAGCAGGCGTATCTTGCGCTTGGCCGTTAGCGTCACGTAGGGCATCATCCACTCGATTCTGGCTAGTTCAATCTTGAAATCCTCGTAGGATCCATCTTCCAGAGCTGTTTGCACAACGGCGTTCAAATCGTTTCTCGATCTCGTGAGAATCAGCTCATGCTTTGTATTAATAACGATTTTTCGATAGTCCTCGGCGAAGCCGAGAATCATCGCGAGGGGTATGGATACATCGAAGTACCCGCTATCATCGGTCAGTTGGTTGGTCTCTTCGACATTCAGCCAGCCTGCGTTTTCAATTGTTGCGCTCTGACCCGGACTCAACGACGCGTACCCCTTCATCAGACATGTCAATCCAACATTCTTGTTTCGATCGATCTCTATAGCATTGATCTCATAACGAATCTCCTCGAAAAGATGTAAGATAGCGTTGTTCACGAGCTTTGTTAATGCGACGTTTCCCCCGTTTGCTTTAACCAATTTCCCGCACACATGCAGTGAGCTTCGTGAGGGCAAGAGGCACAGGTCCTGATGCTGAATGGATATACGTATCTCATCACTGTTATTATACGCTGACGCGGTGTATGGTTGATGCGAATGAATCTCGTAATGCGTTACGGATTCGTCGAAGACGACGGGAGACTGTACGTGCAGAGCGTCTTCCATAGCAACAAAATAGTACACACGTTACTTCCTTCCAACTTGGAGTCCGAGACTTCGCAGGAACTGAATGTTGCGACGTGTTATCGTCTTCGGCACTCGTTGTCGACTGATCGGTAGATGACATGCTGATTCTCTTTTATATCCTTGTCCAATCTTCTTCTCAAAGACGATACCCATTATTTCGTTTCCTTGATATGCAGCCTGATTGTAATCGTTTCACCTCGAAAATTCACCAGCTCACCATCCTGGTCGACTATGCGTATTTGCACGTGATCAACGACCTTGGCGACGATCGGGAGGTAAATGACTTGTGACGGGACTTCGATGACCTTATATCCTGACGGTACAGCCGGAAAGAATTCGTGGATCATGTGAACCTTGCGCCCGTTGATGTACGCTCCTGAAGTGATATTACACTCAACTCGCAGTACGTTGACCTTGAGAATACATACAGGCAATTCTGAGCTGTGAGTCGTGTTACGCGATAGCTCGCGCTGAGCGAAACCGAGGAGATGAGCGATGGAGTCTTTCGGTCGAAAATCAACGACGTGAGTGCACTTCAGCGTACTACGCAGCGTATTGTTGTTGGGTTTGAGACTGAGAGAAATACCTTTTGGCTCAAGAACCTCCCGCAAATATACGTCAATGTCTTCAATCTCATAACTTCCAGTCGGTAGCACAATCACTTCATTACCCACGTAAAACTTGTTTTTACCCGTATCGATATTGGGAATAGAGTTGAATGATAGAAACTCCACCAGTCCGAGAACGTAGTTTTTGCTGGGTGAAAGCTCGATGGGAGGGAAGTATTGTGCTTCGAGTACTGAGGATGTGTCGGACAGGCTGAGAGTCAATGAATCCCCCATGACAGATCGTGCTCGACTGGTTTAATATACACACACTACAAGCTCTTATATAAGAATTTCAGGCAAAGATGTCCGCACTCGTACGTGTTGTAATCCTGATATTTCGTGTGATTGTACTTGATGTTTTTGACTCGGAGGTATTCCATCAGATCCCGAGGTGGCTGAAGATCTCCAAAACTGTCGAAGTACACGACGTCGTTGGCATTTTTTCGATAGGCCACCCAGTGTGTCCCCGCTCCATCAGCATCATCGAGATTAATAATGGCTGATTCGCGGTAATGAGGTCCTCCCGTAGGTAAAGCGTTTCTCATGAATACACCGCGAAAATGTGGAATTTCTCGAGCATACTTGCGTAGATCAACATCCGTTAGTGCCCGAGCTGGCAATCGGACTTTTTTTTTGCTTGTTTTGTAGATGTAAGCCGAACCCTTTCTTGTACGGCTTCAGGTAGAGACCTTTACCAAGTGCGATAGCTTCAATGGTTCTATTGTGTCGCTGACTCTCTCCCAACTGATGCTTGGCGGCGCTTGCATCATTTACTGCTTTCACTATACCCGCAGCACCACCTGCCAGCGCCCCCGTCGCGCTCAGTCCAGCAAACATGGGGATGAGGAACGGTAAGAATCCACCAACTTTATTAGGAACTGATAGTACGCGTGGCATGCGCACGTTGCTCCGTCCACCGGCTCTCTTCACAACGTCACGAGCCTTACTCAGCGCTGAGCGAATAATCTCACGCGAGTTGCTTCCGGTTGACTTCGAGGCAGCCCTCACTATCCTTGAGAGCGTGATCGTAGGCTTCTTCTTCTTTTTCATCCCCATACCGAGTTTGGATTTTAGCTTCATGGTGTTTGCTATTGCGTAAGCTGCAACCTTCTCACTCACATCGGCGTCCCTTGTCAAGACACGTTGCAAGGCTTTCTCAGCTAACACTCGATCAGCCTTGTTGCGCGCTTCAACGCTGTCGCGATTCTGCGAGTAAGCGATATCGTGCTCCTTGCAGGCTGCGTCCAGAGGATTTACACCAGAGTCGCCGCGAGCGACGCGTTTCGCTAGTTTTGTGCCTGGTCCACAGTACTGATAGCCCGGTATATGAAGCTCAACAGGCAGCTTGTTAATGAGACTGTTCAGGAGACCTCTGCCCATAACGCTGGTCAGTCAACGAATGAAGCTGCTGGGTATATAAGAGCTCCTATTTATACTCTAGAGTTCAGTACGTTATGGACTTCCGAGAGCAGTCACGCAAGCTGCCAGTGGTGAATTTCGATACTCTCGCTGAGCAGCGTCAAAGAGGTTGCAAACGACATGGTGAATTACTGCCAGACAGTATTCGAGCAGTCTTCTGCGGTCCGTCGAATTGCGGCAAGACTAACGCACTGCTCTCTCTCATCACACATCCCAATGGACTACGTTTCGAAAACGTCTATGTGTACTCCAAGTCTCTGAATCAACCAAAGTACAAGTTTCTCGAGAAATTGATCAGCGCCGTGCAGGGTGTCGATTACCTTGCCTTCAGCGAACACGATCGAGTTGTCTCACCCGAGGATGCTCATCCTAACTCAATCATCATATTTGATGATATAGCCTGCGAGAAGCAAGACAACGTTAAAGCCTTCTACTGTATGGGTAGGCATAAAAACGTTGATTGCTTCTACCTGTGCCAGTCGTATGCTCAGATTCCGAAACATCTGGTGCGCGATAACGTTAACCTGCTAGCGATATTTCGACAAGACGATGTGAATCTCAAGCATATCTATGACGATCATGTGAATATGGATATGTCATACTCGCAGTTCAGGGGTTTGTGCTCAACATGTTGGAATGATGACAATCATGGATTTCTAGTGATCGACAAGGATCGTAGAGGACTCGATAGCGGTAGATACAGGAAGGGTTTCGACTGCTTTGCTATAAGTATAGCGAACACACCTCGAGAAACTGTCAGTACGTGATGGATAATCGAAGCGATAGCACGATGACTGAGTTCCGTCGAGAAAAAAATACTCTCTGTCAGATGGAAAAGCTGCGGGATGCGATTAAACGCAAATATGTGCTTCTCAGAACGAACAAGCAGAGTATGGAAAAAGCACTCAATGAAAATTTCAAACCGATCATTAACCCGTTGGAACGACTCGTAAGCGCTACCGACACAAACGTGCGTGAAATCAAGGATGAAATTAAGAACTTAAATCCAAAGGAGGAGGAGGAGGAGGAGGAGGTTAACAGTCAAGAGTTGGAAGGTTCATTTAAAACTGCATACGATGATGATGATGATGAGGAGGAGGAGGGGAAGATATACTCTACGGTTGACAAGTATCTGCGCTTACTCAGCAAAAATCGGAAAAAGTATCTCGATACGACTTACGGAGTTCGCAAGCTGCTCGATGGTACATTGATGATTGGTGATTCACCGATAAGTTTTGATAAAGAGTATGTGAATGTTGGTGATAGCAAATATCTAGCCAATATCGGCCTGCTCGAACTGCTCTTCAGAAAACAACCTGCTGTGGATCTTATAAGTGCTGAAGATCACAGTAATTATGGAAGAATTATACAAATGACGAATGCACACAAGAAACATTATAGTCCAGACGAGACCGTTCACAGACAAAACACCAACAAGTTCAAAAACTATATAGCACCATTGATTGGTGCTTCGCCAGCTCGAAAGAGCGGTAAAGCATTGTCTCGATACAAAATTGCTAGGAGAGATACACGAATGGATTACGTGTACTGGGACGATCCTAACGAGCTGATTGATCGACTACGTCTGCTGCTCGCTTCACAATCAGCTGGAAATTCAAGTCACATCAACGAGATTCTCTCAATCATTGAAGAGTTGCGTGAGGCTGGAATTGTTCAATAATAATGGGGATGTGAGTGGGAGGAGGCTCAGTCGAACGATGAGCGTCAACGTGTTCGGTCAACAGCTAGATCGAGCTAAGGGTGCACAAGGTCCTCCAGGCTTCGGATTCAAGCTTACTCCAGACAACCACTACAATATCGATAATAAAAGGCTGTGCAACGTTGCTGATTCAAACGAGCCGCATGAAGCTGTCAATCTGGGTGTTGTAAAACGTCTGATTCAGCAGGAATTGCTTGAAGTTTATCACATCGTAGCTCGACTGAGAGAGGATTTCGATAAGCTGAAGGCAAAGATTCTAAAAGATCAACTGAACGAGAGACTGGTATATAACACTGGAATCGTCGATACACAAGATGGAGCATCAGAGGTTGGTGGAAGAGCTGCATAAGCCCGCTCGTCGCAACTATCCACGTCGCAAGTTCATCGTGCGAGGTCTCGATGAGACCTGGCAAGCTGATCTTGTCGAGATGCAACCCTACGCTCGAGAGAACGCAGGTGTTCGATACTTGCTCACAATCATCGACGTGCTGTCCAAGTTTGCCTGGGCTGTGCCTGTGAAGCGAAAAACTGCTAAAGATGTCATGATTGCCATGGATTCAGTGCTTCGTCAAGATCGAGTACCCACGAATCTGCAGACTGACAATGGCAAAGAATTCTACAATGCGAGCTTCCAGGATCTCATGAAACGATACCGCATCAATCACTACTCAACGTATAGCAATCTCAAGGCATCTATCGTCGAGCGTTTCAATCGAACACTCAAGAACAAGATGTGGCAGAAATTCAGCCTGCGTGGTACTTACAAGTGGCTTGACATTTTGCCGGCTCTCGTAGCAGCCTATAACGACACCAAGCATCGAACTATCAGGATGAAGCCGAGGGAAGTCACAGCGGCCAGCATGCTGATCCCACGTTTGTCGTGCGATAATCGACGCCGCAGAGCACCCAAGTTCAAAATCGGTGACAAGGTACGAGTTAGCAAGAACAAACACGTTTTCGAGAAAGGCTACACACCCAACTGGACAACTGAAATTTTCACCGTGAATCGAGTACTACCAACGAAGCCAACGACGTACAAGCTGAAGGACTATCAGGAGGAAACCATCGCTGGAGGCTTCTATGAAGAGGAGCTTCTGAAAGCACGGTATCCCGACGTTTATCTCGTGGAGAAAGTGCTCAAGAAACGTGGAGATCGAGCATATGTTAAGTGGTTGGGATTCGACAATTCGCACAATAGCTGGATAAATAAGGTTGATTTATAAATAAAGAGACAATGTTCATATGTAAAACGAGGTAATATTTATTTTATTTATCACCATTATATATAAAATTTATATTTTTATATATATTTATTTATTTGACCAATTCTTTGGTACTATCGATGGTAAATTCGATCTGATGTATCGCACCGCCAAGGAATGTCAGGAACAATTCTCCGACTGATACCGACTGTACCATTTGGCCGAACGTGGTATTATCTTTCTCTAATGCGGTCGAGATACGTTTTGGCAGAAATACTTGGCAATCATCATCGAGGCTGGCAACAACTTTCAATCCGTACTTCGTCGTGACTTGTCGCAATTCCGTGATTTTGTACTTCTGCTGCACCTTCAGATCGTTGAGTTTTTTCGTTGGGAGAAAATCTCCGAGAAGAGCGATCTTGTTAAGCTTTGTAACGTCCATCGTGAGCGTCTGATGGAAACCGCTGTTGATTGCATACCCCCTCCATCGGTATGGATACGTCCTCACCTGGTAGTTCTAACGCCACAGACTGAATCTTGTAATGCCCCCATGGCAGCGTGTCCGTCGTATCGGACAGGAGAAATCGTTTGTCATCGTGAGGACTGAGCGCTATCTTAACCTGCTTCTCGGTGTACACTCTGTGCAGTCGAGATCTGATGATGCGCTGCTCTCGACACTTTGATATTTTCTGCAAGAGGCACTGCATGAAGTCATCGAAGGTGATGGTCACTTCCACAACTCGCGTCTTCACCCCTTTCACCCTCTTGATGTGATCACGACCCTCGACTCGTACGCTATACATTTTACTGCGCAAGCCCACAAATTCCGTCATGATTCGTCCGTTGCATTCATCCTTCATGAGTCCGACGACTTTCTTATTGACTCGGGGCATCTCGAATTGGTTGTCAGATGCATAATCCAAGGTATCAAATCTCAGGATATCCTGCTTTATGATGTCGTAGATGTCGGGGCAGCGAATCTCGTAGAGGAGACTATCCGTGTCGGTGTAGAGGAGTTTGCAACGATCACCGAATCTCTCACGCATGTAGTCGTAGTGGAATTCGTAGACGAGAATCTTGGACAGATCCAGCACGCTGAGTCCCACGTAGACCGGTTTGCTGAGGTAGACCTCCGTTTTCGCGAGCTGTACGGCTACGAGGTTCTCATCAAAGATGGAGCAGCTGT
The DNA here is from genome assembly GCA_963564615.1 of Rhorus exstirpatorius. Lineage (NCBI taxonomy): Eukaryota > Metazoa > Arthropoda > Insecta > Hymenoptera > Ichneumonidae > Rhorus > Rhorus exstirpatorius. The sequence goes on along the minus strand of OY751319.1, from coordinate 5,476,786 downwards.
GGAAGTTGGGTTTCGCAATCAGCGCTTCAGCTCCATAGCGCCCACCCCAGTGTGTCACGAGTTTAACGTCCACGTGCTTGCGAACATTCTCCATAGTTTTTCCGAACACCGCGTTATTCATAAGTTTAAAGAAATTTTTCTCGAACTCGTTTCGCGCCTTCTTCCTCATATCGCTGTTCAGATCGATGTAGGGTTTGAGCCATGTGCTCTGCTTGAATTTGAGCACTCTATGAATGCGTGTGAGTTTTAATCCGTATCTGAGAGCCTGCTTCAAACTCCTGTAGTGCAGGATGTAGCAGGTCTTGGGTTCGAGGGTAGTCATGAGCTTAGTTTGCTTCGAGTCGGGTGCGCTCTTGTGCTCGGGGCAAAGAGGCAGGTCTCTGTGCGCATCGTGACAATCCTCGGGGTACTCGAGATCGACCTCGAGAATGTATCCCACTGGAGAATCATCAGAGATGTCGCGCACGTCAACAGTCTCGACCCATTCGAAGCCTCCGTAGGGAAGGGGTTCCGTCATCGCCCAACCGTAGAGGTTGTTCACGTCATAGTACATAAGATACTTGCTCTCCGCATGTGGATCGTAATCACTCATGTACTTGTTGTTGGCGCGGGCATAACGATTGCAGCACTGACTCACTCCGCCTCGTACTCCACGCTCAACGAACAAGTGCATTTCCAAGTCGGTGAGAAGCGCCAATTCCATCCTCGTGTATTTCAACATAGCGTCCCATGAGAAGCCCGGTGTGGTATAGTAGTGGGCAGGATCTAAGTCGTAAGCTTTGATAGCATTGTCGCGGAAATTCTCGAAGACGTCGGCCAAGAGTAGGACATCAGTTTTCAGGTAGAGATCCGAGTATGCTCCCAAGTCAGTGATGTTGAACTCTCGCCACACTCTCAGTGCATGCTCATAGTCCTCATTCGAGACAGTGCTGTCGTTCAAAGTACTATAAAAATCCTCTCGCGATGGTAGCTCCTTTTCATCCAATCTGGCGAATGAGTTGACATACTCGTAGGGGAATACGCCTTTCCTTGTAAGTAGCTCGAACTTGGAGTCGGAGAGATGCGGGAACTCGTGTCGCACGATCTTCAATTCCTCCAAGTACGAAGCTAGTTTCTCCAACGATGAGGTCATGAATCGGAACGAGTCGATGAATCGTAAATTGAAATCGCTGCCCTCGATGTGCTTCGTGAACGAGATATATCGTTCTTTGGTTTGCGGAAGCACATCTACTCGACCTTTGAAGCAAGTAGCGATTTCTCGTATGATGAAGTGTGAGTCGTAGCCGGAAAGATTGTGGAAGACAACAGGTATGGTTCGTGAGTCCCGATAATTGAGATTGCACTCGTTGTGAGCTGGACCTCTGTATCTGGAAATAAAGCGCAAAAAATAAGAATAAAGTCAGAATAATTTGAGGATAGTGTACTTGCCTTCCCGTCAGATGACAGTGATCTCTCACTCTGCCGTTGGGTGGTAATGATTTTTCACATATGTGACAGACGGCTGCATCGTGAAATTTCCTCTCCTGCTGCGTCGTCAGTCTCTCCATAGGACGAGGATTTCTATAAATGTTCTCGAGATCGTTGACCAGTTTTTCCAGTTCTCGAACGAACCATTCGGCAGGCTTCGTTCCTCTGTGGCTGTGATATCCCGATAGCGTATCATCGTAGCTACACTTCAAGTAGTATCCCACGCTGAACGCTTCGTGCTTCTGATACGCATTCTCATCTCGAGTGGGTTTGAGCAGACACTCAAAGTCTGCGTAAACGATGAACGGTACTCGCTCTTTGTTGCAGTGATTCTTGAAGTGGATTTTGCTGTTTCCACATTTTGGCATCTTAACTCTGCACTTGTTGACTTTTTTGCAATCATTTTCGTGTGCGATCAACTTGTCTTCGGTATGAAAGTAGTGGAGACAGCGATCACAAATATGATTCTTATGGCCATGCTTAGATAGCTGATTCGATGCTAAGCGAGACAAGTCTTTTATCCATACATAATGATGTTTCGAAGATGTATGGTCATCATCGTCCTCCTCCTCCTCGTCCTCCTCCTCTTCATTCACATAGTTTTCTTGTATAAGAAGGAGATTGACGTGTTGATTTTTTTTCTCGGACGTTACATGGAGGGGCGCGATCTCGAATTTTTGTCTCTGTTTCTTGAGAATGTACACGTTGACTGACACACCATTCTGTTTCTCGAATTTGGAAATCTGTCTCGGCATCACAGGAAATTCAATACCACCAAAATTCAGCTCTGTATCATACTTTCGGTACTCGGAAACACGATCCGAATGGATGACCGGATGCATCGCAGACAGTATAGCCCACTTGAAGCACATATCGTCATCGTTTCTCACGTTAACGCACGCCTTTTTGTTTAGTATTTTTTCCGGCAGCTTCACATAAGAGTTACCTCGCATTGGATTCAACTTGTTAATATTCACAGTCAGGTTAATGATGGAATGAAGCGACCATCCTGAACCTTCCTGCTCAAATTCCTCCATATCTCTCTGAATAGGATTCTGAATGTTTGCAACGAACCATTCATTCACATCGGTTGTTATGAAAATGGGCTCGGCTTTTGTGCTGAAGTGTTTCATTTCCACTATTTCCTTCTCGTTTCTCAATATAACAAATTTCGCGGCTAGCACTGCGTATACTTTCACAGCGCTTCTCTCACTCTTCAATATATGCTTGATTTTCAATTTGAAATGAGCCAGACAGTCCTCCATAAATGATCTCACTTCCACATGTTTCAAATTCGTAATGGTACCCGTCTTAATACGTTTTTTGAATGAAGTTCTTAGATCTGACCATCGCACTCGATCATCAAGTTTTTCATGACTCTGTACCCCAGCACCACGCTTCAACAAGCATTCCAATTTAATCTCAACCCCCCTCAGAACTCCGATTGTAAAGAGGAACTTTTGTTTCTCCGGAACAGTGGTTGCAGGAGCATCTTCCAACGATTTTATTACCTTAGCGAGGCGTTTCATCCATTCGTGAATCTGTGAGGAACTTTGTTTCTGTGCAAGCTCCAGCACTTCATCCCAGCTCTCCATGATTTCCTTGCAGAGACAAGCAGACATTATGACTGAACACTCTAATGATTCGGAATGTGACTACTCGTTCGTTTGGTCGAGTATTTATACCCGTAACAGCCTAGCTGGGCAAGTACTGTTGTTCTCAAACTTATCGCTGATTGGTTACTATTATTAGGCTTAGCGTTGATTGGTTTATATTCTCAGTCTTAGTGCTGATTGGCTGCTATTCTTCGACTTTAGCGCTGATTGGATGTCGTGTAGTAGAGAGAGAGGAAGATATGGAGAGGGAAATGAAGAGTAGTGGGAGACAAATATTGAGTATATAAGAGCGAAGGCAGCAGCAACTGGCATCAATTTGACAATGGAGTTCGTTGTGGACTTCCAAGGCTTTAAGCAAGCTATTAACGAGTTCGTTTATAAAGAGGTGGCAGTAGTTGCTGTTGAGGTTGAGGCCACGCCATCGGTCTATCTGTTTGAGGCGCCTCACGAGTGGACTTATCTGTCTGCTAAATACAGAAGCGAGAATCTGTGGCTTGAGAAAAACTATCACGGTATCCCCTGGAATAGTGGTGATATACCCTACGAAGAAGTCGACGAGTCGTTCCACCACCTTCTACGAGGTGCCAGCAAGATTCACGTCAAGGGTCTCGAGAAAAAAAGATATCTGGAGAAAATTCTACCAAACGTGGAGAATCTTGAAGACCTGGGATGCCCATCGCTGCAAAAGCTGCGTGGAGACGTCACTATCGCATGCACCAATCATCCAGACTCGTGGAGTCCGCACTGCGCAGCTTACAACGCGGACGCTTTAAAAACATGGCTACTCCAGTCGTATCAAGACTCCTCAAGCACCGAATGTAATCCCGACCTTTCGATTAAAGATTACTATAAGCAATGCGCATACACATTGTACGAGTGAATAAATAAATAAAAAGTTAAACTTGGCTACATATGAAATTTATTTATTCAAAACTTTCTATCAATATGATCACGCAGTTATACCATATCCCAATTCAAATTCCCCGCTGATATTCAAAGGTTAAAATTTCAAATTTTTTTTGAAATATCAGCGTCATCTCTCGGCGTTGTGTAGAACCATTCAAACATTGACGTTCGACGGATTTTCAGAATTTTGTCCAGGAAACTTTTCATTCCTGCCTCATTCAAATGTACCACCTTTCGGTCTTCGAATATCAGAGCCATCTCTTGTTGACATGCAGAACCATTCAAGCATCGATGGTCAATGATCGATGGATTTTTCAAGATTTTGTCCAGGAAACTTCCAATTTCTGCATCATTTAAATGTACCGCCTTTTATTTTTTAAATATTAGCGTCATCTCTTGGTGATGCGCAAAACCATTAAAGCATTGATGGATTTTGCGCAGGAAACGTCGACTCGTTCAAATCAGATATGCTGAAAACGGGACGTAGGAATTTGTGCTTAGTTCGCACACAAGCCGCAGGATTTGATTAAAATACTTTTATTTTTTTATTTTTTTCATTTTTTTTATTATTTCATTTTTTTTATTTTTTTATTCATTTATTTATTTTATTTTTTTATTTTTTCATTTTTTTTATTTTTTTATTTTCAAGCATTTCTTATATTTTTTATTACTCGTAGGAGTCTTGTCTTGCTTGCTGAGGTGGCGGGTCTCGCTGGATTTGTCCTTTTGCGGATAAAGGGGTCATTATTGCCGGAAGATATCAACCTGTGGTTCCCCCGGCGAGTCTGCCCCCCTTTCCTGGGAGAAGGATCAACCTTCTGAGGAGGTATCAGCATTGTGCGCCGACGTTCAACCTCCTCAGAGAGGTTATCATTCTCCTTTTCCTCCTCCTCGCCCGCGCTGCCGGATAGGTATAAGTCCAACATTAGCATATCCGGCAGCTTAGCCTTAGCCTCAACCACCGCTGGGAGAATCTATGGAAAAACAAAAATAAATCGTATAACTTAAAAACTGATGAAAATAAATAATTTGATAATAATAATAATAATAATAATGATAATATTAATTATATTAATGATAATATTATTAATAATAATAATAATAATAATAATAATAATAATAATAATAATAATAATAATAATAATAATAATAATAATAAAGCTTATGAATTCTTACCATTAGAGATGGTATCCCCGAATGTTGTGAAGTTGACGGTGGCTGAGGAGGTGGCAGGGGAGGTGGAGGTGGAGGTGACAACGGCGCCGGCGGTGTTGGATATTGTTGAGTCGCTTGCTGAAACCATAAAATTATTTAATTGATTAATTGGTCAAAGTAAAAATCGTAACTATATAAATTAATAATCGTAACGATGTAAACTTACCTCAATAGCTCGTCTCCGCAGCTCGAAGAATGGTAGGGGGAGGTCCATGATTGTTCTAAGGAACCGTGGGTCCCCACCTTCATGAACTCTTCCGCAGCCGTGTGGACGCTGCATATGCAAAAATTCATTAATCGAGTTTTTAGGCAGAATGGCTCCAAATGCTCGAATGATTAGGGGAAAAGTTAAAAGAGAAATTAGGATTAAACTCGGAATTCGAATCTATCGGTCTTGCCGTACGGCTGAGTTGGCGGTGGTGCAAGGATGTGAAGGGATAGAGAAGGGTAAAGAATATAATTTGTGTGAAGTACTTACCTCTGATAGCTGCATGGTTGAACTGTATATGGCTTTGTACATGAGCTGCCTGCCTTATATAGTGGCTTAGGAGTGAAAAAAGTATATAAACTGCTACAGTACCAAAGCATCTTCGAAGGTATCAGATTCATTAGTCGCATCATATTGAAATTAAAATTTCGTTCGGTCAGTAGCTCATCTGCATAAGGGCTTTAGTCCTCTGCGACGAACGTAGGATTCGTTTATAATCACAGTAGGCGATGAGATGAGGAAGTTCACTGACACAGAGAATCCGCTCCGATAGCAGCGCAAATATTTACATTCACTCGTATCATCGATAACAGTGTATACATCGGATCAGAGAGCTAGCCACTGCAGCGAATAATGCGATTATTCGTTGAGAAAGAGAGAGAAAAGAATCATTTCGAAGAACTATTGTCAAAGGAGCGTATCGGTCATGTATAAGCATAGCTTATACGCCTCTATGGAATTTAATCATCGATTTGCGTCGAAGGTATCAGATTCATTAGTCGCATCATATTGAAATTAAAATTTCGGTCGGTCAGTAGCTCATCTGCATAAGGGCTTTAGTCCTCTGCGACGAACGTAGGATTCGTTTATAATCACAGTAGGCGATGAGATGAGGAAATTCACCGACACAGAGAATCCGCTCCGATAGCAGCGCAAATATTTACATTCACTCGTATCATCGATAACAGTGTATACATCGAATCAGAGAGCTAGCCACTGCAGCGAATAATGTGATTATTCGTCGAGAAAGAGAGAGAAAAGAACCATTTCGAAGAACTATTGTCAAAGGAGTGTATCGGTCATGTATAAGCATAGCTTATACGCCTCTATGGAATTTAATCATCGATTTGCGTTCCGAAAGTCGTGAGAATATTTCTAATCACCCATATAAAATATAGTAAAATCTACACGACAATACTATTGCTAACGATGCTAATAATTTGCATTGCGGAGGTGAAAAACGTAGAAAACAGTTTATATATGAAAACAATTATATATATATATATATATATATATATATAATTAGGAGAATTTATAAACAAATAAATAAATAAATATATTACCTGTAAAAGTCTGAGAAGTCATACGAATCTTTGGGTATCGCAGTATCCTGATATCGCAGCTTCTGGAATTCAAATATCCCACCTCACGGTTTTCCAATATCGGGCGTCATGAGACCCCCGCGGGTGGGGGTAGCAATAATCTGCGACGGGTAAGCGGGGGAATCTAGCATACCGAGCGCGGGTAACCCTGGGTTGGATACGTCGGAATCTTCCACGAAGTTATCGAGTATCTACATTACCGACCGTGGGATACCTGCATTATGACGCAGGAGTCTGCAGATATGTAGGGATCTTATCCCGCAGATATCTACCTTACCGGCTACAGATATGTAGGGATCTTATCCACAGATATCTACCTTACCGGCCGTTGGAAACCGGGGGCCGGGGCGCAGGAATCTGCAGTTAGTCCGGACACGAACCCGCAGAAAATGGCGGCATGAATAACAAGATGGCGGCATGGTGGGGAATCGGCATAGCTCTACTACTAAGAAGTTTTCACAATTTTTACAATTTTTAAGTTTTAAGCTGCTTTACACGCGGTCGGGTCCCCGAGGTAGACCCACCGGTTTTTCCGATGGTTCTTCGTTAACCTGTTCGACTGACTGAGTACTCTGACTCTTAACTGTTGATTACTCTCTACTCCTCACTGACTGACTTATAGACTGACTGACGGACTTCTTGCTGGTCATTATATAGGCCCTTATTCTATTGTCGCATAAGGTGGGAGATGTCGGCGCGTGAGGGAAGAGTTTCTCTCACACCTCGACATCCTGCTGACGACAATCGCCAGACGGATTTCCAGTTATTATGGCTGGCGATTTTCATGTCAGCTTCGTGTAATCGACATTGTCCAGACTGATTTCTGACTACTGCCAGTGCAGGGATATCGATACTCACGAAGAAGCTTGTTGTTTATGTTGAGGCTCGTCCCTAGGCGATAAGCGCGGCTATCGTGTGCGAGCCAGCAAGGCGTTGATTTTCACTAACTTCCCGCATCTGCGGGAGCTTGGTGATAACGTGCGACATACGCCGGTTCGTCACTCACGCGCCTTCTCCCGTGACGAGCCTCGTTCGTAAAAGATTAAAGTTTTTGTGCGTTAGGCGGTGAACTCCGGCAATGGGGATCACCTCTGGTCGTTCATGTTTTCTTGTAATTTAAGTATTAAAAGAACATATATGAAAATTTTCAAATTTAGGTGGGTATTTCGACCCAGGACGTTACATCAGCGAGGGTGTTTGATTAAGAACATCATATTTTATCTTTTTTAGAAAGAGTTGTGGCTGTAAAGGTAGTACCTCGGCGACCATGGCGGGTAATATGCGTAAACATAGGCAAGGCGAAGCGCGGTGAGCGGGCACGCATGAAACAAGAGAGAGTCGGACCGCTCACAATCATGAATTTTGAACTTTGAACATTAAGATCGCGGAAACGTATGAGTAAATGGTTGTGGAACTCGATTGAGAAAATTCGAAATATTTTTATTTATTACGTGTTCGTTTTTCGTAAAAACCTGTCTCGAGATAAAAGCTTAATTAGTGAGAACGTGACATAAACAGCGACATGGCATATGCGATGCATGTAAAACAACTGAGTTTTAACATAATTTATCCCCGGATTGTGTGAGTTGATCATTCTAAAATTTTTAGGAGATTTAGATCCTATTATGAATGAAACTCTATTGAAGTTTCAGAACAATCTGTCTCTACAGATTACTACCTTCAGGTAGTACTCGCACAAGCGGGGCGGTGTCGAAGTTCCGAATTTGGAAAGTTCCGAAAGCGCAGAACCCCGAATTTGTTTTTGGCGAAACTTAAATTATAGAAATCAAACTTTGATGAAACATCAAAGTTTCGAATGGTCGAAAATCCGACGCTCAAAGTTCCGAAAGTGCAAAGTTCCGAAAGTGCAATGTTCCGAAAGTACCAAGTTCCAAAAGACCAAAAGTCCGAAAGGATAAAATACCGAACGGGCAAAATTCCGAAAGGACAAAATGCCGAAAGGGCATAACTCCGACAAGTCAAAGTCCCGAAAGTACGAAAATGAGAAAATTTTAAAATCTGAAACATCTAAATTCTGAACGATCGAAGATTTTTAGCTCTGTGAATTACTTATTTCGAGCCAGTGTGTAAATATGGGTAAGTAAATCCGATTATGTACATCAAACTCAGAGCTTTCCCGGTTTCCCCTATGTGTACGAACCCTGTATAATCAAGTACAGTTTTGGTAGTGGTAGCAGTGAACATAAATCAGATCTTCATTTTATGTAACCAATTCTCCCATAAGTCAACATATTTTTTTTTTTCTTTATCAAGAGTTGCAAACAAAAGAAAATAGACGAATGAACAGTAATGCACAAATAGTTTAGTGTTTGAAAGTAGATTATTCATTTATTTATATAATTACTGATCAAGAAAAGAAATATGCATACGTGTCGCAAACAACCAAACCTAGCTTGATAATTTAAAAGGCCGTACATAAATTTACAATTCAAAATGTAGACATGAAATGTGTGAATAGAAATAAAAGATTTAATATGTAAGACAATAACTATTAAAATGTATATTCGCGAGTAAAGCGTGTCGATATTGTATATTGAAGGGAGTCTGATTATAAATTATGATTTGGGCGTTTTATAATTATCAAAATTGTTTTCCGTTTTACTCCATTTTTATTTTAATGTATTAGGCTTCGTAATAAATTTATCAATATGTTACCTGATTAGGATTTTTATTATTGAAGATAATTTTCGCAGTTGACAGTTTTTGCGCAAATATTTAACATTGACACCTTATCTTTGCGTATGCTTACTCATTAAACCTATTCGCTCGTTTTTCGAATCCTCTTTCTTTCTCTTTCTACAGTCCGTAACTTTCTCTCACTCTCTCTCTTTTTCTGTATTTAATTTCTATTTCAATATATTAACTTTGAGGATGATACATCGTCACAAATTCATGATATGAGATGAAATTTCATAAGACTAATACTGACCGTCAGATTTCATATAGGTTTTCACCTGGGAGACGAATGTCACTTACTACGAGTAGGTAGTTTTTAATACATATTGATGTAGTTGCTGTGTAAACAGAACCTACTCGCAATAGCTCAAATTCAGCCATTAAGGATGCTCTGCCGGCATTTTTGAAAAATATAAAAATATACACGGAAAAAAATTTTGCCTCTCGGGAGAAAAACTTCGGAAATTGTTTTGAATTTAGAAGTGGAAATACTTGTTTTTACAGTTTAAACCAGCAAATATGGTTATACGGATAGTACAGAAGTATATTCCGCACATTACTTTTTGATCAAAACACTGTAAAGAGATTAATTTACTGTGTTAAACTGCATTTTTTTCTCTTCATCGTTGTATTTTTTAAATTTCAGTTATTATTTTTTGAAATGTCTTTTTTTTCCGTGTAGGAATTCAATAATTTTTTTTCTAAGGTTCTTGAATGTATTAGAAAACCTTATGCAAAATTAAAAAAAATTTCGGAACCGCATAAAGAAGTTATAATTTTTTCAAAACCAACGTTTAACCCGTGTTCTTATGGGGAAGTCACAAAATCGTGGGGGACTTTGTTAGAAATTTTTCGAATTTAATGAAACTCCGGATATAGGTGAAAAAGTACTTGACGGACAAACGGTATATTTCTATACGACGATTAGGTCAATAATTAGTACTTAAATTAATTAAAATTGCCTTCGAGTGCAATTTCTGCGCGCGCAGTTGGCCTGGTCACCAACGTCGCAACTGCTCTAGGGGGATACGAGCGCGCCAAATACGAACCATCGCGATACAGCGATGTCGTGTTCCATGTCAACTCCCCCCCCCCCCCCCCCATTTTTTGTCTCGAAAAAATTATTCCGTATGGGCATTTCGACGGACAATTCCATATCCATGACATTTCACGAAAATTTCATCCCTTGTTGTTGGTTCTCGAGATAATGATTAAGGCCTTATAAACGCGATTTCGTCGATTTTCGGACGTAAATTTACATGAACGGTACAAAAAAAGTGAAGCACATATTGCCAAAAATTTTTTTATACGTCATTTATTTAGTTGTTTAAGGCGGCCCATCAGTGACAAAACTAGTCAAAAATCGTGACGTGAAAAAAAATCATAAAACCTATCATAATATTTTCTAAACACTCTGTCTAAATAAAATTTATGAATTTCGATGATGTTTCCCGTGATATTTATTCATAATTCATTATAAATAATATTATAAATAAAGCCTCAACTGACAAAAGTATTTAACGCTGTCAGAGCGATCAAGTCAAAAACGATAGCTGATATTCATGTTTCCTCGCGTGCAGAATGACAGACATATATTGTATCCGAGATTTTCACACACAATAACTTTCGCGATTAAATTACTTGGAAAAATCCCTGGCAAGACACAATTTTTTAAATACCATTGGAAAGTTCACGATTTCATCTTTCAATACTCAAAATTTAAATAAGAACTCTCGTCTTTATCAAAAGGTATCATGTCACATCCGGTGAAAATGGAATCAACTGCCATAAGACCCACGCTAAAATAGGTAATTTTAAATTACCCGTTCGCAATAATTTGCCTGGCAACATACCCTGAAATTTTGAGAGAGCGTTCATTGCATCTTAGATAACACTCTCCCGAAGTTTCATTCGTATCGCCGGTTTTTTAATTCACTGATGAGCCACCTTAACTACGTAACAACACCAAAAAATCATGGAAACATGAAAAATGTTGGAGTTATTTGGCGGTAAAAAAAATGCTTCTGCTTTACGCATGCGTTGATGGTGAATGTATTCGGCATCGATCTGAGAGTGTGAAAAAAAAAATTGACATATTTATATTAGAATAATAGATGTATCTTCGACCTGAACCAATGAAGGTATTAATTTTTTTTTTTTTTTTTTCTATCGGGGATTTTAATTTTGTGGCTTAATTCTGTACCGGTAATTTTTTTTATTCATTTTTTTTTTGCGTAATTCAATTTTTCATTTTTGTGGTTCACGCTGAAGACATTGATACATAGAACATGCTGTAAAAATTTGAAAGCGATTACAGGGCCCGTTCATGAGTAACAGCATTGACCAACTCAAACAAATCGAATCGTGGGAAAATGGCTTCAAGTTTGCGGTACGCATTTAAAGAAAATACACCTTCGGACGCTATAACTGCTGTAATTTCAACAATTTTTGGAAATTTTCAGTTCTGAAAAATTAAAAATATTCTTAAGGAATCAAGCTAATAGAACACGCAAACAAATTATCAATTATTTATTATCATAACAATGGAATCATGCCGAATTTTGCTTCAAAAATACAATAAATCGAACACTTTATACAGAAAAATAAGTACTTCTTCCCGTGGACCGCTTATTATCTAAAAATCGCAATTACTTGCGTACACTCGCGCCGACATATCGGACACTTTTTTGTTGTGGCCTCGCAAATGACCGCGCATTGTTGGCAGCAGCAATTATGCCCACACGGCACAAAGCAGTGCGTCGGAGCACGTACTTTACACACGGCGCATCGTTCTGAAATATGAAAGCCCATTAGCGTGTGTCATAATTGAATCCATCAAATATACGTAAGATAATGCAGTATAACTTGATTGTGTGTTTTGAAAAAATGGACAGCAATAATAAACATGAAGATTGCCGTCTACTTCCACGCCTCTGAAGACGTAGGCAAAAGCATGCAAATCCCCCACGCTAAAGCATAGCGAATGCGTACTCTCGGCTGCATAAATGCAAGCATACGGCAACGTTCAAGTCTAATACACTAATCGAAACTCATTACAATAATTCGCGCTTATGTTGATCAACTTTTCATAGATATTTTAGTAATCGAATTGAGAAATTGTGATTAACTTATGAATTGATGCAAATAAAGTACAGAATAATAAATATAAATCAGCTTGAATTTGATTTTATTAAAACCCATAAACCATAATGAAAAATAAAGTATGAAGGATGAGAAAAAACTCGTTACTTTACATGTAACATATTAAAATATGATAAAGTATCAAATCACAAAAATAAATGAGCTAGTAAAGTTATCATTTTGAATGAAATTGTTACGAATCGTGACAACGGATGTGAATGCGAATTCTACCTTCGATTGTCAACCGTGGCTTCAACACTTCCAGGTGCTTCCACACCCTCTGCAAAGTGTGGGCAAAAGCATGCAAATCTGCATTAGCAGGTGCGTACTTTCGGCTGCATAAATGCAAGCACAGGCGATATTGAAACCCGATCGATGAATCAAAAGTCGTAACTGCAATTTGCGCTGACGGTGGTTGGTACACTATATGAAACTCGATATCCCTCAACTTTCCGATATATTCTAGCCAATACATCGGTCTTTTATAGTTACTTTTCATACGGATATACATTTGACAACCCCTTAAGGGTAAAAACATATCAACTACCATTTATTACTGAATCACTAATCTACTACTGTTCTTACTTTACTTAGTTACTTCAAAGAATTATCAACCTCGCCAAGCGCAAATTCGAGTCAATTTTCGAGCGCAGCTTGAACACTGCTGCCCGCTTCTACGCTACCGTAAACATGGGCAAAAGCATGCTAATCTACAAAAGCAGATGCGTACTTTCGGCTGCATAAATGCAAGCATGCAGCAAAGTTCTAGCTCGGTCAATAGATTGAGAGTATTTACTATCATTCGCATTTGTCCGTTTGACGTTATTATGTATCTCGATGAAAAAATGCACGCTTTAAAATATTACACGTATGATCAATAACAATAGCGAAAATCTTTAGACGACCAGTTCTAAAGCCCAGAAACGCAATCAAGTTATGGGATGAGGATTATTTCTATGCGCAACATTGAATTACTCCATGAAGGGTGGTCGCAAACAATTGCCATTGAAAGTTCGTGCTTTTCAAGATCAATCTACACTAAAACTTAAGCCCCACTGAATATTTTTGCTCTTGATAAGAGGCCACAAGTCCTTGCTCCGCGGATCGTATTCCGGTCCTTCTACCTGTTCTGGGCTTGTGGGCAACAGTTTAATGTAGAATCCTTGCTATTGAGATCATTTACTAAATAATCTGCTTGGAGATGCAACGCGATTTGTTCTTCGATATTTCTCCCAGTCGAAACTCAATATTTTCACTACATTCGTGCTATCGATACTTGAAGCTACAAGTATTCACTTCGCGGATCGTACTCCGGGCTTTCTTTCTGTCAAAAAACATATGCGTGCATACTCCGTGCGATAGAAGTAAAACTTGTTGGGTAAGCGAGTAAAAGAAAATTTTGGGCAGCATTACGATATCTGCGAACACGAACACGCGAATACACACAAACACACAAATACGCGAATACGCATGCCCAAGTAGGGTTTGCCATAGCTAACAACAGGGCCAACCCTTGGGCCAGCACTGGCAATAAAGTCTTGGCATTCAGTACAGGCCCAGTATTTCGGCACTCTTGGCCCAGTATTGTTTCAGCAATTGTAAAACAGTACTGTTATTTTAATACTGGCCCAATACTGGTACAGTTATTGCAGACCGACTTTTGGGTATCCAGTACTGGTTCAATGCTAATTCAATTGCCGAAAAGCCAGTGCTGGCCATTGAGTATAGCGCCAGCACTGGGTAAATAGTTGAGAAACCAATGCTGAGTATCCAGTACTGGTTCAATGCTAATTTAATTGCTGGCAAGCCAGTGCTGGTCATTGAGTATAGCGCCAGCACTGGGTAAGTAGTTGAGAAACCAATGCTGAGTATCCAGTACTGGTTCAATGCTAATTTAATTGCCGGCAAGCCAGTGCTGATCATTGAGTATAGCGCCAGCGCTGGGTAAATAGTTGAGAAACCAATGCTGAGTATCCAGTACTGGTTCAATGCTACTTAAATTGCCGGCAAGCCAGTGCTGGTTATTGAGTATATCGCCAGCACTGGGTAAATAGTTGAGAAACCAATACTGAGTATCCAGTACTGGTTCAATGCTAATTCAATTGCCGGCAAGCCAGTGCTGGTCATTGAGTACATCGCCAGCACTAGGTAAATAGTTGAGAAACCAATACTGAGTATCCAGTACTGGTTCAATGCTTATTCAATTGCCGGCAAGCCAGTGCTGGTCATTGAGTATAGCGCCAGCACTGGCTAAATAGTTGAGCAACCAATGCTGAGTATCCAGTACTGGTTCAATGCTAATTCCATTTCCGGCAAGCCAGTGCTGGTCATTGAGTATAGCGCCAGCACTGCGCTACATTCATTCAGCACTGCGCGTTTTCATTCATGAAAACAATTCGAGGATCGAGCCCAGCCCCCTGGCCCTGGCACTGCTGGGTATACCGTGTCCGCCTTATTGTCACTCTTGACGAGAGGCGCTAGTAGTCATACCTGCGTTCCCCCCACTTCGATCGCGCGGCGTCTGCATCGTCTGTATACGACGCATATATGACGCGTTTGGATTATTATTAATTGTTCGTTAAGAAATTAGATTTCCAAAGTATATTTGTAAAAGGGACGGGATAGGATATTTACACATTTTAAATTATTATTTTATCATAAACATTTTTATTAAACCTAAAACAATTCTTTCATTTAAAATTCTTCTTTATTCTTTAAAAAAACTTCTTTAAAAATAAAAAAAATTAAAAAAATTTTTTAAATTAAAAAAAATTCTTTAAAAAACTTCTGAAGACTCTACGGACAAAACAGATTTTTTAATTTCTTATTTGGCAAAATTTTTCTTTCCATAGGCTCCGTAGAGAAAAAAGTCCCAATTCTCCGTCAAGTTCAAGCTCAACAGAGAACTGGGATTTTTTAATTTCTCATTTTGCAAAAATTTTCTGTCCATAGAGTCTTCAGACTCTGCGAAGAACTGGGTTTATTTTTAAATTATTTTCTCAAAGCTGTACACAGAGAAAATTATTCAAAATAATTTTTAAAAAAACCCCAGTTCTTCACAGTATCTGAAGACTCTACGGACAAAAAGTTTTCCAAAATAAGAAATAAATAAATCCCAGTTCTCTGGTGAGTTCAAGCTCAACCGAGAACTGATTTTTTAATTTCTCATTTGGCAAAATTTTTCTTTCCGTAGGCTCCGTAGAGAAAAAAATCCTAATTCTCCGTCAAGTTCAAGCTCAACAGAGAACTGGGATTTTTTAATTTCTTATTTTGCAAAACTCTTCTGTCCATTAAGTCTTCAGACTCAGTGAAGAACTGGGATTTAAAAAAAATTATTTACCATGACTATCCACAGAAAAAATTATTCAAAATGATTTTTAAAAAATCCCAGTTCTTCACAGTATCTGAAGACTCTACGGACAAAAAGTTTTCCAAAATAAGAAATAAAAAAATCCCAGTTCTCTGGTGAGTTCAAGCTCAACCAAGAACAGATTTTTTAATTTCTTATTTGCCAAAATTTTTCTTTCCGTAGGCTCCGTGGAGAAAAAAATCCCAATTCTCCGTCAAGTTCAAGCAAAGGGGAGCAGTAGCGCAGTGGGTAGCGTGCTCGGCTCGCACGCAGTGGCGCGCGATGTGGCCGGGTTCGATTCCCACTGTCGGCACCAATGGAAAAATTTTCTAAGTGCTTTTTCTGTGACCCGGTGGTTCGGAATCCACCTAAAAAAGTAGGTCCAAAGGAAACCAGTGCCTTGGTGTGGTGACCGAAAGGCTGGGAAGATGTCTCGGGTTCGATTCCCGATGCCGTAGCACAGCTGATGAAAACACAACGGGCTCGGACGTAGCTCCAGAAACAGGACGTACGAACTACGACTGCTTCTGTCCCAATGTGCTGACATCTAGCGTGTGCGAGACGAGCTCCGGCAGCGAGAAGCTGCCGTAGCACAGCAGATGGTAAAAGCACAAACGGGCTCGGACGTAGCTCCAGAGGCAGGGCGTACGAACTACGACTGTTTCTGTCCCAGGTGTTTAAATCTAGCGAGTGCGCGACAAGCTCCGGCAGCGGGGATCGAACCGGGGACAAACGGATACGAGAGGAGACCAAGGGTAGATGGTGTTGGGAGCCCGCAACCCTCAGGGGAGTCGGTGTAAGAACTCATACCATACCATACCGTCAAGTTCAAGCTCAACAGAGAACTGGGATTTTTTAATTTCTCATTTTGCAAAAATTTTCTGTCCATAGAGTCTTCAGACTCTGCGAAGAACTGGGTTTATTTTTAAATTATTTTCTCAAAGCTGTACACAGAGAAAATTATTCAAAATAATTTTTAAAAAACCCCAGTTCTTCACAGTATCTGAAGACTCTACGGACAAAAAGTTTTCCAAAATAAGAAATAAAAAAATCCCAGTTCTCTGGTGAGTTCAAGCTCAACCGAGAACAGATTTTTTAATTTCTTATTTGGCAAAATTTTTCTTTCCGTAGGCTCCGTAGAGAAAAAAATCCTAATTCTCCGTCAAGTTCAAGCTCAACAGAGAACTGGGATTTTTTAATTTCTTATTTTGCAAAACTTTTCTGTCCATTGAGTCTTCAGACTCAGCGAAGAACTGGGATTTAAATAAATTATTTTCTCAAAACTATACACAGAAAAATTTATTCACAATGATTTTTAAAAAATCCCAGTTCTTCACAGTATCTGAAGACTCTACGGACAAAAAGTTTTCCAAAATTGTGATGGGCGAACGGGTTAAATGAATTGAGAATGAAGTTAGACTTGAAACATTTTAGACTGATCGTTTATTGGCAAGTTGGTATATTCGGGAGTGCACGTCCGAACTGATTGACTGTTAATGATGAACTGCAGTGCTAATGAGCTGGAGGAAGGAGAGGACTTAGTGAGAGTGGAGGGGATGTCGCTAAGACGGAGGGACAAGGCCCGTGGGACCAAGGGCAAACTGAAGCTAAGGTGCTGACGATTATGACTGAACGGAAAGAAGTATTCGGTTTAGCTGATATGTGGGATTTGAGCGTGAGAGTGGACTGATGGCGAGAGTGAAGTTGATGAGTTTGCGTGGGAAAGGATAAGAGTTTTTTAGGCTATAGGACGGGGCCGTTACACTCCCCCTCTTATAAAACGATGCTCCGCATCGTGATATACAATAATTCGTTTACAATAATATTTTAGTGTTCTGATTTTATATAATGAAAAATTGATTCTATATAATGAAATGAGAAAGAACGTGTGTGTTATATTTTCGTAAATGGTTTTGTTTGTGTGTATGTATTTTGTGTTTCTTCTGTCAGATGGCTTCAGCTTGTTGGTTTGACCATTATGTCATGTGGATTTTTGCTTCCTTGTCCATTGGCTTGTATCGAATCTGTGGGGATGCTTGTCTGTTTCGACTATGAATTCTCTTGAATTTTTTCTAAGTGCTGAGATCTGAAACTGACTGAGTTCATTAGCTTTCGTGTTAGTGGTGAGTGGTTTGTTATATTGGAAGGGTATGGTCTATAAGGTATCCGCAAAAGTAATCATATGTATTGCGCAGAAATATTTGACTATAAGATAATTCATGATTCCTTTGTGCTTTTGTTTCCTTCAGGGTTAAAATTTTTCTGTTTAATTGGTTATGATATATCCGATTTTTCGATTGTCGTTGCTTTTCGTTTATTTGATTGATGATTATCCTGAAACAGTCTAAATTCTGATTAGCTTTAAGGTTAGTAGGAGGAAAGGTGTGTTAGGCTGGATTTGGAAGGTTTGATTCTGTTGGTCCCTGTGACGACTGAGCGATACACCTTGTTTACATGGTTAATGTTTAGGTTTATTTGTCATTTTGATTTCATGAAATATCTGTAGCTATCTTTTATAAAAAAAAATGTGTATGCGTATCAATTAAAATAATAGTGCTTTTTTTTTTTTTTTTTTTTTTAATAAAAATTATATGTATATTAGTTATTACTGTTTTCGTTTTAGATTGACATGTCGGTTTTAACTGTAAAATGCCTGAATTTTCTATTGTTTCGATTTGTGCTTCGTGGTTGTCGCAGATGATGAATAGGCTTTTGATCTTAGGTGGTACGTATAGGTGCCATTTTAAAAAAATCTTCGAAGTTTTCAGTAATACCTTTTATGGTATTGATTGTTTAGTGAACGCAAATCGCAAGGCTGGTATAATTAATAGTGTGTTGAATCTAACGTTGGATTTTTACGATATAAATTTATAACATAATAAATGCTAGTATAATTAATAGTGTGCTAAATCTAACAGTAGAATTCTTATAACGTAAATTATTATTATTATTTTTTTTTTTTTTTTTGTGAAATCTGTTAATTTCGTCAAAGTCGCTATATCAAATACGTGTTTTGCATCTAATGGTGTTGAAATTCTGTGCTTGATGATGATTTCGTGATAGCTTCTGCGCTGCGTAAGATTTTTTTCGCTGGCGGTAACAATTGTAGGTGTATTTGTCTGGAGTTTACAAAAAGGATTGCATTGTTTAGTGTTTCTGTGTCGATTTCTAATTCCATAAGGGCTTCTTCGATTTCTGTCATAAAGGGTATGGTTCTTTGTTAGTGTCGTGTAACTTCTGCGTCGTCTCGAAGTTCGAGCAGAGCAAGGTTGATGTTTCACATTTCCTTGTTTATTGTTTATGCTAAAGATTTAGCTTGTTTGTGTGTTGTGTCAAAACCTGCTTTTAAAATGTGTGTAGTTATATGCTATTTCTGTTAATTCTAGTGAGTTTGTTTGCGAGTGTCCCTATTTGTGTACTTATTCTAGTTGTGTCATCGATGTCATTTCTCTAATCCTTATTTATTAATGTTTCCGATGAAATAGAGTAATGTGTGTCTTTTTTTGTTAGTGTTTCTTTGCGAAAATATCTTGAAGTTTCGTTGCCGTTGATGTTCCTCGCTTTGTACGACTCGTGTACCGACGTTGTTGGTTGCATTTTGTTTTGTATGTGCTGTTCTGCATGGTACCTTATGTCGATGTCGAGTTCTCGGGGTCGCTGTCGGTTAGAAATGGCATTTCCAGATGTATGGGACTTTCCTGTGTTTTTTTTTCAAATGGTGTTTTTTTTTTTTTTTTTTTTTTTTTTTTGGTCTTCCCGGTCCACGTTTGGCAACTAGTGGTGGTGATTAGGAAAATGGTTTTTTTTTTCCAAGGTCTGCCAGGTTTGAGTTTTATAACCGCCGTCGATAGTTGAGATAGAGGTCTTTTCCGTGATCTGCCTGGTCCGCGTTTAGTGATTGGTGATGGTGCTGGGACCGCTTGTATTTCTGGTGGAGACCGGAAGGTTGGTTCGATGTCCTCATAACTGGCCTGTTTCGACGTACTTAGTTTAAATTCCCATGAAGAAGTTGGACGTGTGGAGTACGATGTTGTAGGTTCCGATTGGAGTTGTTTTTCCACATGAGTTGGTAATGTCCGTTGCTCTTCTTCCTGCAGGTTCCGAGATGATGATGGTGACCTGAAGTTGGGTTGCGCGTCCGGTTTTTTCGCGCGTTTTCCGTCGCTTTTGTCTGATGTTGGTGACCTAATGTTTGGGACAACCTCCAGTTCCGCAGATTTTTCCTCTTTCGTTGCCGTTTCATTTTCCATTTCGTTTGCCATTTCGTTATATGTGTCATTGTTTCTTCCGACTCCGGGTCCTCCGTGAGTATTGTGAGTAGCAATGTTATCGTCGCATGTGGCTCTGGGTCCTCCAAAGCGGTCACTAGCGTCGATAGGGATCCGGGGTGGCGGCTCGGGGCTCGCATCTTTTACTTTTTGCTGCGTTGAGCTTTTTATTTCTTCTTTTTGTTGCTTCGTTGAGTTTTTTATATTTTCTTCTTTTTGCTGCGTTGAGCTTTTTATATTTTCTTGTTGCTGCGTTGAGCTTTCCATTTCTTCTTTGTCTGTATTTTCGCATAATTTTGTTATATCCTCTCGTTTCCTAGTTAGTTTGCTTGGTTCGTTTGCCGTTTCGTTGTTTACAGTATCGTTTTCCAATCCGTTTTCCTGTGAGATGTCCTTTGAAATTTGCCGTGTCGGTTCCTGTTCAGTTTTTGTGAGTTCAATTTGTTCCTCTTTTTCAGACATTGACGAATCATAGTTGTTGTCGTCGATTTTTGGATTTACATTGGGTCGTGCACTCCCTTTGTTTTGTTCCTGATCGTCTGATGTTATTTCTTGGTCAGAGTCTGTGTCGATGTCTTCTGATTCTTCAATTTGTCTTGGTAGTAATATTATCTCTTTGGGTGCTGGGTTGCCAGAGGACTGGTCCGATGATGATGATCGATAACGTTTCTGTGATAATTTCGATATTTTGGGTTTTTTTGTTTTGGTTTCTGATTCCTCCGATGATTGTTCTCGGGGTCTGATATGGAGAATTTTGACTGGATTTCGTGATAGCGTATTTTGTATTTCGAGATTTTTCTCGTTTATTGGTCTGGTGTTGAGCGCTCTTGTGATTCGCTTCGCGTCGCGCTGTCCCGCGAAGTTGGACTCGAGTTTTTTGCTTGCTGTATTTCCGCTACGGCTTTTGTGAGTTCGCGAATTTGGTCCTTAAGTCTTTCCGTACTTTCACTACGGCGTTTTTGTGACTTATCGTTAGAGTATCTGTCGCAAGAATTATCTCGAGATCTGTTTCCCGAGTTACTGGAATAATTGTATGGGTCGTAATTGTGGTGATTATTTTGGTATCTTCCGCGGTCGCGGTCGCGATACCTATCTCGTGAATTGTCTGTGTAATAATTTTGCTGTCTGTCGCGCGAATCGCTGCGATATCTATGATCGGAATATTGTCGGTCGCGCGGATCGCTGCGATATCCGTGATCGGAATATTGTCTGTTGCGTGAATTGTCACGGTACCTATTTTGAAAATTTCGTCGCCTGTCATTTGAATCGTCGCGATATCTGTTATGAAAATCCCTTTCTCTGTCGTTTGAGTCGTTGCGATATCTATTTCGAAAATTTTGTTGGTGATCGCGCAAATCGCTGCGATACTTGTTTTGAAAATTTGGTGTGTTCTGGTGGAATGAATCCCTAGATCTTCTGCTCCGGTTTTCTCTTAATTCTTTTATGGTGAAGCATTCTGCAGTGGAATGACTGTTCGTTTGGTGATATTCGCAATATGTTTGTGTTATTTCCTGTTGTGTTTCGACGAAATGTGCTTTCGCTGGCTTGGATTGTTCTATGTGGGTATTTTTATGAGTTATTCTATTAAGATTTACTGTTCTCCGTTTCAAAAGTTCTTGTTCGATATTACCTGCTTCTTTTATGGCTTGTTCAAGGGACTGAATGTTTTGATTAATCAAAAAATTACCTATTTTGTCGAAAAGGCCTCTAACGAAGGCTCGTGTTACCGATCTTCTTAGTTCTGCTATTCTATTCTTGAGGTATTCTTTTTCGCTTTCCTGAGTGTAACATTCCTCTAATCTTTCTGTTATTCGTTTTAAAATTACTCGTGTTCGTGTCGCGTATTCTGGTACTAGCTCATTATAATTTTGTGAAATTGTTTTTAATTCTAATTCGAGATCAAGTAGTTCGATTGGGGCACTAAAATTGTCTCTAAGATCGTTAAGAAATTCTGTAATTTTTTCATGTGTTGTTGTTTCTGCGAAATCAAGAGCGGTTCCGTTTAATTTGTATTGTAACATGATAAGTAATTTCGCGTGTTCATTTTCGGGTAATATTTTGATTGCTCTTTTGCATGCTTTGATAAAGTGGTCGACACGTATGTTTTTGCCATCGAATATGGGGATTGGATTGTATACATCGCGAAAGGTGACGCCACTGTTTGACATATCGTCTGAATTTATGTTTTCGGTATTTAAATTTAAAAAAAATGTATTTGTTGAATTTAGTCGTAAGCTCTTACGCCACTATGGTCATGTTGGATTAATTTTTGTAAACGAGGGTTTTTTTTTTAATTTTATTTTACGATTTTTTCTTTTTTTTTTTTTTTTTTTTTTTAATTGATAGAAAATGGAGAGAAAAAAAAATTTTGAGAACAGGGAAAAAAATAATAAATTCGTTGATTTTATTAAATTTGTTCAATTAATTTGGATGGAGAAAAAAAAATGAAAAATTCAAATGGAATATCTATATTTTGCCTAACGTTGAAATAAAGAGATCGAGTTGATGGAGTAATTGAGTCGCTCAAGAATACGCATGTAATAAGCTGCATCGGTCATGTGTCACAAGGGCTCGCAGAAGCATAAAATTCTTTCGCTTATTTTGTACAAAATTTTATATTATAATAGATTTTGAAATATTTAATGGTACTTACATTACCGCGATGAGAAGAATGGCGATTTTCATATGGTTTTCGAGATTTCCGTGAGCGATATTTTCTCTTTCTTCCTTCCTTCCTTCCTTCCTTCTTTTTGATTATTTCCTTTTGTATATTTCTTAAATTCGGTCTCGATGGTGTGTATTGTTGAATGTGTGTTGCTTTAATCTTCTTGTTTTTCCGAGTCAGGTTTTTTTTTTCACTTTCACAGTTATATTATTTCCTTTGTATTTTTGAATGTCGTTGAATATATCATTGTTCGCTTGTATTGTCTTTGATTTTTTTTTGCTTTTCGGGTCAGATTTTTTCACTTTCACGTTCACTTTCGTATGTTTTTTATTAATTCCTCGACATTTTTTTTTTCAATATTATTTTTTTAAAAAAAATTTTGGTTGTGCGCGTGTTGATGGATCGAACTTCTGACACCAATTTGTGATGGGTCGAACGGGTTAAGTGAGATAGAAATGAAGTTGAACTCGAGATACTTTGGCTTGATGGTTTATTGGTAAATTGGAATGTTTGAGAGTGCACGTCTGGATTGATTGATGGTTGATGAAGAACTGAAGTGCTAATGAGCTGGAGGAAGGAGAGGACTTAGTGAGAGTGGAGGGGATGTCGCTAAGACGGAGGGACAAGGCCCGTGGGACCAAGGGCAAACTGAAGCTAAGGTGCTGACGATTATGACTGAACGGAAAGAAGTATTCGGTTTAGCTGATATGTGGGATTTGAGCGCGAGAGTGGACTGATGGCGAGAGTGAAGTTGATGAGTTTGCGTGGGAAAGGATAAGAGTTTTTTAGGCTATAGGACGGGGCCGTTACAAAATAAGAAATAAAAAAATCCCAGTTCTCCGGTGAGTTCAAGCTCAACCGAGAACAGATTTTTTAATTTCTTATTTGGCAAAATTTTTCTTTCCGTAGGCTCCGTAGAGAAAAAAATCCCAATTCTCCGTCAAGTTCAAGCTCAACAGAGAACTGGGATTTTTTAATTTATATTTTGCAAAACTTTTCCCTCCATAGAATCTTCAGACTCTGCGAAGAACTGGGTTTATTTTTAAATTATTTTATTAAATTATTTATTCCCCTGCGGATGAAAGATATATCAATCGACGCAGAAAAATTACCTGAATAACATATCAAAATGTATCATTACAGATTTTCCAGGAACCTTATTAAATTAATTAAAAACTATCAATTAATTATGCGAGTTCACGCAAATAACACTCACGCCGTCGACTGCATTAAAAAAAAAAAAAAAAAAAATAAACACCATCATGTAGAGGAGAGCATTCCATACAAATTCAATGCGAGAACCTATGTTCCGCGATGCACCGTTTTTGCGTTAAAATTAATGTAAGTTGTACAAGCTCAATTCTTCAGAAACGATCAGCTGTTCAGTTCACTACGCTTCTCTGTTGCCCGCGCAGCCTACTAGGCTGCGCGCAGTACCAGGGAACAGAGAACCGTAGTGAACTAAACAGCTGATCGTTTCTGAAGAATTGAGCTTGTACAACTTACATTAATCTTAACGCAAAAACGGTGCATCGTGGAACATAGGTTCTCGCATTGAATTTGTATGGAATGATCTCCTCTACATGATGGTTTTTTTTTTTTTTTTTTTTTTTTTTTTTTTAATGCAGTCGACGGCGTGAGTGTTCTTTGCGCGAACTTGCAATTAATTGATAGTTTTTAATTAATTTAATGAGGTTCCTGGAAAATCTGTAATGGCACATTTTGATATGTTATTCAGGTCATTTTTCTGCGTCGATTGATATATCCTGCTGTAATTGCCCAACATAACGACACGGATAAAGATATTCGTGTGCAGTTTGCCGCCACACACACAAGCCAGAGCCGTTCTGGTTGGACACTGATACATGGACCCCAGCGAATCATAGCCATGGATTAGTGTCCACCGCCATCTTCGGCTCGTGTATGTAACGGCAACGGCACCGTCATTTTATGTGTGTGAGGCTTGTGTACGATGACAAGCTTTTACACATTTTACAGGTTATACTCCAAAACTGCAATTATATTCGTTCTTTAGATTCGTTCTTTAGATTCCGGTAATTTATCACCATGAAGCGATCAAGCTACAGTTACGTTAAAAAATTTCGGAAATTTCGAAAGTTGAATCAAATCGTGAGTGATATTAGTGACAGTGATGATGCAGATCTCCTAGCTGAAAACTCACAATTAAGTGTAAACGAATGTGCCAATGATTCGATCACTGATACAGATAGTTTTCCAGTGAAGCTGCAGAGCACGGAGCTCACAAAAGGAATTGTTGTTGAGCAGGAAGAGATGGTACACGACCATCAGGTAATTGCCAAAAACAGTGATATTGAACGTGAGTCGAGTGACAATGCAGCTGAAGACGATTCAGATAGTACATACAAACCGTTCTAACTGCTATGTCGATGATCGTCTATCATTCGAAAAGTCGATGAGTTTGGAGGATAAACTTCGACAATGGGCGTTACAGAATGCTGGCACTTTGAAACACTCCGTAATTTCACAATTACTGCTCGTGCTGCGTAGCGAAGGTTACATCAACTTGCCTAAAACAGCTAATGCTTTATTAGGTACACAGCATTGTATACCGGTCGTGCCAATGAAAAGTAAAAGGGGAAATATGGGCAGCTTTTACTATATTGGGATTGAACAGGGACTCAAACAGAGTATTTCTCCAGAAACCTATACCGAGGATTCAATTCGAGTCTTCGTTAACATAGACGGTGTACCGTTGTATAAAAAATCTAGGCAACAATTCTGGCCCATCTTAGTACAATTGAATAATAGTAATTATCAAACTGTCCCGTTCGTTGTAGCAATATTCAGCGGGGATTCAAAACCTTTTTCAGCTGAGGAGTTTTTGAGAGAGTTCATCGAAGAATCATCCACGTTGACAGAGAGTGGTATTGTTATAGGCGGTAAATGTTATTCGTTTGAAATATCTGCGTTCATTTGTGACACACCAGCGAGATCGTTCATAAAATGTGTTAAAGGACATGGTGGGTTCTACGCGTGTGAACGGTGTGAAACGAAAGGAGTGTCCGTCAAGACTAAACGTAATAAAAAAAGCAAAAGGGTTTATCCTGAAATTAATAGTAAGAAGCGCACCAAAAAGTCTTTTCGTAAAAAAAGACAAGAAGATCATCATACCAAGGATCTCACATCTCCACTCTTGAAGTTACCTAATTTCAACCCTGTTAAAGCGGTGATTCTGGACTATATGCACCTCTTGTGCATCGGAGTTATGCTAGCTATGATGGAAAAATGGATTTCAAGAGGCTCGTCTATTCCCGCACAAAATCTGCGAGTCCTGAAACAGACATTGGACGAATTGACTCTGGATATACCGGTTGAATTCCAGCGGAAGACATTCGATATAGATAACACATCGAATTGGAAAGCAACGCAATATCGGTTCATATTGCTCTACTGTGGCGCGCTTGTTTTTAAAGATATTTTACCGGAAAATATGTATCGTCACTTTCTACTCCTATTCGTAGCGTGCCGCTTACTCTGTAGCCGTGAGAATGCAGTTCCTCAAGCCAATGTTGCCAGAAATTTGCTGATCAAATTTTTTGTCTTGATGCCTTCATTATATGGTGAAGGCTCACAAACAATGAATTTTCATAATTTGATTCATTTAGCCGACGATGTCAAACATCTAAACGCTTGCCTAAGTGACTTCTCGGCATTTCCTTTCGAAAATAGTATATGACTATTGAAAAAACTCATTCGAACACCAAATAGACCGCTGGCTCAAGTTGTAAATAGGTTAAATGAAAATAAATCAAATGAAAACCTACTGGTTCGTCGTCGTCCTGTAATAAGCAAGTGCATATTCACACAACGTTCTGATAGATCCATTAAGTGTCATGGAATGATCCTGAAAGATGTACAAAAAATAACCGTGAAAGATATGACACTAACCAGTTGCCATCCAAACAACATAATAGAACTTTCCAGTGGAAAAATATTTAGAATCTGTAAGATCATGGCGAAGGAAGCACCTACTGCACTGTGCGACGTATACTTTGAAGGATACCCATTCATTACTAAAGGGAATGCCTTTGACTCTCCATGTCCTTCCTCTAATATTGGAATTGTTGAAGTGGGCACATTAGGTACAACATTAAAAAAACTGGATGCGAGGGAACTCAAAAATAAATGTACATTGCTTACCATCAGGGAAAAAAAATATGCAGTAACAATTCTTCACGGATGATTATTTTTTTTTTCTCCTACGTTTCGAATTCAAACAATTTTGCACATTTTGTTATAATGAATATTGTTATGTGTAATTTCTTTTTATAATCTTTGTTATAATAAATAATATCTCTTTGTTATAATGAAAAAATGTTATGATTTCATAATTATTTGTGGTTAATCATTTTTAATAACCAAATCTAATGATAAGTGCAGCAGTACAACCTCGATTATCGGGGGTCGAATTATCCGTGGTTCCCGCTTGATTTACATTGAAGATTCGATTAACTGGAGTCCAGATAATCGAGGTTCTACTGTATGTGTGAATTTTAATTATTTGTTAGACGCGGAAAATAGACTGAAAAAGTCGGAAGTGATTTTATATGGGTAGGTTCTGCATGGGTCATAAATAAGTAATATCTATCATGATTAAGGAGTGGGATGCGGCTGCCTTATTTATTTTATAAATAAATAAATAAATGAACGAATAAAATGAATTTCTAATGGTGCTCATAGAAGTAAAAAAAAAAAAATTTCGATATTTTGCATATTTTTCAAAATAAATTAGAAATTTTTTTTTTTCCAATAAAAAGATCAATATACAAAAATTAATGAGGAAAAAAATTATTTTTTCCTCATTCTAACCTCGAAATCGCAACTTTGTTGCGCTTTCTCGGCTCTCATGAGGAAAAATTATGTTCGATACTCGTACGAAAAGGCTTTTTGACGAAACTCGTTACAGCACTCGCCTTCGGCTCGTGCCGTAATCCTCTCGTTTCGTCAAAAAAGCCTTTGCGTAATCGTGTCGAAATGTACTATTGTCCTGAAATCTCATAGAATATGACGAATGTGTGCGAAACGTTGGCTCTACGTTTGCGCGTCGTCTGCTTCCCGGCACGAGACTGAATCACTTCCGTTTGCCGCCAACTTCACCATTTCGTTTTCTGTGCATCGCATTTCATAAAGGAACTAATTTGATAATAGTAAAACTAATGAAAATTGACGAACTCAAGTTAGTTTTACATCATTTACGAGTCTCTCTTGCTATGCACTAAAGCCGCGCACAATAAGGCTGAATCGAACCGGAAATCATATTTTGATAGAATTGGTCGAACTGCTACTTTCGCCTCTCTGCGGCTAACTTCTGTTTGTTGCCAATTCTACGATTGTTCTTTTTCGTGTTCAGCGTCTATTGAGATCTAACGATTCAGATAGTGTGATAGAGTACTTACAATTTTCTGTGACCTCAAGCTCATCTCAACAGCAAAGCATATCTTCAACTAAATCTGCAATAATTAAGGTAAGCGAAACGCACTAAGCGAATAATAATTTACGGAAGTAATTATAAATCTAACCTCACAAACGTTTTATTATGAACGAACGTGTGGGTATGCACGTGGTCGAAATTTTTTAATATAACTTTCATTACGCATGTTCGGGATTTTGTAGTCATAAAAATCATTCGTCGATCACTGCTCTCATCATTCATTTACGCGTGGATCCGCTGATCATGTAATTACGCGTGGAATCAAACTGATTAACCCTGTGCGGTCGCACTGGGACGATTTCGTCTCAAGTGTATAATTTTGAATAATTTTTTTTCTCCTAAGACTTTACGCAGAAAAAATGTTGTGCAAAATAATTTAAAAAAACCCAGGCCCCCTAGAGTCTCATGACTATAGAGAAAAAAATGATTCATAATGATTTAAAAAATCCCAGTTCTTCATACACTGGCAAACTGAGTTTTTTAAACTTATTATTTTGCATAGCTTTCTGCATAGAGCCTTCGGACTCTACAGGCAACTAGGTTTTTTTAAAATTATTTTGAAAAATTTTAAAAAACCCAGACCTCCGTAGAGTCTCGAGATCAGTAAAATGTGGCCAAAAAAGTGGACTTCGCACTTTTTTGCCCGTTTTTTTACTTTTTTGCCCACATTTTACTTTTTTGCCCGCAAATTTACTTTTTGTCCAACCTGCACCTATAGTATGTCTTTTCGTGCATGTAAAGTTGGCGCAAAGTTGCCTATTCCCGCCTTCAATCGAATAAGTGGGCGCAAAATCCTGGCGGGCGCAAAGTGCACATGGTAAGCGGGCGCAAAAACGAACTTTCCACGCGCTTACCATACATACGTTGCTCCCTTCAGCATTTTGCGCCTGCTTATTCGTTTGCGGGCGAGAAAAAGACCACCTGTCACCAATTTCACATACACTCGAAGGCAAACTTTCGATGCAGGTTATGGACAAAAAGTATCGTGTGTATCATAGGCGGAGAGCGATTGATGCTCGGTGAGTTTCGGCTGAGCCTCAGCGACCCGAAGCACCCTCGGCTCGCCTCGGATGCTCGAAACTCGCCTTGCGTCAATCGCTCGCTTTCCGCCCTAGATACACAATATACTATTTTTGCCCGCAAAATTATATTTCTTCCCTCTGGTCAAAAACTGATCACTTTCCGCCCGCGTTGCAGGGATGGAATATCGTCATTTTATCATAGTCGGGTAAAAAGTATTATATGCCACATGGGAGGAGCCAATTTTCACCCTGGTAGCATAATGTACTATTTTACCTGACTGATAAAATGGTCATGTTCCATCGCTGCAGCGTGTGCGAAAAGGAATGAATTTTTGATCAGACGGAAGAAAAATGATTTTTTACCCGACTATGAAAAAATTAGCATATTCCATCCCTGCAACGCCGGCGGAAAGTGATCAATTTTTGGCCAGAGGGAAAAAATATAATTTTGCGGGCAAAAAAGTAAATTTGCGGGCAAATTTACTTTTTGGCCCGCAAAATCATTTTTCTTCCCTCTGATCAAAAATTCATTACTTTTCGCACGCGCTGCAGCGATGGAACATCACCATTTTATCAGTCGGGTAAAAAATATTATATGCCACAGGGGAGGAGCGGATTTTCACCTCGTGCTTGTGCCCTCGCACTCAGCGAAAATCACGCACTTTCCTCCCTAGTAGCATAATGTACTACTGCGGGTAAAAAAGTAAATTTGCAGGCAAAAAAGAAACATGCGGGTAAATTTACTTTTTTGCCCGCAAAATCATCATTCTTCCCTCTGATAAAAAATTGATTACTTTTTGCATGCGCTGCAGCGATGGAACATGACCATTTTATCAGTCAGGTAAAAAGTATTGTATGCCACATGGGAGAAGTCGATTTTCACCTTGTGCTCGTGCTGTCCTCGCTTCGCTCGGACAGCAAACCTCGCACTCGGCGAAAATCATGCACTTTCCTTCCTAGTAGCAAAATGTACTATTTTACCCAACTGATAAAATGACCATAATTCATCTCTAAAACGCGTGCAGGTAGTAATCAATTTTTGACCAGAGGGAAGAACAAAATGATCTTGCAGGCAAAAAGGTAAATTTGCGGGCAAAGTTTACTTTTCTGCCCGCATATTTATTTTTTGCCCGCATATTTACTTTTTTGCCTGCAAAATCATTTTTTCTTCCCTCGGGTTAAAAATGTATTACTTTCCGCACGCGTCGCAGGGATGGAATATGATCATTTTATCATAGCCGGGTAAAAATAAAATTTTTCTTCAGTCTTTACGGCAAACCCTTTTTTATCACTGAATATTTTTTTCTCCGTAAAGTCTAAAAACTTTATGCAGCAAAAAGTGACGTTAAATAATAAAAAATCAAAAAATATACGCGTGAAATATATGCAAAGTTTATGTTAAATATAAGAATATATGTTAAATGCATGTTGCATGGTGTGTCGAAAATAGACTTTTTTTTTTTCTTCGCTCCTACCACTCAAAACTTTAGGTTTTGACATTTAAGAGGTCCTCGTCAAGAAGGGCACTATAGCTTGAAGTTTAGCGGTTGCTCAATGAGGATTTAGGTTTCCCATCTAATTGACACGTAAAAAATATTGTTTTTCATTCAAAATGATGCCAGGTAACCAAAAAATTGGCGATGTTTGTGTTTCTTGGCTTATTTGAAAGCATGACTCATCTCCTAAACGATGACAGGTCGTTTTTCGACTTACCTTATTGCAATTTTTATTACGCCACTTTTCGACCACAATAGTCACTTTTTCAAGTTTACAAAGTCTCCAAGGTATCAATGAGTCGAAAATAAATTGCTACAAGTATTGATTGTTGATTCGAATATAAATAACCAATTCCAAAATTGGTAAAACATACAAAATTTCTCAAAATGAACATGTTATTTCGAATAAAATTGAATTCTGGATTTCCATATCTTTAATTTTATTCAAAAAACCATGTTTATTTTGAGAAATTTTGTATCTTTTACCAATTTTGGAATTGGTTATTTATATTCGAATCAACAATCAATACTTGTAGCAATTTATTTTCGACTCATTGATACCTTGGAGACTTTGTAAACTTAAAAAAGTGACTATTGTGGTCGAAAAGTGGCGTAAAAAAAATTGCAACGAGGTAAGTCAAAAAACGACCTGTCATCGTTTAGGAGATGAGTCATGCTTTCAAATAAGCCAAGAAACACAGACATCGCCAATTTTTTGGTTACCTGGCATCATTTTGAACGAAAAACAATATTTTTTACGTGTCAATTAGATGGGAAACCTAAATCCTCGTTGAGCGACCTCTAAACTTCAAGCTACAGCGGCCTCCTTGAACGAGGGCCTCTTTAATATCACAACCTAAATTTTGAGTGGTAAGAGCGAAGAAAAAAAAAGTCCATTTTCGACACACCCTAATACAGAAGTTTGAGTGCTAATGACAATCTATCTTGATAAACGAAGAACTATAATTCCATAAATTGAAATACTAGGAAGTAATTTTTAAGGCCAAATGTGTATTGTTAATAACCATATTTGTTTTCAAGAAGATGGAGTTTCTTAAAGCAGACACAACTCATGTATTTGTGCTGTTTGACGGTGAAAGTCGGAGACGCAAGGAACTAATCGACTTGGTTCCTTATTCGTGGCTGAGTTGTTTCGAGAAAGATATAATCTTCTGCAGCTACCCACCTGAAGAGGATTATAACCACGTCGATGAATGGGTTAAAAAAATGATTGATCCCGATCCGACTTGGGTCAAAATTCGCGTGACCATTCGAAAACAGGCTGGTAAGTTTATAAATTGTTTACATTAGCGTTATGAGTGTGGTGAAATAAATTTTGACAGGTATAATAATTAAAGTTGATTACATTTTATACAATAAACATCAAAGCGCGATCGTCTTACAATACTCAAATCATATTCGCTGTCGCCTACCGGAATAATTTATTTAATAGCTGCAATAGATATTACATGCTTGCCTCTCAACCTTCATTTTTATAGTCGGATACGAGCAGGGAATCCGGCGACTGGAACGTGCTTTCTCTCAATGCAACGTGGACAGCACGGATACCGAATCAAGGGCGGAATCAAATAATGATGACGTACAGCCTCTGGTATTCAGTGATTCAGAAATTCAGAATCAATTAGATGCTGAATCATTCTCGCTGAACAATAAAACATCAAGAAAGAAAGTTCCATCATCCTCTGACAGCAGGGATTCAGAAGCAGCGGGCTCGCTATCTAACCCATCCGGCTGCGTGAAGAAGCAGAATGTCTCAAATAATAAAAACGCATCGAACATCCAAGCTAAAGGTCCTGCTCAATGTTCTGACGAAGGTAAATTATATGTTATTAATTTGAATATCAGGAAAAGTTATAGCTCTCAAGGTCAATTCCATCAATTTTCTCCTAAGTAAAATCGCATCTCAAATACATTTAAATATCTATCAATATCGAATAATTCATATAAGTCGCGCTCCATGTCAACTCAGCTACCCCGTTTTCTTTGCCTCGAAAAAATAATTCAGTATGGGCATGTCGAAGGACAATATATCCATGACATTTCACCAAAATTTCATCCCCTACTATTGTTGGTTCTCGAGATAATGATTAATGAATTCTGAATTTTGTAAAAATCATAACTTCGTAATTTAAAAAAAAATTATTTTTTTTCTCTTTAAAAAAAATATATATATATATATTCCGTCATCGAAGAAAAGTTCATTGGACAGTTTTCGGAGTAATTATTCGATTTTTTTTTCTACGAAAGGGCCACCCGGAATTCCACTCACAATTTTTTCTCCTGATAGAGGGGGACAATGCGTAACTCCACAGATTTTTTTTTTAATGGAAGATGGCATCAGTGAAAAGGGAAATTTTTTTTTTTTTCAATTTTTTGTTTTTTTTTTCATCGTTTTCAATGGTCGTAACATTTTTATTTCAAAATTAATCTGCAATCGAACTTTTTCCATTCAACGGGTAGAGGGGGATGGTTTAAAATATTACAAATAAATTTTTTTTCTCGTCAGTAAAAAATTTCACCACTTAGAAAATGATTTGTAATGTTTTAAACCGTCCCCCTCTGCCCGGCGAATGAAAAAAGTTCGACTGCAGATGAATTTCGAAATAAAAATAATATATGACCATTGGAAAAAATTAAAAAAAAAACAGATCATTGACAAAAAACAGCTTTTCCCTCTTCACTGATGCCCTCTTCCATCTTAAAAAATCGTATGGAGTTTCGTATTGCCCCTCTCTATCAGAAAAAAAAAATTGCGAGTGGAATTCCGGGTGGCCTTTTCGTAGAAAAAAAAATCGAAAAATTACCCCGAAAAATGTCTAATGAGCTTCCTTCGATGCCGCCATATTTTTTTCGAAAAGGGGAAAAAAAATAAAAAATATTTTTTTCTGAATCGTTTAAATTTGATCAACAGTTACAAAGTTACGATTTTTACGAAATCGAGAATTCATTCAAATCATTATCTCGAGAACCAATAATACTGGGGGGATGAAAATTTGGTGAAATGTCATGGATACATTGTCCTTCGAAATGCTCATACTGAATAATTTTTTCGAGACAAAAAAAATGGGGTGGCTGAGTTGACATGGAGCACGACATAATTCATATAATTCGTGTAGAGTAATTCTTTCCTGCAATAATAAAATATGATTTTTTTGGGTATCCCAGTCTGAGAAATTAATATAACGAAGTACAAATCTATTTTCATACCTAAATTCACTTGTGAATCATTTTATATTATTAAGGATTCGAAGCAATTTTACGTAAATGCTTGGAAGAGATGGAACAGCGGTTTTTGAAAAAAGTGGGGGCACTAAAGCGAAGTATCTTATACGATCTGAAACTGAAGCTTGATGAAATGAAAGCGACGGTGACATTTAACCATCCAGTGGAAAGCCGAAATATCACGAGGAATCGGGAATTACTAGGATTCCAGCTCCCTATCACAGCCTTGGCGGATTTTCTTTCTCTTAATGAAGAACTGAAAAACGAAGAAAAGAATACTGCACTGGTAAATTTCATGTCTGTGATCGTCTCTTCTTACCCTCAGAAAAAACTATTCTTTAGTGTAGAATGAAATGAAAATTTTTGAGTCAAGGCCAAAATAATTTTCGTTATTCTCAATTCAATATTATACTTGAATCAAAAATAATTTATACTCAAGGTAGTACGAGCACAACTGTGGGCGGAGAATAAGCAAAACGTGGGCGCGGGTGAGCGCGGTGAGCATTTAGGGTGATGTGACCGGGAAAAATGTCAGAAGTCAAATTTGAAACCTAAAATTTTCCTCTCATTCCGTTTCCCGTGTCAAAAATATGGGTTCTCTGTGGAAGAAAAACGACTTGACCTTGTGGGTTATAGTCAAAGTTAGAACCATATTCGAACGTAAAATTTTCTGTTTTTTTTTTCATTTCCGGTCTCAAAAATGTGAGTTCCCATTTGAAAAAATCAACTTGACCTTGAAGATAACGGTCAAAGTCAAAATCAAGGTGACGATTATTTGACCCCCTGAAACCTTGAAGCTTTTGTCCGAAACTTTTTCCGAAGTAACGCACTCGGAAGAAGTTATCACGTTGTCTCAAGAAAAATGACTCACCCCACCTAAGCCATGACCCTGACCATTTTAGATTATTCTGATTTTTTTTCTGATTAACCTCAACCTAAAAAAAAAAAAATATTTGAAATTTTTTTCAAATTTTTTTTTTGTAAACCATTCAAAATATCTCAGAAATGCCATTTTATTTAAATTGCTGGATGAATTCACTGATCAAAAAAAATTGCTTTCTAAATTTTTTTTTATTTTTCTAAATTTTTTTTTCCTCGTTCATGTGAAATAGATTTCAAAAACAGTTACGACTATTATTATTTATTTATGAGAGTTTTTGAGAAAAAAGGAAAAAAAATCTCATCTTGCGTCAAAATTATAAACATTTATTCTTTACATTCCTTTGAAAAAAACATCGAAAAAAACAAGAGTTCCACTCCCATTTTGGTCTGAAAATTTTCATTTGAGATCAGTGAATTCACCCAATGAAAAAAAATTACGTTTTTGAGATAATTTGAATGGTGTGTAAAGAAAAAAATTTTTTTAAATAATTCAATTTTTGTTTGTTTTTTTTTAGTAAGGTTAATCAGAATAAAAATCAGAAGAATCTAAAATGGTCAGGATCATGGCCTAGGTGAATCTGTTTGGAATCACCCATATGTATTTTGTTAACTAGGTAAAAAAAAATTGAAAAAAATTCGGAAAAAGTTATTTTTAAATTGAATAAAATTCGAAAGAATTATTTCGACATTTTTGAAAGCAATGGGGTGTTCTTTATCTATGAAATTTAAGTAATTTTTTTCAGATTTATACGATTATGGTCCTAATTTTTCAGTTGAAAAAAATCATGTTAGAAGGGTTGGAGAATTTTTTTTTTTAATTCAATTTTTCTTTATAGAGCTAGGATAACCACCTTAAAACTCACGGATTCAATCCGAATTTTGGACTTTTACTGTCGAAGAATCTTCAAATAAATATTCAATTTCGTTTCGACATTTTTTAGAAATCACTCATGGAAATTCTCGCAGCTGGTGCAGGCAGCGTATCCGATGACATCGGGAAAATATTTTCTGCTACAGTACACAAAGATGTGCAACTCCTATATTCTGCTGTTGGTAGAAAAATCAAAGGTGCTGGGAAAAGAAATTTCAGCGAAACAGCATTTTATAAAGTGCTTCAAGGTAATTATGAACATGCTGGTATTGGCTTCTCAGAGGTCAAAAATAGTTCAATCAATCAATGGAATTTTATTTGTACAACTTTTTAAAAGTTTTTTACAAATCTTATAATTTCTTCCGATCTCGTCTACATTCCATTTTTCACTCGTTTTGTTCCTCCCGTATTCTTAACTCTCTCTCTTATTCACGTTACATTTTCTTCTCTCATTCCTGCATTTCCCATTCTTCATCCACATTATTCTCCCACTGCTCCTTCCATTGCCTCCATTCTATCCCTGTTTCGCATTATATTCCCGTCCTTCCATTCCAATCTTCCACATTCTTTTCATCCACTCGTTCCTCTCACACTCTTGCATTTCTCTTATTTTACTTGTTACATTTCCGCTGCCTATCCATTACATTCCACCTTCAATTTCCGGCAATACTTTCCGATATTTCACGCTCTCCTTTCTTCTCATATTTATTCACATTCTCCATCCGCTCCTTCTTTTTTTTTTTACATTTCCTCCTTTTCTTCTCTTTTTCATTTGTTCACGAAAGGGCGTGAACCCGAAACATGACCAGCCCTGGCCACGAGCCAGGCCCACATGTCACGCGTTACGAGCCTGAGCAAGCGAGAGCAGCTCACCAGGCGCCACTCTCGGGAGAACCGAGAACTTACAGCAAGCCCGCTCAACTCCTTTCTCACAAACGAAGCGTGCCCGGAACGGAATTATAAGAGCGACGAAAGCTCTCAGCAGGCAGACTCGTCTCACTCGTCACTCTGACAACGACATTGTCTCCTACTCGATATCTCGAGTAGTATTTTTCACGCTGGCGAAAGCTAGCACATCAAAGGGAAATCCCTCCAGGGTATCCACTCCGTGGACACTACACGTGGCTGAGCTTCCTCCAATACGGAGGACACGCCCACCTCGAACCACACTCTCGCTGTGGGACGTCCGAAGAGCGCGACTAACGTCACCATCGTACTCCAGCACTCTACCAGTGGTCATCTCTCCCATGCTGAGATCTCCGCTCAGCCACGCCTCCATCGCAACTCAAACCGCAGCTGGAAAGGCGACCATCGGCACCCAGACTACATCTTCCGACAGCGAGTGGGAACACCCACAAGCATCGATCGGGATCGAGCAACCGCCTCCGACTCCTCCTACGACACCTGGACGCAGCTACACGCCACCGCCAGTTTCACTTAGCACGCGGAGCTTCACTCCGCCTTTACCGACGAAAAATCGCTTGAATTGGACAAAGTCCATACCCACAATCTCGTGGACAGAAAAGACCGCCTAAATCAGGCTTTGTACATATAGATTTAAGATTTCACAATAAATGAAATTTGATATACAGATATTCTGGATTGCTTCGACTACATCTTTGCGTTCTCCCACTCCTTGCGGCTCCATCGATTCTGCTAGCTACAGCTAGCCACATCATTCCTTTTGCGCATACTTGACATTCCCTATACCTATACTACTCTCGCTTTATAACTCCCGCCTTTCAATAAATAACTTATTTTTGTCTCAACCTACCTCAAAAATTCCTCCTCCCTCTCTTAAATCCTTCTCCTCTTCCCCGTTACAGCCACACTTTTTATCTTTTATCTTTACGAATTTTTCTTCTTTTCTGTTTCTTTTCTTCTTTCGCTATTCTACTTCTTCCTTTTCCTTTTCCCATTTCTCATCCCATTCATTCCATTTCCAGCACTCCCCATTCACCCAAATTCTTCTATTTTCCACCCGCACTTTTTTATTCCTTTTTATTCCTTTCTTATGCCCTTTTGAATTTACATTTACATTTCCGACCTTTCTTTCGTACTTCACATCCAACTTATATTACATTTATACCATCTTTCTCGTTCCCTCTACCTCCACGTTTTCTCACGCGGCTTGTTAATCTTTGCCGTATCCTTTTTATCTATCCGTCGCATCTCTTTTACCTTGTTCCATTTTTTCCTTTTTCCTTTTTCCTATCACGTCCTTTCCGCTTTTTTTTGATGCCCATACTTAAGCGTTTATTTCCATTGCTATTCCGTTCCTCAAATTTACCCTCGCCTCTTCTTCTTTTTACCCTCTGTTTTTCCATCTTCCCATTTACTATGATTTCTTAAGCCCTTTTTTGCCCGTACTTTTCTTCAGTTTCTTCACTCAGTTCCTTTTTCCACTTAGTTCAATTTTTCCACTTAGTTCCATTTTTTCCACTTAGTTCCATTTTTCCACTCTTTCCACTTAGTTCCATTTTTCCACTTAGTTCTACTTTTCCACTTAGATCCATTTTTCCGCTTTGTTCCATTTTCCACTTGTTATAAACGGAACAAGTGGACGAGAGAAAATCGCGCGTGGCCTCGTGCAAAGGAGGACCACGAAAAAACCGGGGCTTCGCAGCTCCTCGGTGGGTTGGCTTTAATGACTTCGCAGCCACGTGCCGAGTCGAGACTTCGCAGTCTCCCGCGTGTTTTGTTTGTAGGCGAGGATCTCGATGATAAACCTGTCCTTATTGATAAAGCTGCTCGATGTCGATGGATCGTCGAGGAAGAGTGACGATGAAACCAGAGTCGTATATTTGTTGAATAGAGTCGTATATTTGTGAACCGAGTCGTTTATATATTTGTGAACAGAGTCGTTTATATATTCCTTAATTATTGATAATTAATCGTACTTTCCAGCAACGATATTTCAAACTCTCGAGAAGCGAGAGAGACAAGTTAAGAAATAGAATTCTAGTATGATATGTGGGATGTGAACAGAGTTGTAGTCGATCTGAAAAGATCGGTTTGTTTGAGGGGAAGCTTCCGTACTTGACAGCAACGGGAGCCCGGGAGAATCCATCGAATATGCGTGAATCGCCCTGCCTTATAGACTAGCGCGTACCATGGAGAGAGGCTCGGGATAAAAAATCTACTGGCGCATGAGCCAGAGTCTCATCGGTGCAGCGCGAACGAAACGGCGTCCGGACGGCGCAGCGAGAGCGAGAGAGAAAGACTCATCCCAACCGGCGCACCAATCAGACGCCGTCCAACCGGCGCACCAATGGGAAGAGCCCTAGTCAGGCGCTTCGCGAGTGGCTTATCTTTATGTTTTTCTTATGAGATTGAAATATTAAATATATATATGCGTATAACACACTTTCTCCTTTCTCATCCTTTCCACATTTATTTTTACCCAAACCACTTAAATTTGCTCCCATCCCTCTTTTCGCATTCTTGCTTCCTTTTACGTCCTTTTCACAATTCTTTTTTGCCCAACCCAACTATATTCTTTCTTATCACTCTCTCATACTTTCCCACCCCTCTTTTCGCGTATCATTTTCTCCAGTCTGCCTTCTGTCTCTACCCAATATCGCCATATTCCCACATATTCCGTTCGCGCACATCTTCCTCTGCCTGCTGTTCTCGTTGTTCCCGGTCGCCTTCTTGCTTCTTTCTTCTTTCTTCTTCGTTCCTTAGTTTCATCTTGTTCCTCTATCATCATTTCCTGCCCCGCACCGCACCTGCGCCGCCTCGCTTATCGTCGCCGCCATATTCTTACGATGTCCTCGCTTCCTCTCGTTCTCTTATATTTTCCTTCCCAGTCTTCCTCGTTGCTTAATTTCCTCCTATCCACCTTCCTCCCGCTGTCCTCGATGTACTCTCTCTTCCTTTTCCATTCCACCATCTCTTATTCCCACTCCGTCTATGCCAACGGCTCTGACGTTTCTCTGCCCCCCCCCCCCCCCCCCGCTTATTCCTTCTCTTTTCCATCACCATTTTTATTTTAGTTCCTTCCCAACCGAACTGAGCGGACTCGTGCGCACTCTCACTCGCACCACGACTTTGATTCGCCGCTCGTTCTTTTCGATGTATTTTTTCTTTTTAATAACTGGTGAAAGATAATGATATAATATATGCCGTATGTACCCGTCACTATTGCACCGAAGACCGGGCTCTCAAAAAGGCACTCGTCACAATTGCGTCCTAGATCGAGCTTTCAATATTTCCTCTGCCCGTTTTCCTCAGGTCAAAAATAGTTATATCTATTGAATAAAAATAAAAATTATTTCAGATGTTCTGCTCCAAAAACACGCCAGCATTTCTGCTCAGTTTGTGGTTTCGAAGCTTAGCAGATATTTGTCAGGAGCAACGGATCGGGATAAAGGAAGACAGAATCGTGGAAGAGCGGCAGAGGATATACCAGAGACAACAGGAGCGGATGCTCTAGAAGTTGATTGAGAGAATCAACTGCTGTCAGGCTCTCTTTAAGGGTCTCTCTCTCTTAAGGCTCTCTTTATTTCAGTATTTTAGAATCGCTAATATAAGAACAAAAAAACCAAAATTTTTTTTTTAAACGTCATAATCGTACTATTACATATCAAATTATATCTTAAGATAATAATATCATTAGTTACGTGCCTGGAGCAAATCTGTACGAGAAGTGTGCAATAAAAAAACACAACTCATACACCTTGCATCATTAGTCTCTGTAGTCCCCACTACTGTTGGCCAATACAGGTACAGTACTGCTGGCCAATGCTGGGTTGGTATTATCATTCCGGAGAAAAGCCAGCACTGGCCCATTGTCGGTGTCCAGTACTTCGCCAGCTCTGGCAGTCGCGGCACAGGTACTGGCCTATTGCAGGCGCCAATGCAGGCACAGTACTGTTCGCCAATACTGGGTCGATATTATCATTCCGGAGAAAAGCCAGCACTGGCTCATTGTCAGCGCCCAGTACTTCGCCAGCTCCGGTAGTCGCGGCACGGTCACTGGCCCATTGCAGGCGCCAATGCAGGCACGGTACTGTTGGCCAATGCAGGCACAGTAATGTTGGTCAATGCAGGCACAGAACTGTTCGCCAATGCTGGGTCGGTATTATCATTCCGGAGAAAAGCCAGCACTGGCCCATTGTCAGCGTCCAGTACTTCGCCAGCTCTAGCAGTCACGGCACGGGTACTGGCCCATTGCAGGCACGGTACTGTTGGCCAATGCAGGCACAGTATTGTTGGCCAATGCAGGCACGGTACTGTTGGCCAATGCAGGCCCAGTACTGTTGGCCAATGCTGGGTCGGTATTATCATTCCAGAGAAAAGCCAGCACTCTCCCATTGTCGGCGTCCAGTACTTTGCCAGCTCTGGCAGTCGCGGCACGGGTACTGGCCCATTACTGGCCCAGTATTCAGACCCTACTTGGGTGAACAGGTGAACATGCGATCACGCGAATACAGACAAACACGTGAATACGCAAGAACACGTAAACATGCAAACACGCGAATACGCACGAACACGTGAACACGTGAATACACATGAACACGCGAATACACACGAGCACGCGAACACGCAAACATGCGAACACGCGAATACGCACAGACACGCGAGTACGTACGAACACGCGAATACACACGAACACGCGAATACACACGAACACGCGAACCTGTGAATACGCACAAACATGCAAACATGCGAATACAGACGAACACGCGAATACACACGAAAACGCGAACAAGCGAATACACATGCACACGCTAATACACACGAACATGCAAACACGCGAATACACACAAACGCACGAACGCACGAACACGCAAACATGCGAACACGCAAATACGCACAAACACGCAAATACAAACGGACACACGAATACGCCTGAACACGCAAACATGTGAACACGCGAATACGCAGGAACACGCGAATACACCCGAACACGCTAACATGTGAACACGCGAACACACGAACACGTGAACATGCGAAAAGGCCAATACACAAGAACATGCGAACACGAACACGTGAATACACACAAATACGCAAAAACACGAACACGCGAATACGCACGAACACGCGAATACGCATGGACACGCGAACATGCGAACACGCGAATACACACAAACGCACGAACGCACTAACACGCAAACATGCGAACACGCGCATACGCACAAACACGCGAATATACACGGAAACGTGAATACGCCCAAACACACAAACATGCGAACACGCGAATACGCACGAACACGCGAATACACACGAACACGTGAACATGTGAACACGCGAACACACGAATACACACAAACATGCGAAAACACGAACACGCGAATAGGCACGAACACGCGAACATGCGAACACGCGAATACACATAAACACGTGAAAACGCACGAACACGCGAACATGCAAACACGCGAATACTCACGGACACGCGAATACGCGAATACACATGAACACGCAAATACGCATGAACACGCGAATATGCGAACATGCGAATACACACGAACACGCGAACACGCGAATACACACGAACATGCGAATACACACAACAGCACGAACGCACGAACATGCAAACATGCGAATACACACAACCGCACGAACGCACGAACATGCAAACATGCAAACACGCGAACACAAACGGACACACGAATACGCCCAAACACGCAAACATGCGAACACGCGCATACGTGAATACACACGAACACGTGGACACACGAATGCGTGAACATGCGAACATGCAAACAGGCCAATACACATGAACATGCGAACACGAACACGCGAATACACACAAACACGCAAAAACACGAACACGCGAATAGGCACGAACACGCAAACATGCGAACACGTGAATACACGCAAACATGCGAACACGCGCATACGCACAAACACGTGAATACACATGGAAACGCGAATACGCCCAAACACACAAACATGCGAACATGCGAATACGCACGAACACGCGAATACACACGAACACGCGAACATGGGAGCACGCGAACACACGAACACTTTAAAATGTGACTGGCCAATCAACATGAACATGCGAACACGAACACACGAATACACACAAACACGCGAAAACAAGAACACGTGAATAGGCACGAACACGCGAACATGCGAACACACGAATACACATAAACACGTGAATACTCACGAACATGCGAACACGTGAATACACATGAAGACGCAAATACCCATGAACACGTGAACATGCGATCATGCGAATATACTCGAACACGTGAATGCACACGAACGCACCCACACGCAAACATGCAAGCACGCGAAAACGCACAAACACGCGAATACATACGAACACGCGAACATGTGAACACGCGAACACACGAACACGCAAACATGCGAACAGGCCAATACACATGAACATGCGAACACGCGAATACACACAAACGCACGAACGCACCAACACGCAAACATCCGAACACGCGTGTTACGTCCTGACCCTCGATTTTTCTCACCTCGGCCAAGAAAAGCGCGGCTTTCCCTTTAACACGTTATTCGAGATAAAATCGGAATTGGCCAGGTTATTGCCCTGTTTTGAGCCTAAGTAGTGTTACAAGGACAGTTCTAACCCAAGATCCCTACTACCGACATTTACCGACATTTTTAGCTCAGACACGAACCACTTAGCCGAGACACAAACCCGGTGCGGGGGGAGGGGGGTATCTCGATGAGCCGGAATGCATTTAGCCCATACACCGGGGGGGGGGGGGGTTATCTCTAATAACCGGAGTGCACCTAATCTTCTGCAGTTCGGGGGGGGGGGGGGGGGGGCTTTTTTTGAGGGTGGCATTAGAATGCTGCTATCTCTAACAAGTAAATAGCGGACTAGAGCGTTAGATTTTTTAGCCGCCCACGACGCTACTCTCTGCAGGGCTGCCCTTGTAAATTTGGGAGAGGGGGATATGCTTGTCGAGACACGTTAATCTCAGTGTAGCATTTTCGCCGTACCTTTTAAGATAGCATTGGAATGTTGTCATTCTATCGACAGAGTGCACTTTACGTAATCCTTACAATGGCATTGGAATGTTGCCTAGCAGTTAGACTGCTGCGTCTAGTCTTCTGTCACGCCCTCATTGCTCATCATAAATAATTTCTGGTCGCGTACTAGGTGTTCGACCGCAGTCTGGAAAAGGCCGAACATGAGGTCATAAAATCTTAAAGGCGCCTATGATATTGTCTCGCTGGTCCTCGGCACCTGAAGGAAAAGCATCGAAATGCCCCTAACAGGTATTCTACTGACCGCATTTATATAAACGTTTCCCTATCACTGACTGGTGCGTGAGCAGATGTAGTGCAGGGTGCTGTGGCAGATTTTTTTTCAAACCGCGATGAAATTAGGATGAAG
This sequence comes from Rhorus exstirpatorius, assembly GCA_963564615.1. NCBI lineage: Eukaryota > Metazoa > Arthropoda > Insecta > Hymenoptera > Ichneumonidae > Rhorus > Rhorus exstirpatorius. The sequence goes on along the minus strand of OY751319.1, from coordinate 5,432,553 downwards.
AGGAGATTGAAAATATGGAAAAGCACGTTCGATTCGATACTCGAGCTCAAATTCATGTGATGTATGCATGGGATTATGCGTACGGAGCCGCTCGCCGAGGCCGGTGGGAAGAAGTTAAACGTGATCGTGAGCGATTTAGATTAAGAATTGAAAAATGCGGCAAACTGATTGAATCTGTATTTACGGTATACTCATATGCGCCATCGACGTGTTTCGACCTGTTTCGAGCCCTCCCATTACCTTCGAGAGCGGATGATGCCATATCGCATGTCTGAACACGCTTGAGCCTGCACAGTGGTGGATATACGTGCAAAGTGCCGACTATGACGCCAGATATTTTGACAAGCCGTCGGAAAATGAGGCTTCAACGTTCATGGAATGCCGCTATGACACGCTCAGTCACTTTCTTGCTATCAGCATGGATGGAGAAAGAAAAGCGTTCATGTATCCCTAACGGAATATTCTTCTGACCGCCGCAACGCTACTCTCCGGAACCCTATGTTTAATCTTTGTCGTCCTCGACCCGAGCTCGTGCGACTGATATACCTGCCGTGGGAAGTACAACAGCGTAGAATTCAAACGCATCTGACGCCATCAAACCATCAATCCATCGCGCCTACTATGGGCTCGTGACTCTACGCGAACGATGGTGGCAATGAAAAAAGTGTTTGAATCCATAAGTGTACATTGTTGAATAAGTAAAAAACATTATATGTAGTTGACTTGTGGCGGGAAATGTATGAGTGGGATTGAAACCGAATATGTAAAACAATTTCCTATGGTTTATTTCATTACAAAAAAAACACACATATATTTTTCGATAAAATGTTTTTATTTATTTCAAAATCCTGCGTTTACACAATGCCTGATGTACCAGCTCTTTAAAGATTTCACGTTTGCGTTGGCACAATTATATTTTGGCCATGGGGATGATGAGAACATCCTCTGTTGTTTGAAGAGCCAATAACATCGGTACAGAAGAACACAATGGGATACCAAAACCATGTGTCCCACAGTATCGGTTATTATCTGCGCTGTAGTTATGACGATGCACTTTCCGAGTACAAATCATACCGTGGCAAAGACTGTATCCAGTGGTTTATGGTGGAGTTGAAAACCCCATCAAAATCGCTGCATTCACGTCTAACACATATCACATCGATGGAGATCCTGAACACGGTACAAAATCATCAATTCACGACGTCTACAACCTGCCACATTTGCGAGAAAGAATTTCTTTCAAGTGATCTAAAGGTTCGAGACCACTGTCATTTTACGGGTCGTTATCGCGCTGCTGCACACCAAGATTGCAATTAAAATTTTAAGAACTCTCATGTAGTTCCCGTTGTATTCCACAATTTATCCGGATATGATTCTCTTTTTTTAATAAGGTCATTAGCGACTGCATTCGAGGGCTCTTTATATATTTTACCTATAAACAAGGAAAAGTATATTTCATTCTCGAAAAGTGTCAAGGGAACAGTTGTAAACTACAGATTGATCGATTCATTCCGATTTATTCCGAGTAGCATCGACAAATTGGCCTCATATTTAAACAGCAATCACAAAATAATTACACGCGCAAATTGTAATAGCGAGGCTGAATGCAAGCTATTGACACGAAAAGGTGTTTTCCCGTATGAGTATGTCAATAGTTGGGATATCCTTGATGAGACCGAATTGCCCTCGAAAAAAGATTTTTTTTCCAAGCTTAATAATACGGAGATTTCCGATAGCGAATATGCGCACGCGTCTAATGTTTGGAAAACATTAAAGACAAAAACTTTGGGTGAACATTCGGATTTATATTTAAAAACAGACGTTCTCCTTTTAGCTGACATTTTCGAAAATTTCGGACGAAATTGCTTAAATACGTACAATTTAGATCCTCCCCATTACTACACAGCCCCCGGTCTTTCATTCGATGCAATGCTCAAGTGCACGCAAATTGAACTCGAACTCCTCACTGACGTGAATATATTACTTTTTATTGAAAAAGGCATCTGAGGTGGAGTCGCGCAATGTTCCAACAGGTATGCGAAAGCAAACAATCGATTTATGCAAACCAATTTTGATCCAAACACCGCCGAGTCATATCTGATGTACTATGATGTCAATAACTTGTACGGTGCAGCTATGAGCGAGTCACTACCATGCAGCTCATTTGAATGGGAAGAAAATTTTACCGAAAATATTGAAAATATTCCCGAAAACTCGCCGATCGGATATATACTCGAGGTCGACTTGCAGTATCCCAATGAGCTCCACAAATCTCACAAAGACTTACCGCTATGCCCAGAACACTATCAAGCCCCACAATCTAAAAATTCAAAATTGATGACGACATTGCTCCCAAAGGAAAAATACATTATTCACTATCGCAATTTACAAGAGTCTTTGAGATTGGTTCTAAAATTAACAAAAATTCATCGCGTGCTAAAATTCAAACAATCTCCTTGGTTTAAAAAATACATTGATCTCAATACAAATTTGAGAAAGCAGTCCAATAATGATTTCGAGAAAAGTTTCTACAAATTAATGAATAATGCGGTGTTTGGGAAAACGATGGAAAATGTACGTAATCATCGGGAAGTAAAGCTCGTTACACGCTGGCATGGACGATATGGTGCAAGAGCTCTTATCGCTCGAGCTACCTTTCATAGCTGCACCATATTCGATGACGATATGGTTATAATAGAATTGACTAAAGCTAAAGTAAAATTCAACAAACCGATATATGTCGGATTTTAAATTCTTGACCTGTCTAAAATCTATTTATACCGTTTCCATTATGACTATATGAAGATTGCATTCGGCGAGCAGGCAAAATTATTGTACACAGATACGGATAGCCCAATCTACCACGTAACTACTCCAAATATCTACGAAACCATGAAACGTGGCATACACCAATTTGATACATCCGATTACCCAACAAATAATCCCTATGGAATGCCTCTTGCGAATAAAAAAGTGTTGGGTCTTATGAAAGATGAAAATAATGGTAAAATTATGACCGAGTTTATAGGGCTTAGGGCAAAGTTATACTCGTATAAAGTACAAGGTTGAAAATAAACGTGCAAAGGGCGTCAGAGGAGCGACATTGAAAACCATCACGTTCGATGACTACAAAGAGTGCCTACTTCACTGCAAAACCCTCATTAGGACCCAGCAAATGATACGCAGCTCAAAACACGTTGTCGAGATGGTTAGGCAAAATAAAATAGCATTAAGCTGGAATGACGACAAAAGAGTTCTCTCCGATGATACGACCGATACTTTACCTTGGGGTTATGAGCACAATACGAAAGAATGTTTGTAGCTTAAAGTAAATAGAAAATGAAATAAACGGATGGAGGAAAACTGTGAATGGTATGAAAACTGTGAATAAATTGTATATGAATTAATAAAATTGATGCGCTGGAGGAAAAAAATCGACAATCTTAAGTCCATTGTAAATTAATTTCCCTCTCTGCTCAAAAATCTTTTAGAACAGTATGAAAGAGAGAGGGGGAGTCTAGTATGCACCTGGGAAAAAGGAATAAATGAAAAAAGATGTATTGAAACCGAATTTTTCTCAATTAATATCCTATCCAACAAATAGTGCTGCGAGAGATGGGATTGAAATATTCAATAATGTTCATTTGTTAAAATATTTTATTAAGCATCAGATTTCCTTACCCAACTATTGTGGACGTTGTCGATTCCCGGTCATTTTACAAACATTTTATTTCCACGCTTCTAGCAGCATTCTAATGCCACCCTCAAAAGAAGCCCCCCCCCCCCCCCCCGAACTGCAGAAGATTAGGTGCACTCCGGTTGTTAGAGATAACCCCCCCCCCCCCGGTGTATGGGCTAAATGCATTCCGGCTCATCGAGATACCCCCCTCCCCCCGCACCGGGTTTGTGTCTCGGCTATGTGGTTCGTGTCTGAGCTAAAAATGTCGGTAAATGTCGGTAGTAGGGATCTTGGGTTAGAACTGTCCTTGTAACACTACTAGCCTAACCTTGCGGAAAATTGCTCAGGATGGGCAGAGAGTGCATAATTTGGTAACAATGGCAAATTAAAATAAAATCTCACGAACAAAACTCTTTAATTTTCGCGAGATACATCGGAAAAGATTAATAAATTGTACTTCGGCAAAATCAGACAAATAAACTCGTAATATAAAGGGACAAAAATTGTATGATCGCATTAAATAAATTCCGAATAAAACGGGAACTAAGCTGTCACTGACGCGGAAGAAAATAAACTACAGGGCCATCCTCAAGATAAGCCTCCTGGGGTTTATCCGCGCAAACTACAAGGACAAACGAAATTATCGCGAGTATTAAAATGACCGCTACTACAACGATAGCTATTTTTAGCTGAAAAAGGTCCATGGTCATTTGACAGGACAACTCACGCAAAGAAACAACACAGAATTTACTCAATCACGACTCGATTGAATTTAATCACTCAAAGAAATTCGGAATTACTTGAAAATGAATTTAACCACGGATAATGCATAAATTTATATTGGAAATGAATATAAAATGATAAACACAAAAAAAAACACTATTGATCCACTATTTTCCGGAACAATACATGAATGACTCCAATGAATTTAACTTGCACATATTTTTACTGAATTTACGAACATGAGAACTTCCTAGGAGAAAATAAATTCACACGAAAAATAATCCTACCATTGATTGAAATACGAACAGGTTTTTCAGAATGATTTACTCGGAACATTGAAATAATCGAATTGCACAAACAAAAATAAAAATAATTTTAAAGGACGAGAAATAAATTGGACAAAGAATTGAACTTAAACATGAGGAAGATAAAATTGGGAAAATAATTTTGATCAGACACTTTTCGCAAAACTGAAGTTAAATTGAGATGACTTTTCACAAAACTGAATTTAACACAACAATCTGAATTTCCATAAAACACAAAAATCTGAATCTCCATAAAACTGAATTTAACACAAAAATCTGAATCTCTATAAAACTGAATTTAACACAAAAATTTAAATTTCCATAAAACTGAATTTAACACCAAAAATCTGAATCTGAAACGACGAAAATAACGCGAAAAGGGAAAACAACGACGAAAATATTTCATAGCCCTTCAACGGTGAGTAACCCGGTAGTTTCGGTTACGGGACTCGAGCCGTCATGGGGTGTCGACCGGGGCCGGAGCCACCGCGCAACACGAACGAAGATATACTGACACATGCGAGAAAACATTTTGAGATACTTACTACTTCGATGATTATGGAAACAGAGCAAAGGTAAATCGACAGTGATGATTGACACAGACAATGGTAATAGCAGACGAAATGATGCACCGATGACAACGAGAGGCGAATACGATGACAAACAGATGGATGCAAATTGGAATAATCCGACGTAGCTGATAGTGGTATTTTGCGATTTACAAACGGTACTCCGGAGACAACAGGAAAATTCTAAAAATGAAAATGAGGCTAAACGAAATAATAATCGGACCCGACGGACAGCGATTTTGCGTAAGAGTTTCTCCGGATTTCTTTTTCTGACATACCGCGACTTCAAACTAAGATCTACTCTGGCCTCCGACTGCCAGCGATTCGTTACTTAAAATTTTCTTCCGACTCTGACGAACATACCGCGGGCTCATTACCCGGTCTTATATAGGGTCCTCTAGGATGGCTTAGTTTCGGCGGTGGGGAGGTACGCCTTTAGACGCCTTAGACGCTCCAGGCTCCTCCGCCGCCTCCACCTCGCATCCCCAATGATCTCCTAGAATCTATATAATTGAAAATTTATACTTATGATTAACACGAATTCATCCTTATGATATAATATTCACTCCTGCATTCCTTTATAATAATTATTTTATGATTACCTAATGATCAGAAAACGAATTTTCTCATACATACGCCGTCTTTTCATGAAGACGCTCACTCTGTCTCTCTCATACTTACATATTTCGTATTTACTTTCTCACTCACTCTATCCCTCGTTTTGGAGGTTCCACACAGCGGAAGAGTAAACCCCTCTTCTTCATTCTGGTCACTCTCTCCTTCTCATCCCTCCATGCTTGCATTTGAGTTCTCCTACGGGCCACGCGTTTACCCGTCATAGGCTCTCGATGTCACACACACATACATACACATCCATTCGTCTTTTCCCATGCGTACTCTCGTTCGGTGACAACTTCTCCTCTGTTTCTCTGTATCTTTCTCGCTCTGGATTTCGTTCGATCTTTCCTCTCATTCTATTCATTCCTATTTCTTTTTAATCATTTACCATGCGGAGGTTCGGATGCAATGATGTATGTCATGCTATTTCTTTTGGATTGGAATTAATTATTTCCAATAATTATACGAAAGAAAATTATTTTAGCGTATCCAAACTACTCAAAATTCTCATAATTATTAACCAGTTATTCAGATTCTACATTTGTTACAACAATTGAAAATTCTATCTATATACTCCGGATCTTGTGCAATTTTATGATTCCGGCTTTATCATTTCTCCTACTTGTCATTACAGGAAAGATCTATCTCATGCTCACGCAACTATCACAAAAACATTTGCTCATCAATCTCGTAATTATTATTTTAGGAAAAAGGATTCGTTCACAATTTTCATTTTCACATAAACCTTTATCCATGCATTACGAAATCTCCTGAAATGTTTGAATTTGGTCATTTTTAATTAAAAGAAAAACGACACCGGGGCTTTGGTCTGGTGGCTAGCGTGCTGGCCTCTTAGCCAGAGCCTCGGGAGGTCCCGGGTTCGATTCCCGGTGTCGTAATCTTGTCAGGAGAAAATAAAATATGGGCGTGACTAGCTCCAGATATATGTATGGGGCATACACAAGTACATTTACTGGTGTGTGTCACGTATATATAGCTGTAGTCCATGTTTACGTTCTCCTGTCAAGATGTGACGTAGCTCCGACGCCGTGAGGCGAGCACGGGACCGACTGTAGTGGCCCAGGTTTTCCGCAGTTTCCCGGGGCCCATGATACGTGCTAATACGCGTGCCATGGTGAATGCGCTACAGTATAGGAAGTCGGCTGCGGCCGCACGGGCCCTGGGTGTCTGGTTACTGACCCGGACCAGATACCCAGGGTGGAGGTGGATATGAGGGAAGGACGGAAAGGGAGGTGAGGGAAGGAGCGCCGGCTTGAAAACCCCGAAAGGGAAAGAGGGCGTGAGGACATAAATTTAAAAAAAAAAAAAAAAAAAAAAAAAATTAAAAGAAAAACGTTAATTAAATAATGCGCTTGCTACGCTTTTGGGGTCTTTGTTGGATTCGATGCCGAATTTTGGTATCGCCCCTCCTTCATAGGCGAGAGCTTGGATTCGTATGCCGATGGGACATATGCCTTCTGAATCCCAGGACTTGGGACAAAGTGCTGCTTGCTCTCTTTCTTTGGCTATAGACTCGGCGTTCTCTTCGTGCAGCATAAACATTCAGCGCTCATTAAATTGGAGTCCAATAACAGTCCAAGCATAAACAAAAGTCTGTTTAATTTTGGTCGTCGATGATTGGGTGCTTCGTCGAAATCTTTCTTCCATCGAGTCTCCTCGACTCGACCACTGCGTTAATTTATCGATCACGTGCAGAGCTCATGTAGACCGTTCATGAGAATTATCCGATGACTTTTTCCAGACGCCGTTCCCAAAAAGTCGTAACAAGGCTAAAACTTCCCATAATTTCGGAGCAAGAAAAAAGAAAAACAACAAAGATTCAAAGAAGAATTCTCTTCTCTTCGACCAATTCCGATTCATGGAAATCCCGACCTAGTTTAAAATAAAATTGAACATTTAAATGCAATAATCTATAATCTAACGTCACCTTAACCATCACCGATGACCTGACCCAGGTACCCATGCTCATTCTTGATTTTACATTTTTACATCCGTTCACTCACGTACTTTCGGGAATTTAGTTCATAAAGTCTTCATTCGGGGATAAGGAAAAAGAGGATCACCGGTCACTTAGCTTTAGATGAGGCATAAACGCTCTGTCTCTCCTGCTTTCCTTCTCACACACACCCAAAGAGACCGGCTGTGGTTCTCACGGAGGCAAAGACTTTGCACTCAGCCTGTATTAGTGTCCCATGCACATTGCTTTTCGTTGTGCACAAAGGCCCACCACTTCTGAGTAATCTGATGCCGTGGCCAAAGATTTCTTCATCATCGACGGATGTTTTTCTTCACGCCCGACGATGGACGTTTTGTTATACAGGGTGGCCCAAAATTAGATGCGGAAAATGATAGGGCTAATAAAGGGCGTCGAGCTGAGTAAATTGATCCCAATAACATGTGGTCTGCGAAGTCGCGTTCGCGAGATACGGCCGATTAAAAAATCCCGCTAACCGCTGGCATGTAGGCAACCGAGTACACAGGAATCATCGGTTCTGAGTCTTGTTGACAAGCGCGCGCGTACGCTGATGCGGAACATAACACTTTCAAATTTACGAATTGCTCGACTATGCATTCAAGTTGGAGGTCGAAACTTCGAGCATCTCTTGTAGCGATTCGTTTTCCTAATAAAATTAGATAAGGAAAAATTACGTTCGGAATTCTCAATGTTGAAAGCGTTATTCACTTCCATTACCCATCCTTGTCGTTGTGTTTGGCGAAAATTCAATGCCAAGAGTGTTTTCGTTTGAAATTCGTAAATTTGAAAGTGTTATGTTCCGCATCAGCGTACGCGCGCGCTTGTCAACAAGACTCAGAACCGATGATTCCTGTGTACTCGGTTGCCTACATGCCGGCGGTTAGCGGGTTTTTTTAATCGGCCGTATCTCGCGAACGCGACTTCGCAGACCACATGTTATTGGGATCAATTTACTCAGCTCGACGCCCTTTATTAGCCCTATCATTTTCCGCATCTAATTTTGGGCCACCCTGTATAGAGCTGCGATATCGACGGCGCCATGGCGGCACCTCTCGATAATTTATGCTCACTTGAGACCATATTCGTGTCGACGGCTTGATTTGAAGACAGCCCGAACTATCCGAGTTCTCCACAGAAAAAAAAAACGTTTCTCTCGTATGACCGGGTCCCTTATCTCGTATTGAATTTTATTGAGAATTACAAGATATAAGTAATCTTAAATCGATGCAAAAGTCCCGAATGTCGCGGGACGTAACACCTCCCCCCTTAAACGAGCGCCGCTTCGAAGAACGGCGATCGACCTCGGTAGAGGCCTTCGCAACTACCCCTGGGTCAGCTCATCACGGACCCTTGTGGACTGAAGAAAGAAAAAACAAAAAAAACAAACGAAAAAAAACTACCCAAATGATACGATAACCTAAATACAAAGATGACTCTCGTCGTACATGCCTTTCTTTGTCAGACGTTGATATACTGATGACGATTCTCTTGCAAATGCTCTATGCTCCCCGGTAGATGCTCAATTCCCCGATTGGCTACTGATGATGTGGCAACTTCTAACTGTTTTTTGTTGGTTGCGGCATTCGTCTCCTCATTCATTCTATAATTTTACTCATAACAATCATCAATCGTTGAATTTAGATTTTTAAAATATAACCATACGAATTCTGTGGAAACACTACATTTCGAGAACATGATCACAAGGAATTTAAACAACAGATGCATTGTTAAAAATAAAAATTTGGGAGTGTAATCAGGGTTATAAGAATTGAACAAAATCGAATTCAAACCGTTGGCTATAATACTTAAAATCCTAATCGAAAAACAAAACATTGAAATTATATTTAAGGATTTAATGAGAAAACATTAAGCTTATACCATAAAAGAATAAGAAAATAAGAGATAATATACAAACAGATATACAAATCTGCATGTTTCGTGAATGGGTACATCAAAATATATATGTATATAATATATATACAGTTTAGAAGAATGAAGAATATATATATATATATATGCATATGTATAGAAGAAAGAAGAAAACAAGAACGTGGATATTATTGAGAGGAAGGGAGAATAGTGGGAACCACCAATCATCGAGGGCGGATTCGGCTACCTTCACATATTCATTATCTAAAAAAATATGTGTTCGTACATGAGCAACGTGAAAGACATGTATGGAGTTTATATGAGAAGCCAGACGAAACCTGAAGAAACACTCTTTCCACCGAGCATTCGATTACGGATCAAAAATCATGAAATCTGATAAGCGGAATACCTGTGCCGACGACAACAACGAAAGGAATTAATTACTGAAATCACCGTTGGTTGCAAGAGTGCAGCACCTCACGGTCGCTAATTATCTACCTGCTCGTTTTATGCACCAACCACCTATATACAGGAGCAACTTAAATAAATCAACGCATGCAAATACCCTTCAATAAGTCGGATAAGAAGGCGGAAATGACAAACAAATTTAATTAAAAATAAATTCAAGCATGAACACTGAATTATGGGTCAAGTCAATAAAAATTTAGAAAAGAAAAAGCGACACTATAGCAAAGTAAGAAAAGTTATTTTGAAATAAATTTACAGCAATACAGAAAATTAAAAGTTATTAAATTTTATCAAATTTTTGAAATTATCATATTACATTATTTTTCTAGAATGCCTAGAGAATAAATCAGTATTAAAATTAATCAAAACCAAGATCTTTTGAGTAAATTTGGTTATTTTGGAACTAAAAATAATGTAAATCAGGAAAGAATCATCGTAGAACATTCATTCAAAAACGTAAAAAAGGGAAATCTTTAGCTGAAACACAATTAGTTAAAACTTTATTAATAAAGTATAAAATAAGTAATTAAACGAATGTTAATCAATTAAGTTAAATTGGCGATACCGCAAGTAGGGAGAACAGTCGCAAGGAAAGAGTAATTAGCATAAGAGGGAGAATGTATTTTGATTGGACGAAAGAAAAATTTTATTATCGAAGGCAAGATTATTTAAGGGCATGCGAGCCAAATGCGAAGACAGAAGGTCGACAAAAGTTCGGAGTAAAGAATCAGCGAAAGTACTGTCAAAATTACAAACACTTTATTATACTGAATTGCTGAACTAAAATTAAATAAAAGAAAAAAAAAAATTAAAATCAACTCTAATTATTTATCGTGAACCATCGACCTCGGAATTTTCTTGGGCTTCCTACGTTCTTTCGGAAAGAGTTTCAAGGATCCAGGATTATTCAAATTTAAATTTTGAAATCAACTCAACCAAAGTAAATAATTTTACTTCTTATTTGATTTTGTGAATTATCAACGTATTAACGGGCTATATAATTTTTGACGTATTTTATCATAAACAGTGTTTTTTTTTTAAATGAAAGTAAAAAGAAATCGTCAGTGTCAACGAAAAATAAAAACTTAAATTTATTTGGAATATGGTAATTTGCGCTCTTCGCCCTTTCCCGAGTATTTTTCTTAAAGATTAGACTCAAAACAGGGCACTAACTCGATTTAAACTTTTACTTCCAAATAACGTGTAAAGGAAGAGAATCTCTTCCTGACCGAGATAGAGTAAAATGTCAATCGGGACGTAACAATATAATGAAAACTGAGAAAATGAAAAAAATTCAAAATTACTTCTACGAATATTATCATAAAAAAAATTAAGATAACATTAAAATTACATCTATGAATATAATTTAAAAAAAATAGGAAAATGCGAAAATTTTTAAATTAAAACCATAAATATGATCAAAAATAGATAATAAGAAAATATGGAAATTAAATCTACGAATACAATCAAAAACGTGAAAATGAGAAAATATGAAACTTCAATCTACGGATATAATAAAAAAAATTGAAAAGAAAAACATAATAAGAAAATACTGAAATTAAATCTACGAATATAATAAAAAAACGTGATAATGAGAAAATATGAACTTCAGTCTACGAATATAATCATTAAAAAAAATAATAATAAAAAAAACATTGAATGTATAACACTAACAAAATAGAAAAATTCAAAATTACACTTAGGGTTATAAGCATAAGAAAAAAAATAATAAAAATAAAAACAAAATACAATGAAAAAAAAAATTAGGAGAATATTAGTATTGTATTTCGCGCCTCTTCCTCGAGATAAACAGTGTAGTACCCCTGTTCCACGCCAGTGATGCCACAAGTTTAAAGCAAAAAAATTTTTGCCTGCGCTCCGTCGTCATGACAACGCGTACTACGATATTTCTCATTCCTTCGTTTTGTGCCGGTGTAAACACAAGCTTTTTTGCACGATAGTGCAAATAATAGAATAAGTAATGTAATATTAGACGAAGAATCGACGATTTATCACGGAAGTGATATCAAGGGTAATCACGGAGATCGGGGGCCCTTACGTAGAGACCCCGAGAACAAATTGAACATAGAGGACACTCGCAGTAAGTACAACCTAGAAGAGTGTCAAATTAGTGTTTTTTAGATGAGCCAAAAAGAATTGGACGATTCTTGAGCGATAATCAGAAGATCCGTGACCGAATCTGCTCAACACATATGAATCCATGGCGGTTATGTGTTTCGTGCTTTCGGCTCTTACCAAAACGCACATTCGTGTCTATTGACACGGGATTCGAGCTGTAGCGTGGAATTGCATCTTCCTGCAGGGTGATATCCTGTGTCCTGTGCGTGATTCAATATGCTTTGTACATTCGGCTCTTACCGAAACGCACACCTGTGTCTAGAGACACGAGATTCGAGTTTTCAGCGTGAAATTGCATCAGGCCATAGTGTTATACTGTGTGGCTGAATATGCCTTGTGCATTCGGCTCTAACCGAATCGCACACTCGTGTCTATGTACACGGGATTCGATTTCCAACGTGGGATTGCATCAGCCCATAGTTATACTGTGTGGCTGAATATGCCTTGTGCATTCGGCTCTAACCGAATCGCACACTCGTGTCTATGTACACGAGATTCGAGTTCCAGCGTGGGATTGCTTCAGCCCATAGTTATACTGTGTGGCTGAATATGCCTTGTGCATTCGGCTCTAACCGAATCGCACACCCGTGTCTATGTACACGGGGTTCGAGTTCCAGCGTGGGATTGCGTCAGCCCATAGTTATACTGTGTGGCTTAATATGCTTGTGCATTCGGCTCTAACCGAATCGCACATCGTTGTCTGTAGACACGAAATCCGAACTCGACAACGCGGGATGGGAAAACGTAGTGCCAGCATAGGTTGAAACCGATGCGGGCAGTTCCTGTATGCTGAACGCTGGCATTACACGAGTGGTCGAGACCTTAATCTCTGCAAAATTAGGGTCTCTTATTGTTAGTTCTGTATAGAACGCCGTCTTTGCAAGACGTGTGGCCGCTGCGTACTCAAAGAGATGGTTGTCAAGGCGCTATGACGGAGAAAAGGTCAGTATTTTTCTCATTGGACCATCCCAGAGGCCTATATAAACAGATTACTGCCTCTGGCAGTGAATATTTCTTCACATAGGAATACCTATTGGTACTATTCGGCTATGTATTAGCCTTATGCTGATAAAGACAGCAAATGAACCATCTCAAAGGCCAAACAGGTTACTGCCTCTGGCAGCGAATATTCCTTCAAATAGGAATACCAATTGGTTCTATTCGGCTATGCATTAGCTACAGGCTGCTAAAGACAGCAAATGAACCATCTCAAAGGCCAAACGGATTACTGCCTCTGGCAGCGAATATTCCTCCAAATAGGAATACCAATTGGTTCTATTCGGTTATATATTTGGTAGTCACAGGCTGCTACAGACAGCGAATATTCTCAACGATCCGTCTCAATAGCCTATATAAACAGGTGTAAGCAGGTTACTGCCTCTGGCAGCGAAAGTTCCTTCAAATAGTAATACCGATTGGTTCTATTTGCCTATGTATCAGCCACAGGCTGTTGAAGACAGTAAATATTCTTTCATAAGGAGTTTCATACTGACTTGATCAGTCAGCAATTCTGCTCTTTAGCTAATATTCCTCCATAGGAAAGGAAAACCTTACTTTGCAAGTCAGCAAAGCCAATTGCAGCGTATATTTCTCCACAGGGGAGAACATACTTACTAGATCAGTCAGTGAAACAACATAATCATGAATATTCCTTCACAGCAAAGGAAAACTGACTATCTCAGCCAGCAGGAGCAATTTTCAAAGAATATCCTTCTCAACAACAATGGAATCCTATATTATTTTGCTGAGAAGCTACCCTTCAGGGGGTATATTCCTTCAACAACCAAGAATCATATGAGGTAGGCGATTTTTTTTGACTGGCCGAAATCTCAAAATTTCTTATCGAAGAAAACATGATTCGCGAGATGGATACGATAAAAACTTAATGTGAATCTCACAGGCGCTATGCCTGAATGAAAGATTGTAAGCTGACCAGATGTTTTTTAACTTTTTACATACGGAAAAAGCCACCCGCGATTAATACGTGAAAAATTAATTTGATAATGTCGCCATTCCTTTCCCGAGATATTCAATGTGACTCGGCAAACAAGCCGATACTCGAGACATACAGATTTTCTTTGCAAAAATTTGGCTACCCGCATACCATGAAGGATCTTGCTCATAGTAGAAGTCAAGGGTTTATGAATATTTTCATTAACATCTTCACTTGTAAAATGGTCATCAGCTTAACAACTATGAAACTAGCCAAACGGGCCGTATTCAATCAAAGAATTAATCTTTAAAAACATTCGGCTACTATGGTAGCACGATGAGCCAGCCAAGAAAGATTGCTGTCTCAGAAATGTAAACCTTTTTTGAAAATTAATTTTTTGGTTTTAACGAGTGAATAGTTAAATATATATTTTAAAAAATAATAATAATAATAATAATAATTATTATTATTATTTAAAAAAAAAATAAAAATAAATAAATAAATAAATAAATAAAATTAAAAAAAAAAAATAAATAAATTAAAAATTAAAAAAAAAAAAAAAAAAAGAGCAATGCGGGTATCGGGTACATTATGAAATAATTACCTACTCATTAAAATCTTCTTTAGTGAAACGTTTCTTGTCAAGGCTGAATCTTGTATTAAGTTTCATCAACTTGGTGCAGGAAAAGGAAAAGACGAATACAAGATAATGGAATACAAGAGACAAGAGGAAAGAACTAAATCATTTACCTGCAAAGGTTTTACGAGTCATCACGTAACAACCACTACCCGCAATCATGAATTCTGAGACTAAAGTGACTGATCGCTTTATTAAAATTAATGCATTTTGACAAAAGTCAATTCAGTTTTCAGTTTCTTGATATTAGAGATGCAAGAGTACTAAAGACTTCGTTTCCTTGGCATCTCCGATATGGAAATTTTTATGTCCTGACACTCATATCAAGGAATCATACTTATAGCAAGGAAAGGTAGTTGGCGCTTTCGCAAGTTCACAGGTGGGTAAAAATAGCCTGCCGGAGTTGTATCACCGTGACTTATAGTCACGAGTCGAGCTGAGATTCTGATTGAAAGTCGGGCGAACACCTTTCTGTAACAATAAGTTGATGACACCATCGAGAAAAGAGGTAAATAATCTCCGATTGTCATATTGACTTTGAGAATCGATACCTGTTACGATGTTTTCAAAGATTCAAAATTTAATCGATTTAAGAATCGGGCAGTCTAACTATGTCACGGTTGCCTAGACAACTTTTAGCAACAGGTCTAATATCGTTGCAAATCTATAATAATAATCTTAATGGTAAGCTAGCCACTGACTTTTGAATCGGGAAATTCTCCCATAACGGAGAAGGAATTGTATATCGTCATTCGGGGTTTTATTTTCATTTATGAATTCGGAAAGATAAATTGGATTGGGTTGCACCCGACAGAGACAAAGGTTGGCTCCTCGAGGTTACAAACTCTCGGGAGTCGAACCTGAGGTATCTCGCAGTCTTTCGGCTACCACACAAAAGCGCGCTGCACCTTGCTTTTAGAACTGCATTTTTCGGATGGGTTTTTTTTTTTAACCATCGAGGTCGCAGAAAAAGCACATAGGAAATTTTTCCCAATGGTACCCGTGGTGAAAAATGAACCAGGGCTCTCTGCGTGTGGCCCAAGCAGGCTATATCACTGCTCTCTCTTTTGGAACGGTTATTATTACTATTGACTTAAATTCTTGATAATTGAAGGACTTCAGACTCGAAAGGATTACAAATAAATAATGCATCAAAGACGCTATGAGTCTGGCATAGTTAGAGTTACCTTGAACTAACAATTTTTGAAAATATCTCAAGTCAAGAATTTTAGATATTCCATAGCGTGATCAAAAAAAAAAAAAAAAATAAATTAAAAATAAATAAAAATAAATAAATAAATAAAATAAAATAAAAAAAAAAAAAATTAAAAAAAAAAAAATATATTAAGTTAAAAATGATGAAGCAAATTGTATGTGACAAGTCACTGATGGGTCAGAGAATACCCTATCAGTGTTAACTGAGATTCGTATGGGTCATTTTTCTTTTCAAAAAAGGGATCAAAAGACATCTCATAAATTCGCTTCAAATCTCAATAGAATATTAATATTGATGAATAATGCAGAGGCGACTGCTCTGCACATAGCGTAAAGATTTTTATACCAATAAATACCCATACAGCATGTAGCATTGCAGCGTTTTTTCAGCAACGTTGCAACAAGGTCTCAGAAACATTGTTGAAATCTAATTTTAATTGCATCACTACAATTTTGCTGCGAAGTCTCTGCAATGTAATATCTGATATCATAATATATTATAATATGTATACTGAATTATATACACCAACGTAATTATAAGAAATTACGGAGATTAGCATACGCACGACTCATGGGTCATGCATGCTCATTATCTACCGCAACATACTTTAAACATCTACACTGTTTATCTCGAGGAAGAGGCGCGAAATACAATTAATCGATTAGACGAACTTACTTGTAAGTGAAGTTCTATCGTAATTGTATGAAGCGCCTCTTCCGAAGAGATAGCTCCCTCCCTTAATTCATTACCCATCTCCCTTCAGAGATTACCCTAGGATTGTTGCGGCAGTGCTTTGAAGAATGAGAAATATCGTAGTACGCGTTGTCATGACGACGGAGCGCAGGCAAAAATTTTTTTGTTTTAAACTTGTGGCATCACTGGCGTGGAACAGGGGTACTACACTGTTTATCTCTTCGGAAGAGGCGCTTCATACAATTACGATAGAACTTCACTTACAAGTAAGTTCGTCTAATCGATTAATTATATCCATGAATATAATCACTACAGGAAGAAAACAAGATTAATAAAATAGGAAAATATTGAGGTTGGATTTAGTGGTATATCTGGTTGGAATGGGCTACTGTAGGGAGGGCCGGTGTATTTGCAACCGACATCTGGGCCACCACCGGGGGAAGATCAGGTTCTTCTTCTCCCTCCAACTAGATCCCGAATGGATCCTGCCCTCTCGGAAGCACGACGTCACCCCATAGTGATCTTTCGGCACTGGGTCCCACATTTAGAAGGGATAAGGTGGTTATACTGGATGCTGACGATCCACACTCATATCCCACTATTACCTCACCGGGCAAAGGGTTAACATTCCCCATGCCAACATCACAATCGTCACAAACGTCATCCTTATTCTATCTAAATAACAGGCAAAAATAACGATTAGGGAACCCCCCTCCCCCTTTAATAAATGACCTTCAAAAGGCAAGAAATATAAAACAAACCCTTTTTCAAACGAAGAATTTACTAGATTACCAATATACGAATCATTAATTTATATCTACTTTTACCGATATTTCAAAACACAAAAAGATTTCACTGATCCCACCTCCTTTTTCAATCAAATTTTCAATCCACCTTAAAACTAACTTTCGAACCATAGAAGCATAGAATCATATAAATTTATAAAGTAGCGAATAAGCATTTAAATGAACAAAGTCCAAGCGGGGTTAGGAAAAAGCCATATGATGAACAACACGGATGGCAAGGCCAACGACCCGCTTATTTAGGGTACATGGGGCTAGACAAATATATTTTTCGAATTCTGTCGACGTTTACCTTATTTTTGCATTCTTATGCGGGTATAATCCTAGAATGCTTGAGTCGGTTAGCGTGTACGACCTTTGTATTCTGGTTTATTTTAATACGTATATTATTTGTATCCATCACCTCTACTATTTCGTGCGGTCCGGTATAATGATCAACTAACTTTCCTGACTTCGGACCTTTTAGCAAAAACGCATATTCTCCAACCTTAAATTCTTTCGGATTTATCTTCTTATCATATCGCTTCTTCGATTTCTCTTTTGCTCCGATCAAATTTTGACGAGCCACATTCTGTATTTCATGCAAGTGCGTGACGAGTTTTACTAAATAATTGTCATAATCCGGCAAGTTATCCTCCACGTGCAATGGTTCACTCGACGGAATTCTTGCTAATTTACCGAAAACTAACGCGTATGGGGTATGCTTGATGCCCTCGTGCACACAAGTGTTGTAATTAAAAATTGCAAGACTCACCCATTCATCCCAATCATATTCTTTTCCGACATATTGTTTTAGATATTCCCCCAAAGCATGATGTGATCTTTCTAATGACCCGTTAGACTGTGGGTGGAAAGTAGTTGTACGAATTTTCTTGATTTTAAATACTTTGGCCACTCGTCGAATCAATACGCTTAGAAAATTGCGACCTTGATCCGTGAGTATCGCCTTGGGCGCTCCAAAAAGTGTAATAAAATTCTGAACCAACGCGTCAGCAATGGTTGCTGATGTGGCGTTGGGTAAAGGGATTGCAATACAAAATTTCGTCGATTGATCTTGAATTGTTAATATATATTCATTATTCTTTCTTGTTTTTGGAAGAGGACCCACAATGTCCATTGCAATTTTATCAAAAGCCGTACCTGGAGTGTCAGTTATGACCATCGGCTGTCTAGTTTTGACTCGAACACATTTTTTCAATTGACAAGGCAAACATTGTTGAATAAAATGTTGAATATCGATTTTCATTTTTTCCCAATAATAATACTGTCTAATTCGATTAAAGGTTTTCGTTACGCCTCTATGTCCGCCCACAGCTGAACTATGCAATTCTTTCATGATTCCTTCCCGTTCTTCTTTACTTGGATATCTTATTATTCCATGACAAATTATCATTTTTACTGTACTTCGCAAAAATCCTAATCGTAAAGATGTGGCTATATCGTCCCATGGAACACTACCCACAGAGTCTGTTTTCGCGATACTAATACTTTGGATTTTTAAACCTTCCGATTTGTCACGAAGACTGGCTATAGCGCTCTTAATATGCCCAAGGGTCAATGACATTCCTTCCCCGGAGTCGTCACTGACCGGCAACCCTACGTGGTACCTGCTCCCTCGTTTCACTAGGCTTGCTTGCCCCAGCTGGAGGTCCGGAAAGTACGGTAACTCATTACGGACTCTCAGCTTTCGTGACCCAAGATCGAAAGGCTCACCACGGGTGTTCAAAAAGTATGCCAGTGTGTCTTTACGCATGAAGAAAAGGTCTCTAGATTGAATAATATTTCCTGCTATAATCTCCTCATTTACAATTTTTGGTCTATTAAGTTTTTCTTCTATTTCATCTTCATGTATTTTTCCCTGGTGATCTTCATAATTTCGGTGTACATTGTCATCGCTACCTTCGGTTTCCGATGATAACTCGTCTCCATCGGAATCTTGCAACGGTGAGATTTTCTTTTTCTTCCTTGGTTTTTCCATTTCTTCCGGGTCGGACGCTGTATCATCCGAAGATTCGTCTTCCTCACTTCTTTCGCTTTCTTGACGATTATTTCCCTGAATCGGAAGATCTGGTTCTCGTTGTGCTTTGGACTGACTCCTCGTGAGCCTACGCGTACATGTGGTTGGATGCTGAGATGGTCCAGCGACTGCCTCGATTGGTTCTGGTTCGGAAATGTTTTTTCGACTAATTTCGCCTTGACGGAGAAATCCTTCACCTTTTGCGTGAGTGTTCCCTTCCCTCCTTCGACCTGAAGATGTTCGTTCTCGATTCCAGCCAACTCACACGGAGTTAATGACTCCCTCCATTGTTCTTCCGGATCTTCCTCATCGACAACATTCGTTTCGTCGCTTTCTCCATCATTCTCGCTATCTTCTCGTTCTAACAACTCTAGGATATCTTTATCGGTCAAATTCTTTTTCTTCTTTGAGTTTATCGCGAAAATCTCCTCTTCAGTGATTTCAGTTTCCCGGATCACAGGATTTCGCGACAATGCATCCGCGTTTACATTAGTTTTTCCGGCTTTATACACAACGTCGTACTCGTACTCAGATAATTTCAATCTCCAGCGGAGCACACGTGCGTTACCGTCTTTGCAAGTTTTAAACCAAATTAACGGTTTATGATCAGTGACGAGCGTAAAACGTTTGCCATAAAGATATGGTCTGAAATGCAAAACGCTGTAAACAATCGCCAAAGCCTCCTTTTCATACGTATCATATCTACTTTCAGCACCATTCAATGTACGTGAAGCGTATGCTATTGGTCTGTCTTTATTTATTTCCCCTTGAGACAAAATACCTCCTATTGCGTATCCCGACGCGTCTGTAGTAACAACAAATGGTTTTGAAAAATCAGGAAAAATTAAAACGGGTTCTGTACAAAGTCTATCTTTTAATTCCATAAAACTTTCCTCTTGAATATTTTCCCACAAAAACGGCACATCATTCTTTAAAAGATTTGACAAGAGTTTGGCTAGACGAGCGTACCCCTCAATAAAACGACGATAATATCCCGTAAGTCCCAAAAATTGGCGTATATTTTTCACATTACGTGGCCGTGGAAAATCTCGAACGGCCTCCAATTTTCGAGGATCAGGCCTTAACCCCGTGCTACTAATAATATGACCCAAATAAACTACTTCTTTTTTCAAAAATTCACATTTATCAGGTTGCAAAGATAGGTTAGCCCCTCTTAGGCGATCGAAAAGCTTCGTACATTTCTCCATATGTTCCTTCAACGTTTTTGCATAAATCACGATATCATCCAGATAAACGAACAACTCTTGCCCTTGTAATCCCATCAACACCATATCCATGGCCCGTTGAAAAGTGGGAGGAGCATTTTTCAGCCCCATAGGCATTCGAACATACTCATAATGTCCGTACGGAGTTGTGAACGCGGTTTTATGACAATCATCTGGATGCATTTTTATTTGATAGAATCCTGAGGCTAAATCAAAGACTGAAAAATATCGGGCACCGCCCAGCTGATCCAAAATATCGATTATGTTCGGCAAAGGATATGCGTCACCAATCGTCTTTTCATTCAATTGTCGGAAATCAAGGACCATTCTTCACCTAGGATTCCCTTGCGAATCCGGCTTCTTAGGCACAACCCATACAGGTGTGTTATACGGGGACTTGGACTCTCGGATTAACCCGGCTTCGAACAACTCCTCTACCTGCTTTCTTATTTCTTCTTTATGAACCACAGGAAAACGATACTGCTTTGAATTTACTGGTAAATCATCTGTCGTAGGTATTCTATGAGCAACAACATCGGAAGCCCTCAAAATCTCACCTGGTAGGTGAAATATATCGGCTGTACTTTTGATCAAATTCCTTATTTCTCCAACTTCCTCTTTTTCTAAATGATCCAAACGAAGTAACTCTAACACTTTGAGACAACGATCTTCGTCGGATATTCTGGCTGTGACTGTGAAACACTCTTTATCTAACTCAAAATTAAATTCCACTGCTTTTTCTGAAACAACACCATTCTCTCGATGAACAACTACATCTCTTACAAAACTGGATTCTGAATTTACATCTTCTATTATTGAATTTACCGTTACAGAAATTGAAACAAACATCTCGCCACTGGTACTCGGATACTGAACACTTTTTCCATCATTATTATCATCAAAAATCTCTATTTTCTCTTTATCAATTAAAACATTACTCGACTCTACACATTTAACCACCATGTTCGGATTTTTCTTTTCTAAATCACCAAAACTGTCTTGACTGACAAAAATGTTTTCGGGTTCCTTGTCCACACATTTCGGAGGTTTCGAGGTGTAGACACGCTGCTTCTCAGAGGTCTCCTTAGACTTGTACGCCAACGCTCCACAATTCTCAAATACACTCATACATGGATTCGGAATCTCCCGAGAATTTTCTATATGGCCACTACTGGATTCTCCCTCATGATCTCTCAGAGGCTTCGATGTATGGATACGCTGCATCTTGGAGGTCTCATTCGACTTGTCCGCTAACGTTCCACTACTCTCGAATGCATTGGTATGCGGTTTACGAATCCCGGCACATTTTTTTATACCACAAATATCATCTACACAAAACTCTTGACACTGGAACATTAATTTCTGGACTCTCAAACTTTCGAATTCTGACTTCTTGGATTTCAACTACTCGATCTTTGGAAACTTGAACAACTCGATCTTCAATTACAGAACTCTCAACTATACCACGATTCTGAACAAAAACATGATTCTCAATTACAGGATCATAACTTTCCAGAACTTTACTTTCTGAATTTTGAGTTTTAATACTTCCAATAACACGATTCTCAAACACAGGAACACGATTCTCAACTATACTACAGTTCTAAAAAAAAACACGATTCTCAATTACGGGATCATAACTTTCTAGAACTTTACTTTCTGGATTTTGAGTTTCAATTCTTTCCAAAACACGATTCTCAACTACAGGAACACGACTCTCAAACACAAGATTCTCAATTTCAACACTTCCAATTTTACAATTTCCAATTTCTCGATCTTTAATTTCCAAATTCTCGACTTCACGATTTCCAATAGACAAATTTTCAGCTTTACGATTTCCAATGGACAAACAATTTTCAACTTTTTGATTTTGAACTGACAACTTTCCGACTTCACAATTTTCAAATAATGGATTTTCAACTTTTTGATTCTCAAACAATGGATTTTTAACTTCTTGGTTCTCAAACAATAGATTTTTAACTTCTTGATTCTCAAACAATAGATTTTTAACTCTTGGATTTTCAACTTTCACATCTGCAATTTTCAAATTCTCAATAATCTCTGGATTTTCAATAGACAAACAACTTTCAACTTCTGGATTTTTAAACAATGGATTTTCAACTGTTGAATTTTCAACTTTCACATCTTCAATTTTCAAATTCTCAATAATCTCTGGATTTTCAATAGACAAGCAATTTTCAACTTCTGGATTTTTAAACAATGGATTTTCAACTCTTGAATTTTCAACGGATGGATTTTGGGATTTGGGAGTTTGGATTTTTGAATTCTCCGTCGTGGACCTCCCTCCTCCGCCTCTACTCCATCCTAGAAAAAACTCATCACTGGTAGGATCTCGCGGGAGGATCCCCCGATGTCCACTGTCACCGGTGGACCAGCAATCCCCCGCGACTCTACGTTTTTTGACTCGATTTCCGTCACCCGCTCGCAACTGTCAACTGCCGTCGCGGAAGGCGAAGGTGTCAACAACGTTAACGAGGGTATCGCGATCTCTACAGTATGATCTCTCGTATTCGTTACAAAGAAATACGCCCTTCCATCAACATTCTCCACATGTCCCCCTTGGACTATCATCCCCTCCAATTTCTTTAAAGGAGGTAGATATCCATGAGAGATCTCCCCATTTACCACACGCGCGAAAAACAACTTCGTTGAACCTGGAGGAAACATCATAACTTCTCTGGTGTGAAACAGTATTATCTCTCCCCCGACCACAAGGCAATGATTAGCGTAGTCGATTTTGGCACCCGTTTCACGAAAATATTCCGAAGATAAAATTCCCGACTGATTTATAGGAAATTCATCAGGAACGATATGAAAAATGGACTTAAAACCCAACGTTTCCGTATATATATATCCCAAAGTGAGCAATGTGTTCTCAGTTATACCCCGAAGACGCAAAATTTGATCATCGTAAATAGGTACGTCGGAGCTAACATATTGCTCTTTTATAACATTCTTACTTGCTCCCGTATCTAACATCAACGTAACACCCTCAAACAAATGTCTACCCTTCAACATTATGGTTGGCGCAATCACATCGTCCGGTTGACGTGCCAAAAATACATCAATTATCTTTACTGGGCTGGTAACTATTGATCTACTTCGAACAGCATAGTCGGGTGTACCTGCGACACGGCCTTCGCCTGGGCACCCGCTCCCGGCTGGCCATTCCCGTTTCCCTGCATGCGATCGCGTCTCTCATGGTTTGCTGCGCGCAACTGACACTCATCGAGTACATTCCCGGCCTGCTTGCAGTACCGGCACACTCCCGGCGGGTAATTCAATTTTACAGCCTACGAATAAGAACTTGGGCCTGCAGGGTACGACATTCGATTGTTTACGTTAGACAATGCAGGTGGACCTGGAATCCCCTGATTTATCTGGTTAATATTTTTACTGCAATTTCTCGAAATATAACCCCATTCTTGACATTTATAACACTGAAGCGGTGGAAGCGAATCTCTCTGATTATTCTGATTTCCGGGGTACGATTGTACCTCGGTAGGTCGTTGCATTTGACGACAAGTGTCGGCTAAATGTCCCGTACGACCACAATTTTTACACGGAACAGAAAAACAACGGTTTGCAAAATGTCATCTTTTTCCACAAATCTGGCAAATTGTCAATTCTTGACCATTCGTCGCAGGAAATTTAGAGGGACATTTATCAGCTGTATGACCCGCTTGGCCACACAATTGACATATAATTATTTTCACAGGAATTCTACTAGCTTGAAGAGCTCCACATCTTTCCGCGGTATGCCCTCTTCGACCGCACAGCTGACAGCTCACGACCGGCGGAGCACTCGCGCCTACTTCTTTCTTATTCTCATTCACGATATCTTGTCCAACGACATTCATATTAGCTCTTTTTTCAGTTTTCTCGGATAAACGCGATTTCTGTGAATCCCCCTCTCTTAGTCGTTTCACATCGGCGAGCTGGCGTTCAATTACCTTTGCTCGGTTTACCGTGTCACTAAGGGAGGCTTCATCCTTCATTCGCTGCCCGATTTCTAGCAATAACCCACGCTGCATGATTTTACGCGCCATTTCCTCAACCCTTTCACGTTCCTCACTAGTAATCCCTTTCTCTGTAGCCTGAGCTTCCAAGATCTTTTCTGCATAATATCGAATACGATCGACATAATCATCTACACTCTCTAAGGGCTTCTGATAACTGTTTCCCAACTCTGCTATTAACTGATATACATCTCTAGGAGGATCATATGTTTCACGTAAAAAATTTGTATATTCTTTAAGATTCCGAAAAGTGATTTTAGAGATTTTATTCCAAATGAGGGCAACAGTTTGACTTTTAGGAGTCTCAATAATTGCTGATCGAGCGCCCCTGCGGTCATTTGACTGGCCTCCTCTATACCTGCGATATAACGACCAAGCGATGTCTTTTTACCGTCGAAATCGGGGATGAACCGCAACGCTTCACGCAAGGCGGACAGCGTCGCGGGATCATATGCTCTAACCTGCTCATTCATTGCTGCATTTAATTTTCGCCGAGAATTAAAATTTCTATTAGTTCGCGGAGTTGAACTATCCTCTGGGTTCTGTGAGGTGCTCAAATTGCCACCCACAGGGGTTGAAAATTGATCGTTATCACTACAAAGAGAATGTTTATCTACAGGTTCGGATCGTTCAAATGATTTTACAGGGGTTCGTAATAATGGCAAAGCAATCGGACTTCTAACTTTATTCAAAATTAAATTTTCTGGAGATTTTTCTGAAACTCGAGCAGAAGGCAAAAAGGGTAAATTACTACTGTTATTGGCAGAAACAGTTAATTCTGGCGTTCTTACTACACCACCAAAAAGACACCATGGGAAAATGTTTGACCTCGAAGATATAGCGACAGTTAATGGATTAGACTTTTCCTTTTCCTTATTCACGGGTGATTTTATTTCAACAGCCTTCTGTATCGCGAGACTATTCTTAAACAATTCCAACTCAGACGGAGATAATACTTTTTCCGCACCATAAATCAATTCTTCCTCGGATTCTAACTCTGTACTTTTTGTTCCCTCGGAATCACAAAATTCTTTCTTTTCTATTAATGATAATGAAACTCGAGATAATTCCTCCGAGGATTTGACAGTTTCTGAATTATTGGTCTCAAGGGTCTCGGTCAAATTTACATCATTATCCTCTTTTCCTGATAAATTTTCATCATCTTCTAAAACACGCTTCCTTTCGTTTGGATAATTACTCAAAACGGACTCATCAACACGAACTTTAGAACGGGTTTGCCTATGCATTTATACGACGGGGTCGTCGACCAGCGGTGGACGCTTGGACTTACCTTCGTCCACCCTCATCCAGTTGAAACAATACATATAATGGCAACAAGGAAATAGCAAAAAAAAACATGCGCAATATTTTTAAAATTTCAAATGACACAAAATTTTTATGGGAATAATCATGCGAACACAAAGAAAAAGAAAATCAAAACAATTTACAAATGCACTCTCAGGATCCCGGACGAGCCCCCAAATTTTGTTACGTCCTGACCCTCGATTTTTCTCATCTCGGCCAAGAAAAGCGCGGCTTTCCCTTTAACACGTTATTCGAGATAAAATCGGAATTGGCCAGGTTATTGCCCTGTTTTGAGCCTAACCTTGCGGAAAATTGCTCAGGATCGGCGGAGAGTGCATAATTTGGTAACAATGGCAAATTAAAATAAAATCTCACGAACAAAACTCATTAATTTTCGCGAGATACATCGGAAAAGATTAATAAATTGTACTTCGGCAAAATCAGACAAATAAACTCGTAATATAAAGGGACAAAAATTGTATGATCGCATTAAATAAATTCCGAATAAAACGGGAACTAAGCTGTCACTGACGCGGAAGAAAATAAACTACAGGGCCATCCTCAAGATAAGCCTCCTGGGGTTTATCCGCGCAAACTACAAGGACAAACGAAATTATCGCGAGTATTAAAATGACCGCTACTACAACGATAGCTATTTTTAGCTGAAAAAGGTCCATGGTCATTTGACAGGACAACTCACGCAAAGAAACAACACAGAATTTACTCAATCACGACTCGATTGAATTTAATCACTCAAAGAAATTCGGAATTACTTGAAAATGAATTTAACCACGGATAATGCATAAATTTATATTGGAAATGAATATAAAATGATAAACACAAAAAAAAAACACTATTGATCCACTATTTTCCGGAACAATACATGAATGACTCCAATGAATTTAACTTGCACATATTTTTACTGAATTTACGAACATGAGAACTTCCTAGGAGAAAATAAATTCACACGAAAAATAATCCTACCATTGATTGAAATACGAACAGGTTTTTCAGAATGATTTACTCGGAACATTGAAATAATCGAATTGCACAAACAAAAATAAAAATAATTTTAAAGGACGAGAAATAAATTGGACAAAGAATTGAACTTAAACATGAGGAAGATAAAATTGGGAAAATAATTTTGATCAGACACTTTTCGCAAAACTGAAGTTGAATTGAGATGACTTTTCACAAAACTGAATTTAACACAACAATCTGAATTTCCATAAAACACAAAAATCTGAATCTCCATAAAACTGAATTTAACACAAAAATCTGAATCTCTATAAAACTGAATTCAACACAAAAATTTAAATTTCCATAAAACTGAATTTAACACCAAAAATCTGAATCTGAAACGACAAAAATAACGCGAAAAGGGAAAACAACGACGAAAATATTTCATAGCCCTTCAACGGTGAGTAACCCGGTAGTTTCGGTTACGGGACTCGAGCCGTCATGGGGTGTCGACCGGGGCCGGAGACACCACGCAACACGAACGAAGATATACTGACACATGCGAGAAAACATTTTGAGATACTTACTACTTCGATGATTATGGAAACAGAGCAAAGGTAAATCGACGGTGATGATTGACACAGACAATGGTAATAGCAGACGAAATGATGCACCGATGACAACGAGAGGCGAATACGATGACAAACAGATGGATGCAAATTGGAATAATCCGACGTAGCTGATAGTGGTATTTTGCGATTTACAAACGGTACTCCGGAGACAACAGGAAAATTCTAAAAATGAAAATGAGGCTAAACGAAATAATAATCGGACCCGACGGACAGCGATTTTGCGTAAGAGTTTCTCCGGATTTCTTTTTCTGACATACCGCGACTTCAAACTAAGATCTACTCTGGCCTCCGACTGCCAGCGATTCGTTACTTAAAATTTTCTTCCGACTCTGACGAACATACCGCGGGCTCATTACCCGGTCTTATATAGGGTCCTCTAGGATGGCTTAGTTTCGGCGGTGGGGAGGTACGCCCTTAGACGCCTTAGACGCTCCAGGCTCCTCCGCCGCCTCCACCTCGCATCCCCAATGATCTCCTAGAATCTATATAATTGAAAATTTATACTTATGATTAACACGAATTCATCCTTATGATATAATATTCACTCCTGCATTCCTTTATAATAATGATTTCATTATTACCTAATGATCAGAAAACGAATTTTCTCATACATACGCCGTCTTTTCATGAAGACGCTCACTCTGTCTCTCTCATACTTACATATTTCGTATTTACTTTCTCACTCACTCTATCCCTCGTTTTGGAGGTTCCACACAGCGGAGGAGTAAACCCCTCTTCTTCATTCTGGTCACTCTCTCCTTCTCATCCCTCCATGCTTGCATTTGAGTTCTCCTACGGGCCACGCGTTTACCCGTCATAGGCTCTCGATGTCACACACACATACATACACATCCATTCGTCTTTTCTCATGCGTACTCTCGTTCGGTGACAACTTCTCCTCTGTTTCTCTGTATCTTTCTCGCTCTGGATTTCGTTCGATCTTTCCTCTCATTCTATTCATTCCTATTTCTTTTTAATCATTTACCATGCGGAGGTTCGGATGCAATGATGTATGTCATGCTATTTCTTTTGGATTGGAATTAATTATTTCCAATAATTATACGAAAGAAAATTATTTTAGCGTATCCAAACTACTCAAAATTCTCATAATTATTAACAGTTATTCAGATTCTACATTTTTTACAACAATTGAAAATTCTATCTATATACTCCGGATCTTGTGCAATTTTATGATTCCGGCTTTATCATTTCTCCTACTTGTCATTACAGGAAAGATCTATCTCATGCTCACGCAACTATCACAAAAACATTTGCTCATCAATCTCGTAATTATTATTTTAGGAAAAAGGATTCGTTCACAATTTGCATTTCCACATAAACCTTTATCCATGCATTACGAAATCTCCTGAAATGTTTGAATTTGGTCATTTTTAATTAAAAGAAAAACGTTAATTAAATAATGCGCTTGCTACGCTTTTGGGGTCTTTGTTGGATTCGATGCCGAATTTTGGTGTCGCCCCTCCTTCATAGGCGAGAGCTTGGATTCGTATGCCGATGGGACATACGCCTTCTGAATCCGAGGACTTGGGACAAAGTGCTGCTTGCTCTCTTTCTTTGGCTATAGACTCGTCGTTCTCTTCGTGCAGCATAAACATTCAGCGCTCATTAAATTGGAGTCCAATAACAGTCCAAGCATAAACAAAAGTCTGTTTAATTTTGGTCGTCGATGATTGGGTGCTTCATCGAAATCTTTCTTCCATCGAGTCTCCTCGACTCGACCACTGCGTTAATTTATCGATCACGTGCAGAGCTCATGTAGACCGCCCATGAGAATTATCCGATGACTTTTTCCAGACGCCGTTCCCAAAAAGTCGTAACAAGGCTAAAACTTCCCATAATTTCGGAGCAAGAAAAAAGAAAAACAACAAAGATTCAAAGAAGAATTCTCTTCTCTTCGACCAATTTCGATTCATGGAAATCCCGACCTAGTTTAAAATAAAATTGAACATCTTGTGACGGGAATCTCGCGATTCGCGTCACCTTCGGCCCATCTCACCATCCTCGACGCCGGGAGAGCCGTTGAGCGCCAGGTAATCTTTTTAATTCGAGGGCGGGAATTACCAAACCCGCTAAACGTAACGGTAGCTGAAATGACCAAAATGAACGGAAACGAAACTTAATCTAAAAGGGATGCCGGCGCGTCGGATGGCGAGATCGGTGACGGTATACCCGATTCGCTTAGTGTGTAGGTTGTGGAGAGAGGGCGTGGACGGCTGGCTAACTCTCGAGTGCCTTCAAAAACGTAATCTGAAATAAATGAACTCAACTCGAAAAATAACGTAAGGGGCCTTGGTTCAGGCTAATTTATTGCGTGCTCGATAGCTTAAATTACATACCAACATCATAGCCCAAATTTCGATAACATAAAAAGAAAAGCAAAACGAGATCTCGGTAACGAATCAAACGGAACGGTAGCACGATAACGGAAGCGATAACGAATGAAACAAAGTCGAGGACGGCGAGAACTTCGGTAGCGCAAAAAAATTTACATTCGGTAACGCTGAAAAGAAAGTCGAAATTTATGAACGATAACGTCTGTAACGGGAACTGAACACGGTAACGGGAACGGTAACACCAGATCCAAAATTAGGCGAGAACAAACGATAGCGGCAAAACGAGAACCAAAAGATAGCTCGGTAACCATCGATAACATAACGTGAACGTCGAAACGATAGCTCGGTAACAAACGATAGCAAAACGATAGCTCGGTAATAAACGATAAAAAAAAAAACGAGAACGCCAAATGATATTTCGGTAACAAAAGGGTAACAAACGGTAGCTCGAGAACGAACGGTAGCGTAACATTACCAAAACGGGAGCTGGAACGGTAGCATGTCGGGAGCTCCCCGAGGGGTGAACCGCTCGGGTCGAGAGTTGCGCCGCAAGAGAACGAATATTCGATCGATAGCGTGATCGAAGAGGTAACGCGAAAAGAGGGGACGATTACGCGCACGCGTAATATGATTACAAGCCCACTCTTCTCCGTACCTCACGCACACACGTAAAGCTCTAACACTGACACGAAACGGTGAAATTGGAACGGTAACACGAATTTGAACGAAAATATTTCGTAATAATCGATAACGGAAAAATGCCTAGGTGTTATGGCGTTGAGGGTTCTTTTTACTGTGAGGGTGGTCATCCAAGGGGTATTCTTCGAGTATGAGGACGATCAGGGACTGCATAAACTAAACCTAAGATAACGGCGATCGGGCAATCCGTGACGGCGGGGTGATCGCAATCCCCGCCGGCAACGGCCTTCCATACGAAAACGTAACTAAACCTACGATAACAGCGATCGGGCAATCCGTGACGGCTGGGCGATCGCATTCCCAGCCGGCAACGGCCTTCCATACGTAACTCAAAATCGTCCTTCTCTCCCCATACCCTTTACCATGAAGCGTCGAGATTCCCACTCGATCCTTTATACTTCCCTCGATAACGTATCCCGAAAGAACCGAATGTACCGGGTGGCTCGTTATTTCGGCCCTGGCTCACGGTAATTCGGTATTTTTCATACTATTGACCCTATAAAACAAACTCGCTAACTGAACTCACGATAACGCGAAAACCAAAAAGAAACGATAACGAAACCCATACCCTAAATCTCAAAAATTATCCGGAGTATCTCGCATATCTGCGCGTAAACGAAGGTCGGAACGACCTGTGACGCTGAAACTGGAAAATTGCGTCACAATCTAAATGCAATAATCTATAATCTAACGCTACCTTTACCATCACCGATGACCTGATCCAGGTACCCATGCTCATTCTTGATTTTACATTTTTACATCCGTTCACTCACGTACTTTCGGGAATTTAGTTCATAATGTCTTCATTCGGGGATAAGGAAAAAGAGGATCACCGGTCACTCAGCTTTAGATGAGGCATACACGCTCTGTCCCTCCTGCTTTCCTTCTCACACACACCCAAAGAGACCGCCTGTGGTTCTCACGGAGGTAAAGACTTTGCACTCAGCCTGTATTAGTTTCCCATGCACATTGCTTTTCGTTGTGCACAAAGGCCCACCACTTCTGAGTAATCTGATGCCATGGCCAAAGATTTCTTCAGCATCGACGGATGTTTTTCTTCACGCCCGACGATGGACATTTTGTTATATAGAGCTGCGATATCGACGGCGCCATGGCGGCACCTCTCGATAATTTATGCTCACTTGAGACCATATTCGTGTCGACGGCTTGATTTGAAGACAGCCCGAACTATCCGAGTTCTCCAGAGAAAAAAAAAACGTTTCTCTCGTATGACCGGGTCCCTTATCTCGTATTGAATTTTATTGAGAATTACAAGATATAAGTAATCTCAAATCGATGCAAAAGTCCCGAAAGTCGCGGGATGTAACACGCGCATACGCATAAGCACGCGAATAGGCCTAAACACACAAACATGCGAACATGCGAATACGCACGAAAACGCGAATACACACGAACACGCGAACATGTGCACACGCGAACATGTGAACACGCGAATATGTGAACATGCGAACACACAAACATGCGAACAGGTAAATACACATGACCATGCGAACACGAACACACGAATACACACAAACACGCGAAAACACGAACACGCGAATAGGCACGAACACGCGAACATAATAGCACTAAATTGGCGCTATCGATACTTAAAGCTACAAGTCTGCGCATCGCGGATCGTACTCCAGTCGTTCTGCCGTCCTTAGTTTGTGGTCAAAAGCTTAACTCTAAATCCTTGCCATCAACTCAATCAAATATATTCTCTTCTTGGCGACGCAACGCGATTTATTTGTCGTTCATGCTGTCTGTAAATACTCAATATTTTCATCAAATTCGTACTATCAAAACTTAAGGCTACAAATCTACGCAACGTGGTTTGTTATTCGGTCTTTCTGCCTGTCAAAACTCAATATTTCAGTAAATTGGTGCTATCGATGCGTTAAGCTACACTTTAAGCTACTCCTCTTGATATTTGAGACTACAAGTCTACGCTTCGCGGATCAGACTGCGGTCTTTCTGCCTGTCGGATCCTTCGATATTCTAAGTTTATTAGTATTTGCGTGCCCAGCTTGGCTTTTATCTCTCTCCTTGCTCAAACTCTTTGAATTTAAAATGACAGATTGCACATTGGTGTGCATGTTGGTGACCACCCCAAGTATTTGAAGGAAACCAAAGTTAACTTTCTTGACATACGCTAGTAATAACATTACAAAAGATGGCAAATAGACTCACATACTATCTCACGCAATGAGTTACAAATTTTTGTAGGCGCACTTATAAAGACTCGAATCAGTATTTGTATTGAAATGCACTCGCTAGAATTTTTGCATAGACAGTATTTACGCTAGGGTGGTCCTTATTTGGGAGTCGGAAAAATTTTCTTTACGTTAACCCAAAAATCTGTTCCAAATAATTCGAAAATAATTCCCTAATTTTTTCAGATTTT
Source organism: Rhorus exstirpatorius (assembly GCA_963564615.1). NCBI lineage: Eukaryota > Metazoa > Arthropoda > Insecta > Hymenoptera > Ichneumonidae > Rhorus > Rhorus exstirpatorius. The sequence continues at coordinate 5,399,265 of OY751319.1, read as the reverse complement.
TATCTCAACTCTAACCGGTGCTGGCAAGCTCTGAAAGTTTTAAATGTCAAATACATGTAATTTTTGTAACCATTTATTTCGATTCTTATGAGTTTGGTATAAGTTAAAAGAAAAAAAACATATGCGTGCATACTTCGCGCAATAGGAGTGAAACTTGTTGGATAGGCGAGTGAAAGAAAATTTTTATTTTCCGTTTGACGAGATACGCCACACTTTGGTTGTATGTAACAAAATACGTATTTATATACATATAATGATAGGCATGTTATATAGTTTTTATATTTTCAAGATCCTAAAAGCACCGAGTAATGTAACCAACCATATCATTAACACGTCGGGGTCACATCATTTTTTCAAAAGTTCAATGTGCCGAATCGTTATTTCGCCGGAATTTATATTCACAAACGTAATTTTTACGTAACGTTTTATCAACGAATCGTTTTTTTTTATCACATTTGCGAATGTCATATTTTTGAAGTATTATTTCGCCGAATCGTTGTTCGAACGAAAGTCACATTAACGAAACTCATTTTCGAGAATCATTTTTTCTCCGAACGTCATTTTTTCGAAATGTCATTTCGGCGAATTTAATTTTACCGAATCGTCATTCTGCCGAAAATCATTTTTTCGAAACATTATCCACCGACTAAGATCGAAGAGTTGTTTTAACGATAGACAATCGTAAACAAAATCTCAAACATATACTGAATATAAGATCGTTGATAAACAATAAATCAAAATAATTGACATATTTTTTCAATTCTAATTTAAATTAGTAAAAATTATTTTTCAAAAAACGGCTGACACTGGATCATAATTTCGAAAAAACGATTTTCGGCAGAATGACGGTTCGGCAAAATGACATTTTGAAAAAATTATTTCCTACAGTTTTTGGATTTTTTTCTTTTCACTTAGACCAAAGTTATAAAAAACGGTATAACTGTTTAAAAAAACTACATGTATTGGACAATTACAACTTTCGGAGCTTGCCGGCATCGGTTAGAATTGAGATAAAAATCTGAAAAAATCAGGGAATTATTTTTCAATTATTCGGAACAGATTTTGAGTTTACGTAAGGAAAATTTATCCGACCCCCAAATAAGGACCACCCTAATTTACATCTGCAGCATTTACTTTCACATTATATTAACTACTAAACCAAGTTACAGTATGGTTAGTCTATTTTCCATCGACAACAGATTTGTAATGATACCTTTGGTGGTCCTTCGCCGCTTATGTCCATACGGTCGAACTTGGGGACCTTCTTCTTGGGCTTTTCTTTGTCACCTCCTCTTCTTCCTCAAATTTTTTTTCCTGCTAGAATCCGCTGTAAAAATTTAACGAATTAATAATCTCATACACTTGGTCATGCATAATATCTCATGTGAATGATTGCACTACCTCTTAAGTCAGCCGACCCCTGGCAAACAGCTGCAGGAACATCTACATGACAAAATAAAATGTTACGTCCCGCGACTTTCGGGACTTTTTCATCGATTTGAGATTGCTTTTATCGAGCAATTTTTCAATAAAAATTAAATATGGGGAAAGGGACCTGGTCACCCGAGAGGAAACCTTTTCTTCTCTCTTAACCACCAGGAAGCAACGAATTTAGCCGTCAGCGCAAGAAATGGTCTCGAGTGATCATAAATTATTGAGAGGCGACGCCATGGCGGAGCCGATATCGTCACTTCTCATAACAAAATGTCCATCGTCGGGCGTGACGAAAAACATCCGTCGATGTTGAAGAAATTTTGGTTAAGAGCATCGGATTACTCGAAGTGGTGGGCCTTTGTGCACGACGAAAGGCGATGCGTACGCGACGTCGACATAAGGCGCAACACAAAAACGGTACGGTCGTAAACACCCTGTGGAGTCTTACTCGTTGTGCGCAAAAGAGAAGAAAGAGAGAGAGAGTGGGAATGGAGAGAGAAAGGATACATCCTAAATCTAAGGGAGCTGGTAATCCTTTTCTTCCCTTTTCCTCGAGTGAAGGATTTTACAAATTAAGATCCCGAAAGTACGCAAGCAAATGACTATAATGAAGTAAAATCAAGTATGAGCATGGGTACCTGGGTCAGGTCATCGGTGATGGTAAAGGTGGCGTTAGATTATAGATTATTGCATTTAAATGTTCAATTTTATTTTAAACTAGGTCAGGATTTCCATGAATCGAAATTGGTCGAAGAGAAGAGAATTCTTCTTTGAATCTTTGTTGTTTTCTTTTTTCTTGCTCCGAAATTATGGGAAGTTTTAGCCTTGTTACGACTTTTGGGAACGGCGTCTGGAAAAAGTCATCGGATAATTCTCATGGGCGGTCTACATGAGCTCTGCACGTTATCGATAAATTAACGCAGTGGTCGAGTCAGGGAGACTCGAGGGAAGAAAGATTTCGACGAAGCACCCAATCATCGACGACCAAAATTAAACAAACTTTTGAGAATATCTGTTTATGCTTGGACTGTTATCGTCTCCAATTCAGAGAACTGAATATTTATGTAACTCACAAATACGCCGAGTCTATAGCCAAAGAAAGAGAGCAAGCAGCGCTTTGTCCCAAGTCCTGGGATTCAGAAGGCGTATGTCCCATCGACATACGAATCCAAGCTCTCGCCTATGAAGGAGGGGCGACACCAAAATTCGGCATCGAATCCAACAAAGACCCCAAAAGCGTAGCAAGCGCATTATTAAATTAACGTTTTCCTTTTTAATTAAGAACGACCAAATTCAAAGATTTCAGGAGATTTCGTAATGCATGGGTAAAGGTTTATGTGGAAATGAAAATTGTGAACAAATCCTTTTCCTATAATAATTACGAGATTGATGAGCAAATGTTTGTGTGATAGTTGCGGGAGCATGAGATAGATCTTTCCTGTAATGACAAGTAGGAGAAATGATAAAGCCGGAATCATAAAATTGCACAAGATCCGGAGTACATAGATAGAATTTTCAATTGTTGTAACAAATGTAGAATCTGAATAACTGGTTAATAATTATGAGAATTTTGAGTAGTTTGGATACGCTAAAATAATTCTCTTTCGTATAATTATTGGAAATAATTAATTCCAATCCAAAAGAAATAGCATGATATACACCATTGCATCCGAACCTCCGCATGGTAAATGATTAAAAAGAAATAGGAATGAATAGAATGAGAGGAAAGATCGAACGAAATCCAGAGCGAGAAAGATACAGAGAAACAGAGGAGAAGTTGTCACCGAACGAGAGTACGAATGGGAAAAGACGAATGGATGTGTATGTATGTGTGTTTGACATCAAGAGCCTATGACCGGTCAGCTCGTGGCCGATAGGATAAGTCCAACCCAAGTATGGAGGGATGAGAAGGAGAGAGTGACCAGAATGAAGAAGAGGGGTTTACTCCTCCACTGTGTGGTACCTCCAAAACGAGAGATAGAGTGAGTGAGAAAGTAAATACGAAATATGTAAGTATGAGAGAGACAGAGTGAGCGTCTTCATGAAAAGACGGCGTATGTATGAGAGATTCGTTTTCTGATTATGAGGTAATAATGGAATAATTATTATAAAGGAATGCAGGAGTGAATATTATATTATAAGGATGAATTCGTGTTAATCATAAGTATAAATTTTCGATTATATAGATTCCAGGGGATCATCGGGGATGCGAGGTGGAGGCGGCGGAGGAGCTTGGAGCGTCTAAGGCGTCTAAGGGCGTACCTCCCCACCGCCGAAACTAAGCCATCCTAGAGGACCCTATATAAGACCGGGTAATGAGCCCGCGGGTCTTTCGTTAGAATCGGGAGAAATCTTAAGTAGGCGGTATGTTTGTCAGAGTCGGAAGAAAATTTTAAGTAACGAATCGCTGGCAGTCGGAGGCCAGAGTAGATCTTAGTTTTAAGTCGCGGTATGTCAGAACACAGAAAATCCGGAGAAATTCTTACGCGAAATCGCTGTCCGTCGGGTCAGATTATTATCATTTAGCCTCATTTTCATTTTTTTTAGAATTTTCCTGTTGTCTCCGGAATACCGTTTGTAGAGTATTAAGACCATAGACTTGTTTTATCTTTTGTTTTCCTTTCAAATAAAATTATTGAATCAGTGGAGATTTATAGTATTGAACTATTTCTTTTTCACCGGTTATTTTTCGTTCCATTTTTCTACGGTTTTCTTTCATTTTCGTCGCTAAATACCGCTATCAGCTACGTCGGATTATTCCAATTTGCATCCATCTGGTTGTCACCATCTTCGGTTCTTGTTGTCATCTGTGCATCATTTCGCCTGCTATTACCGTTGTCTGTGACAATCATCACTGCCAATTTACCTTTGTACCGGTTTCGATCATCAAAGTAGTAAGTATTTTAAAATGTTTTCTCGCATGTGTCAGTATATTTTCGTTCGCGTTGCGCGGTGTCTCCGACCCCGGTCGACACCCCATGACGGCTCGAGGCCCACAACCGAAGCTACCGGGTTACTCACCGTTGAAGGTCTTTGAAATGTTTTCTGTCGTTGTTTTCCCTTTTCGCGTTATTTTGTCGTTTTAGATTCAGATTTTTGGTGTTAAATTAAGTTTTATGGAAGTTCAGATTTTTGTGTTAAATTCAGTTTTATGGAGATTCAGATTTTTGTGTTTTATGGAAATTCAGATTTTTGTGTTAAATTCAGTTTTGTGAAGAGTTATGTCAATTTAACTTCAGTTTTGCGAAAAGCGTCTGATCAAAATTATTTTCTCAATTTTATCTTCCTCGTGTTTAAGTTCAATTCTTTGTCCGATTTATTTAACGTCCTTTAAAATTATTTTTATTTTGGTTTTGTGCAATTAGATTATATCAATGTTCCAAGTAAATCATTCCGAAAACCCGTTCGTGTTTCAATCGATTGTAGGATTATTTTTCGCGTGAATTTATTTTCTCCTAGGAAGTGCTCATGTTTGTAAATTCAGTGAAATATGTGCGAGTTAAATTCATTTGAGTCATTCACGTTTTGTTCCGGAAACTAATGGATCAATAGTGTTTTTTTGTGTATTATCCGTGGTTAAATTCATTTTCGGAGATTTTTGAATTTCTTTGAGTGATTAAAAATTCAATCGAGTCGTGGTTGAGTAAATTCTGTGTTGTTTCTTTATGATTTAAACAATAATTAAAGTGCTTGATGAAAAAATCGCGTCTACTTTTCAAATTCATAGATTTATTTCATTCTGATATTTTAAATAATTATTATTATTGGATTACATCAATTATTATGAATTTTGCTCAAGCTCCGACCTTCTCAATTGCATCTAAATTCATTTAATTTACTTTTATTAGTTTATAAAAAAACCGAAATTGAAAAATAATAAACGCTTTTGTTACGTCCTGGGCGAGGATTAATACGTCTTGCCCGTGATGTACGATTTACAGTCACAAGGAAACCTCTTGTTTCGGCCGGAATGCGCCGGTCGGGAATAGAGGCTTGCGGTAATGGGATTGGTAAAATATCGTTCACTTACTTTTTGGGCGTAGCGGGTTATTATTCCAATGTAATAACTTCCTCGGGGTCGCTGGAATCTGTGCTGTCAGAATCCGCGCCTATCGTCGATACGTCACTGATACTATCTCCGCGGGGCCGGTGAACGGGTCCCGGGAGAATGGGTTCGGGGAGAACGTACGGAGCCGTTCCCTCGGGAACTCGGAATATTGTGGCTACCCCCACAGGGCGCTCCTTAACACTCGGTAATCCGAAAGGGACCATCGGTCGTGTTGAAGGGCCTGCTAAGGGTTGGGCCACAACTTTTGCCACTGTTTCGGCAACCCGTACTTTGCTGTTTACTAGAGACGGTGTGTTTCTCCCCTTTACTAAGTGGAGCTCGTCACGAGCGAGACGTTTCAACTTTTCCTCCTTGCCACTGCGGCGTCTACCCATGTAAATCTAAATGACAAAATTTACGATCCCTCTTTGAGTGAGTCCTGACTCTCGGGCAGAATTCTCATATGGTAGGGTTGAAACCTCCACCACAGTGCGTGCGTCAAGCGCACGGAGTTGTGGTTGGCTGGTTAGAGTACAGAGCGTGCGTCTGGCGCATGGGACTGTACTCGGAGGGAGGAATAAGTAATTACTTAAGCACGTGCGTCTAGCGCACAGTGCTGTAGTCAGAGAAGGTGAGAAAAGTAACTGCTTAAGTACGTGCGTCTAGCGCACAGTACTGTACCACTTAAGAACGTGCGTCTAGCGCACAGTACTGTAGTCAGAGATTTTAATTACTTAAGCACGTGCGTCGAGCGCACAGTACTGTACCACTTAAGAACGTGCGTCTAGCGCACAGTACTGTAGTCAGAGAAGGTGAGAAAATTAAGTGAAGTAACTGCGTGAGCACGTGCGTCGGGCGCACGGTACTGCAGTTATGAAAAGGTGTTGGGAACACGTGAATTTCTATGGGAGTTCTGCTCGAGAATATTGACAGCTCGAAGTTCGGTTTTGTTCAATTCCCCCCCCCACCCCCCCCCCCCCCCCCCCCCCTCTATTTAATGTCGCTTGGTGGCAAATGAAACGTGAATGCGTTTTATATTTTTTTCTTTTAGGTTTTCGATTATTTATTTATTTTCGATGTTTTTCTTACACTGGTTTTGCCGGGGCTACCGTGCTACCGATTTTTATGGTTTAAAAAGTACAATATGTTTTACTTAGAGAAAACTAAATATTTAGCGACGGCTATAATGCTCGAGTGATCTCGGGGGACCAGGCTCGAAGTTCGACTGACTCTTCTTAACTAATTGCTGGTAATTATATAGTTTCTTATTCTATTGTCGCATAAGGTGGGAGATGTCGGCGCGTAAGGGAACAGTTTCTCTCACACCTCGACATTTTGCTGACGATAATTTCCAGACGCTTTTCCAATTATTGCGGCTGGTGATATGAAAAATCAGCGTCGAGACATCGATATTCTCCAGACGGAATTCTGACTATCGTCAGTGCCGGGACATCGATACTCTCGAGGCGCGATTTTGTTTTATGTTGAGGCTCGTCCCTAGGCGATAAGCGCGGCCATTTTGTGCGAGCCGACAAGACGCTGATTCTCACCGGCTTCCAACATCTGTGGGAGCTCGGTGATAACGCGCGACATACGCCGGTTCGTCACTCACGCGCCTTCTCCCCGCGACGAGCTTCGTTCGTTAAAGGCTGAAATTTCGTGTGTTAGGTGTGTTGCATGCTCGCAGCCATACTTTGCGCTTGGCGGGTTGCATGCCCGCAGGCATGCCTCACGCGTAGCGGGTTGCATGCTCGCAGGCATACTTCGTGCTTGGCGGGAGAACTCCGGCAATGAGGGTCACCCCTGGTCATTCGTGTTTTTCCCGTGAATAAATGAGAGATTAAATATTTCTACTGTGGATCATATGGATCCGGTTTTATGTTTGATAAATGGTATATGAAATGAAATTTCCAAAATTTATTTGTGTTTTTTCGACCCAGGACGTTACACTTTAATTTATTTATTATTTCAATGATAATAAAATCTATGAATTTGGAAAGTAGACGAGATTTTTTAAAACTTTTAGATTATTGTTTAAATGATATTTAAATTCCAAGTGAACTTGATGAGTTCTTTGCATTGTAATTTCAATTTAATGTTCTCTTTTTGTATCGTTTTGCTCTCCTGAAGTGCTCTTAGCAACTCATCCCTCAAACTCGCGTTTTCTTCGTCGAGAGATCTCTATCTCGACGATTCTTTATTGCCAAAATTCGTTTCATTGGCAAAATCCTCGCTCTGCTTCAGCACAGATTTAATTAAATAAATAATAATTGAAAAGCTTCGAACGAAGTACTTGGCGAGTTCGTAATAAGACGTTTTCCGGCGTTGTGCTTACTCATGAATGATTAATAAACATAAACAACGTAAAAAATAAAAATGCTGATTATTAATATACTCTAAACACTATTGAATTGCTGTTTAATCATTATTTATTTAGAAATACTCTGACATAACCTCTTAATCGGGAAGCGATACCACTATGAACGCGCACAGATAAGTATATAATTGTTTTTTTTCCACCATTTATTAAAGAAAAAAAGAAAAAGGAACGAAAATTCTTTTTTTTTAACGAAGAACCACATTGAATGAAAAAAATATTTATCTAGAAACAAATATTTTTTCAAGATGCGCCGGTATCGCGTCTTTTCGGCCTTTCAGCGTGACACGGGACTCAAGACGGTTAGTGTGGTTATGTTGGTGGTGCGAAAAATTTGCGGAGCAAAAAATTTGGGGAGCGAAAAAATGATGGTCGTTGTACGTCGAACATAAAAAATAAAATGCGATATCTCCCATATGTCAATAGCTACAGCATTCATTTGGGTACCAATCGAAAGAGAAAAAAAAAAAAAAAATATTCGTATTAATATCATTGCCGAAGTCTGTATAATTAATTGATAATTAGAAAAATAAGTTTCGTTATATAGATATACTCCCGTGTATAAGCTCGATGTGTGGCGTATAAGAGGCTGTAGTACCTCTCGACATGTCGGTATAGGAGGAAATGTACTTGTCTCGAGGCTCTACCGCGCCTCTTAAAATATATAATATATATTATGTATTATATTATTATATTATATAAAATTATATATTATAATAAAAGTATCGCAGTGGATTCGGACATTTATTTATGTGTGTAATACATTTGCGTCATTTAAATATTGATAATCAATAATTACTTAGAACAATTGTCATTTATATTAATCAAGAATACAATTTACTTACTTTCATCTGTATCCATTCTGAACGTTCGTATTTTCACACTTTAACTTTCGTATATACGCTCTGCTCTGAACTCCACGAAGGTTTCCTTATAACTGCACTTTCAATGTAAAAGAATGTAGAATGACGAACTGCAGACACCAGAGTTGCCATAATTCGGGTGTACAAACGACCTGGCAACCCTGCCCGGGCAGGAAAAAAGGGTCGGGCGCGGCCGGTCGTCCCATTGTAATGCGTATACCTGCTCGACCGGGAGAAACTTCCCGAGCATTACGCACCATCACTATTTTGCTTCTCAATATAAAACTGCACAAAATTAGCACCTGGAAATTTTACTATTCGAATCTTGATAATATTTCAAAGCCGTTCAAACAAAAACCAGCCTGGGCATCCCTGGGCAAAAAAACTTTTCCACTTTTTAGTTACGTTCTTTTATTCACAGGCAGGCTTGAAATGCAGATATTCAGCGCCCATTTTAATATCTTATATACAACATTCCCAATAATTTAACCATACGAAAATAATGTGTGAACCTTCAACATTACCGTCGATTAATCCGTTTTCAAATCGGCAGCGTGGAATAAAAAATATTTCACTTCGCGCGAGTCGAATATTCCGGGCCGAGAAACAGCGCGCGGCACGCTAGAAAAGGGTCAACTTCTGAATATCGTCACCTGCTAAATTCGAAAGCTAGAGACCTGTTATTTCGGCATCAAGTGTAGAAACATGTTTTCTAACGATTCAAAAAAAAAAAATGGAAAAAGTCGAAAGTTCATTTTTTGGAATTTGCCCACTTTTCTGAAATCCAGCCCACTATGAGGCGGTATATTTTCCGAGATCCCCCACTTGATCATTGTTGATTATAAAATGAAAGATTTTGTCGAGAAAAAAAAACCACGAAAATTCGGTCCTTACACAAAAAAAGAAAATCCTTATTTTTTAGCGATAACTAAAACTCCTTTATGTTTTTAGGCTCCTCTAGCTGGGGGAGCCATTATTAGGGCTAAAATATATTTTGGTAAAAAAAATGCAAAATTTGAAAAAGTCCTGAAACTAGATAACTACACCATCAAAAACATTACTGTGTTACGTCCTGCGACTTTTTGATGATTTTGTGAATTAGAACATCGCTACAATATACAAGCAGATACACAAGTCTGCATGTTTTGTGTATGGGTACATCAAAATATATACATATGTAGGATCGCAGAAAAATTTAGGCTTCGGGTGACTAGACTGGGATTCGAACCCAGGCCCTCTCGATTGCCGGTCGAGTGCTCTGACCACTGAGCTACCTAGGCTTTCTACCCAATTCTTCCACGATCCGTACTTATAGTTCTTTCTGAGGGACTTCGCACCCCACATTCGGCCATCCTGGAATGACATGTGCCCTCACATGTCCGTCTTACATGTAAGAACACTTCGTCTTGTGTCATTCCAGTCGCTTCGTCTTCCGTAGGTGGAAGTACCCCCATCCCGGACGAGCCCCCAAATGTAGGATCGCAGAAAAATTTAGGCTTCGGGTGACTAGACTGGGATTTGAACCCAGGCCCTCTCGATTGCCGGTCGAGTGCTCTGACCACTGAGCTACCTAGGCCTTCTACCCAATTCCTCCACGATCCGTACTTATAGTTCTTTCTGGGGGACTTCGCACCCCACACATATAGTATATTATTATGATTATGAAAGCGAGACGAGACGATACGACATTCGACATTCACCGGACTGAACATAGATACTCAAGATACACAGATAACTACGATGACTGACGCTTGACGACGGTCACCATGACTTGGGATAAGGTAGCAACGAGAATAATAACAGAGCACTATTCTTGTTCAAGACCCCCAATCGATCACACGTGTATCGCGCAATAGAATAAAATCACTCGTATTCCAATCTCCTATAATTGTCTCATTATTCATTCGTCGGATATAACATTGGTGTCAGAGTGGGATTAACAAAATAGATAAAAGGAAAATAAAAAAAATAAAAATTCGACGAAAAATAATAAATTTCAAATCCAACCCAAACCCACACACAAATTTCTTTCGCGGCGATAATTTACCGGTTAAAAAAAACAATAAATAAATAAATAAGTGTCACGAGTGCTAACAAAATACCAAAAAGAAAACCAAAAATTGTGGAGATCGCGATGAATCGACACATATACGACGGAAGTAGTTCATGGGAACAATTTTTCAAACAATTAGAAATGATCACGATTTTTAATCAATATTCGGCAAATGAAAAAGCAATCGTTCTAGCCTCGTCCCTTCGAGGACTCGCAAAAATAATTCTCGATAGCCTCAGTCTCGAAGCTCAAAATCACGATAAAATAAAAGTAGCATTAGAATTCACATACGGAACCAAAGATCCAATGCAAATGTCTCGAAAAGAATTTAATGCCCGTAAACAAAAAATCAATGAAGAAGCAAAGAAGCAATATTCGCAACCGACCTAAAAAGACTCGTTCGAGCAGCCTACCCAAAAACAAACGAAGAATTAAAAGATGAACTAGCTTGTACACAATTCATAGCAGGAATCAACTCGTATAGCATCCACAGAGAGCTAAATCTAGAAAAAATTACGTCACTTCGCACAGCACTTATTAGGGCAAAAGAGGTTCACACGCTGGACCTTCTTGATAAAATTTCAAACTCTAATGACCCAAACAAATACAATCAAAACAATCAATACAACAAAAAATTTATTCACGCCAATCATACAAATTCGCAAAATAATAATTATCAAAACCCAAATTATCGAGACAAACCACAGTGTTGGCATTGCGGTCAAACAGGACACGTCCAAAAATATTGCAAAAAACCACAAAAACCCCAATACACAAACCAACAAAATCATCGAAATTTAAACTAAAATCGGTCAATTCGTTAGGGGATGGATCGACTGACCCAGCCCGAATTTTCGAGGTTAGAACTCTCAATGAGAATAAACTCAATGGGAAATTGAACCTGAATATCAATGGTAAGATTGGAGAAGTACCAGTTAAAATGATAGTAGATACAGCGTCAGAAATCACGATCGCAAATATGAGCGTGTTAAATAGATCAATTAATATATTGAAAAAGACTTCAATTCAACTAAAAATCGTAATGGCATCGCAGGAAGATTTTCCTTTTAAAACCATTCGGAAAGCAATGGTTGGAATAGGAAATTTCTCCGTCGAATTGGATGTCGTTTTCGCAGAAATTGCCCTACTGGGTCTGGATTTCTTGACAAAATCCGGTTCACTATCAGAATTCGAATCACTAATCAACAGAAAATTTAATTTAAAAGATAAATTTAAAACTATCTCAGTACAATGATTAAAATCTACAAAAAACTCGAACAATACACTCATGCCTGACCACCTCGCAAGTCTAATCGAAAACCCTAGTGAACTCCTATCAGGCGAACAAAATACACAACTCAAAAATATGATATTAACCTTCCAAGAGGTCTTTCCAAAAAATAACAATGACCATGGACATTGAGAATACATCAAACATAAAATCAATACAAGAAATACAGAACCATTGAAAATGGCAATGAGACGAATACCAATTCATTATCGAGAAACGGCGTTCGAACTCTAGAAAGAAATGAAAAAACAAAGGGTCGTCGAACCAAGTTCGAGCCCATATGACTCACCCCCAGTATTTATCCGTAAGAAAGACGGGTCAACCCGATTTTGTATAGATTATCGTCCATTAAGGATGTATGAGCACAAGGTGGCGGGGAATAAGCGAAAACGTGGGCGTGGGTGAGCGCGGTGAGCGAGGGGCACGCATGAAACAAGAGAGAGTCGGACCGCTTATTATACGACCCACGCGAAAAATTTCCTTAAAATCGATAATTGTATGTCAAAAGGTTCGTTAACCCCCATTTTTTATGGAACGTATGTAATCGTGATAGTTTTCTGAACATTTAACAGTTTTAATATTGATCGTATCTGATCGTGAAAGATACGAATTTCTGTTTCAAAGTTGCGTCAGCCCAGAATTCGTATATGGCGTGAGATAAATATCTTGATTTCACGAATTAATTACTCGCGTAAAGAGTCATTGACCCACTTTGAAATTTTGCAGGTTTTATCCTATAAACTTCTGCTACACCATATAAAAAATTCAGACTTTTATATGATCGTGAAGCTAGTGCTCATACATCCTTAAATGATAGGACATAAAAGGATTCATACCCAGTCCCTCGTATACACGAAATACTTGAAACTGTAGTAGGAGCACAATGGTTTTCAGTAATCGACCTAAAGAGTGGTTATTGGCAAGTGGAACTCGACCCAGCTGATAAAGAAAGAAACGAATTATGGCAGTTTCGAGTTCTCCCGTTCGGATTATGTAACGCCCCACCTACATTTATTCGATTAATGAACATAGTCTTCAAAGGGCTGACAGGAAAAATTTGCCTAGTTTATTTAGATGATATCATTTCTTCAGTAAAACTTTCGATCTACGCCTAAAGAACTAAGGGACAGTAATGAGTAAACTCCGAGAAGCTATTTCCAAAGCGAACCCAAAAAAATGCTCCATGAATAAAAAAGAAGTTAACTATTTAGCCATATTGTCTCGGGCTCCGGAATCCGGACTTGCCCAGAAAAAATCTCTTTCATCAAAGATTGGCCGACCCCAAGAAACAAAAAAGACCTGAGAAGCTTTCTTGGATTCTCCTCATATTACCGAAAATTCGTTCAAAATTTTGCAACAATTGCAAGACCTCTCCATTCTCTCACCAAAGTTAAAATAATGTTACGTCATGCGACTTTTTGATGATTTGAAGAATCAGAACATCGCTAAAATATACAAACAGATATACAAATCTGCATGTTTCGTGAATGGGTACATCAAAATATATATGTATATTAAGAGGCACGGTAGTGCCTCGAGACAAGTACATTTCCTCTCCTTTATCGACATGTCGAGAGGTACTACAGCCTCTTATACGCCACACATCTGGCTTATACACGGGAGTATATCTATATAACGAAACTTATTTTCTGAATTATTAATGAATTATACGGACTTAGGCAATGATATCAACACGAATATTTTTTATTTTTTTTTCTCTTTCGATCGGTACCCAAATGAATGCTGTAGCTATTGACATATGGGAGATATTGCATTTTATTATTTTCATTCGACGTACATCATCATCATCATTTTCTTTTTTTTTTTTGTCTCCGCCACAAATTTTCGCACCGCCCGTGAATCTAACCGCAAATTCATCGCTCACCTGTCACACCAGGCTAAAAGGCTGAAATCACGAATGTCATGTTACGTATGATCTTTGGTTAACGAAGCTGCCTTCGTTGCTTCGGCATTTCCGAAAGTCATTTACGCGATTTTTTTATCGTTACTTTGAGATGAAAGTTCAGAGGTTTTATTACGAAAGTGAAGTATAAAAATAAATTGAAAAAAAAAAAAAAAAAAAACGAACAGTGTTAGAGTATTATTTTATCATTTTCGGACAGAACCGGTGAAAAAAAAAATTATATACTTATAGGTGCGTTCTCGTAGTGATATGACTCCCAATTTAGTGGTTATATTGGTGTATTTCGAAAAAAAAAAATTGATTATTAATTAAATAAAGTTTAAAGTATATTAATGAAACAGAATTGTGTTTTTTTCCACAAACATCAAAGTACATTCAGCATTTTTATTTTTAACATTGTTTATTTCATTTTAATTATTATTTAAATGATATTTAAATTCCACGTGAACTTCATAAGTTCTTTGAATCGTGTAATTTCGATTGAATATTTTCTTTTTGTATCTCTTCCCTCTCTCAGGATCATCAGGACTTCAAAAGGTTCCGTGAGCATTGCTTGTTATCGATATGCCGGAGCTCTTCTAACGTTTTTTAATCCGCACATGATCAACGCCATCAACTCCGAGTATTCTATTTGACATCATACAAGTCCCAGCTGCACTGCCTTATTATCACAGATTTCATCTGAATGCAAACCAGAGAAGCTCACACAATTCTAGACAGAAAAATAGTATGCGTCATCAAGTAAACACAGAAAAATTAGTTACATCGCTAAGCCGTCACAAAAACATTTCGCCATACAGGGATTTGACCCAATAAATTTGGCCCGTATCTAACTTGATAAAAAGAAACTCGTTGCGCCATCAACTTGCTACAATAAAACACAATGCACCACCAATTTGGAATGGAAAAATTCGACGCATCACCAACTCGACGCACAAAAAATCACCTACGGGCTATCTCGATGGAGATATACTCTCCCATGGTACAGTTTCACACAGTGAAAACTCTCATGCGGCGTAACTTGGTCCGCTTCAATTCTCAACCGACGCAACCATAGTCCGTTAGACTGTGTAGAGTTGGAGCGGGCCGAGCTGTGCCACGAAAGTTTCGCTGTGGCGAGTTACGCCAAGGGAGAATTTTTCTGTGTTGGCATGCCCTGGCAGTTTTTGCATGTCGAATTGGTGATGCATTGAGTTTTTCCATGTTGAATTGGCAATATGTCCAGTTTGATTGGAGCAAGCCGATGGTGCATTGGGTTTTTCTGCACCAATTTAATTATAGGCTGAGTTTGTCTGAGTTATGTCGCTTCATGGGATTTTTTTTGTTTTACAGTGCAATGTGTCGAATTTTTCTGTGTTCAGTTAATTATGTGTGTGACTTTTATGAGCAGAATTACGTGGGTCGGGTTGAGTCTGCATTCAGTTGGTATCTGTACAAACAAAGCTTTACCATTCCATCGCTAAGAAAAAAAACATAAAGCTCAATATTATAAATAGACTATCGAAAAGCGATGCCTATGATTTTATATCTTAGCGATGGTGCATTGTATCAAGAATCAAATACTCAAAGTTATTCGGATAGGTCATGCGAGTATTCTCAAAAATCGGGATACCTCATTGATAACATGTTGTACGCATGGAACATTCTGAAGTTTGCTAAGCTTATTAAGGGGGTCAGGTACCGACAATTTCACATCCAGAACCTCTAACGGTAGAGACTGGCTGATTTTTGTCTTGATATCATTTCTCATATCAAAATACCTCATGAAATTTAGAAAAATTAATTTTTTCCCTATTTTCAAAATAATTTTTTCCGAAACCGTTGATATATCGAAAATCCCATCTGCTAGATTATTCATTGTGATAAGTGTTGTTATATAATTTCGTCCAGGTAAAGTTTTATTACTTGATCATATCGAAGAATTTTTTTTATTCAGGCCATGGAATCCATTTTCTTCTTATTATATTCTACCAATTAATTTATCACACATTTGGAAATTGTTGTGCCATTAATGATGTTGAAATTTGCATCGTTGGAATGCAACGAAAATAGGTTTTTTTTTATTAAAAAAAAATCATTTCCAGTATTTCTGACGCTTCTCTGGCATATTTAGGCCCCAGATCGCAAAAAAAAAAAACCGAAAATAAGGTTTAAACGATTTTTGACTTCGAGACAATACTGGAAATGATTTTTTTAAAACTTTTTTCGTTGCATTCCAACGATGCAAATTTCAACATCATTGCCATTAAATGGTATCTCCTCCGACAATTTTGAACTTTGAGGGTTGTAGATTTTTTTACACATTCTTTGGGTCACAATGAACAATCTAGCAGATGGGATTTCCGATACCTATCTTAACGGATTCGAAAAAAATTATTTTAAACACGTGGAAAAATTAATTTTTCGAAATTTTATCAATGTGAGGTATTTTGATACGAGAAATGATATCAAGACCAAAATTAGCAAGTCTCTACCGTTAGTGGTTCTGGATGTGAAATTTTCGGTACCTGACCCCCTTAAGGATCTAATAAACGAAATGCAAATGATATTTAATGTCTTAGTTGCTAGATTGGGGCCTCTGAATTTGTAAAATAATGAAACCATCGCATGACGAAATGTTTTGGAAAGACGAAATTCATCCCCTCAAAAATTGTTTAATTCTAGCCTGAGCAGAGCAGTCACCATTCGAAGCTTTCACATAGAAGTTACATGGTAAAAATATATATAATCCTTTGCAAAAAGAAGCCAAATCCCCCCAAAAAACACCATAAATGGTGTACAAAAAGTTGAGACAAGTACATTTCCTTGCATCGTTTTATCTTTCCTTACAAATATATGTCAAACATAAATAGTTGTAAAATAAATCCTCACAAAAAGTTCTCAAATAAATTCAAATCATCCAACTCACAGTTGCCAAGTACATCCAGCATTTTTATTGTTTACATTGTTTATTAACCATTTATAAGTAGGTCACAACGCCCGAAAACGTCTTGAAACGGGACTTAGGGACTTAATCTAAAAATGTATTGTTTGAAAAATTTTTATTGAAAAAAATTCGGATTGAAAAAAAAAATTCGAACGAAGTACTTGGCGAGTTCGTAACAGGTAGTCCGTACAGTCATTTTACATAACTCGCCAAGTACTTCGTTCGAATTTTTTTTTTCAATCCGAATTTTTTTCAATAAAAATTTTTCAAACAACCCATTTTTAGATTAAGTCCCTAAGTCCCGTTTCAAGACGTTTTCGGGCGTTGTGACCTACTTATAAATGGTTAATAAACAATGTAAACAATAAAAATGCTGGATGTACTTGGCAACTGTGAGTTGGATGATTTGAATTTATTTGAGAACTTTTTGTGAGGATTTATTTTACAACTATTTATGTTTGACATATATTTGTAAGGAAAGATAAAACGATGCAAGGAAATGTACTTGTCTCAACTTTTTGTACACCATTTATGGTGTTTTTTGGGGGGATAATATATATACAGTGAAGAAGAATGAAGAATATATATATATATATATACTAGGGGGGCATCGCCCCCCTGCGCGCTTCGCGCGCCAACCCCCCATCTTGTGTTTGTGTCAGTTGTTAAAGAAAAACATTCTGGAAAGATGTTTTGAAAAAAAATTGTTTATCTTTGTGTTAATTGGTTTTCGGATAAGAGTTTGGGTTGAGTTTGGGTTTTATTGAAATATCGATATACCGATATATCGATTACTGAAACGGTTCAATATATAGATATATCGATTTCTGACTCCGTTCAATATATGGATATATCGATTCTTGACACGGTTCGATATATCGAAATATCGATTTTTGACACATTTCGTTATATTTATACTCGATTCGATACATCGATATATCAATTCATCAATTCTAGACACAATTCGGTATATCGATATATCAACTTATCGATTCGTGACATGATTCGACGTATCGATATATCAATTTATCGATTCTTGACACGATTCTGTTTCAGGTTGAGTGAAGATTCGCCGCATTTAAATAAAATTTTTTTTTTCCTTTTATCGAATTTATAATGAATAATTTCTGGTAAAATTACTACTCCATTACAAATTCGATAAAAAGAAAAAAAAACATTCTAATTCAAATGCGGCGAATCTTCCACTCAACCTGAAATTCTCATCTTTTGACATACATTTTTTTTCTACCTAAACTAATTATTTCAGGTGTGGCCCGTTGGTAAATAAAAAAAATTTCATTATAAATTCGATGAAAAGAAAAAAAAAAAATATTCAACTCAAATGCGGCAAATCTTCCACTCAACCTAAAATTCTCATCTGTTTGCATAAAATTTTTTTCGACCTAAACCAACTATTTCAGGTGTGCCCCGAAAAATTTATATTATAAATTCGATGAAAAGAAAAAAAAAAATTTTAACTCAAATGCTGCGAATCTTCCACTCAACCTAAAATTCTCATCTTTTGACATAAATTTTTTTTTCTACCCAAACTAATTATTTCAGGTGTGGCCCGTTGGAAAATCGAAAAATGTTCATTATAAATTCGTTAAAAAAAAAAAAAATTTCAACTCAAATGCGGGGCGAATCTTCCACTCAACCTTAAATCCTCATCTTTTGACATAAATTTTTTTTTCTACCCAAACTAATTATTTCAGGTGTGGCCCGTTGGAAAATCAAGAAATTTTAATTATAAATTCGATGAAAACGAAAAAAAAAATTTTCAACTCAAATGCGGGGCGAATCTTCCACTCAACCAAAAATTCTTATCTTTTGACATAAATTTTTTTTCTACCCAAACTAATTATTTCAGGTGTAACCCATTGGAAAATCAAAAAATTTTCATTATAAATTCGATAAAAATGAAAAAAAAAAAATTTTAACTCAATTGCGGCGAATCTTCCACTCAGCCTAAAATTCTCATCTTTTGACATACATTTTTTTTTACCTAAACTAACTATTTTAGGTGTGACCCATTGGAAAATCGAAATTTTTTTTTTTTAAACACCCTAGTATATACATAACATATGTATATACATGAAATGAAATGGAATTCCTATAATATCAGACTTTCAGATAGGTCGAGTTGAAACGAAATTCCCCATATATCCGGTTTTTAGGTAGGTTGATGTTAGACGGATTGATATATCGATTTATCAATTTATCAAAAACCAAAATTCGATATAAATCAATATTCGATATATCGATATTTGATAAATCGACATTCGATATATCGATATTCGATATATCGATTCATATCGATATATCGATTCATATCGATATATCGATTCATATCGATATATCGATTCATATCGATATATCGATTCATATCGATTCATATCGATATATCGATTCATATCGATATATCGATTCATATCGATATATCGATTTATATCGATATATCGATTCATATCGATATATCAAGTTGAGACAGAATCACCAGGCAGAATTATCAGGCTTTTAGATAGGTCGATTTAGACGGAATTCCCGACATATCAGGCTTTTAAAAAGGTCGATTTTAGACGGAATTCCCCATATATCAAGCTTTTAGAAAGGTTGATTTTAGACGGAATGCCCCATATATCAGGCTTTTATGAAGGTCAATTTTAGATGGAATGCCCCATATATCATGCTTTTAGATGGTCGATTTTAGACGGAATTCCCCATATATCGGGTTTCAGATAGGTCGATTTTAGACGGAATGCCCCATATATGAGGCTTTTAGATAGGTCGATTTTAGACGGAATGCCCCATACATTCTTGACATGGCGGCGGCGGCGGCGACGGCGGCGGCGGCGGCGACGGCGGCGGCGGCGGCGATATATTTATATAATATAGAACGATATATATGCATACGTCGCATTCCACGTCAACTCAGCCACCCCGTTTTTTTTATTGTCTCGAAAAAATTATTCAGTATGGGCATTTCAAAGGACAATATATCCATGACATTTTGCCAAAATTTCATCCCCCCACTATTCTTGGTTCTCGAGATAATGATTGATGAAGTCTCAATTTTGTACAAATCATAACTTCGTAACTACTGATCGGATTTAACAGATTAAAAAAAGAATCTTTTTTTTTTTGCCCTTTTCGAAAAAAAATATGTCATCATCGGATAAAAGCTCATTAGACAGTTTTCGGGGTAAATTAACAAAAAAAAATTTTTTTCTCGTCACTGATGCCTTGTTCCATTTTGAAAAAATTTTGCGGAGTTGTGTATCGCCTCCCTCTATCAGAAAAAAAAAATACTAAGTAGAATTCCGATTGGCCCTTTCGTGGAAAAAAAAAAAATCGAAAAATTACCCCGAAAACTGTCTAATGAACTTTTCTCCAATGACGGCATATTTTTTTTCAAAAAGGGCAAAAAAAATAAAAAAGATTCTTCTTTTAGTCGTTAAAATCCGATCAGCCGTTACGAAGTTATGATTTTTACAAAATTGAGAATTCATTAATCATTATATCGAGAACCAACAATAGTGGGGGGATGAAATTTTGGTAAAATATCATGGATATATTGTACTTTGAAATGCCTATACTGAATAATTTTTTCGAGACAAAAAAAAAGGGGTGGCCGATGAGTTAACGTGGAATACGACACGTCAACGCAGCCACGTCAACTCAGCCACCCCGTTTTTTTTTGGTCTCGAAAAAATTATTCAGTATGGGCATTTCAAAGTACAATATATACATGAAATTTTACCAATATTTCGTCCCCCCACTATTGTTGGTTCTCGAGATAATGATTAATAAATTCTCAATTTTGCAAAAATCATAACTTCGTAACGGCTGATCGGATTTTAACGACTAAAAAAAGAATCTTTTTTATTTTTTTTGCTCTTTTTAAAAAAAAATATGCCGTCATTGGAGAAAAGTTCATTAGACAGTTTTCGGGGAAATTTTTCGATTTTTTTTTTTTTTCCACGAAAGGGCCAATCGGAATTCTACTCAGTATTTTTTTTTCTGATAGAGGGAGGCGATACACAACTCCGCAAAATTTTTTCAAAATGGAACAAGGCATCAGTGACGAGGAAAAAATTGTTTTTTGTTAATTTACCCCGAAAACTGTCTAATGAGCTTTTATCCGATGGTGACATATTTTTTTTCAAAAAGGGCAAAAAAAATAAAAAATATTCTTTTTTTAATCTTTTAAATCCAATCAGTAGTTACGAAGTTATGATTTTTACAAAATTGAGACTTCATCAATCATTATCTCGAGAACCAACAATAGTGGGGGGATGAAATTTTGGTAAAATGTCATGGATATATTGTCCTTTGAAATGCCCATACTGAATAATTTTTTCGAGACAATAAAAAAAACGGGGTGGCTGAGTTGACGTGGAATGCGACATATGTATAGAAGAAAGAAGAAAACAAGAACGTGGATATTATTGAGAGGAAGGGGGAATAGCGGAAACCACCAATCATCGAGGGCGGATTCGGCTACCTTCACACATTCATTATCTAAAAATATGTGTTTGTACATGAGCAACGTGAAAGACATGTATGGAGTTTATATGAGAAGCCAGACGAAACCTGAAGAATCACTCTTTCCACCGAGCATTCGATTACGGATCAAAAATCATCCAATCTGATAAGCGGAATACCTGTGCCTACGACAACAACGAAAGGAATTAATTACTGAAATCACCGTTGGTTGCAAGAGTGCAGCACCTCACGGTCGCTAATTATCTACCTGCTCGTTTTATGCACCAACCACCTATATACAGGAGCAACTTAAATAAATCAACGCATGCAAATACACTTCAATAAGTCGGATAAGAAGGCGGAAATGACAAACAAATTTAATTAAAAATAAATTCAAGCATGAACACTGAATTATGGGTCAAGTCAATAAAAATTTAGAAAAGAAAAACCGACACTATAGCGAAGTAAGAAAAGTTATTTTGAAATAAATTTACAGCAATACAAAAAATTAAAAGTTATTAAATTTTATCAAATTTTTGAAATTATCATATTACATTCTTTTTCTAGAATGCCTAGAGAATAAATCAGTATTAAAATTAATCAAAACCAAGATCTTTTGAGTAAATTTGGTTATTTTGGAACTATAAATGATGTAAATCAGGAAAGAATCATCGTAGAACATTCATTCAAAAACGTAATAAAAGGAAATCTTTAGCTGAAACACAATTAGTTAAAACTTTATTAATAAAGTATAAAATAAGTAATTAAACGAACGTTTATCAATCAAGTTAAATTGGCGACACCGCAAGTAGGGAGAACAGTCGCAAGGAAAGAGTAATTAGCATAAGAGGGAGAATGTATTTTGATTGGACGAAAGAAAAATTTTATCATCGAAGGCAAGATTATTTAAGGGCATGCGAGCCAAATGCGAACACAGAAGGTCGACAAAAGTTCGGAGTAAAGAATCAGCGAAAGTACTGTCAAAATTACAAAACTTTATTATACTGAATTGCTGAACTAAAATTAAATAAAAGAAAAAAAAAAAAATTAAAATCAACTCTAATTATTTATCGTGAACCATCGACCTCGGAATTTTCTTGGGCTTCCTACGTTCTTTCGGAAAGAGTTTCAAGGATCCAGGATTATTCAAATTTAAATTTTGAAATCAACTCAACCAAAGTAAGTATTTTACTTCTTATTTGATTTTGTGAATTACCAACGTATCAACGGGCTATATAATTTTTGGCGTATTTTATCATAAACAGTGTTTTTTTAAATGAAAGTAAAAAGAAATCGTCAGTGTCAACGAAAGATAAAACTTAAATTTATTTGGAATATGGTAATTTGCGCTCTTCGCCCTTTCCCGAGTATTTTTCTTAAAGATTAGACTCAAAACAGGGCACTAACTCGATTTAAACTTTTACTTCCAAATAACGTGTAGAGGAAGAGAATCTCTTCCTGACCGAGATAGAGTAAAATGTCAATCGGGACGTAACAATAACATTCAAATGGAACCTCGATGCATCCAACGCTTTCGAAAAATTGAAAAAGGCACTGACTTCTCCACCTTTATCCCACCCATCAATAAACGAATCATTCATTCTCGATACTGACGCGTTACGTCCTGACCCTCGATTTTTCTCATCTCGGCCAAGAAAAGCGCGGCTTTCCCTTTAACACGTTATTCGAGATAAAATCGGCATTGGCCAGGTTATTGCCCTGTTTTGAGCCTAACCTTGCGGAAAATTGCTCAGGATGGGCGGAGAGTGCATAATTTGGTAACAATGGCAAATTAAAATAAAATCTCACGAACAAAACTCTTTAATTTTCGCGAGATACATCGGAAAATACTAATAAATTGTAATTCGGCAAAATCGGACAAATAAACTCGTAATATAAAGGGACAAAAATTGTATGATTACATTGAATAAATTCTGAATAAAACGGGAACTAAATTTAACTGTTACTGACGCGGAAGAAAATAAACTACAGGGCCATCCTCAAGATAAGCCTCCTGCGGTTTATTCACGCAAACTGCAAGGAGAAACGAAATTATCGCGAGCACTAAAATGACCCCTACTACAACGACAGCTATCTTTAATTGGAAAAGGTCCATGGTCGATTGACAGGACAACTCTCACAAAAACAAAAATCAACACAGAATTTACTCAACCACGACTCGATTGATTTTTTAATCACTTGTTACACACGGGTTATTTATCCCGTGGTAACTTATTATTATTATTATTTTATTCGCTGAAGTCAAAGGCCCCGGCGAATGGATTCTCTGTCCTATTTAAGCTGGGTAGCACCTCACCTTGTATATGCTTGTAGTTCGTGATGATTGGATGGGCTGTGATGCAATGAAGGAGTACAGCTGGTTTCACACGAATGTATTTATTCGAGAACACACATCGATCAGTCACTTTTACAATAATAGTTTAAGTTGTTACAAATGTTATACTCTATGATACACTGACGCGCAATGCCGCTAAGGTAATTGGCACGAACAATTATATCACAGAGGTAGTGAAGCGCCGCTAAGGTGTTCCTTCACTTAATGAGTTCTTATACACTTGTCTACAACAAGGGTTTGAGAAGATCACGTCAATCACGCCCGCGAGAACCTAAGTACGCGAACGGACTTGCCGCTAAGGAACGGGATCTCTCGACCGATTGCTAAGAGCGTCGTATTAAGACTAATTTGATAATATGTCGAGAGAACCCTCGTTAGCTTTGGGCGTCCGGCTACAAGGGTCTCGTAGGGGTGGATTGAGAAATCATCGATCGATGTAGGTCTCGATGATTTCGAAACCCATGAGTTGAAAAATCATCGATGGATGGAAATCTCGATGATTTACGAAATCTGGTGAAGCAAGGGGTTTACGAAATCTGATGCAAGGGATCCAATAATCCAGGTTATAAGTGATGCAAGGGGTCGAATAATCTAGGTCATTTGGTAAGGTAGCAAGAGTCCGAGGACGAAAAGAGGAATCTGCTGACGCGCGGTTTGCTCGAGTTTCCAGAGAGTGACTGTCGCAAGAGTCGGCGTACTCTCTGGAATCTGATGACTCTGTTGTGTTGCAATGACCGCAGGTAGCGATACCTCGGTTCGTCACACACTCTAAGAAATTCAAAAATCTCCGAAAATAAATTTAACCACGGATAATGCATAAAATTTATATTGGAAATGAATATCAAATGATAAACACAAAAAACACTATTGATCCAGTAGTTTCCGGAACAAAACGTGAATGACTCAAATGAATTTAACTCGCACATATTTCACTAAATTTACGAACATGAGCACTTCCTAGGAGAAAATAAATTCACACCAAAAATAATCCTACAATTGATCGAAACACGAACAGGTTTTTCGGAATGATTTACTCGGAACATTGAAATAATCTAATTACACAAACGAAAATAAAAATAATTTTTAAAGGATGTGAAATAAATCGGACAAAAAATTGAATTTAAACATGAGGAAAATAGAATTGGGAAAATAATTTTGATCAGACACTTTTCACAAAACCGAAGTTAAATTGACATACCCTTTTCGCAAAACTGAATTTAACACAAAAATCTGAACTTCCATAAAACTGAATTTAACACAAAAACTGAATACCCATAAAACTGAATTTAACACAAAAATCTGAATTTCCAATAAACACAAAAATCTGAATCTCCATAAACTGAATTTAACACAAAAATCGGAATCTAATACAAACTGATAACGCGAAAAGGGAAACCAACGACGAAAATATTTCATAGACCTTCAACGGTGAGTAACCCGGTAGTTTCGGTTACGGGACTCGAGCCGTCATGGGGTGTCGACCGGGGTCGGAGACACCGCGCAACACGAACGAAGATATACTGACACATGCGAGAAAACATTTTGAGATACTTACTACTTCGATGATTATGGAAACAAAGTGAGGCATAAGGCCGGCAGAAAATTGAATGATGACGACGATGGAACGATGGACCACGAGGTTGAACGTAATGGTAAATTTGTGGCAGGGCAAACAGTGTCCAACAAAACAAAATGTTCACACAAAAAAAAATATATATATTGCTTTTTAAAACACAATGTCCACACGAAAAGAAAATGAAATGTCTGTTCACAACAAAATAAGAATAAAAATATTGTCCGCAAAAATAAAATGGTTCACGAAGATAAAATGGTCCGGTATTGAAATCGGTTGAATAAAATAAAATAACATAAACTGGTGCGACCAAAATGATGAAAAGTAAAAATAGATTGACACGATGGACAGCGATTCTGCTCTGGAAATTCTCTCCCGACTCTGACATACCGCGGGCTCATTACCCGGTTTTATATAGGGTATTGCAGGATGACTTAGCTTCGGCGGTGGGGAGATACGCCCTTAGCCGCCTAAAACGCTCTAAGCCCCTCCGCCGCCTCCACCTCGCATTTCCAATGACCGCTACGAATCTATTTAATTAAAAATCCATACTTCTAATTAATACAAATTTATCCTGATTATTAAACATTCACTCCTGTATTCCTTTATAATAATTATTCCGTGATTCAATAATCCGTAAAGCGATTTCCCCCCTCGTACATACGCCGTCTTTTCATCAAGACGTTCATTCTGTCTCTCTCATACTTGCATATACGGTATCTACTCTCTCGCTCACTCTGCCCCTCGTTTCGGAGGTACCACGTAGCAGAGGAGTTACCCCTCTTCGGCTTCTCCTACAGGCCACGCCCTGGTCCACCGTAGGCTCTCGGTGACACACACATGCACACACACATACAGCCATGCACATTTCCATTCGTCTTTTCGTTCGTGCTCTCGTTTGGTGACGATTTCTCCTTCATTTATTTGTATCTCTCTTGCTCCGCATTGCCTTCGATTTATTCTCTCATTCCACACATCTCTATCTCTTTTTAATTTCTTGCCATGCCGAGCCTGTAACGCGATGGTACATGCAAGGCTTTTCAGACTAAAATTTTCCACTGATGGTGAAATAGTCCTCAAACGATTTTATTTGATTAAGTGACCCGATCTTCCCAATAATTGGAAAAAATTAACAAAGTCATTCTATAATTGTTGATCTACTCAAAATACACAATGCGAAACCATTTTGAAACCATTTAAAATTATTCATTGATAAATATTGATTTTTATCACCCGGTAGTAGTAGGTGCACCACTCTGGGCCCCCCCACTCCTATCCCCACTCCTTCCCCCACCGCGCGGCTTCCCCCACCACTCGATTTTCCCCCACCATGCGGCTGGGTGAGTCGAGTGTTGAGGTGGCGTTGTGTGTGTGTGGGTGAGGTGAGGACAGGGGGGAAACTCCAAAGTGGCGCACATTATTATTATTATTATTATTATTATTTGCAATATTCTCTCTCTTTGGATTATTATTATTTTTTTTAATTTTATAATTATAATTTTTATTATTATTTTTAATATTTCCACCTCTCTCTGCGGTTTATTATTATTTTTTACTTACCCTTCTTCCGAGGCTATTCAGCGCATCTCTCTCTCTCTCTCTCTTTCTCTCCCGCGTCTGTCGGTTATGCTTTTTCTCTTTTTCTCCTTCTCTCTCTCTCCAGCGTCTGTCGCTTAGCTTTCTCTCTCTCTCTCTCACTATTCTAACTCGTTGCTTATTAAAAATTTTTTTCCGATAGAATGAAAATCTGCACAGATACATTCGTTATACTCATCTCCGTGAGCCACGTTTTGATTAAATATTTTTATTATCACAAGCACGCACGTTAATCCTCAGGGCACATAAATTATTTAAACGATTAATATTTTAACCGATCGACGTTGTGAGAACGTTTTACCGATGTTACGCGATTAAAAGAACGACGATTACTGAGCTCTACAGCCGCTTGGAGACAAACTCCACGCGCGCGAAATGCACTGTCAGCACCACGTGCATGTCTCATCGTCGCTCAGGCTTGCTCGAATTCGTTCATCTTTTTATTCGTATGGAGAGTAATATATTTAAGTGTATATATATATATATATATATATATATATATAATGTGATCTAAAGATGCAACGCGCGTATACCTATATACATATAGGTAAGCTGACGAGGTATCGTTCCGTAGCGCTCGAGAGTCAACAGCTATGGGAAAACTCACGCGGAATCGTCCAGTAGCAGCAGCGGTTCTTTTACATATGGGCGAAGAATAAATTAAAGGGGTGTAGGCCACAGGCAGGCATACTTTAGCATCGAATGACCTATCTCCATTGTGAATATATTTTTAAAATTTTTTGCACTCGGAGAGAAAAGTTGCATAGCTCTCACCGCTACACATACATGCTGTTGTGTATAATGCAATGTCAGCTAATTTGCACGTGCAAAAGTTTACCCGTTTTGGCTAAAATTAAGTATCAATATCATGAAATGTCTCATGACAATACAATATGTATACTCTGCGAATATACATAGGTAAGCTGACGAGGTATCGTTCCGTAGCGTTCAAGAGTAACAGCTATGGGCAAACTCACGCGGTATCGCTCGGCAGTAGCAATTCTTTTACATACGGGCGAAGAATAATTTAAAGTGGTGTAGGCCACAGGCAGGGATACTTTAGCATTGAATGACTTATCTCCATTGTGAATATATTTTTCAAATTTTTTGCACTCGGAGAGAAAAGTTGCATAGCTCTCACCGCTACACATACATGCTGTTGTGTATAATGCAATGTCAGCTAATTTGCACGTGCAAAAGTTTACCCGTTTTGGCTAAAATTAAGTATCAATATCATGAAATGTCTCATGACAATACAATATGTATACTCTGCGAATATACATAGGTAAGCTGACGAGGTATCGTTCCGTAGCGTTCAAAAGTAACAGCTATGGGCAAACTCACGCGGTATCGCTCGGCAGTAGCAATTCTTTTACATATGGGCGAAGAATAATTTAAAGTGGTGTAGGCCACAGGCAGGGATACTTTAGCATCGAATGACTTATCTCCATTGTGAATATATTTTTCAAATTTTTTGCACTCGGAGAGAAAAGTTGCACAGCTCTCACCGCTACACATACATGCTGTTGTGTATAATGCAATGTCAGCTAATTTGTACGTGCCAAGGATTACTTTGCTTCGGCAAAAACTAAATATCATATCTTACACCTATATGCGCGCATACATATATATATACGTTCGTTTTAGTGTATTGCACTATATTTATTTGAAGAAAATGCAAAAGCTAGTCAGTCTTGATTTGAGCAGATACCCAATACCATTTCTTTTCTTGAACCACGATGGAAAATAATATTCTTCTTCGCGATGGTATTCTAATTTTTTTGCGCTTGGCAAAGCTGCACAGTCCTCATCTCCGGCGAAAGTGTACTGATCGATGGTGTGATCAATTGCGATTTTTGTCGTACAACGTACTCATTAAACGCCTCAGATATGTGATTTGGTGGGCCCCGCTACGCATCATTATTGCAGCGTATAACAGGGGTGTGTTTAAAGGACAAAGAGTTTTAAGCTGTGTGTTTGAAGAGATACAGCGACGAGGTCTCCAAGACGCTCCTTCTGTGCGTGGAATTGCTGGTGAAATTCGGGGTGAGTAAAATTATTACTTATTGATTATTTATTAAATAACTGGATAATTTTTGATTTTCGATTCAATTACTATATCAGACTATCAGCTATTGCACGGCACAGAAAGTGGCGAGGAAGACGAATTGATAGCAGCAGCCGCCGCTGTAGAAAATGCTGAATCGATATTTCAATCGCACGGCGTAGAAAATGCTTCTCTTCTTAACGAGAATATCGATGACACGGGTAAATAGCTCGTATTAAATGTATTATGAAGAATCAATATTATTAAAACTTTTAATTTTGTGCAATCTAATTGCCGCTTTTTTGCCCGAAATATAACATAATTCTTGAATAATGTGTTATTTTTACAGCGATAACACAGGTGCTTAGCATAAGTGGGCATGATCAGATTCCTGCAACAGCTGTGACAGAACCTCTCGGGCTACACGGGGGCGCTCGAAATACGGAAGATTTAGCGGTACCAGGGCCTTCGGGATTGCGCAGGCGATCCAGCATATCTCCCGATTCAGATTACGATGCTGTGCCGCTTTCGTCGCGGAACCAGCTGCTTCTGTTTCCCGATAGAGGTATCAATAATTTGGTGGAAAATCAACAGAGGCTGATCGATCGGGTTTTGATACGCGAGAATCAAGCATGGCTGGAACGTCTCGAGGAGGAGAATCCATTGCCGTTGCAAAGAGCTGATCAGTGGCATCAAGATATTTTAGAAGATGATGACTCAGGTAAATACTAATTTGTTATCGTTTTACGATAATTTAACATACATTTACATAACGACATTCAACATACATTTGAGAACATTCAAGAGATACATTTCGTTACCTTCCCCCATCCCATAATATTAAATTCGTGTGTAATTTCTCTGTCTCTGCGTGGGGTTTGAGAATTGGATAATTAGCTGTCATCGGGGCTGTAGAATAAAAATTAAGTTACGCACGTATATCGCAGGTTACTCGACAGAGCTCGAAGTTGATGATAATGAAGAACCCTTGTAGATTTACCTCATACGAGGTACTGCTGAGTAAAAATCTTTTATAAATTTTTCTCCGTATTAATTATTGTTCACTCACATTAAAAAAATTTGCAGGTGTGCAAAGCGGCGGTGGTAGGCGAAGCAACGTTTCGAGGAGCACTGGGTACAGCGATGTACAACCACCGGGAATGCGATTAGACATCGTAGAAGATTATATGCGTTATTTTAAGCGATTCAAACTTCGCGGCCGTGAAACAACAGTGCGAATCAAGCAGCCACAGTCGGACGTCAGCGTATTGAAGTGGCTCGAGGGCGCATTTTGCGATCTCCTCACACATATTACAAGCTCGTGCGAGGGTAACGATTACGTCGGTATAACGTTTACGGCAAGCGGTTTAGCACACGGCCCCGTGTGGCTGTCTTTCCGACCGGCGCGAGACTACTCTTTCGAGGACATTTGGCGCCTTGTGAGTAGTGTCGCACAAAGCTCAACGAATTTGAACATCGACGATAAATTCCGTATTACAACGGGTGTTGTCCGAGGCGTCGAGGGAAGTGGGCGGAAAGGGTTGACCCACGAAGGCGTCGCAAAACAATCGATTTTGACGATTCGTAACACGGATAATTTATGCCTTCCACGTTCGTTGGTTACTGCTCGAGTTTATGCTGAACGGGGAGAAATTCGAACGGGAGAGTTGCACGCTCGCTGGCAGCGTATACGAAAGCCTAACCTCCCACAAAAAGAAGCAGCGCTCGAGCTCACAAGAGCTGCAAATATTTTTATATCAAAGCGCGGGTGCGGTGTAAATGAAATTGCACGTTATCAAGATCACATGGCCCGAGAAGGTATTGCAATTATTGTTTTTGAATTTTTAACTCTGGGACGCGGAGAGTTACCATTGTTCGATGGTACGCAAAAAGTAATAGATACTGTCGGTTCCATTAAACACACTCTGTACATTTTATATTACGAGCGGTCGCACCACTTTCAGCCGATTTTGAATTTGCGAGGGGCTGTCGGTAGCAAGAGGTTTTGCGCACCTTGCAACGTACGGTACGACCGTAAATATGGCCACAGATGCTCCAAAAAATGCCCTAGGTGTCATGGAACACCACCATGCAATGCCCCCGCGAATAAAATAAAATGTGAAATGTGCAATAGCTATTTTTTCGGCGAAGGATGTTTGCGACAGCATAGATCTGCAGGTATCTGTGATTCCCGTAAACGCTGCCATAGCTGCTTCAGAACGGTCAAACCGCTAGAAAAAAAGGAACATACATGTGGGGTGGGTTTCTGCAAAACATGCAAATCCGACCAGCCATACAATCACCAGTGTTTCATGAAGCCAATCAGAGAAAGCCCAAATGCTTCACCTAAAATCATTTTCATTTTTTACGATTTTGAAACACAACAGTGTACAACGGTGAAGGGTGATCCAAACTCGTTCGTACACACGCCGAGCCTTTGCGTAGCTCAACGCGTTTGCACGCAGTGCTGTAACAGCGACTCTATTAATGAACCGTGTGAGTACTGTGGCATGCATGAATTTATATTTCGAGAAAACCCGGTTGGACAACTCGTGGAATTAGCTATGCAGCAACGTAAGGGCTACTCACGCACAATCTGTATAGCTCATAATGCCGGAGGATTCGACGCTCAATTTATCCTACGGTATCTGATTGAGAACAAAAAAACACAACTCCCTACGTTAATTATGAACGGAACAAAGATCATCACGATGCGTCTCGAGAAGCTTGTATTTCTCGACAGTCTACATTATTTCCACATGCCTCTCAGCGCATTGCCAAAAGCTTTCGGTCTCTTGGGTACAAAAGGTACATTTTCTCATCTGTTCAATCGTCCTGAAAATCAGAATTACGCCGGAGAGCTGCCACCCATCGAGTACTATTGTGCCGACGCGATGCGTACCACTGAGCGCGAAAAATTTTTAGCGTGGTACCGTGAATTAAAAAATCAGGATTACTTGTTTGATTTTGCAAAAGAAATTGTGGATTACTGCGTGATGGATGTTACGATACTCAGGCTCGCGTGCATGGCTTTTCGGAATATGTTCATCGCTAGCGGTCGCGTCTGCCCATTCGACGAGGGTACGACTATCGCATCCGCCTGTTTCCGCATTTTTCGCAAAAATTTTCTGAAAGATAACACGATAGGTATTGTGCCGGCGGGTGGGTACAGATGGGCGCATACGCAGTCAAAAAAAGCCGTTGCGTGGCTCGTATGGATGGAACATTCTCTCGGCCATCCCATCATACACGCTGGCCGCTCGCGCGAATTTAAATTACCGCTAAATTTACTGGTAGATGGTTATTACGAGACGAACGACTCGAAGCACGTATTGCAGTTTCACGGGTGCTATTGGCATGGTTGTCCGCGATGTTTTCTCGTGAACCGCGATCGCAAACAGAGCGACGATGTATCAATGGACGAAAGGTTCGAAAGAACCATCGCTATTTCCGATAGAATCCGAACGGGCGGCTATGTGCTGACAGAAATTTGGGAATGCGCATATGATAAAATGTTAAAGGAAAATGCTGAAATGACAGCTCTCGTGCGTGATCATCCTCTAGCCTGTATCGAGCCTCTCAACCCACGTGACGCATTCTTCGGTGGACGTACCGAAAATATGGTCACGTTGTATGATGCAAAAGATACGGAGGAGATACGTTACGTCGACGTTTGTTCGCTATACCCGTATATCTGCAAGTTTGGTAAATATCCTATCGGCCACCCGAAAGTTTATGTAGGCGACGAGTGTATGGAACTGACGGGGACTGACAATACCGATCTTTCGCGCGTTGAGGGGCTCGTCAAGTGCGTTGTATTACCACCACGCAACCTTTATCACCCGGTGCTACCTGTACGCATGCATCATCGCCTGCTATTCGCACTCTGTCGTAGCTGCTGCGAAATTATGAGCCAGGAAGAATGTACGCATGAAAAACCCGCGGATCGTACTTTTGAGGGAACATGGGTTGTCGACGAGATACGAAAAGCTGTTTCGTGTGGGTATAGAGTCATGCGTGTAATCGAAATATGGCAATACGAGATCACACAGTTCGAACGTAACACTCGAAATGGCGGCCTTTTTTCAGAATACATTAACACATTTCTCAAAATTAAGCAGGAGGCTAGTGGCTGGCCCGAAAATTGTTTGCAGGACGAGGCTACGAAAGATCAATACATTGCCGACTTTGAGCGCTCTGAGGGTATTAAATTAGATCGTGCTAATATATCCAAGAATCCCGGGTTGCGCTCAGTAGCAAAGTTATGCTTAAATTAATTTTGGGGAAAATTTGGGCAACGCGAAAATCTGCCGCAAACTGTGATAGTATCCACGCGGGAAAAATTGATGGAGCTACTGGCGAGTCCCGAGTATGAGATCACCGGCATACTACCTGTAAATAATGATATATTATACGTCAATTGTACGAAGACCGATGAGGCAATACAGCCATCTTCCATAGCTAATGCCGTAATTGCAGCATACACCACCGCTCAGGCGCGCTTAAAATTGTATAGTTATCTCGAGCGCTTGGGTCGACGTGCATTGTATTGTGACACAGACTCGTGTATCTATGTAACGAAAAAAGATCCGAATGAGTACGAACCGCCGATCGGTCAGCTTCTCGGTGATCTGACGGATGAGCTTAGCAGTTATGGAGAGGGTAGTTATATTAAGTCGTTCGTGTCCGGCGGACCGAAATTTTATTCATTTATTGTGCGAACACCTGATGGCTCGGAAAGCGAAGTATGCAAAGTCAAAGGTGTAACATTAAATTTTGCAAATAGCTCATTGATAAATTATCGGTCTGTACGTGCGTTTATAGTTGGCGAGAGAGAGGAGCCAATTACTCTGCACTATGATGCGATTCGGCGTACGGCGTTCCATCAGGTTGTTACACGTCCCGAATCGAAAATGTGCAAACCGTCAAGCGTCAAACGAAGATGCAACGGAGAATATGGGTCTTTACCATACGGATTTTGTAGTTAGATATAATTTTGTATTTACATATGTACACGCATCTATGTTTTGTTAATAAAAAATTATGTAAAACCCTATTTGCTCATCTCGCCTGCTATTATTTCTCATTTAAACAGCGGAGAATTGTTACGACACGAATGATACGAGCAATATGAGCGAGTAATACGTAACGAATAAGCGAGCGATACGAACGAACGAGCGATACACATGAACGAAACAAATGAGCGAACGCTACGAACGAACGAACGACGAAAGCGAACTACCATTGAAATTCTGTTTTTCAAAAAATTCAAAATTTTTTCTGACAAATTATTTAAGCATGAGCGACACGAGCAAATAATAATACGAATGATACAAGGTTTTCAAACTTTTCATGTCCAAATATTTTTCGAAATTTTTCCCGACGAATTATTTAAACAGAAACCATACGAGCAGATAATATGAACGATATACGGACGAACGGCGCGGTCAAACGAAAAGAATGAGGGAACGGTATGATCGATATGACGAGAGAGAGTTTCCAATAAAATTTCTGTTCCTCCGACGTTCTTTCGTAATTTTTCCGAAAAAGTTTTCCAAGTGAAATTATTACAGCACGAACGATACGAGCGATACGAAAAAACGACATGAGCAAATTTCTAATAAAATTTTTTTCTGAAACATTATTTTTCAAATTTTTCTGAAAATGTTTTCCAAGTGAAATTATTATGACATGAACGAGCGATAAGAACGAACGACGAGAGCAAGCTTCCAATGGATGTTTGTTTTTAAATATTTTACCGACATGCATTTTTTTCTGAAAAACTTTTCGAAGTAAAACCATTACGGCATGAACGATATGTGACAATACGAAAGAAAGGTACGAACGAACGACGAGAGCATGTTACCAATAAAGTTTTGTTTCTTAAACACTTTTACGAAATTTTTTTTCGAAAAATTCCTTCAAACACAAGAAATACGAGGAAATAATATTAACGATACGAGCAAA